>CM077643.1:66512604-67717604 GCA_039707465.1 Rhabdophis nuchalis
GAAGAGATCGGAAGGTTTGCCGAGGCTTCAGCTGCGAGGGAGAGTGAGTTTTAAAAAGACTTTTTTTTTTCCTTGCTGCCAGCCGGGCTGAATGGACTGGGAGGGGGGTGTTTGTTTCCAAAAAAACCCCCTCGGACTTAAGCGGCACTTGAAAATGGCTTCTCTGGCAGAGAAAGCGGAAATCTTAAATCCGGACGGTCTCTAACAAGGGAAAGTGGTATGCGGCTACTTGCAACATTGTGTCTAGGTCTGGCTGGTTAAAAAAAAAATTATTTTTCTACTTTCTCCTCTGGGCTCTGAGATGGGCGGTGGAAAGTGGCTTTTCTTTGTCCCTGCCTGACTATTTTAACTATGGAAAATTCCCAGCGTCTCTTTACAAGTGGGACTCTCTCTGGATATTAATGAAGAATTTTTTTTTCTTGTTGGATTTGTGATTCCTTTCTGGATTACCTTCGTTATTATAACTATTGAGCTGGAAAATTGTCTCTCTCTTGGTTTCTGAATTTTACAACGTTTCAACCTTGATCTGAACTTTTGGCTCCCGGTTAGTCTCACCAACCCCACCCTGAAAACGCCATTTTGGCTGGCATTGACTTTAACAGTTAATCATGGATCAAGAAACAGCACTGGCAAGTTTAGAACAACGGATGGCTTCTCTTGAAACTGTTATACAAACTTTGGTAAACGAAATTCAGGCCCAGAGGGCTGAAAACATCAATTTCAAGAAGGAGCTATTGGATACAAGAAAGCAGGTGCTGGAAAACACACAGAAGACTGAAGAATTGGAAGGGGGGTTGGTGGGGGTTAAGGGAGAGATTAAAAATGTTACTAAAGAGGTTGGGGAAATAGATGGGCATGTGTCTAGGATTGATATGGAAAGAATGACATATTTTTTGAGATTTCAGAACGTTCTTGAGGAATCTGGTGAATGCCTTCCTGATCTCATGAGTACAATTTTAGCAGACTATTTACAAAAACCTAAAGATGAGATCAGGGGGGACATTGACCTAGCCTATAGAATTAACTCAGCATATGCCAGGATAAATGAAGTGCCTAGAGAGATACATGTGAAATTTGTTAGAAGGTCAACCAGAGAGGTAATCCTGAGGGCGCAGAGAGAGAACCCTTTAATTTACCAACAAAAAACAGTCACTATCTTGAAGCAGATTCCTAGAAAAATTCGAGAAGCAAGGAGGAAACTTTCCTTCTTGTCTAAAACATTGTTTGATCATGGGATTTGGTTCAAGTGGGTGACACCCGAAGGGATGCTGGTGTTCTGGGAAGGAGGTAGAGTGAGGATTAAAACAGTTGCTGAGGCGGAAGCCTTTCTTAAAAAACATTCCTCTGCCCTGGGGGAAGATCCAGGGGGGACGAAGGGGGCCACGGCCCCGCCCGCTGGGGGCCAGGGAGGAGAAAAAGAAGATACAATAGCCAAAAGACTTAGATCGAAAAAATAACTTTGCCTTGATTTTTCTGAACAATTTTGCATAATATCTGTTCTGGATTTTTTGTAAATGTCTGACAGCATGGAACTGAGAATTTAGGTATATGTACTTGCTTTTACCTTGTAGTGTTATGAAAAATGTTTTTTTTTGTTATTTTTATTGTGTATTTTGAGGTCTCGGAAGGGCCGACGACTCTGACGTGAATGCTCTCAAAATTTCTTTGTATCCCTTACCCTACCCTATAGAAAAATGTAAAACCAATAAAACTTTTTCAATATAAAAAAAAAAGAATAGATAAGATTACTCTCTTTGATCAACCAACTTTGCATAACTTGGCATCAGAATGTGGTACATATTTGGGAGAAGGCAGAATTTGTTCTGCTTCATTTTCTGTTTTTGTTCATTTACAGTTATTTGCAGCACATTTGTCCAACATTTCTCCAACCTATCCAGATTGTTTTGAATTTTCTTTCTATTTCCTAGGCAATATCCCACTCAGTGTTGTAACAACTACAGATTTAATAAACATGATCTGCTCTAGAATTTTCCCAGTTAGCAATGTTAGACTGATCAATCTGTCATTTCCTGGATCTTCCAGTATCACATCTTAAAATAATTTTTATTGCCCTTTATTAACCAAAGGGAAAAAACCCACAAAATAAAATAAACAAGAAAAGAATAGATACACATAAACAAAAAGCTAAGTTCTTAGACAGCAAATTAAATGCTGACAAAATAATATTGATCTTTCCATACCATCAAGGTTCATTGTTCTTTTCTTGAAGAAAAGTACATTTTCTTTCCTCCAGTCATCTGGCATTTTAATCAGGATCTCAATAATACAAAAGTTCAGCCAGACTATAATGAATTTCTTCAGTACACTCGGATGCAATTCATCTGCTTGTGAAGATTCAATTTAAAGAGGTATTTCCTGAACATGTTTCCTCAATCTCAAGCTTCAATTTTGCCTCTCCATCCTACATAAGATTGGAGTTAATATAGTCCTACACCCAAATCTCTAATATAACTAAGCTAGTAAAAAAAAAACCTCGATATAGAAAGAGGAATATCTGCACATAAAGTTAAAAGGAAGACCAATGGATAGATCAGTGAAGCAAAGTACAATAATACAATACAATAGCAGAGTTGGAAGGGACCTTGTAGGTCTTCTAGTCCAACCCCCTGCGTGGGCAGGAACCTTATACCATTTCAGACAAATAGCTATCTAACATCTTTTTAAAGACTTCCAGGGTTGGGGCATTCACAACTTCTGGAGGCAAGCTGTTCCAGAGGTTAATTGTTCTTACTGTCAGGAAATTTCTCCTTAGTTCTAAGTTGCTTCTCTCCTTGATTAGTTTCCACCCGTTGCTTCTTGTCCTGCCCCCAGGTTGCTTCTTGTCCTGCCCCCAGCTTCAATTTTGCCTTTCCATCCTAGCTTTCCTATCTTAGATAGTCCTCAAGTTCTGAATGTTTCGAGGATTTGTGGGAGCGAATCTCGTACCTTGAATGCGATCACTCCCTCCCTTCACCCATTCATTTGCTAATCAAATGCATGTCTTGTTAAGTGTACACAAAGAATTTCAGGGTGGGGAAGGCCATGGGGGGGGGGTGTTGATGAAACAGGCCATCTGCTTATGACTACCCAAGCCTTCCCCAACCCCCTGAAATACCTCATGTTCCCCACAATTGCTTCCGCCCACCCAACCTGCCGTACTGGATCACTTACCATGTGAAGATCTAGTAAACTGTCTCTTCTCCAGCCTCTGCTGTGCGTGCCCCTCCAATGCTCCATTTAGGCCTGCGCAGACCTCAGCTGGCATTTTTCTGGCCAAAACGAAAGTCCGTTTAGGCCTGCACAGATCTCGCCCGGCACATTGCAAGCCAAAATGGATGTTGGGAGGAACAGGCCTGTCCCTCCGACGCTCTACTTAGACCTCTGCAGTGCCAAGTGAAGCCTGCGCAGGCCTAAATGGAGCCCCATTTTGGCTGGAAAAATGCCATCTGAGGCCTGTGCAGGCCTAAACATATCATCAGAAGGGCAGGCCCGCCCCTCCAAACCTCCATTTTGGCTGACAAAGTGCAGGAGAAATGTTGCACAGCCTCTGTGGTTGTTCTTAAAGATGAGCAACTGTTGTGGTGCTGCGAGGTTCATAGTTTCGGGACTTGCTTGTAAACATTAGGGGACGCTGATTGCATAAATTTGAGCGTTCACTAAGAGAATGCTCGTAACCCAGGGATTATCTATATCCCGATGGAATACCCAATTTTCTTTTTTTGTTGATTAAGACTATGCCTTAATTTGCTACCTAAAGTATTTTGCCATCTGTGTTCATCAGCTAGCACAATTCTTTTTCTTTTATTTTGAACATATCTAAAGAAGCCCTTGTCCCCTTTGATAACTTTAGCTCACATGAGTTTTGGTTTTCCTGGAACCAGCTCTATATTCCAGGATACCTGTCTGTACTCTTGTCTGTGACTTAGTCCTCTTATATCAGGGGTGTCTAAACTTGGGAACATTAAGACTTGTGCACTTCAACTCCCAGAATTCCCCAGCCAGCTATGCTGGCTGGGGAATTCTGGGAGTTGAAGTCCACAAGTCTTAAAGTTCCCAAGTTTGGACACCCCTGTCTTATATGAACAATTTTCTGTTTTTAAATCTTCATTAAGACATAAAGTGCCCAGGAAAAATAAATAGCTAAAAAAAGGATTAAAATGCACTCCTATGGTACTAAACTGTCCCACCCTGCTAGATTTCCATGAGAAACAATTTATGTTGCTGATTCATACCCAAACAAATTCATGCATAGCCTTATGGAGGCTTATAGAGTACTGCTGGGAGCTGGGGTGGCAAAAGCGCCCTGTTTTTTGCTCATTTCTGCCCTCCCCAGCCCCCAGGAGCTCTCTGGAAGCCTCCATAAGGGTATGCACGTGGCCATTTTTGTGAAGGGGCGGGGTTTCAGGAGGCAAAAAAAATGCTGTATTCGATGTATAAGATGCACCCAGATTTTCAGCCTCTTTTTAGAAGAAAAAAGGTGCGTCTTATACTCCGAAAAATACGGTAGTAATGAATTAAAAATTCTAAATTCTGAATAATAATGAATAATGGTATCAATATATAATTTTCATGATATGCTTTTTAAAATTATTAACAAATCAAAGAAAATACTTACATTTTATGCTGTTTATTCTGCTTTTTGGTAATGAACAATCTATTGCAGCTGAAAACAAACAACACAAAGTGAATAAAAAAGAATTTGTTGCATGATATGAACTGTCAATATGTATTTACAAAATGAAACTTTATAATTGAAGATTTTTACAATTTGTCCATGCTTTTAATATATTCTTATTTTATTAACTACTTACTTAAACAGCTATCTATTTTCCTATTGTACTTGTATGCTACTCATTCCTGATGCTATAGACAGCTAATAAATTGTGCGTTTTTTAAAAAAAAAAACCAACAACCCCCAAACCAATATAAATAATTCACACACAATACGGATCCTATTTGCATATTGTAAAACTCCTTTTCCTACGCCAACTCGAAGACAAAAGTTGTTACACATTTCCTGAAACTCAAAAAGAATGAAACTCAAAAAGAATGAAATAAGCAAAAGCTCCACTGGGAAATAGAACAGGGGCAACATTGATAAAACCAACTTCCAAGGCCCTGTTAGATGTCAATCCTACCAGGAGAGGACCTGGTAGTTAGTAGTTAATCAATATAAAATATGATCAGACAAGTAAATTAATTCCAGAGAAGGGGGTATTTCAAATAATAAGTCATGTAGGACCTTAGAGATGAAATTTTGGGGCCTACTGTTTCTAGAACTATGCCATCTTTAGTGTTTGATGGAATCATACTGCCCAGAAAGACCCAAAGTACAATTTGTGGTACTCCTCAATTCGTGGTTAAGAGGGTCTTTGCACAACTCGGGATTGTGCATCAATTGTGCCGAATCCTGGATGGGGAGGTTTGGTTCACATTCATTCATGCCCATATTACTGCCATACTGTACTACTGAAATTCACTTTACATGCGGCTGCCTTTGAAGAATTATTTAGAAGTTTCAGCTGGTGCAAAATGCAGCAGTGCAGGAAGTTATATGTGCTCCTAAGACATGTCATATTAAACCTCTGCTCTGCGATCCGCATTGATTGGCAGTTTGTTTTCAGAGCCAATGCAAAGTGATGGTTTCAACCTCTAAAGGCCTTCATGGCATGGGACTGGATTATCTGGGGGATTGCCTGTCTCTAATTATATCAGCCCAGCCCATTAAATCTGGCAGAGAAGGCATGCTGGAGATGACATCTTCCAGGGACCAATATTTGGCAGATCCTAGGTAGTGGGTCTTCTCTGCTGTGGCACCTGTCTTATGGAGCTTTCTTCCCCCCAAGACATAATGCTTTTAATGCATTAAAAACATCCTTTTAATGTTCCAGAAATTCCTCAAGACCTATTATGCCATCAATTCTGGGAATCAGAGTAAATTCCTGTGAGATGGGTGAGGTGAATGGCTATATAAAGTTTGGTAATCAATCAATCAATAGTATCATGCAGATATAATAGTGATAGAAGAGAATATTTGTAACTCGGGGTTGAACTATGGGGTGTTTGCTAAGCATTGATTATGTTACCTAGTGGGTTAATGAAACATCTGTAAGAAAACAACCAAAGCTCAGCGAGCACCAAGGACCCCACAGACATAATACTACACTATGGTCAGCCATGAAAATAGGAAGGAAAACATCCAGAAATGTTAACATGCTAAAATTTGAAAAATATTTTTTCAGTTTTCTGAAAAACACCCCCCGCCCCCTTTAAAAACATAGGACAAATATAGGACAAAACCTATTTTATTCTGTATCTTTATACAGGCTGACAATGAATGCAAGACTGCATGGTATTTTGAATATGGGCTATTATCTGCCTTCAGGTCTTCATCTAACGCTCTGTATAGTCCATAATAACGTATCATTTATACCTAGCAGAGATTTTTCTCACCTTAGGAGAGCTTAAACTGGAGAAAACATGTATACTGGAGGAAGTAAAAATAGTATACTGAAATACTGAACTGGATCAGCAACATGTTAGTTAGGCCTATCAATTCAACTGCTCTGGGTTTCATCTGAATTAGTCTTAGGAACTCAGAAAATATTTAATAGTTTTTTATATAATTATGTCCAAAGACCATCTCTGCCAAGCTTACATACTGTAAGACCCCTAGATCTTTTAGTATTGGCAATAAGGTTTCCTGATCACCTGGCCCAGTT
The DNA here is from genome assembly GCA_039707465.1 of Rhabdophis nuchalis. Taxonomy (NCBI): domain Eukaryota; kingdom Metazoa; phylum Chordata; class Lepidosauria; order Squamata; family Natricidae; genus Rhabdophis; species Rhabdophis nuchalis. The sequence goes on from CM077643.1 coordinate 66,519,327, forward strand.
TCAAATTAAAACAATCAGGCCTCTAATGTTAGAGAGGAGACGACCAACTGCCATCTGGTTACTTTCCTGCCAAGTCATCAACATCCATACAAGCAAAGAGACAGAGAATATAAGTCCTCTCTTATTTACTGAACACATTCCTATCCTTAACTGCCTCAAGCAGCAGCCATTAGAGGAAGAGATGAGGTAGAGGCCTTCTCCACAAGTCTAGTTTGGCCTAACTCCTGTCTTTTCCCCGAATCATCACTTGCAATTCTATTATGGCATCATTGACATCAGGAGTGGGAAGCGTCCTGGTTTCAGCATAATTAATAGCTCTCTGAATGCTTTAGTTCTGCTTGTGAACTATAATGGTGTAAGAGGAAATAATGAACTGAAGTGGAAGGTTAAGACAAAAACAGCTATGCCACTGGGGTTTCTAACTCTGCCTTTATCATTTGTAGCCTCCAACTGACTTCCTGTGGATCAATAGTGCCCTGAATGTATTTTCCTCTTAACTCCACTGATCTATTTCTTTGCTTACTAATATATTCAGCTAAATAAACTTGGGTACTGACAGAAATGGCTTATTTAAAAGTATTAAGTAAATGCTACACTTTCCAGGCAAATCTCAGACTGGAATTATCAAGTACCAATAGACTTTAATGAGTGCATAGGCCCATAGGCAAAGTACTTGGCTTATAATAATATTCCATGTCTCTGTAGAACAGAGAAAACTGTTCTGATCAAATTACATAATTTGCCTTTTCTTCTTCAATGTAGCTCATTTCCCCATCTTACATATCCAATTCAATGTGGCGTATTACCCTGCAAACATAAATTACCTCAAAGTATCTTGGATAGTTCATCCATTAGAAAAATAAATGTCCTGTTGCACAGAAAAAATGAGATTCCCATTTACATATTTGTAATTTAAACTGTTTTTCCAGCCGTAAAACAACCTCATTAGCAAATACTTGTCTTAAAAAGCTATTTTAAGAAGAATAGTGGGTCAAGGGATGATCATAAAATAGAAAATACAGTATTTTGTTTTGAACCCAAACAATCCATTACATTGCAAAACGTCTACCGAACCATGTTGGGCCATTCATGGTTCAATCAACATATAATCCAGAACGTCTGGGTTGTTCCAATTCAAATAAAACAGAAGACAGATAATATGATAATGATATTTTAATATAGCAGTTCACTCCAGAAGCAGCTGAGTGGCTTGCAAAATATACTACATTAAAACAAGTAGGATAAAGCTGCTCTGTGTAACCTCTCACCCTCGCCTCAGCACATAACCGCCTGGTCCCTCCTCTTTTCTCAGTACACCATTACTGATGCCAAAGAGGGACATAATCTACCAACCTACCCCTATTCCAATATTCCCTATGAGAAAGTTTACTCTCATTCGGACAAAAGTAAAAAGGTAAAAAATATTTTATCAGATCTGAGTGCTATCCAAACAAATAAAGATGAAAACTCTTTATGTCTTACCTAAAAGAGAAATACTTCTAGTCCTTTACATAGAATAGGCAAGGGAAACAGATGCAAGACACTGGTTTGTTATAAAGACTATCGTATTTTTGGACTATAAGACGCACCAGTGTATACGACGCACCAAGATTTCAAAGAGATAAGTAAGAAAAAAATGTTTTTGCCTTCCCTCTGCCCCCAGCACACTCTACGGGCTTCAGCAGGGCTGGGGCTAGGCAAAAAACAGCCTGGTTTTTTTGCCAAAACTAGGGCATTTTTGTCTTGCCCTAGCCCCTGCTGAAGCCTGCAGAGGGCTGATGGGGGCTGAGGGAAGGCAAAAAAGCCTCAGTTTTTGCAAAAAACAGGCCATTTTTTGGCAAAAATGGGATGGGGTGAGGGGAAGGTACATCTTATGATCTGAAAAATATGAGACTTAAATCTGATATATAGCTTCCTAGGTTTTCTACAATAAAATGCACTTGTTAGAGGTTCTTTGATTCTTTGATTCATTTTGCTCTTAGCCCAGCACTAAACACCTGAAACATACATATTTCAGTGTGGCCATGGACCATACAAAATAATTTTATGTATGAAACATTATATATATTCTTAGGGTCCAGTACCTTGATGCACTCCTCTTGTGACAGCCACCAATTTATTCAGTTAACTCTTGGAAGGTTAGAGCACATATCAGCTGACCAGATGGGAAAAGCCTCACTGAACTCAAGGAAATTTAGTTCTGAATAGACCTCTACAGGAATATTACTTGTCTTATTCTGCAATCTCTTTATTAAAAGAGATGAAAAGACCTCTCTGCTAAATATTAATAAAGATACACCACCACTTCGGAAAACAAATATCTGATCAATGACCCAGGAAGTGACATATTATGAAATAATTATTTTATATAATTATTATCTGAAATCTTCAAACTTTCATTACTATTGGCTGGTATACTTCCTATATTTAGCTTTTATGTCTGCTGCATTTTTTGTGAGAAAATAGTATGCACTCAAGCTTCATAAATATTTCTGATTAAATTAGAAACGCAATCAATAGAGTGCTGATAAATAAATAAATTGACATTTTTCCAACTTCTAAATGATATCCATTAATCCCAATGCATGTTAGGTTTTTTAAAAAAAAAAATATAGATAAAAGAAAAACTGTTTTTGGAAGCACGCCACAAAAAGATGTGGAAATTATAATCATAATCACAATCATAAATTACATTTGTATGCCACCAACCTCTCAACGATTCAGGAGAAAACACAGGGCAACAAAATGATCTATCTCACTTTAGTTTTAAAAAAACCAACATATTGCAAGGGCACACATGATCTGCATCTCTAACCAAATTTTCTTAAGGATATTTCAGTTGCAAAATCTTATTTTCTGATAACAGAATACTTATTATACTTTATCCTTTTGTTGCCTTTATAAAGTTTGAAGTAATATACTGTTGTGTGGCTCAAGCCCATTTGTGATCTTTAGGACCAGGTGGACATTTGAATCTGATCTCCAGGGTCCTAGTCAGACATTCTTATTACCGTACCGCATGAGTATTATAACAAATGTTTGAAAATAATTCAAGTATAAGTATTTTTACCTTTGGCTGAAAGTATTTTATTGTAATGAACAGCCATGTGATCCCTGATGAGGTACTGATTACTTAGTCTGCGGGAGGAGGAGTCAATGCAGAAAGCTACCAAAATAAAACATATTTGAGCATCAGGATAAAATGCCAATAATTTTGATCCACAATTGCAGTTACAAGGAAAAAATTGAAAATGTGAATAAAGGTGGCATTAAAATGAAATAAATAACACAGTACACCTGGATATTGCTGTATACTGTTTTACTTGGAATGAATAAACTATATGAAAAAGGGAGATTGATGATCGTGTCCAAAGCCCATTCATGAGAAAGCAGTGGTGATCTAGCCACAGAACCTACGTAATTATTTCAATAATTAAAAATACAGTCAAATTAAAATTGTCCAAGGCAATGGTAGTTAAAACATTTAAAGTATTTAAAACATAGAACTGAGATGAAGGTGTACTAAAGGAAACTAGACACACTTAAACTAAACCAACTTATTCTAGATGCCTTCATTTGGTCTAAAATGTTATTAAGTAAAGAGTCATATGGAACCATCAAACAAAGTTTAGATTGAACCAGAGGAAAAACCTCACCCAGGTCCAGACGGTGGCAGTTTGTATATGAGACTCACATATAAGAGAATAAGTAGATTAATGAAATCCTTGGCAGAGAATCTTTCCCAAGATTTATATAGCATTCTCTGAGGTGTTTATTCTACATAAAAGGTGCTTATTTTATAACAGGAATATTTATTTTGTAAGTCTTATTCAAAATGGCTGAGAAATAGTCGGGAATACTTGATGCTAGTTTTGCTTACAGGTGTAGGTTTTCAAGCCGAAAGAACCCAGAAAACCGTCTGAGAAAGTATTACAGTTTAAAAAGTTTAAATTACTAGTACTATTTTTTTTCAACTTAACATTAAAAAAAATAAATTAGATAGATTTATGCTCTAAACATAATGATCTTTCATTAGGCACATCTATTTCTTGCTATTAATTAATTTAGATTAAACAGGATGCCATTTCTTCCAGATCCTTTAATGCTTTAGATATGAGTGAGCTTCAGCTGTATTTGCTGGGATCATAGATCCTAAGAGGTCAGGAACTGCTATCAGCAGGCTTATTCAATGGTCTTGCTTTCTTAATACCATCAGAGTTCGTAGTCTGTGCTAAGATAGCAATTCCAACAACTAAATAATCATATATTGAATAAATAAGCAGACTAAAATCAACCCTCACCCAGGACTGATAATTCTTCTGTTACTGAGCCATGAACAAGATGAGCCCTAATCACAGAGCCATTTCAGCAATGCTTCTGCCAGGAAAAGTTTATGTCTTAATAGTCAGTGGAGCAGCATGTATCCAGGCATATGAAACTAGCATGAGACCCTCAAAACAGCTACTCCAAGAATAGACCCATTATGAAGTCAATGTGATCACTCTGAGGTAAAGAGGCTTAAGGACTTCAGCTTGAAGGTTCTGACAATTTCATGCCAGTGAAGACAGAAAGCACTTGATGGGACAAGTGGTGAGGGAATTTACTTAAATTTTCATAGAATAAATATGGCAATTTTAATTCACCATGTTTTGAAAACAGAAACTAAATAAAGAACTATAATAATACAATGCACAATTTTGAATGATTACGTTACATGGTTTTCAAAAATATTTAGTTATGCTTCTTTAACAGTTTTCTCTAGATTGAAACTTGTATTATTTATTGCTAAAAACAAGATCAAGATGGCTAAATATCTTCATAAATAACACTAAGGTTTAGATTTCATTTCTTGGTTAAAGCATAACTGATTATATTATTACATTCTGTCAAACTAATGCTTAAATAAAAGACTTGTAGCAGTCTACATCTAGTGTGGTTTCCAAATAAATTCACATCACATAAATTACTTACCATTACTTTTGTTACTTAAATGTCCTTTGAATGGACTTGCTAGCCCATACCTAGGAATGGTCAGATAGTCAATTACTGAAAAAAAACAAGAAAAAAAAACAAGTGTATATTGTTGTAATTGCCTATTAAAAATCTGGGGTTGTAGGATTTTTTAAAACCTTCTTTAATATTTTGCTATCAAGAAAGTAGATTAATGGAAAATGCTGTGCTTTCATAGGCTTAAGTAGCAGATGTTACTTAAGTTTAGCTTGCAATGAAAGCAAATGGCATAATTTTTTTCTTTTTTATATAGACTGCCTACTATATTTACTATAACTTTAAGAACTTTATTATGGTGGAAAACAACATAGAAGCAACCAATATAGTCTTTGCAAAAGTTTTTTTCAGCAACAAATCTTATTCACAGAAAATGTAATAGCTCAGCAATTAAAGAAACATTAATTTGAGAGTGGTTCTGGCCTAACAAAATGTTAGTTTGTCAATATTATAGATAAACGAGCCCAGTGTGATAACTAGAATATACTGACTCAAAAAAGCAGAACAAAAGCTATATAAAAATGAATCTTTTCAGCTTTTGAAAATTTTATTAGAAGGACAAAATGGCACTTGTAAAAAAAGAACAGCACTATATCTTTTCTTATACTCCTGGCTGAACTGCTTGGTAAGAGCTCCCTTTGTTTAAATGTTATAATTTTGGGATGTTTGCATGGTTTCTCAGTAACTCTATTTGAGTTTTACTTTAGATGTCACTCATTAGCTTACTTTGCTAATAGAGTGATGCAAAAAGCTACGAAGACTGTACCAACTGTTTAATGAACATTAAAAGTTGTAACAAACTTCATGTTTATGATCATTGCAACACCTTGCAGCCATTTTATGGCAACTGGCACACATTTATGACTGTTGCAAAGTCTTATGGTCATGCCATATGCAGGATTCACAACTGGCTTCCCAGAAGCAGAATTAATCAAGAAGATAGAAGTAAAATTACAAATCAAGGTCATGTTAAGTAATGATTCACTTAACAACAGAATAAAAAGTGATGTTGCAACTCCATCTCAGCCAGGTGATTTTCTGTGCTTTAGCAACAGATCCCAATTGTGGTTGTTAAGTAAGGACTACCTGTGATTTTTTTTCTCAGGGCAGGAAGTTCCACTGCTATAAATTTGCACCTGGATAATATTACTAATAAAAACTTTTCTCAGAAAGAATGGCTTTCTCAATCTGTCTTATACATGCTTAATAGGAAAGCAGACCATTACGTGAGATCTTCCATCTTTTATTTTTTTTTATATGGACATCCTATTTTTCATGAGAAAGCTTAGATAGTAAAGAAAGTTTCTTTCATTCTACAAAGACTTTTAATATGTCTTTAGGAAATTAAAACTTCCATTAGGCAATAGTCATTTATCTTTCAGGATATGTTTTACAGATATTCTGGTATCAAGAAATTATTTCTACCTAAAGATGAACAAGACTGCAAATTCATGGATGGGATAGTATGTTCTTGGTTCAACAGACTTCAGAGGCAGTGAACAATTTTTTAATATAAATTGCATCAATGAACTTCTCCCCCTTTCATGGATTATTGTCAGGAGCTGACCATTAAAATGTATCTACTGAATTGAAAAGTTAGTGCAAAATCCTTTTTACATCAACTTCATAATTGTACAAATGACACAAAGAGATGTAAATGAAATATATTTAGACTTAACACCACACTCAGATTTCATGGACATTACTCTTGATGATCATTAAATCAAGGTTTTACTGCAATAGCATAGCATTCAGAAATGTAAAAATTACGGACCACCACCATCATTTTATTACTTCACTCATGTCTTCTTTTCTTCCGGATTGGACTAAAGCTGCTTCTGAAAATGATCAGGAAGCTGAAATTCATCCAGAATGTAGCAGCACAGGTAGATATGGATGCATCTTGTTAGGCTCATGTTGCACAATTACTTCACAAGCTGCACTAGCTTTCAATAAAACTTTTCTGTGATTCAATTTAATCTCTTTTAAAGTCCTACATGGCATAGGACCAGGCTACTTGAGGGGCCACCTTCTCTCAAGAATATCTGCCCAGCCTACATGTCCTAGATTCCTTCTTTTAAATTTTATCATTTTATGATTCTTAAGAAGTGTATTTTTTCTGTGGTTATCTCTGATCTCTGCACCATTCTCTCCCTCTCCCTGGCCAAAATAACAGGCCCCAACTCATCTTGCCCTTAACAAAGTCCTTAAACCATATCCTAGGAATTAAGAGCCAATTGAATGCAAGAGCCCTTTTGGTAATTCTCTCTCACACGTCTGGTAAACTCGCAAGATTCATTTTTCTGGCCATGCACATGTACACATCCAAACTAGAGTGTTATTTCTCTGTGCCATATAATATACGTGGGTATATGCTTATTTATTTATCATGTTTATGTAGTGTATATTGGAGGTAGAGACCCTTTGAGAGCTGTATGCCCCAAAAAAATTCATTTTAATATATGGCGATTAGTGTGTATTCTAAGGGACAATAAAGCTATTATTATATTCTATTATTCTATAATAATAATAATAATTCCAAATTCTATTCTATTCTATTGGTGACCCTTTGAGAGCTGTATGCAGCGAAATTCATTTTAATATATGCCGATTAGTGGACATCTAAAATAACAATAAAGTTATGTCTAAATCAAATTGCTGCTGCCGTGGAGATGATCAGGCCGGGAAATCTCTACGCTCCTCGTCCCTTCCCTGCTGGGGTTATCTGGAGCAGGCCAAACACTTTCGGGAAAGCCTTTGCAACCCGCTTCCCCCCTCGCCGCCTTCCCAGGAACCTGGACCGGCCCATTCTGGAACGGCTCAGAAAGCCGGAAAAGCAGTGCATGCTGGATCACAGAACTTCCCCAGCCGGCGCGAGCCCGTTCCCAGAGAAGCGTTTGCTTCCACGGGATGCCGGAATCTGGATCTTGGTCGCCAGCCAGCCACAGACCAAGAGCTTTGGACGCGCGGGGTAGCCTTCCCTCCGACTGCAGCGAGCTAGGAACATTAAGAATGAAGGCGCCCGGCAGCGCTGCTAATCGGAACCTAAGAGTGAACCCTCGGCCGCCCTCCTCCCCGGCGCTTCGGGAGCAGATTCCCAAGTCCGCTCGGTCCCTGCGCGCTACCTGGGCTGTTCTGCCACCTTCTGCGCTCGCCGCTTTCGTCCATCCTGACTCCCATATTCCCGGCCTGGAGCCGGCTCCTCGCCCGTAGGGCCGGCCCCGGGAGACCCGGCGCCTCTCGGCGGCTTCCGTCTCCCTCCTGCCCTCTCTGCGCAGGCAAAGCCAAGCAAGAGGCGGGCCTAGCCGGCGGCGGGGTTGCTATAGCCACCGTCGCTCGCTTCGCCGCCAAGGAGGTCTCAGGATCAGGGAGGGCGGAGAAAGGGCGGGGAAGATGGGTGGAAAAAACCGACCCACTCCAGGGGCACATGGTCTCTGGGAGAAGCCCTCAATCTTCCTCGCCCGGCGTGGCGTGACGACCTGGCCCAATAGAGAGCAGCCGAATTTCCCGCCCTTGGTTGTCAGCAGCAGCAGCAGGGACAGAGACCGGATTTGTGGGTGTCTGGGAGACGCTGTCGAAAAGGAGGAAGATTAAAGACGGGGAGTGAGAAAAAGGATTAAAAGCTGCTGCCTCGACTTAACGCGCTATCCTATACTCGGGAATAAAGCCTCCAATGGGTCGTTTCTAAAACGGTTGTCTTAAATTTTGAGCATCCTGTGTGTATAAAACTCCACTGAGCACAAGCAAGGTTAATCCTGTGCACAGGGCAAGCCAGCCAATGGTGCTAATAAAGCAAAGTCATAAAGCCGAGCGTGTTAATTTATGGCTAACACTTGCTCAGGAAGAGGCAGCTTACAGGTTGTTGTTTTTTTTAAAGCTGGATGGTATTTCAATGTCAGGGCTATGCCTGCTGGGTGGAAGGCACGAGGACAAAAAGGACACAGATGTGTCTGTGCACTTGTCTGGTGCAAGATTCATTGGCTATGATTGGCATTGTTTTTCAGAAAACTTTATTAAAATTGTGCAAGAAAGCAATGTTGCTTGATGCTGAGGCATATCACTTTTTTACAGATGAATCAAATCCAAAATCCTTTTCTGCACAATAAAAAAAGTGTATATAATGCAGTTCTGGATCTTAGACATTCCTGTTGAGGGATATCTCTGTTGGTAGACAGAAAAGTTGTGCAGCGGAACGTGCAGCTAGAGAAACGTTGCTAGTATACACACAAATAGTATCTCAGACACTTAATACAAAACAATTAGCTTTACTGGTGTTGTAGTTAGTCAAACAAAGTCCTTAACAATCAAACAATTACTTACAGTTAGCAATCTACAATTCTTCCTTCTTCAGTCAGTCAGTCAGGGCACACGAGTAGATAGCAAACAGTAGAGATATTGAGCAGAGAAAGACGATCTGGCAGAGAGAGATTGTGCTCTGCTCACTTCCTCTTATTACCGAGATAATTACAGTCTCTAATTGCATTCCAACATTCCAACATCCTTAAAGCCACAAAGACCATTTGTCATCATGGTTACTATATATTGCCTACCCAACTCTAGGAGTCTACTCCTAACAATCCCAATTTACTTGGAGCACTATTAGGAAAGGACAGAAAGATAACACGATGTCGGTAGAAACTTTTAAAATTTGCTAAGAAGTCTACCCCCTCATATTCCATTCATTCCAGTACGTTAATGGTGGGGTGGGAGGAGAGTTAGTTTTGATTTTGTGTTTCCAGCTATTATTGCTCAACACATTTGGTAATATAAGAGACAATATAGAGGCTTGTCCCAATTAAATTAGAAATTCCAGCTTCAATGAATTTTAGCTTCAATAAAGTCTCTTTAAATGAACATTTTATTTGTAGGTACAATTGTTTTCATCCTTGAAAGATCATAAGGTGCCCCTACTGTATTCATACAGTGACAAAGCAGGAATGTTAACAATTTTATATTGTTTTTCTACTTACATTAATGCTCAAGATACAATGTAACTTACAAAAATAAAACAATGTAAAATATTAAATACAACTTAAACTCTATTAAAATCCATATAATTAAAATATAAGTTTAAAAACTTGGTAGAAGAATATATCTTGTGACGCTCATGATCTGTAAAGTTGAAACCTTTGTGGAGCTGATCAATTATTTGCTTTGCTCATTCTATCCCTTTCAGCCTTCTTTCATCAAAGAAGTAATTTTCAGAGAATCTCCTTTATGGGACGTGGTGGCTCTTTGGCTAAGACGCTGAGCTTGTCAATCAGAAGGTCAGCAGTTCAGTGGTTCAAATCCCTAGTGCCGCGTAGTGGAATGAGCTCCCATTACTTGTCCCACCTTCTGCCAACCTAGCTGTTCAAAAGCATGTAAAAATGCAAGTAGAAAAATAGGGACCACCTTTGGTGGGAAGGTAACAGCATTCCTTGCGCCTTCAGTGTTTAGTCATGCCGGCCACATGACCACAGAGACGTCTTCGGACAGCACTGGTTCTTTGGCTTTGAAATGGAGATGAATGACACATTTTGTGCAAGGGGAACCTTTATCTTTTTAAATAAATTCCAAATGTGGGTGTAGAAAGAATTCTTTCCATTGATCTCAATAAGGCAGTAAATATACTATCTTGACACAGTGTAAAGTTTGATTTTCATCATAGATGTATCATGGGCGAGGAAGTTCTAGATGGCATGCATTTACACTATGTGTAACCCCAACATGCCCCCTCCCTATTTTTATCAATTCCATTGGCAAAGTGGTGTTGGAGTTTTGTTGGAATAGTTTCATAGTTGTGTTGATCTATCTGCCTGTATTGCTACATCCTAACAATCAGAATCTTCAGGTTATGATTCCTCTGCTGGGTAGCAGTTATGCCAACATTTGGCCTGAACAGTTACTTTGCATTTAATATAGAGGTAAAATAAATGAACAGTTCTATAGAATTCAGATGGTTTTATTGGTTCTATAGTTCTAATAATGTTTTTGTCTTACTGTTATTTTAATTTATTAAGAGCAAGTTCCAGAAATGTTAGAAAGTGATATGGTTTATTGACATTTCACAAATGAATAGAGGCCTACTTTTATTCCATCAGTGCATTTTTTAAAAAAGTCCCTGACTATTCCCTTGTTACTGGGCAGCATATCTCTATTACCTAAGGAATGTACTAAGTTCTACTTCTTCCCTTCTGTCAATAGCCACTATTCATTAGAATTTCTCTTGTTCCAGAATTCTGGTTCACTCACACAACGTTTTTCAGCGGAATGACAGCAGCTTGAATAGCAGCTTTTTTTAACGCCTTTCACTTATCTGACTCCTTTCAAAGTCAATGAACGCATGTATGGAATGGTTTTTAGATTAATCTTAGTTTACTTATCGAAGAAATGGAAAGTTGAATGTGTTATCCATGTTATTTGCTCAAAAGCAAGCTAATGAATTAATTATAATCTTAGCTTGACTATTGTACTAATATCTTTATTTCACAATAAAATAAATCTATACACTATTAATATGCATTCCTACAAATAACACACAAGGTCAAGGAAGCCAATTATTTGCCACAAAATTGACTTAACTTTTCTAATATCTGGATATAATTACAAATTATTGGGAAGAATCTGATGTCCCAGAATCTGGAAGCTGAGTTAAAATGGCAGTAATCTATTATAGACCTCAGTGAGTGTAATGTAAAAACCTCTATTTGCCTCTGGATTTCCCATTGAAGTAGGTCATTTTTCCATTTTCTTTTGCTAATTCCTGTAAGTATATCAGAATGGAGTTAAGGATTTGGGAAATTTCTGCTATACTTTATTTCTATTTGAAATGCCAGGCATTAAATAACACCAGTGCTAATTAGCAGCATTATGAGAACCAATCAAGAAGTTGTGAGTTTGATTTTAGTTATCCAAGCCAAAAATTCTGAGTTTATGTCTTGTGCAATATGATTCTAGCCTTATGTTCCATATGCAAAAGCTTGTTTTTTTAATTAACCATTAAGCAAATGTATGTCCCCAAAGAATGATTGCATGTTTTGAATGTTTTAAATCACAAAATAATAGCTTGAATTAAAAAAAAAATAGGCCTTTGTAGTGCTACAAAATCAATAAATTTATGGTGTGATTCATTTGCATTGCCTTGAATTTAAAAATACATTCCTCAGGTTTCTCATTGCAAGTGAACACAGTCTTAACTATAGCATGTTTTGATAAATCTTTGGAGAAGCATTCTTCTCCAAAGATAGAATGGGGAACCTGGAAGTACCAAGGTCAAAATGTACATGTACATACAGCACATTTTGTGACATTGTAGGTACTTTGGACATAGAAAAAGCAAAGGCTTGCTGAACCAGAGAGATTCCATATTGTAATAGAATGTAACCTTTGTAGGCCCATAGCATTTTTATTTATTTATATTTCATGTCTTTTAACCACCCAGAAAAGGGCTCAGTTGAAGCCAGTCTGAATGCAAAAGAACAGAGTTCCCATGGACAAGAGTTTAGGCAACAGCAGAGGTTCTGGTAAGCAGAGCAGTTGTTCTCAACGAATAGAGTAGGTTAGAAGTTGCTCCTAAATAGTGTCCATGCTGGTTAATCCAATCAAAGCTGGGAACACCCTTAGAGTTCAAGACATGCTGAACATCATTGCTCTGCTCTCTGTTGCAGATGGCAGGCTCTGGGGCTGGGCAATCTTTCCAGCTCCAATTCCTTATCCTTTGAGAGTAGAGGCAACTGCTGTAGATGGATCAACCAATGGATCAACTGCAAGTGCTCAAAGTTTCCTTAGGCCGAGATCCAACCAGCTCGCCTGGAGCAGATCCCCTGTCTCAGGCTCATCTGAATGAGAGCAGACCATGATCATTTGTTGGTCTGAAATCTATCAGAATTCTTCTGATTTTTTGCCAGACTAACACAAGTCTCATAACAAAATAGCTGAGCTATGATTAACCTATGCAGCTGTATTGTAGACTGTTGTTTTCTGTAGTGAATGTGTCCACTTGAGAAAAAGCAGCAGAGAAAAGAGGGAAAGCCCAAATCAATGCAATACATTGTTGTGATTCTATACCCCTTTGACTTAAGAGTCTGGTTATAGAATATCCTTCAATACAAATTCAAACAGGACTTGGAGAAATAAATGTTTTAAGGTACAATCGGAATGTAAATGCATTATAGTGTTTTCTGAAATATCAAACAAGCAGACTTTAGGAGAAGCTATGTTATTAGGGGACATAAGATGAAGAACAGGAAATTATTCAGTGAATTACTGCAACAAATACACCAAAACATCCATGAGCATTAGAATATAGCCCATTAATTTTGACATAAGTTTTTATGAATATGAACCTCTTTGACAAAAGTAGATAGAGGTCCTAGAAGCTTATGATAGAATGAGTTTGTTAACATTTAATAACAATTGCATGCTGTAGAGTTCTATGGAAATTATTAGAGGATACTACATCCCTGATGTGTTTGTCCAAAGTTTTAGTCAGTCTATACACAAAAAATGTTAATCTGTTTATTTGGACTTTTTCATTCTACAATCCTCTTTGCAGATGAAGAGATGGGATTGTACTGCAAAAGATTGTTAAGAAAACTTCTTGTGGCTCTTTGGGTGTGTGGCTACTTCAAACGTACCAAACTATCTTTACTGACACATTTCAAAAAGTAAAATTTATTTTCAATAGTCTTGATATATGTTCATAATTACCTAAATATTTCTTCACTAGCTATATGCTGGGTTTATGTTAAGCAAAAGATATTCTATCCAGATAATACGCTGTAGAGAAACTTGGAATTTTTTGCCTAGCTAATTTTCAGTATGAAAACTCAATGAATAAATACCAGCTATTGGACTGTTTCAGGACATTGGACAGCTACAAGGTTTATTCTTTGGGTACTTTGAATAATATACATCAACTATTTCTGGTTAAGTCATGTGCATCGTAAAATTCCCTATAACCAGATTTATAGCAATCGTACATGTTTATTGTTGAATGTATCTGTCAAGTAGTTCTGAAAAATGAACCTCATGTCTGCATATTTAGTGAAAACTAATTACCTCTTATCTGTTGACAAAATAGTAGCAGGATTAAATAAGCACTTGATTAATGTTTGGTAAATTACACTACAGTGTAGTATAATTGTTAAATTGTAGAACTGGGATTAGAGAAATCCAAATTCAAGACCTCACTTGATCATGAAGCTTACTATGTGACTTCCTGTCAGTTACTTTCTCATTTCCAACCAATTTCAGTTGCAAAATTAAAATTAGGAGAGCCCTCCCGTGTATGCAACCTTGAGTGTCAAGAGAATAAACAGTATATGTAATATTCAATAAAAAATTAACACTTCACCCCCAAGTTTCTCTTGTGCAAAGTAAGGACACATATTTCATGTATCTTCACATAGTCTTGCATGTCAGTTTCAGAACTGAAGAAGTCTAAAATACCATGTCTTTCATTGGAGAAAGCATCATAGCTCAGCTGGTTGAAAGGGATATTACAAGAAAAGGCCAGAATTGCAAATTAGATTGGGAAACTGGAAAAAAAATAATCTAGAGGAAGCTAATTTTTATCATATTAACAGGGTTTGAACTTTCAAGATTCTATTCTATATTTAAATAAAATTAAAAATAATTTGGTTTAATTATGTATTTAGTACCATTTTTCTTTACCATTGAAAAATTACAATTGAGTAGCAAGTTTTAGAATTATTATTATTTGCTGAATTGGGTATGACTATGGCTTCTCATGTTTCTATTTTGCTTCCATGACTATATTCCTGAATTACCTTGCTGGCAGTAATATAGACAGCAATTTGCATGACGAATTTTGGACTTTTGTCCCATGAATCTCTGCTCTAATACTCAAGCAAGATAATGCTACAGCTAGAAATGTTCATCTAGAAATAATAGTACAATACTGTCCATGAATAAGGTGGAATCAAGGATGATTTACAAGAAATCTTTTGAGGACCCATTGCTAAATGGGCCTAATTTTGGAATATGACTTCCTCAGCTTAATTTAAGGAAAGGATAAGCTTGGATTCTCCTTCCAACTGCAGTCAAAGATATTGTACTGTGACTAAAACTTCTAATATAATTATGTTTTCCATTACATTGAATATGTATGATTGTAAAGCCAACCACCTCTTTAGATTTCAATGGCATTTTTCTCTGTTCAGAAGAAAACACTCTTTGTCCTGGAACCATAATGTTATCTTTAAGTCTTACAGAACAAACTCATAAATCATTCCTTCCAATAATTGTTGTTCCCAACATTACTGTTAGCAATTCAGTCTCTCACCTAACAAATCTTTTTCCCATTGTGTACCATAAACAGGCTAATAGGGAGGCCATAATTAAAAGCGGGAAACAGAAATTGATAAACACATATGAGTTTTTCTACAATATAATTTCAGGAGTATATTTTCACCTCACAAAATCAATAAAGTGCTACTTTAAATTGTGCTATCATTGTGTCATTATTCCTCCTCCTCCTCCTCCTCCTCCTCCTCCTCCTCCTCCTCCTCCTCCTCATCATCATCATCATACAAAATTTGGACAAATTCCAAAGAGTCCTGGATAAGATAAGCTTAATATTTTTGTTTCTTCTTTATCCTTTGTCTTTGAAGATAGCATCCCAATGTAAAATAACATTTTACTGCAGAGGTTGACATTTATGAATTGGTCATTCCACAGCATGTCTGTCTCAAGTCTAAATTGTCAAGCAACTGATTCAAATGAGACACCAGTCACCCACTCTGGGATTTATACTTATAAATAGCTAATTAATTAACATCAATAAGCTGAAGTATTAAGGGGATTTTTCTTTGAACTTTCTGTAGTTGTATCCTTCTATTCAGTGTATCTCTCACTGTGCCTAAATTCATATAGGCCTATTTGCTAAGATAGAAAAATTCAGAATAGCTAGTGCAGAATGCGGCTGCGCGGGGGATTTTGGGAGCCTCATGGCATTCCCATGTAACACCTCTCCTGTGCGAGCTGCACTGGCTACCTGTGGTTTTTCAGGTGCGCTTCAAGGTGCTGATAACCATCTTTAAAACGCTCCATGGCACAGGACCTAGTTATCTGCGAGACCGACTCCTACCGCATACATCCTTTCGGACAATTCGCTCCCATAGAGAGGGCCTTCTCTGGGTGCCGTCTGCCGGGCAATGCCGGTTGGCGACCCCCAGGAGAAGGGCCTTCTCTGTGGCAGGCCCAGCCCTCTGGAACGACCTACCCCCCTTACTCCTGACCACCATGGACCTCCACCTCTTCCGCCAACGTCTGAATACTCATTTCTTTCATCTAGCCGGCCTAGCCTAGCCCCCGAGGCCACCCCTATAGACTGAGTTTAAAATTGTTTTAAATTGTTGTAGTCTTATCTATTATATGTTCGTATTTATTTATATGTTTGTACTTCTATTTTTAACTTCCTGTACACCGCCCTGAGTCCCTTCGGGGAGATAGGTTGCGGTATAAAAATCAAATCAAATCAAATAAATAAATAAATATCTATAGACATTTGTAGACTCTATTGAACTTAAGTGTGAAATAGCTATTAACTCAAGAAGAGTTAATATTAACACCAGCTTAGACAATGATTCAAAAGATACAAGCATTTATTTTAATATGTTCATAAATTATATAAAACATCTTAGTTCACTGACTAGTTAAACACGCTGAAAGAAACATAGATACCAAGGAGACTTGCAGAAATAAGGCAAAGGAGAATTAGCTAATTAATTACCCAAGCAATTCAAATCAACAGACTGCATCAGCACCTTCTGTCTTGCACTAGATAGTTATTCAGTTAGGGTTAGAGTTCAAATATTTCCCTACAAATTTTGCATATTACATATATTTCTAATACAAATTGAACAATGTCTGGCCAAACAGTAATTTATATTCAGGATGAGCAACACAGCTGTCATTAAAATATTCAAAGTAGGCACCAGTGGTTTATGCATAAGGATGACTATATAAAGGTATATTTTTATGACTTCTCCTTGGACTTACTTAGCATATATATACAATTTATTTTGTCTCTTTATTCCTACATGAACAAGTTATCTAGCTAGCACTGAACCAGTAATACTCTTTATATACATCAATTACATTGAGTGCTTCTCTTTATACAGCTAAAACAACTTCATCAATGTACAAGAAGGAAATGTCAGTATGGTTCAGGGAATATTTGCAAAAGGTGCAAGACAAACATTAAAAAATAGGAGTAAATCATCTTTAGATAGGATCTCTTCTATTTCCTAAAAGGCAGTTATATGAAGACTATACCTAACAGTGTTGATGGAGGGTGAAATGGAAAACATGGGTGAACAGAGAATACAATGGTGTAATCAAGGTAACAGCCAACTTATATAAAAGAGTGCTACCCAGAAACATTTTATTGCAATTCCCACTTGTATACTTTTGAACACTCACACAATTTTCTTTTGTGTTTCCCAATTTACGTGTGCATATTCAACCTGTGCAAAGCAAGAAAATGAACCTTTGAGGCATAAATTGCAGACAGGGCTAAGCAACTACAGAGTCTCAAAGGAACTCGAGACTGTCTCATTTTTCTGTCTGGCAAATGCAGCCCCAGAAGATTGTTGTGACTTTAGTACCAGCTGATCTCCCTTGGGGACACCTTTGGTGCCAATCTGTCTTTGACCAGAAGCTAGTTCCAGAGTGGAAGGAAAAAGGCAGAATGAACAACAGTGGAACTTGGAAAGAACAGGAGAGCAGACAAACGTTTACTGCTTTAAAAATTTTAATGAGTGGGAAATGTGATAGCATGAAACATTTTTAAGGGTAAAAATTTAGATATCTCCTTAATTTTTAAATTAAATGTTCTACAAATTCTCATTTCTACTTACTATTACTACTAATAGATTTGGTTCCCCCCCACCTTCCATTCAGATATCAGATTCTTGGCAGACTATCTGGACAGGTCTATGCAGTTTTCTTGGCAAGATTTTTTGGAAGTGGTTTGCAATTGCCAACTTCTTAGGACTGAAAGAAGTGGCTGGCCCAAAGTCACCCCAGTGGCTTTGTGCCTAAGGCAGAATTAGAACTCACGGTCTCCCAGTTTATAGCCTGATGCCTTGGACTGAAAGATCAAACTGGCTCTCCTATAGATTTGCAAGGCCACCTAATTGTCAAAATGTACCAAAGGTTTCCACAATGCTCCTCTTGAGACTTGTGCTTCCATCCTATCCAGGGTGACCTCTCATTTACCTCATTCTTGACCTGTGTTACGAAAATGGACAAATGTGCTTTAAAAAGCTTGCAACTGGTCAGGTTGAAGTATATAAAACATGTTCCCAAACCTTTTAACATCTATCTATTGTTTTTGTTTGAAAAAGGGATTAAAAGAATGTGGAGGGAAATGTACCAATATAGCAAATTAACTATGATAACCATGTTGCAATGTTGCACATTTACCTGGGCCCTACTGAATAGTCATCACATTTACTTCCAAGTACCGGCTATGCAAGTACAGGAAGTCCTCGACTTACAACCACAACGGAGCCCAAAATTTATGTTGTTGTGTGAGACATTTGTTAAGTGAAATTTGCCCCATTTTGTGACCTTTTTGCCATAGTTAAGTGAATCACTGCAGTTGATAAATTAGTACACTGATTTTTAAATGAATAAATATGGTTTCCCCATTGACTTTGCTTGTCGGAAAGTCACAAAAGCTGATCACATGACTTTGGGACACAGCAGCAGTCATAAATATGAACAATAAATATGCCAAGCATCTGAATTTTGATCACATGGTAATGGGGGTGCTGCAAAGGTCGTAACTGTGAAAAACGATGATAAGTCACTTTTTCAGTGATGTAGCTTTGAATGGTCACTAAATGAACTGTTGCAAGTCGAGAATTATCTCAGGAGAAACCCAATTTCTACAGCACCAATTTCCAGGGTGGTGCTACCACTAAGTCCTACTTTCATATATGAGTTCACCTATTTTTTCCCCTATTTCTGTATTTATCTATAGTCTCTGTACATGAAACCATTGGGTGCTCTTTGGAAATTTGGCTCCAGGAAGCTCAGGGGAGTTCATTTAGCTTCACTTCAAGCTTCGTTTGTTCCACCTTCTAACCCAGGGGTCTCCAACCTTTGCAACTTTAAGTCTGAAGGACTTCAGCCAGCAAAGCTGGCTGGAGAATTCTGGTAGCTGAAGTCCTTCAGACTTAAACTTGCAAAGGTTGGAGACCCCTGTTCTAACCTATGTCACCCTTCACACCTTTTCCGCAGCTACATTAGACTTCTAACAAACTATGTTAGACTTCGCACCTCCTGGCCTTTTAGCTTATTTGTTTGCGCCACCACTACAGGGAGGAGGAAAGAGTAACATGGCGTCATCCGTCTGGACCACCACGCCAAAAACGTGTGTCTACTTCGTGGTTCATTGTATCGTGCGAACACACAGCCGATATCCGCATCGAGCAATGGTTGTAAAGTTCTCGACCGCTCCGTCCTAGGTCTCATTTCAGTCTCTTCCTACTACTACTATACTACTACTACTACTATTATTATTTACACAAAAAGGTGAAATCACAGCTGCCAGTCCTTTAGCTGGTCCTGGCTTCATACGCATCGGGTTTGTGGCAGGAGACCCCCGCCTTTCCCCCACCCCGCCGCCACCCCCACCCCCAAAGCGGCATCGCTGCTAAGACCGCTTCTCCAACCCAGCCAAGCGCGTCTCCGCTGCAAAACTCCACCTAACAACACCGCAATGCAATCTCCTCCTCCAGGCGAGAAAGCGAGCCAGTAAGTAGCCAGCCACCATCGACGCCCCCCCACCCCACCCCAATAATGCAACCGGAGCGCCACCCTCTTTCCCCTTTGGCTCCCGAGGCCGCGGACGCTCCGGCCCCTTCTTGGCAGCCGCTGTTTTCCTCTGCCAAGGGGGGCCCGTCCGAGGAACTCTGGAGAGCGGCTGGACCAAAGGCGAAGAAGCGGGCGAGTCTGTGTTTCCTTCTCCGCCTAGTTCGCGCTTCCTCCTCCTCCTCCTGCCGGCGCCGCTGCATTCATATAGGATGAGCTCCTGCGCCCTCCCACAAGCCATGCGGCTGCAACTCCCTTCGGCGAGCGGATGACTTTTTTTTTTTTTCTCTTTTCCCCGGTTCCAAGCTAGACTCTGCCCGTTCTCGCGCGTCGTGCACGGCTTGCTCTCCGGCATCTGCGGGGTCGGCTGCTGGTGCTACTACTGGTAGTGGTGGTAGTGGGGCGGAGATGAGCTGGTTCCACGCGTTCTCCAGATGTCTCAGCAGCCCACAGCAGCCTGGCTGGCAGGCGAAGGTCGCCTGAGTGGCTGAGTGGCGCGATTCCCGGGCACTCTCGGTTCTGCATCTGGCTGAACGACGCGTTCACGTGTGCGCCGCCAGCCCAATGTGTAATGCTGCAGTGGGCAACCGAGGAGCATCTGCAAAAGGACAGGAGGACCCGGCTCTTGGAGCCCATATAAAACCAGGAAGCGCCTTGAATCAGACTCTCCTCTTTTTCTCCCGGGTTATTTTGGCCCTTCTCACTTATTCCAAAGCTCACTTTGGCATTTGCCACCGTTGCCACTTGCTCTTCAGAACTACACTCCCTGCTTCCCTTCCCCGTTTTCACGTGCATTTTATCTTTGCCTGGCAACCACTACTTTATTTTTTCCCTTCCTCTCTTGAAAGGCGCCGTCTTCCCTCTGACCCGAAATTAATTTGTTTGCTGGCTGCAGCTCTGAGGCAGGGGGGAAAAATTGGGAATTTATTTAATCCTTCCCTTCTCCTTGTGCAAAGGAAGCAATGAAATTTCCAATCGAGACTCCAAGAAAACAGGTGAACTGGGATCCTCAAGGTTGGTGTTGCTTTTTCACTTTCCCCCCCCAGTAAACAAACAAATAAGTAAATACATGCAGCGTTTCTCGCTGTCCGCCTTCGCAGCTGTATTTGTGCTTGTTATTAACCCACCCATCTGATGCATGAGAGAGAAGAGATTTGGCTGAGATTTGGGGGAAAGCTTTGTTGTTAATTGGGGCTCTGCCCTTTCCTCCCTGTTGTCTCGGAAGGTGGTCAGTCCTACTACGGTCTTGGGGACTGCAGGGTTGAGGGGTGGGGAGGTGGAGAGGGGAAAAAACTTGTCTAACTGAAAAAACCAAAACAGAAAACAAAAATGTGACATCACTTCTCTCCCCCCTCCCCCCAATACTATTTTTAGTCCTTCTGATATAGACTTGTCTTGGAATAAAAGGTCTTGTGGGAGGGAGATTCTTTTATCTTGATGCTGGCTTCTTTGTCACTTCTGGTGATCTTTGTCTCCAGTAAACAGAGCAGTAGATAGACCCGAGAAAAGAGCCATTCTTGATTCCTCAATGACAAACGTCTCTTGGCAGCTAGACGGGATGAAATCTGACTGCAGTGGACTCCCATTGGGGTGCCCTGATGAAATAACAATGCTTAGGGGAGACTAGACAGTCAAAATGTTTTTCATCCCTCTTAACAATGGAGTAGCTCTTTCCAAGCTTGGTGGATGAGTGGGCTTAATTCTGAGCTTAAGAGGAAGTGAAAAAAAAAAGTGGAGGGTTCAAGGAGGCTGATATGTGCCTCTCTCCTGGGTTCTGCTCTGTAAAACAGTTGGGAGTTGTTTAAAATACACCAGTTTGCATGCCTGTGCATGCACACTTAACACAAATGCTTGTTTTTAGCTTAAATGTATATTTTGGTTTTTGTTTTTTCCCCTGCAGAAAGTGGTAGACATTATCTCTGTGGATGCGTAAGGATCGCTTCATGATTCAGCCTAGGCTGAATGTCTAGAATTTTAACAACAGCAACAGCAGATGCTAAGATGTTTGCAGTCCTAGGAAGACTGACAGATTTATATGTTTTCTGAAAGACTGGGCTTGGCTCCCTTTTTTTTAAACCATTCCTTTCTCACCCTTTGTTTAACTTGTCAATATGCTGAAATGGACAAAATGCCCAGTTTTGTGTTGTCTTCAGAAATAGCAATGGATTTTATAGCAAAAGAACTGAAACATATAAGTATTCCAGATACCTGCATTTGAAATAGACAAAGAAAGTACATTTGTTTCTTGTTTCATAGTAACTCATTTTCACCTTAAGAGATGATGAAATTGATGCTGATTCTAACATCATTATTGGGAGGGGGGGGGTATAAGGGACGCAAGGGAATTTGTTGTTTTCATTTGCTACATTTTGTTGTTGCAAAATAAATAAAATGAAGTATATCATCTCTAAACATTGTTGGTGGTAGTGATGTCCTCGGTTCCGCCAAAGACCAATTAAATCAGTTTTGAATAGTAGGGCTTCTCAAGCTCAACAAGTGGTGGATTCCAATTGCATTAAAAAGTTGAGATAGTAAGTAAATATTCTTATGATTTGATTATTTCCCTAATGTGTGACTGAGTCAATTCTCATACCTATGCTGATATCATATATTTAGTTATGAAGTAATTTTTTAAAAAAGCAGGCCATATAAATGAAGTTCTTCTGCTAACACAAAACGCAAACAACGTTACGCTCCTTTCATATAGGAGTAATGATATTTTTGCCACTTTTCTGTCAATTTACCTGAGAACTCTTTGTAAGATTTAAATGTCTGCCACATAAAAACAGAATCAATTAAATAGATCTGTAGCCAGTTGTCACCAGTGATTCGAGCCATATCTGTCAGACTGTACCTTAAATAACATCTTGAAAAACTTGTAAGAAGTAGAGGGTTTTGTGTGTGTGTGTGTGTGTGTGTGTGTTTGTGTTTTCATGGTGTGTTCATTCATGGTGTTACCTTTAAATAGTTTTGAGTTACGCCCATTACCTTCTCTGGAGAAGACCAGATGTTCTTGGACAAATGAATGGGTCAGTTAAGAGTCACGATAATGATTTAGAACTTGCTTCTTCTACCGGCAGATGTCGGACCAAACCCTCATGGGCACCTGATTCTGGCTTGAGTTCATTGTTGATGGAGTTGCAGCACAAAGCTGTTTTCAGCTTAAGGTGATCTAATGCTCTTGCAGTAGCACAGAAGGAAAAGAGCTGCTTTTATTATTATTTTTTATTGCACGAATGAGACATCTTTTATATGACTAAGATAATAGTTTGTTCACAGAGAATCATTGGTAGGATAGCAGAAAGAATTTATGCTATTCTCTTCGCCTCCCCCTAGTCTGAACTTCTAGAAAACTATTCTAGGCAACTGGGAGCAGGGATGATTTATGAAAACTGCTAGAAAAGATGCAGGGGGTCAGAAAAGGGTACTCCCCATTTTCTGTGGCAGAATATCAGTTTCTTGTCAAAAGGAAGTAAATGTTGCATTTGTAAAAAGAACACTGGATTTAACCCATGAAATGAGAAAAGAATTCAATGTTTAATACAAACTTATGCTGAATATTCTTTTAAATGCTTGGATGACTAGCCCTAAATTTAATCTTAACTTGAAATCAATATGATGTACTGTAAATTCTAATTAACTACAATGGGTTTATTCTACACATGGGCATATTGGGGTCCAGCCCTATGCACTTTAATATGATATATTGACAACAGCATACATTTAGTTTTGAAAATAGTTACATAATTGGAGTCATAATTTTTCAGTCTAATTAATGTGTGCTTAAAATCTCAAACTTCACAAATCATTTGAATGTGAGCAATTACAGGAGTTTTCTTAAAGTAAGAAGACTGAGCTTTTGATTTTAAAAAATGTCCCAAATTGGTTTATTTGTCTTTCTTCAGTTCATTTAGATAGTCACAATTATGGGATAGTAAATCATATCAGATACATTGGGATAACATCAAACATAATTACCATCTGTTAATCTGATTTGGTATCCCTCGATAGATGGAGCAAGGCAAGTCATATTGCATTTCTGATATGATGTTAAAAAACCCAAATAGAATGAACAACCCTGAATGTTGATGTTTTATGGACTCAGCTACTTTAGTTTTCTGACTGTGTGTTATAAAATTTCTGCAAGATGCAATTAGATGTGTCTAATTCTCTGGATGGTCTCTGATTACTACTTTAATATGGCAAATCATAGGTTGTTTGATACGTCCACAAAATGTTTAAGATATTTTAATGTTTTAATGTTCAATAATTGCAAGATATATGCTCATGTTAAAATTAATATTTTTAAATTAATTATTAGCTGTTTCATGTTTTGCCCAGAGACATACTGTATGTAAATGGAATGTGATACTCATGAAATGTAATCATTCAGCTTTTATTGAGTTCCAGAATGAACATGTATTTATTTCTGAAATTTGCCATATATAGCTGCCCATCTCACAAACTTTTTGTATATATTGGGTAACAAATCTGTGCTTTTTGCAATGTAATTGGGAATGGTCCTCCAGGCATGACATATAAAATATTAGCTGTTGACAGCTACACTTTTACACAATTGACATGAATAGAAATAGGGATTTTCCAAGGTAAGAAAGGAAAAATTCTTAAATCAGTTGACTGAAATGTAGAGAAAAATATTTTTCTAAGTTTAATTTGAGAATTGTCCATCCCTGATTTGATGTTTTGGATTTCTGTAAAAGGTTATAGTTGTATATCCTGAGAATATAAGATACATAAGGTTGCTATGGTAACACCAGTTCTTTGTTGGGGAGAATGAGTCTTCAGCTTTAAAAAAAGTTATTGGGATTGAAAAAACAGTCTACTCATTCACCAGCAGCACCAAGTACAATAGTTCGTTATTGTATATTTCCTTTTATTTTGGGGAAGCCTTATGATAGGATTTGATATACATTCATCCATAAAGCATTATTCTTTTCACAGAAAACTAGTTTATGATAGAAAGCCCCATACAACCTTATGTACTACTGAACAGAGTGATAATAACATTAGCTACATGCATAAGATGAAAGAAACTGCCTTAAACTAGATCAGATCATTGGTCCATGAAACCTCGCTCCTGAAGATTTTTTTAAATCCTGCCTGGAGATGTCACAGAATTACATCAGACTTTGAGATGATAGAGATACTGCAGATAGTCTAGTGAATTACTGTAAAAAGAAGTTACGTGAACCAGGGAGCAACACTACATTCACTAGCATCCAATCCCCCTTTTCTTGGTAGAATTATGCCCAATTAGGAAAAGGAACATGGCTTTAATGTTAGTTATATTTTCTCTTTTGCCCCCATAATTAATAACTGTTCTAAAGTTACAGTTGCATTTGCTAGAAATTACCTCAAAACTAACCTATTTTCATTCATGTCTCCTTACATCCAAGGAAGCTTATTAAAAAATATCTAATCAGATTGCCAACATGAGATAAGAATTGATAGGATAAGAAATAAGTCAGGTTTGAAAAAATGGATGATTGCATTAGTGCTGAGTTAGGAGCTGATATACATCCAATGGACAATTTGAGAAGCTTCTGAACAAGTTAAGTCGTGACTATCAGACATCAAAAATATATTCCAAACTATCCCACCTTCTTTACATAACTTTCCAACTTCCTTTACATGGCTGTCCCATCTCCTTTACATAGAAAAACATCATCTGAAATGGAATCACTGCTCAACACTGTCTGAATATACAGCCAAGATATTGCAATGGAGTTTGGACTGGACCAAATGCATCACATTTAACATCAACAGGGGGAAATTGTGAAAATTAAGGGAATCAAGATGCCCCATGAAAATAACATCAAGAGACTGGATGAAGATGATCACTACAAATATGTGGGCATCTTTCAAGCTGATAACATCAAGCACACTGATGTCAAGAAGAATGTTAGTAAATTCTTAACAAGAGTGAAGATGATCTTAAAGTCCAAACTTTAAGTGGTGGATATACAATCAAGGTGATTTTCATCTGGATAATTAGATATACAGCTGAAAAAGCTCATTCAAGTTGAATTAGAAACTCTGGATAGGAAGAGCAGAAAAACACCAATAGACATGTTCTTCATGCAGCGATCTTGATGGAGTCTATTTATCAAGGATCATAGGTGGCAGGAATGTTGCAAGTACATAAGACAATTGAATAAGAAAAAGGGTCATTAGAAGAATAACTAAGAATCGTGAAGTAGATGCATTAAAACTAGAATACCAACAAAGGTTTATTAAATATCAGACAGACAAATTGGCCTATAAAAAAGACCAGATGATGAATAGAAAAAAGGCATGGCAAGGCAAAGTATTACATGGTTAGTACATTAAAAAAAAAACCTACCATGCAGCAAGGCCTCACAATTGTTAAGAGTAGGAAAGTTGAAGAAACAGACAGCTAGGCTAATTCTGGCTGTGCATGACCAAGCCTTAAGATCAAATTCATATAAAACCAGAATTGTGATGATAGCAAAAGACAGAAAATGGCATCTCTGCAGAGAAATTGAAGAAACAATGGATGACCAGTTAGCTACTACAAGAAGATCACACAGGCTGACTATATACAATGGCACCACAAAGTGACAACAATGGTACACTGGGATATCTTCAAGAAATGCCATGGTCTGCAAGCAAGAACTGTGAGATCACAAAATAATAGAAAATAAAGAAGCTAAAGTGCTCTGGGACTTTAGAATTCAAACTGACAAGCATCTGCCACACAATACCTCAGACTTAATAATGTTGTTAGGAAAGACAAAAGCATTTGTTTCCTGGACAATGCAATGCCCAGGCTCAGCAGAAGAGAAGAGAAAGAACTGGAGAAAATCACAAAATGTAAAAACTTGCAAATAGAAGTAGAACAATTGTGGCAAAAAAGAAAGCAAAAATATTAACAATAGTAATAGACATCTTGGATGCAATTACAAAACATTTGTAACACCATTTGAGCACCTGACAATCCACACCTGTTGTTGAAATGATAAATGTCTCCCTTTGCATGGCCACCATCCTTGGATTTGAATAATTCACACTGGGCACTAATTTTAACTAATCTTACATAGCATCTGAAATGTATATTGTTTACTTTGTTTCTGAGAAGAAGGACAAAAAAGTGGGATATTATACACATTTGAAGAAGAGCTGAATTGTTATGAATTGGAAGATACTCTGTTATATACTCATTTTCTTTTACATATATGCACTTATTCGTCAGTATTATATTCACTGTCTTATGCAATGTAATATTAAGTTAGTTTTATAGCTCTAAAACTAAACCTTGAACAGATCCCTCAGAAATCAAGTATGCCTGATTGTGAGCAATAATAAAAAACCTGGCAGACCTTCAACAGTACTTTAACAAATGGCCAAGATATCAGCATGGTCAGTGAGATTGCTGGTGATCTTTCTTCACTTTTTTCCCCCTTCATGACTCTTGATGCCTACATTACTTGCAAGGTAGTTCCAGATCTTATGTATTTGTTTCTGTGCCAAAAGAAGCAGGCCAGTTTTTACATTTTTATTTTGTTACTCATGAGGTCTCAGGTCACAGAAATAAATGAGAGAAATTACACATTGACCATGTCACAATAACTGTGCATCTGTTGTTTACAAATAATTCAAAGTGAATTATCCTTCCTTACTGGGAATTCTACTTTGGGGGTAGAAATTGAAGTATAGAATTGGTGACGGGTGCTAAGCAAGACCTCTTTGTAATCTGAGTAAAGGACCAACTAGTTCAAATGCCATAGATACTACTGCCATCTATAAAACTTCTATTATTTATTTTCTGCAACTGGGGACCAGTTTTGCCCTCTCGCCTCTTCTGTAGCAGTGAGGCTAAGGGTTATGTAATGGGTAAATCCCAAAATGTTCATATGTTTGGGGTTTGTATGGAGTGGAACAATTTCTTGCAAACAATCAATCAAGTTGATGTGTTAGCTTTTTTTAACTTGAACAACTGCAGAGTGAATACGTCATCATTCTCTTACTTGAAATTTATCTCCATACAAGAGTTGTGAATAACTCCATCAAGTTGCCCATTTATTAATCACAGGTTTGGAGGTTATTCTGTTCTATTAATTCCTTGTCTACATTTGGATAAAAGCAAGTTTGGAGGAGAGAATCTTGGTAGAAGAAGAAGAAGAAAAACGTCATGAAGCAACAAGTGGCACTACTATAGTGATGCCATCCCACAGGACTCTTCTGTGCTACAGGTATAAAACATTCTGATTTACAAGAGCTGTGTAGAGCTCATATCCCAGAAGAACTGACTCTGACGTCGACTCTTCTGGGAAGGTAAGCAGAAAACTGTGCAATTCCTATAAAGAGATATATCTGAAATACTTTTTAAAAGAGCTATTTGCTAATTATCCTCTAACATTCTTTGAAGACTTTCAATGCTATTCCAGTAAAAATAACAGACTTGAGCTCTAGTATGTTTTCCATGAGGTGGGCTCATAAATCTTTCCTTAGATTAATTTGTAAGAAGGTCTCAAAAACTATTTTTCCAAACTCGCTTTTCCCAACTCCAAAACACCCCAAATTCTAAATCGGGATTGTCATTTGCTCAGAGTAATCACAACCTATTTGGAAAGTGCTAGTTTGGAGAAAGCCCTTATAGATTATTTTTTTAAGAAAAGCAATTAGAAAGGGAAAGAAACCTACCAACTTCATTCACTTGTTTGACTTAGCAAAGTTTCATTGTCGCTGCTATGGTGGATGCAATAATAGCCGCATTTAATTAGTTTCTAAAAGGTTGTGAGGTATTCTTACTGCAGTGACTGGCATCTGGAGCACCCAGTATAAACAAGCTGTTGCACAAAAGTCGTGTTCTTAAAACCAAAATCCTACGGAAGCTGGTTGTTGTACGTGCTAAACTGTTTGTTCTCTTGCGTGGAGCAGCAGAATCGGATTCACTGAATGGCTGCAAAATATGTTCCCTGATGGCTTGTGCTGATGTAGAAAAATTGTAGAACTACTTGGCAAGCAACACAACATCTATAACTGGCCCCACTTTATTTAGATTTCAAGAAGCTATAGCTCAGCTTATTTAACATTGTTGCTGTGTGGACGTGAACTGGCAGAAGCTATGACACCAGTATCAATACAGGAAAAGAACAATCTACTGAAAAGTCTCTTCAAATAGAAAGGGAAAAAAACTCTGCTTGAGACCAGGTATTTTTTGAAGATTAAGATACTGCAAGGATATTTAAGATTCAGAGAGTGGCTCTTGATTTGTGTTTGAACAACTCAGTTCTTGCCACTTTTGAAGATGCTGGAAACATATAAAGCTATATGATGAACATCATCATCAATCAATAATCATCAATTATCCACCATCATCATCTTGTATTGTGCCTGACACTCAGTTTGGATGTTGGACTATCAGAATTTGATTTAGGTCTTTCTAAAGCAATTTCTAATGCAAATTTTTGAAATTTCAAAAATTGAAAAAGAATACAAAGTGTAGGCTTTATTTCATGAAAAAATATGGGTAATCAAACATTTTGATGAACTAATAGGCTGTCCTCAGCTTTGGATTTAGCTCCCTAACTGTGCGAGTGCATGAATGTATCCTGTCTGCAACTTGTTAATGCATCCATGCCTTTCCCAGAGCTTATACGGCTGCTTTAAAGTGTTTACAGTATACATTAAAGTACCTTTTCTAAATTTATTCTGGAGCATTATTGCAGATTTATTAAGTAATTAATAAAACTGATCAGGCAAATGAAATTGATCTTAAGAACATATTATTATTAGATTTAAATGATGCATTTATTTTGTAGAACTGAAGGTGGTGCATGTAATGCTCTTGCTTCTGTTTTCCCCATGACCACCACCTTATGTATGGTCGAAGTAAGTGGCTGTCAGAACTGCTACTTTATGCCTGCATTCTGCTATTACTTGGTATCAGCTTGCCATGAGGGAGCTGGAGGGGAGGGAAGGGAAGGAGCTGTATCTCCCTGAGACATGGCTTCAAGGTCGGACTGCATACCGACCCACACTAAAAGCGACCGTTCTGAAAACATCTTCTTTGAAATTGATTGGGGAATGGGAGCCAGCAATGGGAAGTACCTAACAGGGAGAAAATTACACTTTGGGATTTTGGCGTGCAAATTTCAGTTGGCTCCACTGTCTTTCACTTGACCTCTAGTAAACTGTACATCCCTTAGACCGATACACTCCCACAGAGAGGGCCTTCTCAGGGTGCCGTCGGCCGGACAATGCTGGCGACACCCAGGGGAAGGGCCTTCTCTGTGGCGGGCCCTGCCCTATGGAACGACCTACCCCCAGAACTCTGCACCATCACTGACCTCCGCCTCTTCCGCCAGTGTTTAAAAACACATCTCTTTCATCAAGCCGGCCTAACATAACCTCCGCTGTGACTAGTATAGATAGTTTTAATTGGGGATTTTAATTGGTTTTAGCGCAGGACTTGATATTTAATAGGTTTTTAAATTTTTGTATTTTTGTATTATTTTGTATGTATTTTAAATTCCTGTGCGCCACCCTGGGTCCTTTTGGAGAAGGGCGGGATATAAATCAAATAAAACTCAAAAAACTCAAAAAACTCTCAACAAACAGAGTTAAGGATCATTCTTGCTTAAAGGTTCAAGTTGAGGCAGGGATGACACTAGCCTAAAATCATTTAGCTGCTTTTCATGCCTAAGAGAGAGTTAAATCTCTCAATGGTTTCCATGTTCCAATCTTACCCTTAATTACCACCTCTCCCTCCACCTCTCTCTCTTTTGTGATACTATGAAAAAGTTCTCAAAGGAAATGTAATTATTTTTCATTTCCTACTAGTACAACTTACCATCTTTGTGAGAAAACAGTATTTCTGGAGAGAGTTTTTTTTTTTACCAATGTGCAGTTTTTATGTATCTACTGTGTTATATCATTAAGTATTTCAAAAGATGGGCAACCCCATTTGGCACTGAACATCCCTAGATCGCTAAGTCAGAAAGTGTGTTTCTGTGGACTGACTTGCATGTGGACTGACTTGCATGTGGACTGACTTGCCCAACAGAAGGAGTCTGATAGCACCTTTTTGAACTGTGGCTTGCAAAAGCTTATGCCTTTTTATAAAATTGGAAAAGTTGGATAAAGTGCTACCAGAATTGTTTGTTTGTTCCAATTGTTTTGCAACCACGAACTAACACAGCTTTCCTCCTACAAGTTCGCCCACCTTAATTTGTCTTCGCATCTCTACCTCCTTCCCAGTGTCTTTGAACAGGCTCATTGAGAGAAAAGAAGAAACAGATGAAGCTTCTTCCCAGGGAATCTCTTCGAAGATTGTTGATTTCCATGCCCTGCAAGAAATCAGCAATTTTGAACAGAATCTCTTGGCCTTTCGTGTTTTTCAACACTCTTGTTGAAAATTGTTTGCATTCTAGTATTACTGACAAATAGTAACAAATTGTAAATTGTTGTGTATCTGCTCAATGAGCAGGTGGGAAAAATACTGCCTACTCTGTTATCAAAGCTAATTCTTCGTTATTGTTCAAAGAGTGTATAAAAGTATTTTTCATACTTAATTAAAACATCCTCCAAATCAAGGGTCTCCAACCTTGGCAACTTTAAGTGTGGCGGACTTCAACTCCCCGAATTCCCCAGCCAGTTCTGGGAATTGAAGCCTGCCAGGCTTAAAGTTGCCAAGATTGGCTCCAAATGAAGCTTCAGTCTTTATATCACATGGACCCATTCAAGTTCCACAGTCTTTAGCTATGGGAGTTTTTTGTAGTCTCCAATTCAAGTATTAACTAGGTCTGGTACTGTTTATTATCTTTCAAAATCGGCTCAAATTGGCTAGATGTAGCCACCTGTTGAGACCTCATACAGAATAAGAGCCTGAAACAAAGAAAAGAAAAACAAACCCTCAAAACTTAGACAATTTAAGCTGCAAAGAAGCCAATGATATCTCAGAATTAAAGTCAGTGAAGTAAAGCCAACCATATATAGCTAACATTTTCAACATGTTCAAATTCCTCTCATTTAAATCTTTATGGCTGTGCTTTGCTGCCAGGATTAGAGGCATAATCACTGGGATTGCAAGCAATCCAAAGATGTTTGAAACTGGAACACAACAAAAAGGCACCATTACTTGTTTCTGCTTGGTGGCCTGCAAATTAATTGGTCTTCAAAAAATATGGTGAGCTAAAATAGACATTGTGTTAACATTATTTCAAATTGTAGAAGCTTCATATGTGTGCAAAATATATCTCTAAGCCTGAAATTAGGGTTACAGATTGGAATCACACTGTAAGAGAGAACTTAAATTGTTCTTTAAGTTCTTAAAGAAAATATTTTAATTATCTTCAAAAATAAATTTGTTTTGCAATGAAAGCACACCTGGGTGATTAATCAGAACATTGTAGACTTTGGCATATGCTGGTTTTTCTCAGGAGTGTAAATCTAGAATTGGATTATCAGTCATAAACTGGATGGTTTGTCCTTCCCCCTCCTGACAGGCCAAGATATATATAAAAACTCTAACCTAAATGCTAGTATACATTTAATGGAACATGTGGTTGGCCTATAGCCATTCATATAGCATTGGTATAGTATTTGCAAAACCATTAGAATTTGGACACCAGCAACTTCACATAATGCTGATGTTATCATTTCTTCATGACTTCTATGCAGCGCCATTCCTGTGTTCACCCAGAAGCATGTCAGATTTTCAGAAAGTGCTCTCCAGGGTGCTGTAGTCTTTCTCTAGGCTGGCAAGACCTGCCAGCTCAGTAAAGTGCAGTAGAAGAAATGGGAGAAAAAGGAACAGTTCCTGCTTTAGCATGCAGATGTTTAGCAGCAATTTGTGCTATAATGTAGTCTGCCCTTGTAGCAGTCTGCCATTTGTTGCTCTCTCAAGTGACACTTGTAAAACGTCCACCTAAGCAAGCCTTACAGTATGTTCTTTATTTTGCTTGTAGTAAGGTTATTTGAGGGTCTCTGTCTCTCTCTGTCTCTCTGTCTCTGCCTCTGTCTGCCTCTGTCTCTGTCTTTCTCTGTCTGTGTGTCTGTCTATCTGTCTCTCTGCCTCTGGCTGTCTCTGTCTCTCTACCTCTGTCTCACTGTGTGTCTCTGTCTATTTCCATCTCTGTCTATCTCTGTCTATCTGTCTGTCTATCTGTCTGTCTCTGTCTCTGTCTGTCTATCTGTCTTTCTGTCTCTGTCTCTGTCTCTCTCTCCCATTATCCCTGACTATCCTACAAGTTCAGAGGTGCTTGACATGGGCCACGTTAAGTTGTCAACAGTGTCATCTGATGGGATTCCAAAGTGTGCCTTCTCTATTACAGTGCATGTGCTATTTCCACCCTGCCACCCCCCCCCCCCCAAGATCTGGCTGGTCCTAAGCATGCCATTTGCCTTTTAAGACTAGAACTGGGCTCGGAAGACACACGAGTGTGTGTTTGTGTGTGTGTGTGTGTGTGTGTGTGTGTGTGTGTGTGGTCATGTTTTATTCCCAATATGGTATATTGGATTTGGGTTTTCTTTTTATTGTTACATTTATTATATCTCTGCTAGCCATCCAGAGTTGCTCTGCAAGTGGGTGGCCATATAAATTGAAGGAAGGAAGGAAGGAATATTGCTGCTGTTGTCCTTGGCAACTCATTGTTACATGTTTTGCTATGACAAATTTATGGAAAGCTCTTAATCTGAGTGCTTTCAGAATTTAAGGAAATAATTATGTCATCTATTATCAAAATACTATTTCTGGGCTGCAGAGCGGGATATTGTGACCAATACTTTATAGGAAGAACTAGAAGGAATTATAGAAATGACTAGTTAAGTTAGTAAGTCCAATTCCCTGTTAAATATTTTTGTTTATTAAATTTGTTTGCACATCTTGCTGCAAGGTGATTCTCTTATTTGCGTTTGAATCTGAATTAAAGCATTTCTGACAAGTGTTTGTCCTCCATTGGTAGAACATCCATTGGTACTTGGTTCCAATTTGTTCTTACAAAGTTTTTGCCAACATTAAATTGGTAGCAAAATCTGTCTTTCTGTTACTTAAAGCATTGTTCTACATTGCTATAGTTCTGTATTTCTCTGTATATTGAGAGAAGACACATCCTTTGTATGACATTTATTCAGCTATTTAAAGTTTGCCATTAAGTTCTCCTAGGTCGCCTTTTTCTTAAGGCTAAATCTTTTATCTTTGTAGGGCTCAAATTGTCTGCTCTTTGATTATCCTTGCTGATCTTCTCTGAAGCTGTTTCAATTTATCTGAATCTTTCTTAAATTGTAAAGTTGGGAACACGACATCGTTTTCGGGGACAGGCCTGATAATAGGGTATGTCAAAAATAGATGAGAAATAGATGAAATATTTTCTAATCCCTAGAAAACCTATTAAAATGCAAGGGATAGACAATTAGATAATATTTTTAGAAGAACAAACACTGATAAAGAACTTGGATGAAAATTTTGTAATCCATTCATCATCCATCATTTTCCCACTATGACATTCAATACTGTATTTGGTCACCTTTTTAGGATCTTATTTAACCTATGCGGCTTAATTTCAGGAAAGCTACTGCATCTTTGCTGTGATTCTAAGTTTGGACATTGTTGTTGATTTGTCCTTATATTAAGAAATCTGTTAACTTCCTCTTCAGAAATACATTTTATGAATTCTATCTCCAGAACCGTGTTTTCAGAAAACTAGTATTAATAGCACTATGTTATTTTTAAAAAAAATTTTTTTTTGTTCTATATGATGCATACATATGCAGCTGATTGCTCAGTCATGAACTTTGAAAGAATCGTTAGGAATAATAAAACAACTTTCTTCTAATGGGCATAGCATGTAAGGAGTTATCATAACAACCATATTTTGTGTATGGATGACATGGAGTCAGAATTTAATGATTATTTGGTATAATCACTTCATTCTCTGCACCTTTAGGCCTATTGAGTACCAGCTGTTGTGCACCGAAGGGGGTATCAGCTTCATGTCCTATCTGTGCATTTACACAGACATTTGAGTAGCTGCTTTTGGAAATTGACAGATGGAAGAGGTCGTGGTTTTTAAAAAAAATCTGGCTCATCTTGGATTTCCATATAATTGGGAGTGTTCTGTTGAATAAGAGAAGGAATAGGACTAAAACCTGAACTAGATTAAAAGCATTAAAGGCTGGAACATGCATATGTATTATTTGATCTCTTCTCATTTGAGTATTTCCATTGAGACTGGTGATTTTGATCCAAACTGAGTGGTATGAAAGTTCTGTCAGAAATGCTTATTTTCTTATGCATGATACTTCACACTTCAGACAGATATGTAGTAACGAATTAGCCTATGTTTTTTTATGATACAAAGGCTATCTGCCTGCCTGCCTGCCTGCCTATCTGTCTGTCTATCCATCCACCGACAGTATCTCCTTGCCTACTGTTATTGTTTGAGCTACTGATTTCCACAAAAACAATTTTAAAAATCTGCAAAATAGGGCTTTTTAAAACTCTATTTCAAGCTAATTAGGACCTGTTTTAGTCCAAGAAATATTAATTATTGGAGTTTCAATTATAGCTACGACAGCTGTCCAAAAATTAAACAAAAGTGTATTATGAGACACTAGATGATAAAGTACAGAACTAGTTCATCAAAACATGGTTTTAATGTGGCAATTTAAAGTACTGACTGACTGCACTCTTGATTGATGTGATGTTTAAGCTTTGTTGCCACATGGATCTCTTGACTCCAAAGAGGAGAATCATACAACAAAAAGTATATTTGGTACACGAGTCTATCCAGACCTTACATGATACTACCTTTGGGGGAATGAAAATGATCGTTTTGAAATGTTAAAATTATTAGGAAACACTTAGGTAGCTGTAGAGTCACTGAGTATGTTCGAGGGGAAAATAACTAAATGCCTGAATAGAGGCCCTGTCATAAAACTTGAACAGTTATTTTGGATTTTTGGTATTTAAATCAAATGGAAATGTTTTTTTTCTCTCTTCTTCCCATGATTTAAATAGATACTTGGCACCCTGTCCTCATTTAGTGACCACAATCATCATCATCTTTTAACAACCCCATAAACCCTTGTGGGGTGGAGTCTGGGCAACTGAATGGAGCTGAATATTTACTGGCTGTATGCCCTTCCTGTCGCCAATGCAGAGCTGTATTCAGCAGATAGATTCTCATTATGCCCAGCGAGAGAAATACCTGCTTCTACCTAGGATCGAACTTACAGCCTCCTGACTGTGAGGCGAGACCTCAACCGCTAGGCCACTGCACCATTAATTTAGTCACCACAATGTATTCCTTAAATTAGAAGCAGAAAGGTTGCTCGGTGAAAGAAAGAGCAAGAGAATGACACTATAAAGATTACTGCTTGCTGCCATCTCATTCAGATGAATTTTATCCTACAGTATCCTGTGCCTGACCCATTTTTCTTTTTATAGTCCCCTCATAGGTAAGAGAGATTGCTTTAAAAAGCTATCTCTTCTGAGCTGATTTTCTAAAAAGTGTTAACCTCAAGTTTATAGGCTCTGCTCTGTGACCTTGATTGGTTGATTGGAATGATGCCTGAAACTGACCAGACTTTAATCATTTTCATATTGATGGCTTTTGTCATCAGATGTCCAAAATTTGGTCATACATGGACACATGTATGGAAAATAATTTTTTAAAAATTACTCTCATATTTGTAAACAGTTGCTAAATGAGGTAGCTACTAAGAGAAGTGGATGTACACCTACTTACCTTTTAGATAGCTTGTCAAAGCTTGCTCACCATCGTGAATAAGTCATATAAACGTTAAGCCGCACTATGGTGTATTTCAGTTTGACATAATATAATGGGCAAAATAAGCCAGTTTTGATTTATTTAACAAACCATGCTTAAGCAAATCTAGACAGCATACTAAAAAGCAGAGACATCACCCTCCCAACAAAAGTACTCAAGGCTACGGTTTTCCCAGTTGCAATGTATGGTTGTGAAAGTTGGGCCATAAGAAAGACTTGAAGAATTGAGACCTTTGAACTATGGTGCTGGAGAAGACTTCTGCAAGTCCCTTGGACTGCAAGGCGATCAAATTGGTCAATCCTAGAGGAGATCAACACTGACTGCTCTCTAGAAGGCCAGATCCTGAAGATGAAACTCAAATACTTTGGCCACCTAATGAGAAAGAAGGACTCACTGGAGAAGAGCCTAATGCTGGCAAAAATTGTGGGCAAAAGAAAAATGGGACGACAGAGAATGAGGTGGCTGAATGGAGTCACTGAAGCAATAGGTGTGAGCTGAAATGGACTCCAGAGGATGGTAGAGGACAGGAAGGCCTGGAGGAATGTTGTCCATGGGATCGTGATGGGTCAGACACGACTTTGCAAGTAACAACAACAAATGCTTAAGAGACCATGGTTTAGCAAGATGCATAAATCAAGTCTATATATTGATACATAATTATCAATCCAGAATCTGTGGAAGGTTTTGGGACTCTGAAAATTATTGGTTGGATCTAGAAACTTGGTTAGGTTTGCTTCCATGCAAAATAGCAAGAATTGTGCTTGAACAGGTGTCAGATCCACTAAGATGAGCCGTCCCAGTTTTAATGTTGCTTGGAAAAATCAAATGCTTCCTGATCATTGTGTTTGTGGCATAGAGCATGTAGAGGACTTTGGCATTTAAAGTTCCAGAGTCTTACATCATTGGGAACTTCCATTCCTTGCTCAGATGGATTAGTAATAAAACATAATTTGCACATTTGGGGTTCAGGGTTGCTTATTTTCAGAGAGAAAGTTAACCAAATGTATTGGTACTAATAGCAGTATTTGTTGCAAAGTGCTGGCATATTACTGAATTTAGCAGTGCTAACACTGCATTAGAGAATTCACTTCAGGGAAATGGAGCAGCTGTTCTTTTAGTTTATCTAGATAAACTGCATCTTCTCACTGTTAAGGGGCTATTAAAGTGCAAATGATCTCATCTTGGCAGAAGGAAAAAGTTTCTCCCCACTGCCTTCAGATGTACCTTAGTCTGCAGTGCAATTATTCTAGAGTCAAAAAATTCTATGAGATAATTTGTTGCATTTCCTATTGTCACAACTCAGAAAATTTTTTAAAGCAGATTTGATTCTGTAGCGGGCATTTTAATTGGATCTTTAACTATCAACTTGCAAACATAATGACAGAATGGAAATGGAGCTAAAACAAGAGGGTATTAGCACCTTTCTTTTTCAGCATCAATTAAAAAGCAAAGCTAACCAAATTGCACCCCTTTAAGTTTTTAGTGTCTGCTGATTCTTTTCTATTTTATGTATTTTTATTTTATTATTTTACTTCTTTTATACGTATTATTTCATGTACTAAGTACTGTTTCTATGTCAGCAGTCTCCTGAGAATTCAAGTTAGTATTAGATTAGATTAGGATTAGAGTTTCTTCTAATCCAATCCATACAGCAACCCATTGGGATAGATTGTTTTAGGAATAAAGCTGGTGAGGCAGGGACTGGCAAGTTTCAAGTTAGAGAGAACCACTATGCCAATCTAGATCAGGTTTCTGTAAATAAAAAAAAATCACAGCAGAAGATGCTATACTGTAGTTTCAGCAATATCAGCCTGCTTAAAGTACTTGAGAAAGCTTTGATCACCTAGAACAGTGCTTTTCAACCTTGGCAACTTTAAGTCCTGTGGACTCCAACTCCCAGAATCCCCCAGCTGGCTGGGAAATTCTGGGAGTTGAATTCAACAGGACTTAAAGTCACCAAGGTTGAGAAACACTGACCTAGAATAATCTCCCACAACCTGGTGCCCTCCAGGTACATTGGGAATATCTTTCATATCACTTCCAGTTGATACGACCATGCTAGTTATGAATGCTGAGAAATAGTAACAGCACATCTGGAGTGCACTGAACTAACTTAATACTTTCTAAAGAATATGACAAGCAAAGTCAATGGAGAAGTCAGATTCACTTAACAACATGTTACTAACTTAATAACTGCAGTGATTCACTGAACAACTGGGGCAAGAATGGTAATAAAATAAAATTTATTTAACAACTGTCTTCTTAGCCACATAAATATTGGGCTGAATTGTGGCCATAAGTCAAAGACTATCTATACATTTCCCTTTTATAGCTGGAACTGACATTAGTGAGGTGTAATCAGCTAGTGATCCACTAATATCTCAAGGGACCAAGGAAATTAGAATTTTGGTTGGTCATTCTGTAGCAGGTGTCCTAAAGGAAAATAATAGTATAATTATTTTTATGAATGTATTATTTTATTTACTTTATGTAGATAAGTAATTCCTAAACACCCAAACTAAAATGAACTAAGCTGATAAGGCTACAGAAACTGACATTTCAAATGGCTTGTTTCTAGCTCCTTAATGTTTCAATACAGCATTCTCTCTAAACAAACAGGAACCTACCTCTCTCCAGTGACATCATCTGTGGCATAACACCTGGCAAAGTCTCCTTTGAGGCATAACAATCTGCTAATTTAAAGTGTGTGTTGCATAAACTGAGATTTGTTACCATGTTTAATGAGAGAGCTTAAAATCTATTTCACGAAGGCTTAACAAACAAACTTAAAGTAGAGAAAGCTGTACTGGAAAAGCAGATTCTTAAGAGACCTTTTCCAGCAATGAGGCTAATGAAAATTTATTTTTTGGGACTCAGAAAAAGTAGAAAGTGCAAGTTCTGTGTACCAGTTAGGGACATGCAATAATCTGACTTAGAAGAGGAAAGAATCACAGAGATGTTTAGGTATTAGCCCATGGAAATTCCTTAAACATGAGCCCACTGGAATTGGGTGGCCAATAATCTAGATAAATTAATGAAATAAAAAAGTCCTTTCTTGGGATCCTACAGACAGTCTAGAGGGTTCATATTGAATAAAACCATGTATGTGGTAGCTCTTTTCCATGGAGGCAAACTTTGTCTGGAGTGCTTCATTATCCTGGCATTTTCTTCATAAAGCTAAGAAAAAAGAAAAAAAATATTGACCATAACAGAATAATACAGAGGGAAAAAAAATTCATCTGCATTATAACATCACTAGAAAGTTCTTTGGGCATGCAGCTGTGCCCATGTGAACTGTGCATAGATCTTATAATAAGCACTTTGTGGAGACTGAATTTGCTACTTATGATGATTATACCTCTCCCAAGAGAGGGATAACTTAATTTAGATACTCGGTTACTTGCTAATCTATCCAAGCATACCCAATAGTGAACCTTCCAGTGGATAACATTCTGCTTCTTGATGTTACTGATATGTAGAATCTAGGGAAATTCCTTAGAGTAGTTCATGGATGGGTAGTAACAAACTCAAACTCAACCCGTCCAAGACCGAGTGGCTGTGGTTTCCGGCATCCCGGTTCAGCCAGATAAGTCCAACACTGGCCATTGGGGGCGAACAACTGGCCCTCGTGGAGAGGGCGCGCAACTTGGGTGTCCTCCTGGATTCCCGGCTGTCCATGGAGGACCATGTGGCGGCCGTGGCCAGGGGGGCGTTTTATCAGGTATGCCTGATACGCCAGTTGCGCCCCTTACTGGACCGGGGGACCCTTCGCACAGTCACTCAAGCGCTTGTGACATCCCGGCTGGATTACTGTAACGCTCTCTACATGGGGCTCCCCTTGAGGTGCACTCGAAGGCTACAGTTAGTACAGAATGCGGCCGCGCGGGTGATTATGGGTGCCCCAAGGCAAGCCCACATAACACCTCTCCTGCGCGAGCTGCACTGGCTGCTTGTGGCCTTTCGAGTGCGCTTCAAGGTGTTGACGACCATCTTTAAATCTCTCCATGGCTCGGGGCCTAGCTATATACGAGACCGCCTCCTGCCCCATACATCCCTTCGTCCGATCCGCTCCCACAGAGAGGGTCTTCTCCGGGTGCCGTCGGCTGGGCAATGCCAGTTGGCGACACCCAGGGGAAGGGCCTTCTCTGTGGCGGGCCTGGCCCTCTGGAACGACCTACCCCCCGACCTTCGCAATACCTCGGACCTCCGTCTCTTCCGCCAACGTCTTAAGACGTATTTGTTCCAACAAGCCGGCCTAGCATAGCCCCCCATTTCCCCATGTACAAATTGCAATTTGGTAGGGTTTTAAATGGGTTTTAGCACCGGCTTAATAACTTAATAGTTTAATAACTTAATAATTTAATATGTTTTAATGTTGTATATTGTTTTTATAATGGTTTTAATAATGCCTGTGCGCCGCCCTGGGTCCTAACAAGGAGAAGGGCGGGGTATAAATTCGAATAAAACAAAAAACAAAAAATGTAGGTCAATATTGTTGACATAGAGTGGCAGAAGTCTTTTTAGAACCCAACCTGAAGATGCCAAGGGCAGGATTTGTTGTCTGCTTCCATTCTTGTTGGGCCTACATGTTGCTTACAACTTGCAATTTTCTATGGATGAAAAGTGTTCCTTACTTCAGGTTTTGCTATGAAATGCCCCAAATTCATCAATGTTGATACAGTACTACTTACATGATTAGGATATTTTACTGAGTACTAATTATTAGTAATGGGTGAAGTCTAAATAATATGTTTGAATAATGTTTTAAATTATTCATTTTATATCCCCATACAGCCACAAAATTTAGCAGTGGAAGTATCTTTCAATCCAACTCATTTACCTATTGTAAGATTGATTATACAATTTATAATTTTGGGAATAAAGATAGATTGTTTGGAATATTTCTTAACAGATTGGAGCATTTGTTTTTTACTGGTTATTACCACAATTCACCTCACATGATAGGCTTAGTAATCACTCTACTGTATGAGGCAGACACGCCTGCTGTGCCTGTATATAATAAATACCAAAGCTGAGTTCATCTGTTTATTTTCAAGATGCAAAGACTTAAATGGAATTCAAGAATAACGAGTACTATTTTCTTTTATTACAAGTAACTGAGGAATAGTTACTGAGAGGTAGGATCATTGGTCAATGAGCTGTAATCTGCCATGGATTAGGAATGTGATCCAACATGCACAAAATTAAATTTAGACTTGTGAGACTGTTTTATTCCTAGTTCTGAAGGAATATCATTATTCAGACTGTAGATAAACATAGTTTCTGTCCTAACATATTGAGAAAAATGTTTTAATTTTTATTAATTTGGATCATTTTCATGAATATCATTTTCCCAACTGAAACAGTAGAATTTCCATTCAGTAAGAGAACTAGGTTGCTCCTTATTCCTCATCATCTCCATATATCTGTGCATGATATTTCAGTCTTTCTGAAAATAGAGATATAGGCAGAGACAAAACTAAGAATCATAAACCTAAGTAGGGATATATACTTTTTTCAAATTCATGTCATTTCAAATTCAAAACAACTCATTTTGGGATTGGAAAGTCCATAACAGCTATTCTTTGGGTGGAATGGGCTGTTTTGATGATTTTGAAAGACGTTTGAGCTTGAAATGGGTTGTTTTGCACTCAGAATAGTTAAAAGATTTTGTAGACCTCAGCTATTTATGTCGTTTACTTTTAGTTGAAGAACCATCTACAGGAGTACTAGTATTTAACCTCCTATATTTTCACTTTGGGGCAGGGTGAACTTGAGAAAGCAGCTGAATACAAATATGTTTGCTTATTCTTTACTATTGTACCATGCTAGTTCTTGAGGGCAAAAGAAGAGCAGCGTTAAGAATTTTGGCTTCAGATCTAGGGCATTTATTCCAAGTCTGTGATAGAAACAACATGGCTATATTGGCACTTTGCATTATTTTTCAGCCAACAGTTAATTAGAAAAATCGTCTCTTAATTTGTGGGAAAACAGTTTGAGCTATGGTCACTCCCCATCTTTGGTGATTAATTGCCACTTCCCAGGAGGTGGGATTTCAATCAGAGAAACAGTACGTGTGTGTAGGTGTAGATTCTCTAGCCCAATTTCCATTTGAAAAACCTTTGCATCCGGTTAAAGTTTCCTTCAGAAAATGTTAATTAACTCTCTAATGCCAAACCATAGACATTATCTATACCAAGGATTTATTATGGAGGTACTGAAGCTACCTAGTCTGCTTCATATTGTGTAGGAATTAACATGGAGAATTTCCCATGAACTCGAAAAGCTATTATCGTTAGCAATAACTATGTTTATATAGCAGCAGCTGAAAATATAAAAAGGTTATAATTTTGTGACACAACCAATTATATAGGATTTGGCACGTTCAGTCATTAATTAGGCTAGCAAACATCTCAAGTTTGGATAAAGCTACCTGGCAGTGTGGGAAATTATTGAACCATTATTGTGATTCAGTGAAACACAGCTACAGAAAAAGCCAGGATACTATATACAGATTTAACACAGCAATTTTGTTTTCTATTCCAGTGATTGTGCCGGCAACTGTTCCCTCAGGTTGTGTGCCTGTGACCAATAAGACTAATATACCCCAGCTAGCACCACGACTCTCTATTTCGTCTCCTCGGGCAACTGTGATTGCCAGTATGGAAACCCCCTCACAGGGTTTGCAGACAGTCATGAAGTGGAAAACAGTGGTAGCCATTTTCTTTGTGGTAGTGGCCTATCTGGTCACAGGAGGTCTTGTGTTTCGTGCTTTGGAACAGCCGGAAGAAAGCAGTCAGAAAACCAGAATTGCCAATGATAAAGCAGAATTCCTCCAAGAGAACAACTGTGTATCCCAGCAGGAGTTGGAGGCATTGATTAAGGTGAGAACATCAGAACAAATACCACATATTGGGGAAATTGTTTTTAAAAATCTAAATGAGGTATAATTTAAAAAAAAAAGTTTCGTGTGCTGCATGTTTTTCTCCCTCTTCTGTTTTGTTGCTATGAGAAGGAGCTCTGAAGTTTCTCTGATGTCTCCAGTAAATGTTATTTAAATATGGCTATCTAACCATTTGAAACTGAAGATTCCTTTTGAACCCTGTACAACTTGTTAGGAGCTGCATGTGGGTCTGGCAAAGAGAGAGAATATAGAAAAGGCAAACAGAAAATTATCTTGGATGCTAAATCCATATGGTGTCTTTGGCTTGGAAAATTATCTGCATTGGGATGTCCTGAGGAAAAAAAGCATGCAGGATAGATCTTTCCCTCTTCATCAACTGGCAGAATCCTATGTCTCCTGCAGTGATAGATAGAGCAGGTTTTTGGAGTGAGCAACTATACATCTGATGACTTAAAACGAAATAGCCAGAATGGTATGGCTGAGAAAAAGAATACTGGAAATTGTATAAGGCTGACAACAATGTGGATAGTACAATAGGGTGAAGCTATACTCTTGTCGAAGAATCATTGAGTTGAAATGACTATTTTAGACCATTAAGTCCAATTCCCAGATCAATGTATGAAGCTAGGTACATATATTCTTGAAGGTGGCTCTCTAGCTTTGTCTTGAGGATATACATTGCTCTGTTGAACTGCTTTATTAGGAAAATTATAAAATCTAAAACCTTTGGTTTTACACCTGTATCATAGGATATAAAATAGCAATCTGGTCAAAATGTTTTTCCAGCAAGGCACTAATATAAAACATACCTCTGAAGGGCTTACAGAAAAGAAAAAAGAAATACTTTAGAATGGCCTTCATAAGTCCCTAGATTTGAATAGTACTGAATGTCTATGGGGAGATCTCAAACATGCAGAAAAGCCTAAGAATATTTTTGTGTCAGAAAAGTTATGCAAATAGGGAAAAAGTTCTGTAGATGGGGAAA
Source organism: Rhabdophis nuchalis (assembly GCA_039707465.1). NCBI lineage: Eukaryota > Metazoa > Chordata > Lepidosauria > Squamata > Natricidae > Rhabdophis > Rhabdophis nuchalis. Next base: position 66,563,827 of record CM077643.1, read on the forward strand.
ATGATCCAGAACCAAAATTAGAAAGATTACAGGAAATGTTGGGAAATTGTTATTTCTGACCAAGGATGTATTACTGTAAAGGTGTCCAGATTTTTCATCTGTTGTGTTTGTTGTTTTCTAATTCTGAATCTGTAAACAACTGCAGTTAAATAGTATGTTTTCATGTTTGCAGAAATAGTTGGTATTTAGTTTTATACCATGTATACAGGTTGTGTCGGCTTCTTTTCACTTAAGAATTAATTGAAACATATAATTTGACTAGGAGTTCCTAAATGTTAGTCACCTAGAGTTACATTCTGTGAGATAGGCAACTGTATAAATGGAATAAATGAATTAATGTATACATGCAGCTTCACAAGCTATTTCCCTTTTATTGATGTAAATTTGAAGCTAAAAGAAAAAAGAAAGAAAAAGGTTTAGCAGAATGACCATATATTATTAATCAAAGAACACTGCTGCTTTTGAGGCTCTGAAGCTAATAGGTCAGAGTACCCACTCTGAATGTAACTAGCTTAATGTGTCTAGCAATACATGATTGATTCCTAAATTTGCAGCTATCTTTTTAGGTGGCTCTTAAGCAGGGATTAAAAAGTCTATATAGATTCAACTGAATGAAAACTTCCAGTTTAATCTGTGGTTCTGAATTCAGCACATGAGAAGCAATCTAAGGCAATTATGATCTGACAGCAACATTCAGATCGTATTAAATATATTTCATCATCTTGCTATGAGGACTTTAATTTCTGAATTAAAGTTGATTACAGTTCCTGCACATTAGGCCAGTACAAAACAAAAACACACACAAAAAATCTCAAATACATGTTGATGAAAACAAAGACATATTAATTAAAAGGAGTGTTTTATATATAGAGGAAAAGCATATACCTTATTGTACATATATCATAAACAATATATACTAACAAGGGTCCTAACAAGGAGAAGGGCGGGGTATAAATTTGATAAAATAAAATAAATAAATAAATAAAATAAATACTATATGTATATATTTCACCCTATTTTAAATTGTGAAGAAATACTGCCAATGTTTTTACTTGTTTCTAATTTATACTAAACAATGTTGCAGTCTGGATTGTTATTTAATTGGTCCTCTGAGTGACATTTGGTCTTCTGAAAGAAATCACTCAGACCGGAGTTTGCTGCCAAAAGAGGAATATGACATAGCCTTTACAATAGCTTAAGTGCAATTATTATATGTCAGCATTTTAGTTACCTTTAATGACGCTTACAGTAGGAAATAAAGCCTGGAAAATGACTTCATACTAAGTAATGTACATTGCATTTGCTTGCAATACATGGTTTACATTTTCTGTTAAAGGCAATCTATAATTTTTTTTTCTTAAGTCAGTTGTACATTTAGTTTAAAAGGGAAATGTTCAGTTTAAACAGAACATATATTCATGTATGCTTATTTCTTCCTTCCAGAGAAAGGGCGAATATAACCCTTGCAATAAAGAAGTGGTCTGGCAAGAACATTCTACCCCAAGCCATTCAGAGTCTGCAAAAGAGCCCCAGTTAGAGGCATTTCTGCTATATTCTTACTAGCTGTTAGAAATAATTATCATGGTTAATATGCCTGAGTTTTTTTGGACAGTTATAAAAATTAATAAAAACTATCTTAGTGGCATTGTCCCAAACTGTATAACATCTTCTGGAAGTTGTACCAGAAGGCAGGAGATGACATATTGAGAAGGAAGAGATGAAGATGAGAGAGGAAAGCAAGATATGGTTGTGTCACAACACCCTGTTAAGCCCCAATTAAGGGAGGAAGCATACTGCTTTCCTTTTCTGCTTTCGGATCATCACCAGAGACCATCTAGACAGAAAGCTATGAGTTCCGTTGTGTACTTTTTTTATATGTGTGTTAGGTTTTTGAGCTGATCAATAAATAAATCAGGGAGACTAGGATAGATCTATTTCAAGCTTTTTAGCTCTCATCAACTAGCCATACCCTTACTGGGATTTGAACCGGGGCTAGTAAGGGTATGGCTAGCTGATGAGAGCTAAAAAGCTTGAAATAGATCTATCTTAGTCTCCCTGATTTATTTATTGATAAGTTCAAAAACCTAACACACACACAAAAACTTTCTTTCTGTCTCTGTTTGTGTGTCTGTCTGTCTCTATCTCTGTCTGTCTCTCTCATCTTTTTATCTCTCTCTCTCATCTCTCCCTCTCTCTCTCCCTCCCCCCTCTCTCAGTCTCTCTCTCTCTCTCTCTCTCTCTCTCTCTCTCTCTCTCTCTCTCTCTCTCTCTCTCTCTCTCTCTCTCACACACACACACACACAGACAGACACACACACACAGACAAAGAGAAAGAAAAGAAGAAAGAGAGTGAAAACAGAGAATAATTTAAAATACTGGTTTTAAATTTCCTGAAAGAAGACATTTTACATAGATGGTTGTCTGACCCTTTGCCATTCTTTGAGAGCTTAAAAAGGCTTACACGGGCATATCTCTTCAGTTTGTCCCCTGAATAAAAGAGAAGATGGAAAGTAACAAAATAACTAAAAAATTGAAAGAAATCATAGAGAATTGAGACAGTGGAGAATGTTAGAAAGGCACAGAAAATAGGAGGAGGTTGGGGGATATGGTAAAGTGAGACTGCCCAGAGATTGTTCCAGGCTTAATTAAAAGCAAATAAGACATCCCTGTTGTCTATTCCTAACCATTAGAGGCTATGAAATGGACATCTCCAGGAAGTTTGGATATGGTAATCTTAAAATGTTTCCTATATAGCAATTGGGAGTTTCTAGATTAGAAAATGCTACTACTGCTGCTACTAAAGTATTGGCTTATGTTGATGTCCCTATGGGTTCAGATGTCTTGGGCACAACAGTCATTACCCATAAGAACTGCCTGTCTATACTGACTCAGGAGATAGAAACTTTGACTAAAAATGACAAATCAGAGAAGGATGTATTCTTAATGTGGATATCCAAGATACCTGATCATAACATCTTAAAGTCGCACAATTGGAAAAAGCTGTTTAGGCCACTGAGTAAGCCCCCTGCTTAGAGCTGGAATCCAATGAAAGCCAGAACAAATGTCTAGCGAAGCTCAGCTTGATCCTATCCAGCTAAAGAAGCCAATGACCTTTTCGAATAATTGTTCCCGATCCCCCCCACCCCATTCCCCTTGCATTATTGTAGCCTGAGCTGTATACAGTATTGTGATTCTGCTTTGGAACAAGCATGGGGCATTTTATCCTGTCCTTTCACCTCAGTATGTTAAAGAATGATATTTTTGCTAACGAAAACGAAGGCTGCATCATTGTAAAAGCCAGGTATTCTAAACAAGCTTCAGCTCAGGGGCTTTCACTTTTGTCCTAATGCATTTTAAGGGTCCCTGTGGGAACTGTTTTATGAAAAGTAAAATGTCAGAAAGCGTAAGTTTCTGGAATAGATTTTGCACAAGTAAAGAGGAAAATGAGAGTAATTGCTAAAAGTAGATAAGAAGCAGAGATTCTACATATGAAATGACCCACAAGCTGGCCATCTGGGTGAAATGTGCGGAATGAATAGGACTTAAAGAATTAATCACTTTGTCAGGCCTGCAGCCATCTTTGGGCGAAGCGCAAACTCAGGGGGTTCCTTTTTAACTTTTTAATTCCAGGGAGGAGGGGGGAACAGTCAGGCGGGGGGGGCGACAAACTACAGGGCCGGCCGGCAGAAGTAGAGAAACAGAGGAGGGGGAAGGGGGGGTCATTTCCACTGAGGTATTTTCCATCAGTTTGGTTTTGGGGAGGGGCAGGGGCAGTGGGAGACGGGATGGGCATTACCTGTTGGAGGACCATGGCCACTGGCTACAGGCGGTCATGTGCTCCAACCCCCCATGCTCCCATCGCAGACTAGGAGGGCAAGGACCACAGAACAGGGGCCCTAGGCTGATGTTGTGCAACGCCAGGTCGGTGGTACAAAAAGCCCCCCTCATCCATGACCTTGTGTCAGAGGGGGACCCGGACCTGGTGGGTATAACGGAAACCTGGTTGGGCCACAAGGGAGGACTACCCCTCGTAGAAATGTGCCCACCAGGCTACCGAGCCTTCCATCAGCCTAGGGCCCTGGGGAGGGGTTGGGGTGGTGATTATGGTTAGGGAAGGTCTTGAGCCGAAGGAGACCACGATCCCTCAGACGACCGGGTGCGAGTCCCTCATCGTGAAGTGGGGCCTAGGGAGGCAGTTGGGCGTGTTAGTTGTATACCTGGCTCCCCGCTATGTAACAACAGCCCTGCCCGAGCTCCTGGAGGTGATACCCAAGGCGGCGGTTGAGACCCCCAGACTGTTGGTCATGGGGGACTTTAACCTGCCGTCAGGAGGCGAAACCGCCGGAGTAGCTCGGGAGTTCATGGCTTCCATTACAGCCATGGACCTGATCCAGGTAGTTTTGGGCCCTACCCACGAGGGTGGACACACCCTGGATCTCATCTTCGTCTCGGGACAGTGGAGTCGTGATCTGGGAATAGGGGATTTAGTCATCACACCCCTGTCATGGACAGATCACGCTCTCCTTCGGCTCGACTTTCCGATCGCTACACCCCATCGCGGGGAGGCGGAACCGGATATTCCTATATGGTTCCGCCCCAGGCTTCTGATGGACCCGGTAAGGTTCCAAAGGGAGCTTGGGCCAATTTCTGTGGACTTGCCCCGCGACTCGACTGAGGACCTAGTGGCCGCATGGTTAAGTGCGGCCGCGGGGGCCTTGGACCGAGTCGCGCCCGAGCGGCCTCTCTTGCGGCGACGATCCACCCGGGCTCCTTGGTTCACCGAGGAGCTTAGGGAGATGAAGCGCCACAAGAGACACCTAGAGAGCAGATGGAGATCCTCTCGCTCCGAAGCCGACCGAACACTAGTGAGAACCTACATTAGGACTTACCTGGTGGCGATAAGAGTGGCCAAACGTGAGTATTGTGCCACTCTTATTGCATCCGCAGATAACCGCCCTGCCGCCCTGTTTGGGGTGACCCGCTCCCTCCTTCAACAGAGGCCCCTCGCGGGAAGCCCCTCTACAGGAATTTGGGATTTATCTGCAGGAGAAAATCACTCGGATTCGGAGCGAGCTGCCCTCCATCGACAGTGGTCCAGCTGAGCGGTCCGAGGTTGCTCTTGAGACACCATCTTGGGAGGAGTTTGATTTTGTTACTACCGAGGATATGGACAAGTTGTCAAAGAGACTTAGGGCTACCACATGTTTATTGGACCCGTGTCCCTCCTGGCTTGTACTGGCATCCTGGGAGACGACACGAGGCTGGCTCCAGGGCATTGTCAACGCATCTTTGAGTGAGGGGTCCTTGCCTGCCGTCTTGAAAGAGGCGGTAGTAAGGCCCCTCCTCAAGAAGCCGTCCCTGGATCCAGCATTACTAGAGAACTATCGTCCCGTCTCCAACCTTCACTTTTTAGTGAAGGTTGTTGAGAGTGTGGTGGCCCAACAGTTTCCGCGACACTTGGAGGAAGTTGATTATCTAGACCCGCGCCAGTCCGGCTTCCGACCCGGGCATAGCACCGAGACGGCATTGGTCGCGTTGGTTGATGATCTCTGGAGGGCGCGGGATAGAGGATATTCCTCTATCCTAGTCCTATTAGACCTCTCAGCAGCTTTTGATACCATCGACCATGGTATCCTATTGCGCCGACTGTGGGGGTTGGGGCTGGGAGGCACCGTTCTACGGTGGTTCTCTTCCTACCTCTCTGGTCGGTCGCAATATGTGTTGGCAGGGGGGCAGAGGTCGGCCTCGAGGCCCCTCGTATGTGGGGTACCTCAAGGGTCGGTACTCTCGCCCCTACTGTTCAACCCATACATGAAGCCGCTGGGCGAGATCATCCGTGGTTTTGGGGTGGGATATCATCTGTACGCTGATGATACTCAGTTGTACATATCCACCCCAGACCACCCCAACGATGCCGTCGAGGTCATGTCCCGGTGTTTGGAGGCCGTACGGATCTGGATGGGTAGTAACAAACTCAGGCTCAACCCGTCCAAGACTGAGTGGCTGTGGCTTCCGGCACCCCGGTTCAGCCAGATTATTCCAACTCTGACCATTGGGGGCGAAACACCGGCCCCCGTGGAGAGGGCGCACAATTTGGGTGTCCTCCTGGATTCCCGGCTGTCCATGGAGGACCATGTGGCAGCCGTGGCCAGGGGGGCTTTCCATCAGGTACGCCTGATGCGCCAATTGCGGCCCTTACTGGACCGGGCTGCCCTTTGCACAGTCACTCAGGCCCTCGTGACCTCTCGACTCGACTACTGTAATGCTCTCTACATGGGGCTTCCCTTGAGGTGCACTCGAAAGCTGCAGTTAGTCCAGAATGCAGCTGCGCGGGTGATTACGGGAGCGCCTAGACACTCCCACATAACACCTATCCTGCGCGAGCTGCACTGGCTTCCTGTGGTCTTTCGGGTGCGCTTCAAGGTTCTGACGACCATCTTTAAAGCGCTCCATGGCTCGGGGCCTAGTTATATGCGAGACCGCCTCCTGCCCCATACATCCCTCAGACCAATACGCTCCCACAGAGAGGGCCTCCTCAGGGTGCCGTCGGCCGGACAATGCCGACTGGCGACACCCAGGGGGAGAGCCTTCTCTGTGGCAGGTCCAGCCCTTTGGAATGACTTACCCCATGAACTTCGCACCATCTCTGACCTCCGCCTCTTCCGCAAGTGTCTTAAGACACATTTGTTCCATCTAGCCGGCCTAGCGTAGCCCCCTATACTGACTTTTAGATAGTTTTTAAATTTGGGGATTTTAATCTGGTTTTAGCACAGGTTCTATTGAATTAGTTTTTTAAATTTTATATGATGTTTTGTATGTATTTTAATTTTCCTGTGCGCCGCCCTGGGTCCGTTTGGAGAAGGGCGGGGTATAAATTGAATAAATATAAATATAAATATAATATAGTATTGTGCCACCCTTATTGCATCCGCAGATAACCGCCCTGCCGCCCTGTTTGGGGTGACCCGCTCCCTCCTTCACCAGAGGCCGCGGGAAGCCCCTTTGCAGGGACGTGCAGAAGAATTTGGGATATATCTGCAGGATAAAATCACTCGAATTCGAAATGAATTGCCCTCCACCAAGAGTGGTCCGGTCGGATTGTCCGAGGCTGTTCTTGAGACACCATCTTGGAAGGAGTTTGTCTTTGTTACTACCGAGGATATGGACAGGTTGTCAAAGAGACTTAAGGCTACCACATGTTTATTGGACCGGTGTCCCTCCTGGCTTGTACTGGCATCCTGGGAGACGACACGAGGCTGGCTCCAGGATATTGTGAATGCTTCTTTGAGTGAGGGGTGCTTGCCTGCTGTGTTGAAAGAGGCGGTAGTGAGGCCCCTCCTCAAGAAGCCTTCCCTGGACCCAGCATTACTAGAGAATTACCGTCCGGTCTCTTTTTAGCGAAGGTTGTAGAGAGTGTGGTGGCCCAACAGTTTCCGCGACACCTGGAGGAAATTAATTATCTAGACCCACGCCAGTCCGGCTTCCGACCCGGTCACAGCAACGAGACGGCATTGGTCGCATTGGTGGATGATCTCTGGAGGGCGCGGGATAGGGGATATTCCTCTATCCTAGTCCTATTAGACCTCTCAGCGGCTTTTGATACCATCGACCATGGTATCCTATTGTACCGACTGGGGGGGTTGGGGCTGGGAGGCACCCTTTTGCAGTGGTTCTCGTTCTACCTCTCTGGTTGGTCGCAATATGTGTTGGCAGGGGGGCAGAGGTCGGCCTCGAGGCCCCTCTTATGCGGGGTTCCTCAGGGGTCGGTCCTCTCGCCCCTCCTGTTCAACACCTACATGAAGCTGCTGGGCGAGATCATCCGTGGTTTTGGGGTGGGATATCTTCTGTACGCTGATGATACTCAGCTGTACATATCCACCCCAGACCACCCCAACGATGCCGCCGAGGTGTTGTCCCGGTGTTTGGAGGCCGTATGGATCTGGATGGGTAGTAACAAACTCAAGCTCAACCTGTCCAAGACTGAGTGGCTGTGGTTTCCGGCGGCCCGGTTTAGCCAGGTAACTCCAACTCTGGCCACTGGGGGCGAAACACTGGCCCCCGTGGAGAGGGCGCGCAATTTGGGTGTCCTCCTAGATTCCCAGCTGTCCATGGAGGACCATGTGGCAGCCGTGGCCTGGGGGGCGTTCCATCAGGTATGCCTGATGCACCAATTGCGCCCCTTACTGGACCGGGCTGCCCTTCGCACAGTCACTCAAGCACTCGTGACATCCCGACTTGACTACTGTAATGCTCTCTACATGGGGCTTCCCTTGAGGTGCACTTGAAAGCTACAGCTAGTCCAGAATGCAGCTGCGCGGGTGATTACGGGAGCCCCCAGATACTCCCGCATAACACCGCTCCTACGCGAGCTGCACTGGCTACCTGTGGCCTTTCAGGTGCGCTTCAAGGTCTTGACGACCATCTTTAAAGCGCTCCATGGCTCGGGACCTAGTTATATGTGAGACCTTCTTCTGCCCCATACATCCCTTCGTCCGATCCGCTCCCACAGAGAGGGCCTTCTCAGGGTGCCTTTGGCCGGGCAATGCCGGTTGGCGACACCCAGGGGAAGGGCCTTCTCTGTGGCGGGCCCTACCCTTTGGAACGACTTACCCCCTGAATTACGCACCATCTCAGACCTCCGCCTCTTCCGCCAGTGTCTAAAGACACACCTTTTCCATCAAGCCAGCCTAGCGTAACCTTCCGCTGTGACTGCTTTTAGACAGTTTTAAATTGGGGATTTTAATTGATTTTAGCACAGGTTGGGAGTTTAATATCTTTTTAAATTTTATATTGTTATATTTGTATGTTTTTAATTCCTGTGCGCCGCCCTGGGTCCTTCTGGAGAAGGGCGGGATATACATTTAATATAAATAAAAAATAAATAAATAACTCTTTTCTTTTGGATCTTTGGCCTGCCACACTTTCTATTATTCTACTATGCATTTTCTATTGTGGGAAAATGGGAGGGGTGATTGTACGGAGTTAGATGCTATGTAGCCATAACAAAATTCTTTCTAGAAAGCCAAGGTCATCCTTTGTCTTTACACCTCTGCACCTGACCAGAACTGAATGGGTGGAACTGCCAGCATGGCAGTGGAAAATTGGGCCATGTGATGAACTTGTGGGTGTGGGGGCAAGATCTTGAACTTTTAACTGGGTGGGGAAAACCGGGAAACTTTCAGATTCAGGTTTTCCCAGATGTGTCAACATGGCTCTCTTAATAAATTGGAACTTTGAGTAATACTTTGCCTTGGACTCTGATTTACTTTTGGATACTATTTGGAACCCTGACACGCTTTGCTATTTATATGATACAGATTTTAAACTTAAGGTCTATTTGTAATGGTCATAGCAACATTCTCATTGTACCAGGTGCTATCTGCCTAAGAAAAGCAAGTTTAAAAGAATAAAGTTAAGAGAGGGAAGAACATTTTCCTAACGTGATGATGATTGCACTTATTGTCCCATTTAAGTAAAAGTTTACTTCACATCCTGGAGTTTGTTTTCAATGTTCAGTTTTACCTGTTAATAGTCCTCAGCAAGTCTGCATAAAATTCCTTTGAATCTGCTAATGAATATACAGTACATTGAACAGTTCCCATACATAGCAGGTCAGATTTTAGCATAGTACTTCTCTTAGTTCAGTAAATATGAACCAAGAAAAAAAATTTTCCAGAATAGATTTGAAAAATGTCTGTTCATTGTACATTCTCATTTATGGTAATGCTGGGGTCTTGCTAATTAGTAAGCCTTCCCTACAGTTTTTGAGCTGTTTGTGTATTCTTTACAGATTTTAACAGATTAACAGAGTTGGAAGGGACCTTATAGGTCATCTAGTCCAACCCCCTGCCCAAGCAGGAGGCCCTACACCATTTCTGACAAATGGCTATCCAATCTCTTCTTGAGATAAGAATGAGAAAATTTTACACAGGACAAGCTTGAATCTCATTTTTCCCCTCCAGTGCTTCACTTTATATAAATGCAAATGTTTCCTAGATAAACACACATTTTGGTATTATTTTCAGTTTTCATGTGCTGCAGTGACAGTTTCTTTCAGTAACCTGGAACCGTAGCTACTGAAACATTAACAGAGTATGTAGGTAAATCATTTTTCCAGGGTCCTACTTTCTTCTGGACAAATCTTTTGGTTCTCTTAGTTCATTTACTTCCTACCGTCAACTTGGAATTTTGATCATCTGTTAATAATAATAATAATAATAATAATTTATTATTTCTAGACCGCCCCCTCTCCCCATGGGGACTCGGGGCGGTGCACAGGTAGCATAAAAGCAATATATAAACAACAACAATAAATATAACAACAAAATTTAAAAACCAATATCCTGCCCAACACATGCACTTATTAGACGCCCTTAATAAAACCACCAATGTGCTCTCTTTTCTGGTGGGATTAGGTTATCTTTGCTGAGAGAGACACATTGTGTGCCATTGCCATTTCATCTTAACATGGCACCACAATTCCTACATGTATGAAGTATGGTGCATGTGGAACTAAATTTGAAGACAATGAAAAAACTTTTATTATGTATTTGTTAACCAAAGTTTTATACCAGCCAAGTAGTCTCATAAATGTCACTTGGTGATAACTAAATGCAGAATGCCATTAAATTGTGCACAGCTTTAATAGGTCACCGCTTGTTTACTTGTTTTCACACCAACAGAAGTAATGTGGGCAATTAATTGGCCACAAAGGAAGATGATTTTCTTTATTGCATAAGTCGTCTTCCTGTATAGGATTTTTACAGGTCTGGTTTGTTATTTTCACTTTTCAAAACATGTTCTTACAAACTGTGTCTCCAGTGTGTGTGTGTTAATGATAAAGATGATTACATGTACAAAACAGCAATATAAAGGACACTTTAGCATTGCATTTATTTTCCAAAGGAGGGAAGTACAGCACTGAAACAACATCAACATCCTACACAGAAAAGAAAGAAGAGCTTATGCAGATTATGCATTGTTTCCTTTGTTTGGGACCAAAAAAAAAGCTTTGGGAGAATTTGAGTTTTCTAGATTACTGAGGCCAATTGCAGAAGAAAGTGGCTTAGAAATCAGAAGCCCAAGGGAGAAAAGCCTGGATAGCAGGGACATTCAGAGAGAAGACCAACAATGTCTAAATTTGGTGCACAAGGGTGTGTGAGTGAAGCCCTGTCTCTTTTTGTGCATGCAATGAATGCTAGTCATGTCAAAAAGGGTTGAATTTTCAGTTATCATGTTTCACCCTCCATTTTGACAATGTGAGCACATTGTGAGCACCAAATGTGAGCACCAAAATGCTCTAGTCTGTTTGAAAATGTTAATTTGAAATTTCAAGTTAGCACTCAAAGAGAATATATAACTGGCATGCATGTGACACAAGACTTATTAATCTGTTGCATTTCTACATTCAAGTGGGAAAAAACAATCTCTTGGGAATCCCAGATTCCTGTTTCTTGAATCCTGGATGCACATTAGATATTACATATACTTGTAGATGGAAAGCAGTCAATAATATGTTGACTTGCAAGGTAGTCTCTAGAGCAGGGGTGGGCAAACTTTGCAACTTTAAGTCTGAAGGACTTCAGCTCCCAGAATTCTCCAGCCAGCAAAGCTGGCTGGAGAAGTCTGGGAGCTGAAGTCCTTCAGACTTAAAGTTGCAAAGTTTGCCCACCCCTGCTCTAGAGTATCTGGATTGCTTTCCTATATACATGACAAGGAAGCAAGAATGAATGCAAAATTACACCTATTTGTTATGTATCGTAAGAAAGTTGACAGAATTATGCTTGCAAGGGATGAGAGGCCGTAATTAGCAAAATTTGAAAAGTGCAACACTGCTATGTACAGACCAGATTTCTGTTCTTCAGGTTACTGAGTAAAGTATGAATATGAGGAAGAAGTTTATTGTAAGCTTGTAAATTTAGAAGAAATAGATGAGGGAGCAAAGAGTTTTGAATTATGGAATGTTTTGCATAACTATGTTGAATATAATAAGAATGTTATATGGGAGAAAGAAACTATGTGTGATGATTAAACTGAATGTGTTGGAAATGTTGAACAGAGTATAAGATAAGAATACATGATATTTCCTTTATTTTTTATTGTAGTTATAGATACAAGTATGATATATTATGCTTTTATATGTATAAGATGTAGTGATTGTAAATGTGTGTTGATTAAGGACATAAATGCACATGCATTTTCATGAAGCTGTGTTGTATACCAAGATTGAACTATTTTCAGTAAATGTTAGATCACATGACAAACAAGTGAAAATCAAAGTATCAAAGTAGCTGAGAGAAAAAAATGGAGCAAATATTTCTGTGTTGCATAGAAAAGCTGAAACGTTAGAGCAAAATGAATTTTTGTGTCATCGTACAAAATGCTGGTAAAAAAGTTATGTGTGATATATTGTGGGGAATGAATATTTCAAAAGATGCAAAATTTGACATGCATGAAGAGATGATTTCACCCACTTTTGTTAGAAGTGATTTACAAATTACAGATTCCAAAAATTCCTTCCAGCATGGTCTATCAACTTAGAGACAGCTGGGTATATTAAAGTTTATAATCTTAACAATGGTGAAGCTCATCATATTAGAGAAAGTTTGAATAGGAAGGCTGACATAAGAAGATACACAGTATATTATGCACCTTAACACTTAGACAGGTAAGTCCTTTTCTTTGGCTTCTGCATCTTTCAAAATGCAGCATCTTGCTTCTTCTTGAGATGTATCCATGTAAATCAGTGTGAGTACCCATGGTGTTTGAAGGAATCTATTTTATTTTATACTTAAAAGAGTTACAGCTACACAACTCTGGGAGAAGCTTTGACTCAGTGAGAGAGGAATACGACTTTGCATGTAGAAATTGTGTGGGACATCTTGTATCAGAGAGGCCAAGTAGTAGACAATGGTTGTTTTTTTTTAATTGCCTGAACCTTTAGAGAAAAGCATTGGCACCATCAATCTTGCATTTGGAAAACAAGATATTTTGTTCAGTTACAACATATTCTGCTCTCAATTTGCTTTTAATTTTTTTTTTAGCGGGTTATGAATGCTACCAGTGCAGGAGTCAACCCCGTTGGAGATTCTTCTAATAGCAGTAGCCACTGGGACCTTGGAAGTGCCTTTTTCTTTGCAGGAACTGTCATTACTACTATAGGTATCTATTTATGCATATTTATAATGTATATTTCTAAATGATTCTGTCTTGGTATGACCAGATATGGGGAAAATGGGATTTGCTGTATATAGCCTAACGACTACTACTTTCAGAGGAGGTTTGAAGTATGGAGCTCAACCACAGTCTAAATCAAACAATAAAAGGCATCACCCCAAATAAAATGAATTAATCAGGAATAAAACTATAGAATATTTTAACAGATGTATCAACCAACATTGAATAATAGCCAAAGAGGGCAAAGTAAGGAGATTTTCAAGGACACGGCATAACACAACACATGGCTTGAAAGAATAATGGGAGTGACTCAACTGACAATGAAATTTTTTTAAAAGTAGGTTTATTTGACTGTCAGCTGCCTTAGTTATTACCTTTGCTGTATTTCTTCAAATGGAATCAGAACAGTCAGCAGAGGTTACTGCAAGCCTTCGTTCTGTTTTGTGCATAAGTGCGTACTTAACACACATGCACACAAGCCACATTGCCTAGTTTACCTTTGGAAATAATAGAAAGCAGCTTTTTATTTTTACTTTACAAAGTCAAAGCTGACTTTTGTTTGCTCTGTTTATCAAACTGGGGAAAAGAATGCTAGTATTTATTGGTGAAATGGCTCTTATAATTCAGCCCCACTATTTAAGAATAGCAAGTGATTGTTCTGGAACTAAAACCAAACTGTTGTTCATTTGAGATACAGGAGGGCTGCTGTTGCATGATGCTGTTTAGCCATTTCGTTCGAGAATAGTTTATTTTTTGGGGGGCATTCCTCACCAGTCAAATTAGAAACTTGTTCATTGGCAGCTTTTTGGAATTTTAGAATAGTTATACTTATGTGATAGGGGGAAATTGTCTCTTAAAAAAGAGTGCATGCAGGCACACCCCTATTTCTAGTGATATAACATGTAAGAGCAAAGGCACATCTACCACATTTGAAGTGTAGGAGAGGCATTCTCCCAACTGGCAGATTTAATGATGAATAAACATTCCAGATCTGGAGCTGCAGGCTTACTAAGCAAATAAATGTAAGAAGCACCCAGCTGGGTTGGAGCAAAGGTCTATCAAGCTGAACATCTGGTTCCCTACAGTGATCAACCAGCTGCACCCAGGGTAGCAGCAAAGTCATTCACATATTATAATTATAGAGGAATTTAGAAATAATTGACTTCAACCCGCATTGGAGCAAAGCTTACTGAATTATCTGTGCAGCAATCCTGTCTGTCCTGGTTGCAAATCTGGATCTTCCTTTGATAAGGGAAGAGCGCCCCGATTGTGTGTGTTGGGGTGGGGAGGAATTCAAAAGTTCATTATCATTGCATATAATTAAGTCCTTAAAAAGATTAAATGGCACAAGACTTTCTCACAAGCTAAATTGTAAAAAAGAAGGAACTTTCACTAACTTGCGATGAGTGCAGATTTTAATTTTGAAAGGTTATGCAGCTGTGTTGATGTGCATTGGACAGCGAACTCAATTATGTGGCTGAGCTATTTAAGTTAGATCTAAACATGATTTTTTTAAAGGATAAAGATTGGATAACTTAAGCGAATTAACTAACAGTAAGGAGTTACTAATAATAAACATTATATAAAAGGGAAAATGGGCTCAAACTGAAAGGGAAAAGTGTGAGGTCTGAAGAAATAGATTTGGGAGGCTTCAGATAGGCTCTCTACCATCTGCCAGTTCAATTCACTGTAATGTTCCTTGGATCACAGTTAAGCAAAGAGATACCTCACCCCTCCTCAAATGCAGAACTGCCATACAGGTCATTATTTTTCAGATAGCAGTATAATGCCTGAACAACATCCTAATTGCTGCCTTACAGTTTTCTGTGATGCAGAACAATGGCAATATGGTACATTAGAAAATTCCTTTTATGAATACAGTTCTGGTATGCTTCCTAATTTGTCACTAATAATTGAATGCTAGGAAGATCCTGAGTTCTCTCTGTCTTTCGAACAAATTTGCAATCCAAAATTATAGACAGTGTAGAACCTTCCTTCCTTCCTTCCTTCCTTCCTTCCTTCCTTCCTTCCTTCCTTCCTTCCTTCCTCCCTCCCTCCTTCCTTCCTTCCTTCCTCATTAATATTGTATTTATCAAAGCACTGAAGAAACAGAATAAATTGTTACATGAAAGAAGGAAAAAGATAGAAAGAAATGTCATGGATAAAGAATAACATAAATACACCAGTAAATAATCTAGGATTTACAAAACAGAATAAAAGTATTCTGTTACTGTAAACAAAGAAAATAAAAATAATCATTAAAAAATATCCAAAAAAAGAGTTGGAAGGGAGGTCTTCTAGTTGGAACCTGCTCAAGCAGGTGACCCTATACCATTTCAGGTAAATGGTTTGGCAGTTTCTTTTTAAAAACCTCCAGTGATAGAGCATTCATAACTTCTAAAGGCAAGTCATTTCATTGGCTAATTGTTCTTACTGTCAAGAAATTTCTCCTTAGTTGTAGGTTGTTTCTGTCCTTGATTAGTTTTCATATATTTCCTCTTGTCTTGCCTTCTGGTGTTTTGGAAAATAGATTAACCCCCTCTTCTTTGTGGCAGCCCCACAAATATTGGAATATTGTTATCATGCCACCTTTAGACTTTCTTTTCACTTGACTAGAATTATCCAATTTCTGCAACCTTCATATATTTTAGTATCCAGCCCACTAAGCATCTGTTGTTCTCTGCACTCTTTCCAGAGTCTCAACATGTTTTTTATATTGTCACGACCAATACTGGACCAAAACAATTATAATCAGATTTATAATTAATAAACTAAATGCAAATGACTAAGTTTATTGTATCAATCAATAAATAAAGATCTCTATACAATTCTAAGCATCATATTAATATTGCTTTGACCATTGTTTGTCATTGTTCCAAAACATAATCAAGTACTGTAAGAAGCAAAAAAGGGGAGAGTGAGGAAAGAAAAAGAATCAAATATAAGAATAAGATCCTAAAAACAAAAAAAATAAATCAAAATATTAAGAAATGACATCGGTTTGAAATCCCTTCCATCGATCTCAGTGGTGATTACCTCAAAATATTTATAAAAATTGAAATAGCTTCTAATTATTGTCTGTCACTTATTTTCCTCTTAAAACCCATGAATGTCTGAGTTTGCCTTGCTGAGTGACATATGACATAAAAGAGAATGATTCTTAACTATACTTGTAATGTATGTTACACCTGTGCGGAAGATAGATGTTGAACTTGGCTAGGCATATGCTATCAAAATTCTGGTTGACTATAAGTGACAGAAAAGTGTCACTGTTTTGAATTTCTTTGCTGCCATCTACTTGGTCATCTAGATTTTTGAAGCCCAAATACAGCAAGTCTAATTTTTATAAGCATCTCCATTAACAACCCCTCCCCCTCGAATGCTACTAGAGAATAATGATGAATGTTATAACTGCAAAATCATTTCTGGATATTGTTACAGCATTTGCATGTTAAGTGCTTATATTTCCAAACCAACGTAGGCAACCAATCTTTAATAATAGCTAGCTAGGGGATTCTTTACAGATTGCAGTACGTATTTTAAGTTATAAAATATTGATTACAGCTT
The DNA here is from genome assembly GCA_039707465.1 of Rhabdophis nuchalis. Lineage (NCBI taxonomy): Eukaryota > Metazoa > Chordata > Lepidosauria > Squamata > Natricidae > Rhabdophis > Rhabdophis nuchalis. Next base: position 66,580,570 of record CM077643.1, read on the forward strand.
ATACTTTTTAAAGAGCGCAACCTAACATTAAATCCAAATCTTCAATTTTAAGATATGTATGGTTTCGTATTTCACAACTTGTACCACCTGTTTAGCCTATTCACAATTTGCTGTGAATGTTTTGCTTCAGTTTTTTTTTATTGAATGTGAATTCTTAAAAAGCTACCAGCCATTACTATTGTTTATAGCAAGCTAAGTTCCATCTTCTGTTGAAGTTCCAAGTGGTATTAAACATTTATGAATCCATTGTTGTAAGTATATCATTATGAAGTGCTAGAAGTTTTGCCACATAGCTCATTAACCACAGACGTAGGCACACAAATCCCAATCTGCTTTATTTTGTCAGCAGGGACACAGCTCTATAATCCCCCTTCCCCCCTTCATTTAGTATTCTGAAGCGAATAGCTATATTGTGTATCTTAAATGTGTTTAAAAGCTTATCAGTAAAGATAAACTGAAAATGAAGAAAAATGAAATAAAAGCAGGTACAAGGATTAGTACCATGCTCACAATATATTTCACTTAAATTGTTGGCAAAACAAATAATTAAATAAAGCATGCAGACTTATTATAATAATAATAATTTTAATTTATGGACCGCTCTCTCTCCCCAAAGGGACTCGAGGCGATGCACAGGGGATTTAAAAATACATATATAAAAACACAAGCATAAATACAATTTAAAATGAATTAAACTTAACCCTGCACTAAAATCCCAGACCAACTAAAATTAGACCCCTAAAAAACCCTAATAGAGCAATTCAGTTACCCCAAGCCAGCCAGGCAGAAGAAATGAGTTTTTAGTTTTTGACGGAAGGAGCGGAGGTCCGTAGTTGTTCTAATTTCGGGGGGAAGGTCATTCCAGAGGGTCGGGCCCACCACAGAGAAAGCCCTTCTCCTGGGCGTCACCCGCTGGCATGGCCTAGTGGACGGCACCCGGAGAAGTCCCTCTCTGTGGGAGCGAATCGTCTTCAGGGATGTATGGGGGAGGATGCGATCCTGCAGATAGTTAGGTCCCGTGCCATGGAGCGCTTTGAAGATGATAACCAACACCTTGAAGCGCATCCAAAGGACGACAGGCAGCCAATGCAACTCGCGCAGGAGCGGTGTTACATGGGAAAACCTAGAGGTTCCCATAACTACTATTATAATTGTAATAGTCAAATTCCTGGCCTGAATAAGGGGGTGGGGGATATGAAGCAGTTAATATACACCCCATGTTTAATATTGGCTTCTATTGTAGTATCGCATGGCAATGCTTGAATTTCCATAATACCATGTCCTAAAACATGATTAAGTTAGTTTCAGATAGTTGGGGTTTTACTTAAAAAAATAACAATGATGGCCTGAGCAGTGTGTTATGAAGTCACAGAAACAAACAGCGATGCATTATGCAGTCATAGAGAAATAAATAGCAATGCATTATAAAATCATATTTTTTTCTGTTTTTTTAACGGCACCTGTTGGTTCAAGGGTTATAGCAATATTTTTCAAAATTGGAATTTTTAACATAGGTGTATCTAAACGCTCCAAATTCCTCAGCTAAAAGTCAGCATTGCTTTTAGCTAGATTATATGATTTGGACAAGGGGATAGATGGGGAATTCATCAAATTTGCAGATGACACCAAGCTGGCAGGAATAGACAACTCTCCAGAAGATAGGCTTAAGATTCAGAAGGATCTTGACAAACTTGAACATTGGGTACTGTCTAACAAAATGGAATTCAATGGTGAAAAGAGTAAGGTTCTACATTTAGGCAAGAAAACTGAAATGCACAGGTACAGTATAGGTGGTACCTTGCTCAATAGTAGTAACTGTGAAAGGGATCTTGGAATCCTAGTAGACAACCATTTAAATATGAGCCAGCAGTGTGCAGCAGCTGCCAAAAAAGCCAACACAGTTCTAGGCTGCATAAATAGAGGGATAGAATCAGGGGTGGGTTGCTGCTGGCGTTGCTGCTGGTTTGCTTCTCGCATGCTTTGTGTGTGTGCGCAGTTGAATGTAAATTATTCTGTGCATGCACAGAACATGACAAAATGATTAAAAACCAAGCCAGGAATGGCAGCAGCGACTGGGGAACGGGTTTAGGGGTGTGGCAAGCCTGCTGTCTCTAATGGCTTGGCAACCGAGTCCCAACTTCCACTACCAGTTTGCCCGAACTGGTGCGAACCAGTAGTAACCCACCTCTGGATAGAATCAAGATCATGTGAAGTGTTAATACCACTTTATAATGCCTTTGTAAGACCACAATTGGAATACTGCATCCAGTTTTGGCCTACATGATGTAAAAATGATGTGAAGACTAGAAAGAGTGCAGAGAAGAGCAACAAAGATGATTAGGGGACTGGAGGCTAAAACATATGAAGAATGGCTGCAGGAACTGGATATGTCTAGTTTGATTAAAAGAAGGACCAGGGATGACATGGTAGCAGTGTTCCAATATCTCAAGGACTGCCACAAAGAAGAGGGAGTTAAGCTATTCTCCAAAGCTGCTGAGGGCAGGACAAGAAGCAATGGGTGGAAACTAATAAAGGAGAGAAGCAACTTAGAACTAAGGAGAAATTTCCTGACAGAACAATTCATCAATAGAACAACTTGCCTCTAGAAGTTGTGAATGCTCCAACACTGGAAGTTTTTAAGAAGATGTTGGATAGCCATTTGTCTGAAGTAGTGTATGGTTTCCTGCCTAAGCAGGTGTTGGACTAGAAGACCTCCAAGGTCCCCTCCAACCCAGTTATTCTATTTTTCCCTATAAAGGCTACACTGAGGTTCTCCAGAAACATAGCATGTTTTATTCATTTGGATGTCTGTTAGAAATCACCAGAACATTATACCATTATTTTAGGCAGTTGGCTGATTAAATATGGCAGTGGGTTCAATGGGAGGGGCACAGGAATCTTCGGAAAACAGAATGGTTGGCATATGCAAGTTACAGGGATCTGACACTGCTTTGAGAAGCTGTGGGTCTTTGGTAAGTGCAAAAGAATTGGTTTGAATATTTCCACTCCTGTTTAGCCCCATTCCTTTTTCCTCCTTACAATCTTCAGAAGAGAGAGCTCACAACCAACTTCTTCTTTTTTCTCAACAGGTTATGGAAATATTGCCCCAAGCACAGAAGGCGGAAAAATTTTCTGTATTTTGTATGCCATCTTTGGGATCCCGCTTTTTGGCTTTCTGCTAGCTGGCATAGGTGACCAGCTTGGAACCATCTTTGGGAAGGGCATTGCACGAGTGGAAAAGGTCTTTCGAGTAAGACTGAGCCGTTTATTCCCCCGCTTTTTTCTCTTTTAGTTCTAAAGCTTAATGGCAAAACATCTGCTTCTGAAAAATGTAGCTTAATAGGACCCAGTGATGCCACCTGTCTCATAGATGTATTTTCACAATTTAGGGAAAGCATTGTTATAAAAGTTACAGATTTCTTAGCTAGGCAGTGCTAAGGGACTTTCAGGGAAAAAAATAATGAATGCGTGAGTTGCAATACAACATTGGCAGTTCTGTGTTTTGCCAGAGGGCATTCCTTCCAAGTATCTCTGACAAGCCCAATAGGCTGCCAGGTAACCTTAAATTGAATATAACATATACATGCTGTTAAAAAGCTGCTTTGTCACTTCCTACTTCTTTCTTTGGCATATTTCTTGACTCCTAAGGGATGATTCCCTTCGCAATTGACTCAATTCGTACCTTCTGTTTGATATCATTTGATAACTTTACAGAAGAAGCTGAGATTTAGATCAGGAAGGGAATTAATTTATTCTGTGCAACTTGTTATCCCTGAACAATGTGTGTGTGTGTGTGTGTGTGTGTGTGTTTAATGATTTAATCTAGTGTTATCCCAGTTCATATTAATTGCAGTGGAAGTGAAAACTACTCACTATCTAAAGTGCTACGATCAGCAAATAGGAATCATCCAACTGATAACTTCTGGATTTTTCTTTCTTTCGATACCCTTAAAATGACAGTAGCATTGTAAGGTGTAAAACTAGTTTAATATTGTTCTCTTTGAACACAGATTTTCTTTGTGCAGGAAGATTTTATCTGAAATAGTCTTCAGTCATGCAAATTACTGCAGTTTACCTTCACTCTACCTCCAGCCTGAAATTATATGAGCGTGGAAAAAATTATTTACTTCATCTGCTGTTTTGAATGAACAGCCAGGTGTTTATGAGAGGAAAAGGCAGGAAAGATAGGAATCAATAAAAAACAACAACGAGAGATTACTATATAATCTCTATTTATCTTAGTGTTCCTCACTGCTTCCTTGGCAAGCTGAATATGTGTGAACTTCAACTTGCAGAATTCCCCAACAACCAGTGTGGAGTTGAAGTTCATTCTGGGTTGGTGACTGGGACCAGAGGTTTAGTCTTCTGAGCTTTCAGACTTGTGCTAGAACCCATCCTCAGGCAATTTCTCTCTATCAGAATGTTCTAGACCAGAGGTATCAAACTCATGTCATCATGGCAGTGTCACGTGATATATCGGAACTTCCCCCCCCCCTTTTGCTAAACCCGGTGGGGATGGGGCAGCACTTGACACATCTGGCCATGGGCCGCGGGTTTGACACCCCTGTCCTAGACTATTCATTCTGTTAGAGAGAAATTCCCTGAGAATGAGCTCCAGCATGAGACTAAACCTCTGGTTCCACTCACCAACCCAGATTGGACTCTGTACTTGTTTCACTTGTTCGGATCACCTCAATTGAATATGTCACATTTGAAGCATCTTCTGTATGCAGTGGCTCAGTGGCTAAGACACCGAGCTTGTCAATCAGAAAGGTTGGCATTTCAGTGGTTCTAATCCCTAGTGAACTGCCATAACTTGTCCCAGCTTCTACCAACCTAGCAGTTCAAAAGCACATAAAAATGCAAGTAGAAAATTAGGAAAGACCTTTGGTGGAAAGGTAACAGTGCTCCTTGTGCCTTCAGTGTTTAGTCATGCCGGCCACATGACCACAGAGATGTCTTCGGACAGCGCTGGCTCTTCGACTTTGAAAGGGAGATGATCACCGCCCCCAAGAGTTGGGAACGATTAGCACATATGTGCGAGGGGAACCTTTACCTTTTAACTTCTATACTGTGCAGGATAAACTTCTACACTATTGAGGCTAACTATATTATTTTAATCATTCAAGGACAGGGTATGAAACTCCCTTGGTGAATAATAAAATTATCAACCTGCAATTGATAATAGAGCTATAGGATGGCTGTGGCGTTGTGCCTTTAGGGATGAGCACGAAGCCCTTTTTGATGTGAGGTTGGGTGTTCATTTGGTGTAGATTTCAGAGGTATGGTTGAATAAATGGTTTGATAAATGTAGATGTGAAGTACCCTTTTGAAGCAGCCTTATAAAACTTTGCAAACTATGTGACTTTTTGCAGAGATGCAGATGTGCCATTATGTCTCATGTGTAGGAACTGGATTTCTGTTCAGGCACTGTAGGGGATACTGTCTCTTATGTTATGTAAAGAATTTCAATGAAGAAAAGCATATTGTCCCCATGCCTTGATGAGCCACACTATATTTTTTCTGTAGGTCTCATCCAGGTGAATTGCTGCCCTGCTTTGGATCTAAAGTGCATATTTCTGCAATGCAGAATAAATGATGCATGCATACTGTTTGAAAGCTCATTCTTTTCTGAAGCATGAAATCATGAATGACTAATCATTTTATCATACTTTGATTCAAGTATACACACACACAAAACATACTTCTATTTCCATTATTCTTTTTCTACTTCTGCTTCTATTCTTTCTTAAAAAGCAATTGTCACGCTTTTCTAAAATTTAAGGTTAGTAGCCACTCATTCTTCTCTTTGGAGTATTGCAAACTTTACTACTAGGAAGTTTGACAGTGGGGGGAAATACCGTGATTTGATATACACAGTTGTGAGATTAAAACTTGTATTGCATATTTCTCATGTTTACAGTCCGTTTGCAATTTGTAATGAATGCATGGTTTTTAATATGATATTGCCATGCAGCAATTTATTTTGTGTCAGTCTCTGAAACCAGTGCTCTGAAACCCACAAATGATGATCATTTTCTTTTTCCAGAAGAAACAAGTGAGTCAGACAAAGATTCGTGTGATCTCTACCATTCTTTTCATCCTAGCTGGATGCATTGTTTTTGTCACCATTCCAGCTGTCAGTTTCAAATATATTGAAGAATGGTCAGCCCTGGACTCCTTTTATTTTGTCGTCGTCACTCTGACAACAGTTGGTTTTGGGGATTTTGTGGCAGGTGAGACATTCCGTCAATTGCTTGATTGATTAATTGCAGTGAACTACTGTATATCCCATTTATCAAGAGACAAATCTTACTGGCCTAATTTACAAATAACATGTTAAATTTGTAGGCATGAAAACTACAATATTAACCCATAAACATGTGCGTTTGCCAATTAAGTGAAGGTGTATGCTTTCAAACTGGAAACTGAAGGCATATAATTGTTTTTAAATTATTTTTTCTAGCCAGTAAGAAGGAAAAAAATGTCAGGGGAAGGGGAATTACATTACAGAAAGGAGTTTCTGTATTGAAAACAACATATTGGATAAAATGTTATATGATTCAATTTAGAATCAGAAGTTATTCTAATCTTCTTATTTCTATTGACATTTAGTTTACATTTCTTTCACTGGGTTGCCCATGAGTGCCACTAATTGCCCTTTTGGTTACTGTCCCAACATTGAAGGTGGGAAATAATGAGAAAAATTAACGAATATCCATGGTCTTTTGATTGTTGTCTGGGACATTGTACACATTCAAGTTCTTTCTTTCTTCCCAGTGAAATGCTAGCAAATACTAGCTCTGATTATGAGCGAGATTCCAAATATTAACAGTAAAAGGACTTTTCAGAAGCAAACACCCATATCTTCTGTAAGAAATAAGGCTGTAAACATAAGAACCAGAAAGTCTCATGCTAAAGAATGCTATTTGCTCAATAAAGATATGGTGCCTTTTGACCATCAAAATGAAGGCCAATTTCCATGGACTTGGAAAAGCAGGAGAACACAAACTTTGGCGTATACACCTCTATAAAGGAGTTGATTTTTGTGTACTGTATAAAGAACACATTCTTGTATGTATGACTTGCCTCCTATCTGCAATAATAAAGACAGCAGACAGACAGAGAGACAGACAAAAATTATGTTCAGCCTGGAAAAGTAATCTCTAAGGATGAAATTCTTGTATGTATGACTTGCCTCCTATCTGCAATAATAAAGACAGCAGACAGACAGAGAGACAGACAAAAATTGTGTTCAGCCTGGAAAAGCAATCTCTAAGGATGAAATACTGGAAGAGATTTACAGTTGTGCATGTGTAAAGTTGAATGGCCTGTGACTGCTAAATGTGCTCATTTACTCCTCCCAAAATTATGGGAGGAGAGGCTTTGCCTAAAGAATATGATATAGGCTCACTTGCAATGCCACTAACTAGATTAAATCACCAGTGCCCTGCTCCAGTATAGGAACCAAATGTCCCAATTGATTTATTAGGATGTGTTAGTTAACTCAACAGAAAGTTGAGTTAGCTGATATGTCCTAATCATCAACCTATAATTGATGATCCCATATCAGTCCCCATCCAAGGCCCTGTAGCTATTGATATTTGATGCCAATCACTAGCGGTCCTATTTGAAACATAAAATAGGAATGAGGACAGGTGTACTGCCTTCCTCCCTCAGTGTGGGCTAAGACCTATAGATTCCCATTGATTTTGCTTGTATAAAGTTATAATTGACCTGATAATTGAGAAAGTTGCAAGATGGGCATTCTCTTTTCAAATGTGGCACAAGAGTTTGGACTTGGATAGCTTTAATCTTTTGTGATAATTATGAGATCATGTTCAGTGATCCTGTTCAATAGGTGATCTTTCACCTCTGACAAGAGAAGGGTTCTATGCAAACTCTTGCAACTTGTAGCTCAGGATAGGCTGAAATAAAAGTAGTTTGATTGAATAGTATAAAGAGGGACTACAACATGAAATATTGGACTAAAGTCATTCATTGATGGCAGCCATAGATAATCAGCATTAATCTAGATCTGTTTAAGTAACTATGGGAAATCCAAAGAGCAAAATGAATGGCAGAATATGGTAAGGGAAGACATCATTATTCTCCCTCCCCCCAACATCTACTTCCAACCAAATATTATACAATTCAGAAGTCGTGGTAGTCTTTAATGGTTCCTGGCCAGAATTCTGCAAGTTAACTAAGTAGTAAGGAAAACAATTACCGGTACATAAATTCTATTTGAAATAAAATAAAACGGCCATAATATTGTATCTGGGTCATTGAGGTGACAAGGGTGTGTCTAGTGTTAAAAATAACCAAATATAGACATATTCAAGGAAACAAAACCATAGCAGTCTGATAAAAGTAACATTACATAAAATGAATAATAATTGTCTGGTTGCTTTTCTGGTAAAGAGTTAAATGTCCTCACAGAAGGCACAATATAAGAGATGATAGAAGGCTCAATATAACAAGATACATGAGTTCCAGAAATCCTTCTCCATAAGGGCATGATTTTAACTTGTCAGAGATTTTTTTAAATTTGCCCTTGAGAACAGCTGTTGTGAGGATAATAAAACATGCTAATGTTAGTCCTCTTTACAGTTTAGAAACAATTATTTGATTTAAAGTATCTTGTTGGCCTGAAATCTAACTTGATTATTCAGGAAAACATTCCTGGGTTGGATGATCTAGATGGGCTTTCAAATCTCTGGCACATTGCTTGGGAGCAGGGAATGATTACAGGCCACAATCAGAACCCATAGTTGTGTAGGTTTTGTAAGGATGTTCTTTATTTTGTTGATTTGTAATTATTATTATTATTATTATTTATTGGACTTCTAGACCGCCCCCTCTCCCCGAAGGGACTCGGGGCGGTGAGCAAAGAACTGCATCTTCCCCCAGTGAGCAAAGAACTGCATCTTCCAGCAATAACAATTAGTTCACATAGATATTTAACTGTTTCTATAACTATAGATTTATATTGGCTCCCAAATACAGTTGCATGGCCTGCAATATTTTATCAACTAAAGCTTTTAAATGATCTTCAGGGCACCCATGAGGAGAGGAGGTTACGAATACGTGAATGACTGTCATCAAGGGTTGCCACTCTAGGAATGGTTGCAACTGTACTAGAGCAGAAGCCCTTCTAGTCACCATTGCCACCTGCTCAGCAAAGCACAAGTATGAGTCCAGAGAGCCTGCAAGTTGTGTGCTACCTTGGAGCAGGAGAGTACAATTCTGTTCAGACACAAAGATGACATTTTCCTGAAATGGTTAGGTTCATAAACCCAAAGCCTCTTGGGTCAGAGTCTGTTTCTCTCAGTCCAAACCCTTACAGCTTCTAAGCATTGGATTGTACTTTCACCATCAATCACTTTTCAGCTTGAGAACAGAATGTGTAAGTGGATATGATTGGCGTATTGATTGTATCGAACTCCAGGCTGACAGGTACCTTATCTTGAAATTAGAAAGAAGAAAGCTCCCTGAGGCATTCCATCGAGTGGAGGTGTCTAGGCAGATGGAACAATATTCCCCCTCCCCAGTCCCTCGGAGAAAATAACCATGGTCAATGGTATCAAAAACTGTTAAGAGATTAAGAAGAAATGGAAGGTTATGCTTTCTTGATCTAGTCTCTCATAAGTCATCCACAAGTATAGCCAGGTAAAATGATCTAAAATAGAATGGGAAAAAGCTTCTTGAGCAGGAGCAAACCACAACCTCCTTTACAGTGGAAGGAGACCCCCTTTGCTCAGAGAAGCCTTGATTACTTTGCAGCAAAAGCCACTTCAGTAGACTCAAATCTAGCACCTTTATTCTGGATGCCCTTCTATTAAGTGTGTAATTAGAGTCTTGAATGAACCACAGACAAGAGCCTTGAAAAAGGCATTGGCCTCTTGGGCTCAGCTGCATCAGCAAAGTCTCTCATGTGGTTTCTATAGATAGTCTCTTTTGATGCTTGCAGAATCTCATGGTTGACCCCCTCCTGATTTAGGGAGTGTCCTGCTCTAGAAATCCAATCAAAAACGGAGAAAAGATTGATCTGACAAAATGTGTTTCTCAACACATCCGTGCGGATTTCTCAAATTTTTATCACATTTTTGATATTGCTCACAAATATATCTTTTTGCAATCTGCTTTAGAAGATCCAACTTACTACCTGAATGATTCCACATGAGATATTTGTAGGCATTTCATATCCCCATTTTCCTTGTCTACTAAGGCCAGTTAAGGCAATGAATTTAAATGAATGTCTGGACTGATTGTGACTGTAGTCAGGGTAACTGCTTGTGACAGGAGTGAAAGCAATCGACTACAAAAACCGTAAAATAATCAAGCTCTGTAGTGGAATTATGTTTCATTTGCAGCATTTCTGTTTAAAGCTATGGACTTTGAAGAAACTCCTTTTCACTTTCCCAACAAGATACTATTCACTTTTACTTAGAAAACAAGAAAGAAAACTGCATCTCCTATCCTGCACAACATCTCATTTGTAGGATTCTGAAGGAGAAAGAATTAATGTGGTACCTATGTATTTATGGTGATCTGAATTTCAAGAAAGTGACTGCTGTTTGAGATATAGAATAATACTGGCCCATGGCAAAATAATTTAAGCACTGATGAAATTAATGATTACTATTACTATTTATTTGATTTGTAGACCGCACCCTCTCCCCGAAGGGACTCGGGGCAGTGCACAGGACTTTAAAAACATATATAAATACAACAATACAATATTTAAAATAGAATTAAAATAAAATAAAATAAAATAAAAATAAAATTAAAATAGTGATTCAGAAACGTAATGAAGAATAGTTCCATCTTCCCTTTAAAAACACTGTTTATAAAGCATGAACTATCTTGATGGCCCAGTTGGAGAAAGCAATACAAAACTAAATTTGATTTCATTTCATTTACATTTAAATACAATGACAATAAATAGCTATCTTGATTGTTCCCCAAGAAAATATTGTAGAATTTCCCTCTATTGTCTTAACTGCTGTGTATGGTATGACGATAGCTTTTGAAGGATCTCATCTAAAGCTTTCAGGGATTAGATGTGGCTTTTGAGCCTTGGGCTGTATATTCCTGCAATAGATCATTGACATTTTCAAATTTATACCAGTCAACTTCTTTATGTTTATCAGTTTGGAAAGGAATTTGTCCTGTTATTTTGTGGGCAGCAAGAAAGAAAAATGACAATTGAGCACAAAAATATTGCACTGATTTAGCTGGAAAGTAGCAGCGTTTATTTTATAATGTCTGCTTATTCTGTGCAATAGATCATGGTTAACTGTTTAGTGATTCTCCCCTGGGACTTGTGATACATGATCAGAAGAACATCATCAGCTCATAGAAACAAGGGCACAGCTGCTTGCCCTTTGTTATACCTTGACAGCTGTAAAGCCATAACAATACATCTGTTGAAAGATAATTGAAATCAGAAGCCATACTTGAGTCGTTGCCAACCTTTCAATGCTTGGATTTGTATGTGAGTCTTAAATCATTATAAGCATGCTCATATGCAGGCTACTTAGAATGCACCTTAAAAAATTCATTGCGGTGTTTCAAATTGCTAACAGGCTGTAAAAATGCAGAAAGTCAGGAAATAGAAGATGGAAGACAAAACAACATTATAAAAATAAATTTGAGTTCTCTGTCCAGCTGTATTTAAATGAGTGACATTAACAGTACACACACAGATACACACACTTGCACTCACTCACTCACATAAAAATAAATTCGAGGTTCTCTTGATAAGAATCTGAAATTGATATAGAGTAGAATAGATCTAGTGGTGCTAAGTGACAGCAAGATCAGGAAGAAGTATGAGAAGCTGGAGAAGTATCTGAAGGAGGAATTGAGATAATGTTTAAAAGGCCAAGGTGATCTCAGGGTGGTAAGGTCACTTGGGGCTGGGATACCTGAACTTGGAGAGTGGCTCCAGGAACAGTATCAGAGCTCTCTGTCCAGAAGAATGTATTGCTAGGAACAGCTAAGATACTGTGCAGAACCTCCAAACTTCCAGGCCTCTGGTAGAGGACCCAAAATTTAGGAATGCCACCCATAAGATTGAGAAGGGAATTTTTATATGTTTATGTAGTAGTTGGGCCCATTCAATTCAAAAGGACTCGCTCCCTGGTGAATAAATGCAATAAGGCACATCTTTTCAGTGAGTGAAATTTATCGTCCTTAAACAATAGGACTGTACTGCAAATAGTATTTTTGGGTGGGACATGGTTTTGGAGAGAACATACACTACAAAACATTGTGTTGATAACTAGCTTGTATTCCATAAAAAAATGAAAATTATCACAAAAAAGGCGGAATTTCCTTTGCAGGTTAATGTCTTAACATTTAGCTATAAATAACATGAATATATTGATAGCATATATTCATGAGCAAAAAGCTTTTGCTCATGAATAAATGCGAACATTAAATGCGAACATTAAATGCGAACATTAAAACAGTGAACTTATTCTGATCATTTATTATTTCTTTTTTGCAATAATTTTATTCACGTTTACAAATACCAAGGTAAACAATTAATACAAAACAGAATTAAAAAGAAAAAGTGCAAAGAAAAAGGAAAACTATAAAGAAAAAAGACATAGAAAGAAATGACTGCCTCTTCCCTCAAGACAAGTGCAAGCAACTTCAGTAACTTTTCACCTTCTCTGATATTTCAATGAAATATCTCCTCTTCCCATTTCTTATCTCTTCCCAATAAACAAATTATAGATCACCATGCTAAATATCTTAATGTGCTGTCATGAAACTATTGTGAACGTGCATACTGAGGTGAATTAGCCAAAGGTCTTGCTCGAATATTGAAAATAATGTGGATTGGGAACATGGAAATGAAAAAGTGTAGCTTCGCTTTTGAGATATGTTTTGCATCTACATATCTAAATCAGTGGTGGGTTCTGGGCAGTACATCCTGGTACGGGCATACTAGTGGCAGCTGGTAGCAGCGGCCCCTATACCAGAACTGTGCTTTGGAGAGTCCACCCGCCCACCCTCGTTCCTTACTTCTATTTGAGCTAACAGGGCCATTTGCGTTTGCACGCGCAGTGTATGGTGCCTGTGCAACTTCTGCCGAGCAGCTGGAATGTCACAGGGCGGTGGGTGTGCATGTGTGTGCAGTGTGCGTGCCCATGGTGGATGCCCAGCCTCATCACAGCGTACTGGTTGTGACGGGATCCGGAACCCACCACTGATCTAAATGTGTGTTCTTCTGGTTGTTGTTGTTGCCATCATCATTGCCATCATTGTTGTCTTACCACCTTAGGTGGAAATGCGGAAATCCCTTACCGGGAGTGGTACAAACCCTTGGTATGGTTCTGGATCCTTGTGGGCCTTGCATATTTTGCTGCTGTCCTCAGCATGATTGGAGACTGGCTGCGAGTTATTTCAAAGAAGACTAAAGAAGAGGTAACTATTAGCAAGTAGTTTACACTGCAGGATGTTTTGTGTCATGTTATTTCTGCTTTCAGGTTTGAAATTTACTCTTATCAGTTCTCAATACAGCACATAACAAATTTGGGAAAAAATATCCAATATCTTAAGAAAGAAAATAGACAGAGATAATCCAAATAAATTTAAAAACAACATTTAAACAATTAGTTGTTTTTTAAAACTTCATAAAGAAGATTATGGGCTGAAGGTCATATCTAATTTTGAATAGTAAAAGCTGCACTCAGAAATGGTCATTTATTGGGTAGACAAATTCTAATTGAATTCAATTGAATTAGAAATTCATATTTTTTTTCATCTCATGAGAAATTGCTAAGGTAAAGGTTTCCCTGCACATGCGTGCTAGTCATTTCTGGCTCTAGGGACTCTAGGTGCTCATCTCTGTTTCTAAGCCAAAGAGCCAGCACTGTCCGAAGACATCTCCATGGTCACGTGGCCGGCTTGACTAAATGCCGAAGGTGCACCGAACGCTGTTACCTTCCCACCAAAGGTGGTTTCTACTTTTCTACTTGCATTTTTGCATGCTTTTGAACTATTAGGTTGGCAGAAGCTGGAGCAAGTAATGAGAGCTCACTCTGTTATGTGGCTCTAGGTATTCAAATCACTGAACTGCTGACCTTTCTGATCGACAAGCTGAGCATCTTAGCCACTGAGCCACCATGTCCCTTTATTTGTATTTTATTAGAATTTTATTAGAATTACTTTATTAGAATTTGCTACATTGGAGTAATTCTTGTTTTTTAAAAGCTGATGAATTGGTTTTTTTTAAACAACCAACTAAATATGAAGCTATAACTCTCAATCAGCTATTAAGTAATTATACCATTTAATTTTTTCAGATTTTACAAAAAGACTATAATTTACAAAGAAAGTCTGAATGGAAATACTTAAGAGTTAGGAGACTGATATTCTTGTAAATTGGCTTTACAAAATTAGTCAGTTCTTAGACTTTCAACCAGCTTTGTACTAAAGGAGAGCCAAGATGGACAATATAATTCTGTATGGCCTGTATTTATTTGAATCCTAATTAAAATATATGTTTCTTTGTGTGTATGAATAATACCAACTCAAATCAAACTTAGATGTTTGACATCCCACTCTAGAGCTGAGAGAGAGTGATTGGCCCAAAGTCAGCTTTTGTCACTAAGAGATTAGAACATGAGTCTAAGTATTCTTAGTCCAGATATAGTGAATATTAATAGATACACACACAGATACACATAGACCCAAAACTAAATACAATTTAGGTGGTGGAGGAGGAGGTTGTTATTTTAATTTAGGTGCTTTTATTTTTATTTTTATTTATTCCCCATTACTTTACATACTATTAATGTAATATAGAAATATTTGTTTATTATATGGGAAATTAGTGTGTATTCAGAAAACTGAATAACAAATAAAAATACTCAGCCTTTGAAAATCAAATGAATGCCTGATCCTACTAATTGTTCATTAATACAATTTGCAATTGGAGGAGCAATTGTTTGCTTATTTATTTAATCGGTTTAGATGACTGCCAACTTGCAACTCCAAGCAACTAATATAGGATTAAAATGGAAAAAAATCAACAGGAATAAAAACAGCAGAGAATATATAACACAACTAAAGTCAACACAATGAGAGTCCCCACCAATACACATGAAGCTCATCTGACAGAATGGCCCAGTGCCTGGGAAAAGATCCATGAAATGTCAACAGGGGTGGGGCCATCTAAATTTCAGGGGATAATCCTTTTTATAAACATCTATATTATAAACATTTATTACATTTAAGTAATACCATTTTTTAAATTTATTCTGAATCTTCCTCTGTTATTTTTGGTTTTCTGTGACAGGTTGGTGAAATAAAAGCCCATGCGGCAGAATGGAAAGCCAATGTGACAGCAGAGTTCAGGGAAACACGGCGGCGGCTGAGTGTGGAGATCCATGACAAACTTCAGAGGGCAGCCACCATTCGGAGCATGGAGCGCAGGCGTTTAGGTCTGGACCAGAGAGCCCACTCCCTGGATATGCTGTCTCCAGAGAAACGTTGTGTCTTTGCTGCCTTGGGCAACAGCCATTTCAAGGCTTCATCTCAGGAAAGCATCAACAACAAGCCTAACAATCTGCGCCTTAAAGGATCAGAGCAATTGAGCAAACATGGGCAGGGGGCGTCTGAGGACAACATCATCAACAAGTTTGGTTCTTCATCCAAGCTGACCAAAAGGAAAAACAAAGACCTGAAAAAAAGTATCCCGGAAGACGTGCGGAAAATCTATGAGACCTTACGGCACTACTCCTTGGATGAGGAGGAGAAGAAAGAGGAGGACGACGACGACTTGGAGAAGGTGTGTCACTCGGCACACTCCAGTACTGCCATTCTTACCAATTGTATTGAACAACACATGGACCTGGAGAATGGCATGCTCCCCACTGAAACCAAAGAAAGGGAACACGAAAATAAATCATTACTTGAAGACAGGAATTAAATGTAGATCATTCTTTGACTCTAGTGAGCCAGTGTTAGTCTTTTATATATGTACATGATCTATAAATGTATGTATCAAGACACGTGCCTTATACAGACCTAGTTCAGTCTGAATTGCATAGCATCCTAGAATATTTCACTGTGCCATAATGACCGAAGCTTGCTCTGCCAAAAGAAATCACAGATAATACACTGGAGAATGGCATCTGAAGGTGGAGTATTGACAGTATCAGCCTACACTGTATGTGTAAAGGGAGAGGGGGAGGGGGAATTCCAAAGGAAGATGGTAATGCAACTGGAAAGGTGAACAGTGTGGTAGGAATGTGTGAGAGCAAAGACAGACACATTAGAAGGTCATTTGGGAAAGGAGGCAATGGAGCCGGCATGAGTCTTTCCAGTGGATTTCAAGTTCTTTCTCTCACTGTTGAATATTTTTGATTGAAAAGTAAAATAAGAGGCTGAACTGTCAACTTTAAGGCAGCGATTCTGTTTTGGCATAAGATCCAAGTGTGAGTGTTCACTCATTTTATATTTTGAAAAAATCAATGAGCCTTCAGTGATCCCTGCTCCCTAAATTAAAATGTTTTTATGCACAAGAAAAGTATCTGGATGCTGGGATGTTATCAGTAAAGACAACAGAATGTCTTTTTCAGAAACAAGAAAAGAAAACGTAGAAACAGCTCGTTGTGAATATTTGTCATGAAAAATGAAAAAGGGAAAAATGATGAAAAACTTCTGCCTTTGGAAGAAATTCATCTTATAAACTAATACTATGCTGTGGGGGGGGGGAGAACTTCACAATTTAAGCAACTGCAGAGTTTTAGAAAGGAAAATATAAACTTGTGCTTGGGTCAATAACCAGTGAGGTTCTTTTTTTTAAAAAAGTTGCAATCATACTTTCTATTTCTGAAGCAGCTTCAGTTTTAACACTGTAATACGCTAAAAATAGAAAGTGAAACCTTGCATGATGTGAAAAGTTTGCTATTCTCTGTAGCAGAAATTCATTAAAAAAGACATGTCACATACAATGTATAGTAAAGGGTGGGGCAACTTCCAAACCTCAGGGCTTTGTGTCCCTATTGGTGGTTAAGCTTAATGTTAGAGAAAGACAACTGTCCAAAATTCCAGGATAGTAAAAAGGAAACTGGTGGTAATGTTTGAGTAACTATTTTAAGTGCTTAGAGCTTTAAGTGCGATTAATAACTTCATATTGTGAAGTCTTTAATCACTTATTTTTTAAAGACCTTTCTTTAAAGTTTTTTTTCTTATTTGATCCTTCTCTCCACAGAAACTGAGCAAATTCACTTTTAGTATTATACCAAATAAGAAAACACTATCACTTATATGTTTGTTGCTCTTTCCATTAATAAATGTGGAAAGTAGAAAATCATTTCAGATTTCAAAACAGATGTTAAATGAAAATGTAGGAGAGAGTTGATTAGTTAGAATTATAATGCTTGGATCTCTCTCTCTCTCTCTCTCCCTCTCTCTCAAAGATAAAAAGAAATTAGTTCTTGGTGAATGTTTGAATGGAAATTTGCTTAGAATACACATGCAGATTGACATACATTAGCATCCTTCAGCTACCATTCAGAGAACATCTGTAAATACTATAGAGTTCCCCAAATACTATTTGTAATGTTTTTAAAGGATGCCAAAGCCATTGCTGCACTTTTTAATTTTCCTGCTTTCATATGATCAGCCCAACATAATTTATGGAGAGTGTATTTGTAATGCTGTCATTTCAAGCATTTCGGTTGTTTGCACCAGTCTATAGTTAAAGAAACCTTTAACTCCTTTCTTTGCTATTCCTGACTAATCCATAAAACCATAAAGATGTAGACCCAGAATCAAATCTTTCTTCAACTATGGAGCTTACTGATTGCCTTGGGAATTTCCAAGTTTGCACAATGATTATCAGAAAAATAAAAGATGAACTGAGAGACACATGTGTATCATCTTCATCATCTTGGGGAAAAGATATAACCGAAGACACTTTTTAAAATGTATTATCCACTTGACTGGTTAAAATAAAAGTCCCATTCTCTGAAGCTAAAATGAACTTTATGTGGGTATTGGACGATATGTTCCATAATACCAAAGGTTGCAAGTTAAGGAAAGCTGCAGCTAATAAATAATGGAAGAGAGTTTCCACCATCAAGGCTCATGCTGTTCTCCATCTTGGCTCACACTGAAAAAGAACATTTGGCGCAAAGAAGAAAATTGTATGAAAACCACAATGCTGCTAACGAGGAAAGAAATGCTTTTAAATTACCCTACAGCTACACTACACATAATTTAAATTCTACTTTGTGTAAATCGTAATCTGATAATCATCAGTGTCAAATAATTCTATGCAGGAGAGTGTGCAGAAAAATGGAGAAGAGATGGAATATAATGTCCTCTGTTCCAGGTGTAGAAAATAATGAATTTAGCATGAAGCTGAAGACTAGGAGAAATGGCCTTCTATTCCCAGCAGCTAGTAACATTTGGCAGTTTATTATATTCTCTGTATGAATCCAGAAGCCCAGCTAGTCCAACATACAGTTTCTCCTTTTACAAACCAGATGCTTAATAGGCACCACAAAAATAGGACACGAGAACCATCACATTCTATAGCTTGTATTTGCCATGGGGATTTTTTTTTAAAAACTGTCATAATTTGAATTATGATGAAAATCTTTCCCACACATATAGATATGCACACAAGCTATATTTGCCTTAGGTGAGAATTTAGTCCTGGTGCCATGTATATGAAAATGGATTGACCTACTTGTGCTCACCACAGTGCATGGTGGCTTTCAATTTAAAGGAACGCACGAAGCAGATTCATATTTCTGTTGAGTGAAGACGTTGTGATGTACCACATAGGAGGCCCTTGGGACCAGATACAGAAACCTTTGTGGCCAGAATGGGATGATTGGCTGTTAGATTGACATTTTGGGGCAAGCAACCTGAAGCCATGTGGTTCAGAATGTGTCAGATAGAAGAATGATGCTGTGTAAATTCATATATTAAAAATGCAGAGTGATGTCACTTCCAATGCACACTTTTTAAAAAAAGGCAACCCTTCTTTACAATACTTGAAATCTGTGGATTTAGAGAACTAAGATAGCTGCTAATGCTGCTCAGCTGGCCTGCATAGGCAGAGACTGGGAATTAGTTTAACATGCAATTTTGTATGGTACAGAGAGTACAGACTAATCTAATTTGCTCATATGAATCTGATGTTTTAATTTTAAATGCCTGATCTTTCAAACTTGGAACGTTGTGTAACATTTTAGGAAAATAAAGGTAAAAACATGGTTGAATTAAACATGACTTCTGGTGGCTTCATGGGCATGGCAGAAACTTTTTTTTCTTTTTTTGTAATGTTGTGCTTCTGGGATTTATTGTAGTGTACCAGTCTGGTGTTCAGCCTTGTGGTATCCTAGAATTTGCATGAAATACCAGTGTTTGCATTTTAAAGTGAGCATCCTTTTCACACACGTAGCTAAAGCATAGAATGACCTTTCCCCCCCTTGCATGCCAGGATAACATTGTTGGAATAAGATTGCTGAATATGTAACACACATTCTGCCACATGTCAGTGATAACTCTCCGTCTCTCCCTTTAAGAGAAAATGAATGATGCCTATGTAATTCAATCAGTATATACCAGCTTTCAGCCCATTCTTTTCAAACTCCCAAGATCAATGAGAAAATTTATGTTCCCACCTAGCAAGGGAAGATTTGGATTTGGATTTGGATCTGGATTTAGATTTATTGGATTTATTGGATTTATATGCTGCCCTTCTCCCAAAGGACTCAGGGCGGAGTACAACATAAGAAACGCATAGTACAAAAGTTAAAAAGAGATTAAATAAAGAATCCCATAAGCAATAAGCAATAAATTAATTGTCAATTTACACATTATGATATAAAATAAATTAAATTTGGAATTAAAATTAATAAGTTATTTTGTTCTGGCCAGGCCGGCTTTCTGAAAAAGCCAGCATTTTAGGGTGCACTGGAAGGACGGTAGGTTGGGAATTATGCGAAGCTCCAGGGGTAGCTCATTCCAAAGGGAAGGCGCTCTCACAGAGAAGGCTCTCCCCCTGGGGGTCACCAGCTGACACTGTCTGGCTAACAGCACCCTGAGGAGGCTAACTCTGTGGGATCGTACTGGACAATGGGAGGCTACTGGTGGCAGTAGGTGGTCTCGCAAGTACCCTGGGCCTGCCATGCAGTGCTTTAAAGGTCATAATTAGTACCTTGAATCGCACCCGGAAAACAACTAGCAACCAGTGCAGGCCACCTAAAAGGGTGTAACATGGGAGCACCTAGGTACCCCCATGATAACCTGCGCAGCCGCATTCTGGACCAGCTGAAGCCTCCGCGTGCTCTTCAAGGGCAGCCCCATGTAGAGAGCGTTATAGTAGTCCAGGCGAGAAAGGATGAGTGCACAGGTCATCTCAATCCAGGAAGGGGTGCAACTGACGTACCAGGCGAACCTGGTAAAAGGCCCCCTTGGTCACAGCCATCAGGTGTTCTAAGCTAAGCCGCATATCCAGGAGGACTCCCAGATTGCAGGCCCTCTCTGAGGGGGCAAAAGTTTCTCCCCCTATCATCAAAGTTGGAACAAGGTGGACAAATCGTGATGATGGGAACCACACAACCCCATCCAGATCCGCACAGCCTCCAGGCATCGGGACATCACATTGAGGGCATTGTTTGGGTGGT
Organism: Rhabdophis nuchalis; assembly: GCA_039707465.1. Lineage (NCBI taxonomy): Eukaryota > Metazoa > Chordata > Lepidosauria > Squamata > Natricidae > Rhabdophis > Rhabdophis nuchalis. Next base: position 66,601,242 of record CM077643.1, read on the forward strand.
TTGGAGTAGAGATGAAAAGTTGGGTATCATCAGTGTATTGATGATACTATTCCCCGAAAACATGGATGATCTCCCCCAGTAGTTTCATATATGTTGAACAGGAGGGGTGAGAGAATCGACCCCTGGGGCACCCCACAAGTGAGGGGCCTTGGGGTCGATCTCTATCCTCCAGTCAACACAAACTGTGATCGATCCAACGGTAGGAGGAGAACCACCGCAAAATGGTGCCCCCCACTCCCAACCCACTGAGTCATCACAGTAGGATACCATGGTCGATGGTATCGAAAGCCGCTGAGAGGTCTAATAGGACCAGGACAGAGGAGCAGCCCCTGTCCCGGGCCCACCATAGATCATTAACCAATGCAACCAATGCAGTCTCCGTGCTGTACCCAGGCCTGAAACCCGACTAAAACGGATCCAGGTAGGCATCTTCATCCAGGTACTGGGGGAGTTGACATGCTACCACACTCTCAACAACCTTTGCTACAAAGCGAAGGTTGGAGACCGGCCGATAGTTGGCTAAAGAAGCTGGATCCAGAGAAGGCTTCTTAAGGAGGGGCCTCACCACCGCCGCCTTCAGGGCAATAGGAAAGAACCCCTCTCTCAATGAAGCGTTGGTAATTGCTTGGAGCCAGCCTCATGTCACCTCCTGGGAAGCTGAAATTAACCAAGAGGGACATGGATCCAGCACACAAGTGGCAGCACTAAATCTCCCCATAATCCTGTCCATGCCCTCAGGGGTCACAGGATCAAACTCATCCCAGATGGTCTCCACAAGATTCATCCCTGTCGACTCGTCCAAATCTACCCAGTCGGAGTCCAAGCCTGTCTGAATCTGAGCGATTTTATCCTGCAGATACTGAACAAATTATTCAGCTCGACCCTGCAAGGGGTCTTTCCCAGTTCCTTGGTTAAGTAAGGAACGGGTCACCCTAAACAGGGCAGCTGGACAGTTATCTATGGACGTGATAAGAGCAGAAAAATGTTGCCATTTTGCTGCTTTTATTGCCACTAAGTAGAATTTAATATGAATTCTTAGTAGTGTTTGATCAGATTCGGACCGGCTGGCCTTCCAACCACTCTCTAGACATCTTTTTTTGGCGTTTCATCTCCCAGAGCTCCTCGGTAAACTAGGGAGCTACCCGGGTTCGGCACTGGATCAAAGGCTGCAAAGGCACAACGTGGTCCAAGGCCCAGTGGCCGCCCTATCCCAGGCTTCCACTAGGGCTTTGGTTGAGTTGTGAGCAAGGGATTCAGGAAAAGTCCCAAGCTCCATCAGGAACCTTCAGGGCCCATCAGGCACCTGGGGCGGAACCATCTAATAGGTTCCCCCTCCCTGTGGTGAGGGGTAGCAGTCTGGAAGTCGAGCCTAATGAGGAAATGATTTGACCATGACAAGGGTTGGATAGAAATATCCCCTAAATCTAAATCATTCATCCACTGTCCAGAGACAAAAATCACGTCGAGCGTGTGTCCCCTATTATGAGTGGGGTCTTGAATTAACTGAGTTAGGTCCATAGTAAGCCATGAACTCCCGAGCTGACTCATTTGTCTCGCCAATGGAAGGCAGGTTGAAATCCCCCAGGACCGTAAGCCTGGGGAAATCAACCGCCAATCCGGCTAACAAATCCAGCAGTTCCGGCAGGGCTGATGAAATGTTGCAGGGACATAGGTACATAACAAAAAGGCCCATCTGAACCTGAAGAACCTGGCGTGGAAGTGAACTTTAGTATGCAGAACAAGACAGATGTAGATAGATGGCTCATTCTGAAATACAGTATATTCCAATGTGGATGTTTATATGCAACTTTACACACTTCTGTACATTCATTATTCACCCAAGCCCAACAGGATAAATTCATGGTTTGGTATAAATGGGGATTATATTCACATCTGATGCAAAGCTGTTGCAAGATGTTTTATTTCCTTAGGTAAAGTAGTTGTTCCTGAACACATTCCATGCACGGTTAATGGAATGGTGTTCTTTACCATGCCACATGCATATATTAATTTAGATGAACCCCTCTTCTTCTTTTCCATATAAAGGAATAACTGGAGTTTAGGAGGACAACCTGAACACTCTTCCCTAAAGCTACTGAACTTGTCTCTTGCTTTTAATGCTAGAACCGCCCCTAATCAGAACAATGTGTTAAATAGGGAATGTCCATGACTGCTGTTGCCTAAGGATGAATGTTTTAATTTTAAGAGGGGATAAAAATTACTTCAGGATAAACATTTTCTTAAACCTAGTTTCAACGTTTGAAGATGAGATTGCCATTGTTATCATCATATTTATGACTTGAATGAGTGTTGAATTTTTTCCAAACCCAGAAGATTGAACTGATGTTCATAAATCACATTTTACTGAATAACAGAGATCTTGATGTGGGGATTGATATTAGCTGAAGTTTATCAAAGCACAGTAGTAGAGAAGATTGGGCATATAAACAGTTCTCAGAATGATTTACTAACAACTGCTTTTTCTTTCAGAAACACTTTATGTTTTTCCTTATTTTGTATTTTTTTTCTTCCATGATGTTTGGCAAAAGCATTTTAGAATAAAAAACCCCATGAATTCTAAATCCTAAAAACACTTGTTAGTATCTCAATGGCTTCTGCTATTATCCTTTAAAAATAATTATAACATAACATTTTTCAATCAGGGATAAAACTACAACAAAGACTTTGTAGAAGATAATTTTATCTTCCCTGTTGTTTTTCTTCTCTTAAATGTTTTCATAGCTAAATACTGCCTGTTTACCTTTTGAACTTTAATATCCATGTGTCATCAATATCACTAAAAGGTTGTGGCTTGGTGAACAGGAAATGATCCAGATGTTACAGCAATTCTCTGAGGAACAAAAGTAGAAAGGCATAAAATTAAGTGTGGCATGTGGGTAAAATGAATAGAAATATTGTTCTCTCTCATATTACATCCCAGGTAAGCTGATGAAAAGGAACAGTTGGAGATTCAAGGTAGCACCTTCATAAAGGCTGCTCTTTCTCAGCAAATGTTGCAGGGATATCAATTGAAGTTGGTCATAAAGTCATGGCAGATGTGATTTTAAGAAGCTCTGTCGCTCCCCCCCTTTTACACATTTAGCACACATCACACCCCCATCTTGACTTTTTTGAACTTCCTTGTGGACACCCCGGCAAGGTAGCATTCTCACAAATGCACTCTGATGTTCATGTAATGCCAACTAAACAGGCATAATCAGGGGTCTCAAGGCATACATGATATAGTTTGTTAGATGTAGGGAAAAATTGAGTCTTTTGAATAGAGAAATCAGGGGAGGACAGTGATGGTCAGTGAGGGTTGTTTTTATATTAAGAACGGTATAAAATCTAACATACTAGAAAATACTGGAAGACCACATACTTCTGTACAACAGCATGGATACTACTATCTATTTACAAATGTAGATTAGATGTGATCAAAAATGTAAATTAGGAATAAACTATCAAATCTGTTTATGGTCAAAATGCTGAAAGTGATTTTTGGATGGTTAAAGAGATTAGAAATGTGAGTAAAGGAAAAAAGTTGTACAAAATAACATACATACTAATAAGGGACTAAAAGGAAAATTCAGTCTATCAGTGAAATGGGCAGTCTTCAAATTTAATATTTTTTCAATAAAATTCTTAAAAATAGATAAATAACAATGAATAGGGTCAGATTTGTTCACAGGGCTTTTTAAAATCCACAATAACTGAAGTTTAACCATAATGCCTTCTAAAATGTACAAAAAATATCCACCAAATCTAACAGGTTTTAAGTATAGAAGTAAATTTCCATGGAGTTTTTGAGAATCAGAAATTGCAGATAGCATAGGAGATTCTTCTTTTTCTTGTGCCATATCCATCATTGCATGTTGGCGATCGTGTTGGTGATCTTATTTTTTATCAACAGCTGCATGAAAAAGTGCTTTTCAGCTTTGTCCAAACCAGTCCCTTAGATTTTGAAGCCATGATGTTCTTCTTCTGCCTGGACCTCTTCTTCTGCCTGGACTTCTGCATTCAATCTTTCCTTGGAGGATTAAGTGAAGTATGCTGTATTTTCTGGGTGTCACATCACCTGGCAAAATATTCTAACTTTTGCTTTTTTATGGTTGAGATAATTTCCCTTGGCTTTCCCAGGCACTTTATCACCTTCTCATTTCTGATTTTGTCAACCCAACTTATACGTAACAGCCAGCTGCAAATCCACATTTCAAATGCTTCTAGTCTCTTCAAGTGGCTTTTTGTCACAGACACAGATTATTAAAGCTCATTTGCCTGGGTGTATTATGGCCATGACCAGATTCCCATATGAAGGAAAATCACCAACTGTACATAAGTTGACTGATGTCTCTTCATAAAAATGGGCGAACTGTATTAAAAAGGTCACATGGTAGATTACCAAATTTGTGGAGGAGCTCTGGGGAGGCACAGGTTCACACTCTTGATTAAGATAGGAACTTTAAACAGTTGCAAATTGCATCTGTATTTGCTTTAACCTTTTCTTATTGAGTAAGTAATAGGACCTAAAATAACTTTCTTTGGCTGGATTGTTTGTGCTGAAAATTCCAATTTGTGTTGATGATGGATGAACTTTAGGACACGACATAGAAGAAAGTCTGTGACTCCATCTTGCTATCCATAAGGAAAGAGAATGTTGTGTGTCTGAACAGCTATTTGTCACAATTTCCTATTATTTTCATAAGGTTTCTTTAAGCCATCCCATCACAGCAGGGAAAGAACAAGAGAAAGACATTGCCATTAATAATGCAGTATATTTCATGTCTGGGTTTTAACATGACCTGATTTGCTACTGTAAGCATTCATCAATACTGTAGCCTTTTCTTCTCTTTTTGCTGAGCAAAAATGATTTATAATCTCCCTTCACCCCCACCCTTTGATTTGGTTAACTTCTTCAATTAGGCAATGCCTACATAGCCAACTAAATGAACACCATATTTTTCAGAGTATAAGACACACCTTAGTTTTGGGGAGGAAAATAGGGAAAAATTCTGCCTACCAGGTATTCTTCTGGCTAGCGTCCTTAGTCTGGTCAGTTTTAGCATGCGTGCATGCTTTTATCCCCTAGTTGGGGATAGAAAACAACTTCTAAAGCACAGCTGATCGTCAGAGAGCGAAGCAATGAAAAAAGCAGGCAAAGCACAGAAGATTGCTTCACTCATTAGCACCTCATTAGGGCTAAAAAAGTTTTAAAGAAGCTGCATTCGGAGTATAAGACGCACCCAAATTTTCAGCTCCTTTGTGGGGGGGAGTGAGTCATACTTTGAAAAATATGGTAATAATTTGTTGGTGGCGACCAATTCATTCATTATTACAATGTAAGTATTTTAGCTAAATTTCTTTTAAAAAGGATCCCAGACATCTACAATTGTTCAGATCAGCAGTTTTTCTAGATCGGTACCACTTATTCAGAAAATACTTATTATTTTGTGTCTCAGGCAAAAATATTTCTGGACTTCTGTCTCAAAATTCTCAAATTATGGATACCTGTGTTACCTAATTAATAACATATATATTAGCAATGGAAATTCTGGTCTTGACTGCGCTGACATTTAAATTAAGATAGATACTACAGTATAATAAAATATTCCAATGGAATATTTATAGCTAAGAGCTGAACTGTAAAATTCTTAGCACTCCCTTAGTTGTACATTTCCAGATATTTCATTATCTGACTAGGTAACATCATCAGTGCACATGAGTGTGGAGTGTGCTCCCTGTTTATATGTATTAGCTTGCCCTGCTAGTGTTCATATGGATTGATTTTGTTGTTGATAGTTCCTTGATTAGGGTATTGATTTATTCTTGGTTGTTTGACTGGTATTGATCCCTGCTTATCTGGAAGTTGGATGCTGGAGAAGATATGTCCTGGTCTGTTTCTTTTCTACTTTGTTTTTATTGTTAGGATTACTGTTTTTATTGTTTCTTTTGAATGGTTATAAATGTGGTCTATAAATGTGGAGATAGCAACTGCGCATGCGCGAAGATGGCGGTCTGCCACCGAGTGCTATGAGGGCCGCGGGAGTTGTGGGCGGCTAGGGCATGTCGCCTGGCCCGTTTGCCAACTTTTAGGGCCAGGCCCAGCGAGACGCTCACCCTGGCTGCCTTTTGAGGCCAGGACGAGCTTCCAGGGTGATCCGGCGGCTCTGCATGGGCCATCGGAGGGAAGCTGGCCGGAGGCTCCAAAACGCCGGGGAGGCTCCAAAACGCCGCGCTGCTCCGAGGCTTGAGTGGAGCGGCGCGTGGTGCGGAAGAGAGAAGGAGAGAAGGAGAGGAATGGAGGAACAGAGCGGAGTGGAGCTGCGCGGCGTGGAGGAGAGGAGGAGAAGAGCGGTGCCGGTATGAGCTGACGAGCGGAGCCGGGACGGCCAGTGGGCGGAGAAGTGACCAGCGCTGGAGCGGACATCAGAGGCCAGCGACTGTAAAGACCTGGGGAGGCCAGACAGAGCCGGACCTGGCTAGCTGAGGACCAACTGGACTGGCATGGGCCGGCAGGGTAACATCGAGGCCGCAAGGCCTGGCTGGGCCGGGCCGGGCCTAAGGAAATCTGGGCCTGGCAGGCCGAAAGATACCAGGAGCGCTGGAGGCGTTGGGGCCGAAGGAGATGCCACCGGGGACAAAGGTGGGCAGTGGAGGCTCCAGGCCGAGAAAAACTGGCCTCAGCTATTAGAACTCTTCAGCTGAGGCCCTTAAGACTCCTGGTATTGTGGGACTGGAGGAGTCCTTGAGGACTACAGGCGGGGACTAATTTACAACTGGAAGGCCAAAGCCACCCTCTACCCCCAGTCTGATATATCTATATGAACTAACTCTCCCACCTTCGATGACAAACTAACTATTTATGAACCATGATTAACTATCTTTGAACCATGCATGATTTTCATGAATTTATGAACTATTTATGAACTTTTTAGAGCCGGTCTAGACGTCTCCTGAGTTTAACTTGTACTATACATACTTTAACATCCATTTTAATATTCAATAACATCTAGAATTTTAATGCCCTGTCTAACAACTCCTCTGACCTTATATTTTATATATATTTATACATATTTATATATATCATATTTATGACATTCACCATGAAGTACTCTAAGGCAAACCATTTCTACTGCGGGAGTTCCCCTACTCGCAGGTATGGCCCTCCGCGTCAACGAGGGCCCACCTTGATGAGGGATTCTGTATCAAGAGAGGTGGGCGGGACGCAGTTCTAGGGGTGTTTGAACAAAATTCTTAATTTGGCTTTTAGGGGGTTCCAGGGAGGAGGGGAGGGATAGTTTACAATTTAAATGGGGGATTTAATTTGGTTTTAGCGCAGGTTTTTTCATTTAATAAGTTTTTTAAATTATAGTTGGTACTATTTTGTATATTGTTTTAAATTCCTGTGCGCCGCCCTGGGTCCTCTCGGAGAAGGGCGGGATATAAATTGAATAAATTGAATTGAATTGAATTGGTCTATCTCTCTATATTTATTGTTGGCTGATTTGTCTGAATGGATCTACTTGTAGAAAAATTGTTGGAGGAATATATAGGAGTTCTAGACTTCCTGGAATTATAGAAGTTTTTGATTTAATTTAGTCTAGGATGCTCACAGTTTCTCAGTTGAAAGTATGTTGAGGCTTTCCATGTGTTGTAAGATTATGGAGCTTTCATTGTATCTTTTGAATACTACTCAATGTTCATAAATGCACTCTTCTAATCTTCAGCCTGTCTGTCCTACAGGAGCAGTTATAGTCTTTACACCATAGCCCAAGAAGAAAAACAGGAGTCATCTACGACATACAGTGTAATGCCACACCTCATTTGGTCAGAACGTCTCCAGACAAAATGTCTTAGTGTTAGAACTTATTCTAACAATTATTGTTATCCAAGAACTTGCCTTCCTTTTGAAAAATGTGCTCCAGTTCACAACTAAATAAATGTTCCTTTTGTTCATAAAACTTCAGAGTAGATATATAGATCCAATGCAGCTTTCATGGCAGTTTTATAGTTCCTTTGATTACTGTTCTCAGACCCTGGCATGTTCCATTATAAACAACTATTAAAAAATAAAATGAGACTTGGAAATCAGGTACCTTCCCTGTATTTAAAATATATACCAGAAATTAGAATTTCCTTAAAAAAAAAATCCAAAGGACTAAATTTTTCACATCACTCCTACATGTTCTTCCAACAATCTTTCCAAAAGCAGATAAAATGGAAAAACAAAGTCCATGGGATTTGTACTATCACATCCTTTCTATTATTTTTTTTAAAAAAAAATAAGATTGTTGTATTCTCAAATTACATTACATTGGAGCTATTTCCCGGATCTGAAACTGAGTCTAATGTTTACAAAGCAGAAGGATCAAACAATGTCATAAATTATACAATTTTAGACCGACCTTTCTATATGAAGATTAATCACTCTTTGAATGTAGGAACAAAAGTCTGCACCAGATTGCTCTCTTTTGAGCTACTTAATTCAGTATTTTCTTTTTTTAAAATAATTATCCTGAGCTTGCCAATATGGATACTGAAATCTATTTGAAAATTAGGACAATTGATCTTCAAAGTGTCACATTTTTATGTATAACACTGTATTCTACCACATCTAAGTGATTATTTTTTTATTTTTAGGAGCCATTCTTTATGTTAATTGGACATGTCTGAACAAGAAGTTCAGTGTTGTGCATTACATCATGGAGGTACAATTTAGATTTCAGTCTGGGATGACAGGTCTTATGTGAATTTATAGCAATGGGGCACACGTCAAATAAAAGAATCTGAGATATTAAAAAAAAGATTGACAAGATAACAATTTATATAAAAGAGGGATTCCCATAGTTAGAGAATACTTGGCTATTTCAAAGATAGACTTGGTATATGCAATTTGTCACTAATAATTGAATGCTAGAAAGAATCTTGAGTCCTCTCTGACTTTCCAACCAATTTACCACCCAAAATTATAGAGAGTGTAGAACCTTCCCTCCCTCCTTCCCTCCCTCCCTCCTTCCCTCCCTTCCTCCCTCCTTCCTTCCTTGAATTTTCTATCATTCAAGAAACCAGCATTTTAAAGCAAATAATATAAAATAACAAGACTAGCTTCTTATGCTATGCTGTCTCCTAGTTAGAATATTGATGGATGTCCAGATACGTATTGTGTTTGAATGTTTCTCCCTCATCTAACTTTCTTTTGCATTGCCTTATGAGGAGATGGAAACTGCAATTTAACCACAGGTTAAAGTTGGAAGTTTAAATCAATCATCCGTATACAACTAGTCCTGGACATACAACCAGAATGGAGCTCAAAATTTCTATTGCTAAGCAAGGCAGTTGTTAAGTGAATTCTGCTCCATTTTAGTTTCTTTTCTGCCACGGCTGTTAAGCAAATCACTGCAGGCAGTTGTTAAGCGAATTGGGCTTCTCCGTTGACTTTGTAAGAAAGTTGCAAATGGCAATCACATGACCCCAGAACACTGCAACTGTGAATATGAATCAGTTGCCAAGCATCTGAATTTTAATCATGTGATCCTTGGGATGCTGCAATAGTTACAAAGGTATAAAATGATCATAAGTCACATTTTTTTCAGTGCCGTTGTACCCTTAGGCAGTCATTAAATGAACTGTTGTAAGTCAAGGACCAACTATACAACTTTTCACTACAACAGTCTCAATTAGAAGCAAAACCTTCCATCCCGATTTCCTTAACTGGGTGTATGGAAGAGAAAAGTTTAGTTTATTTACATTTATATCCCGCCCTTCTCCGCAAAGGACCCAGGGCGGCGAGCATACCAAAAAACAGACCTACTTTGGGTAATGGAATGTCTGTAAGACAACAACCAACCTCAGAGAGCACTAAGGCCCCCTCAAAGGTTCATTTAGGCTCATTCTTATAAGCAGTCACCAGAATCAACATTGCTAATTTCCAGAAATTATGCCTGGAGGAGGAGCCTGACAATAAAAAAAAAAAGGAATCCCAAGAGCTGCATACAACCTGCTGCCTCAGCTTGTTCATCCAACCTAAAGAGTGAATGTATTTTTAGAGCACTTGGACAGGAGGATTATGCACTGTTTGCAGGCAGCTTTGTCTATGATCTCAGCAGGTCAGTTACAATGCATTGGAAATGGCTGCAAGGTAAAATCTTTTTGAAAAAGACTACATTCTTATTCTTATTCCACCCCTTCTTCTGGCTTCCAAGATCTTATAAGGGAAATGTTAATTTGGTTTCTTTACAGATCTACTTCAGCCTAAGCTACTGAAGAGCCATGATGGCACAGTGGTTAGAAGCCAGTATTGTAGGCTAACTCTGTTCACATTGCCCGGAGTTCAATTCCTTCGATCCTGACCTGCTGAAGGTTGACTCAGCCTTCCATCCTTCCGAGGTCGGTAAAAGGTGGACCCAGATTGTTGGGGACAACATGCTGACTCTGCAAACCACTTAGAGAGTGCTGTAAAGCACTATGGGGCAGTCTAAGTGCTACTGCTATTGCTAACAGCAGTGGTAAAATTGACAAAACTCTACAACCATGCACTGACAGTAAAAGAAAATTGTTTCCTTCCAGCTATTACTCACCTGGAGTTTTGCAGCCCATATATGGAAGCCCTAATCACTTTTCTCTTCAACAGTGAAAGAGCTGGCACCAGGTTAACACTTATCTATTTCCTTAGAGGAGAATGAAAGGCCAGGCAACAGTGATTTTGTGGTTTTCTGATTGCTTGTGAATTGTTTGAGGTTTGTGGAATGAAGATATTGGTGGTGTGGAAATTCCTTGGATTAATGTTCTTTGTATGGTTAAGCTCAGGGGTGAAATTCAGCAGGTTATGATTGGTTCTGGAGAAGCGGTAGTGGACATTTTGAGTAATTCGGAGAACCAGCAAATACCACCTCTGGCTGGCTCCAGAGTGGGGTGGGAATGGGGATTTTGCAGTATCCTGGTCCTAGGAGTGGGGAGGTAATCGAGATTTCCCTGCCACGCCCACCAAGCCATGTCCACAGAACCAGCAGTAAATTTTTTTGAATTTCACCACTGGTTAAACTGCAGTTTAAAACAGGGGTCTCCAACCTTTGCAACTTTAAGTCTGAAGGACTTCAGCTCCCAGAATTCTCCAGCCAGCAAAGCTTAAAGTTGCAAAGGTTGGAGACCCCTGGTCTAAAACATCAAAAACATTTATGCTAATTTTGAAGCAACAACATCCTCTTTGTTTAGAAGTGAGTTTGTGAACCTCAAGTCCATATTGGGGAACTTTCAAATGACATATTTAAATCCTCCAAATGTCAACCCTTGCCCAATGTTTCTTTCTAAATGTGTGTGTGTGTGTGTTTTACAATACTTTGAAATTTTGCTTTGAGAGAACAAAATTTGAATAAAAAATTGGAATGTTGAAAATGGGATTACAGTGTTTATAATATGAAAATACATGTTTTATTCTAAGTGGAAGCAATCAAATCTTCCTTTCTCCACTCCATTGAAGATAATCATTAGTAAATGGCATTGATTACTTTTAATTATTTAGTATTCCTGTAAGCCTTAAAAGTCCCATTTCTGTACTACAACAGCAGCCTGAAAGCCATTTAAAATGTAACCTTGCAGCCAGAATTCTTTAGAGAGAATTTTGTCTAATTTACCATCTCACAAGTTATTGTTTTACCCGCACCACTGTAAGCTTTTGTTTGGGGAAACAAACTCTGCATAGGACTCTATAATAAATGAGAGATTATTTAAATCAGAGTGAGCAAATGCAACTTTGGGTTTAACCTGTATAGGTTTGCAACATTGACAAGGTGTTTCTCATCTTGGCAACCTATGTGGAAAATGGATCACAATAACTGTCTATGGAGATTCTCAGCCATCCAGGTCATCCAGTCTGAAGAACTGAACTGAAGAAGTTTTTTGGATGAGAAGTGAAAAGTCTTCAAGGAGAAACAAAGGAAGTCCAGTTGCCTTTTGAGAAAGCACCTATACTATTGTCATTAATTTTCCAAATATGTGGTTTGCTGAGTAATGGAACTTTTAATTGATCACATCTATAGGTCACCTACCTTGAAAAGGCTGCCATATTCTCCCACTTTTCTTGATTTTCATCAGAGCTTTGTTTGCAAATTCCAGATCTGCTTAGATACTAAATCAGGGGTCTCCAACCTTTGCAACTTTAAGTCTGAAGGACTTCAGTTACCAGAATTCTCCAGCCAGCAAAGCTGGCTGGAGAAGTCTGGGAGCTGAAGTCCTACAGACTTAAATTTGCAAAGGTTGGAGACCCCTGTACTAAATGATAGCAATAGCAGTAGCATTTAGGCATATATATGTGTGTATATATGCTGGTCTTGTTGTATTCGGGTGTTTTCCCATGTAAGAATGAGATTGTCTTTGCAATGTTTCCGCAAGATCTCACTTGCCATCTTCAGGCTTTGGTCTGTGGCTGCGTAGATGCCACCCTTCCTTAAACCTTTTGGGGGGGGGGGGTTGAGTACTGACTCTGTTGCTGTGAGTAGGTTGATTGGCTGTGCAGCTGCATCATGATTGGTACATTGATGCTGATTGGTCCTATTTGTGTGTTTCTTTTTATTTTGAATTTCAACAGCTTGGGTGGTGGGTGGAGCTTGTCTGTTGGCCAGTGCTGGTTTCCAGATATCTTGTAGGCGGGAGGTATCATCACGTTTGTTCATATTGTGAGGTTGTTTCTCTATTTCGATGGCTTCTCTGATTATTCTCCTGTTGAGTTGTTCAGCATTGGAGATCAATTTGGTTCCTTCAAAGTCAATATCATGTCCTGTAGCTTTGAAGAGTTGGTAGAGGGATGAGGTTTTAAGTTGTTTTTTTACTGCATTTTTATATTTCATTTTTCATTTCATTTTATTTGATTTATAGACCGCACCAATCTCCGTCGAGACGGACTCTGGGCGGTACACAGGGAATTAAAACAACAATGAATAAATAACATTACAAAAGTTAAAAGAAATTAAATTATATACCTGTGCTAAAATACCCAATAAAAACTATCAAATCATTATTCTAATATAACTGAAGCTCTATCATGCCAAGACCTAAGTTCTAAGCTAGTCCAGCTTGTTGGAAAAGGTGTGTCTTGAGTGAGCGGCGGAAGAGGGGAAGGTCTGTGATAGTGCGTAGTTCGGGTGGCAGGTCGTTCCAGAGGGCAGGCCCTGCCACAGAGAAGGCTCTACCCCTGGGCGTCGCCAGCCAGCATTGACCGGCGGTCGGCACCCTGAGGAGGCCCTCCCTGTGGGAGCGAATCGGTCGGTGGGAGGTATGTGGCAGGAAGCGGTCCCGCAAATAACTAGGCCCTGAGCCATGGAGCGATTTAAAGATGGTGAAAAGCACCTTGAAGCGCACCCGGAAGGCCACCGGTAGCCAGTGCAGCTCACGCAGGAGAGGTGTTACATGGGAACTTCTGCGATGCGTGCATTTATTCTCCTATTGGTTTGTCCTATGTAAGTTGCAGGGCTGATTTTGCATGGAATTTTGTAGACTCCTTGGTTTTCTAGCTGGATTTTGTCTTTGGGATTTTTTAGGATTTTGGTTATTTTTTGGTTAGTGTTGAAGGCTGTCTTGATATTGCGCTTGTGGAGAATTTTGTGGTGGAGAGGTGGGTTGCTCCCAGTTCAGCCTGGATTGAGTGAGAGGCTCTGCTTACCCAACCGGATGCTTCAGGCTGTGGGCAGAGTTTTCCTGCAATACTGTAAAGATGATGGCTTTAATCTACCAGATCTTTAATGTTACCACTAGTCTTTATTTTAGCCTCTATATTCATGTGGAATGACAATTACTTTTGTTTCTAGAGCTCTCTCTGTTTAATTACACATTTATGACATATTACCAAATGTGATAACTTTTTACTGTAAATGCTAATAGGTGCCATGGGACTGATACATCTGTTAAAATTATTAATTAAATAAATATCAAATAAAGTAGGAAACAATTTTAGCTATGTGAACAAAATATCTTGCTATTAACAAGTGATTAACAAGCCCTGGGTCCTCTGTGGAGAAGGGCGGGATATAAATTTAAATAAATAAATAAATTAATATGAAATGAAATCTGATTGAATGCATAACATTTCATGATAAGAATGAAAACTATCTGATTTAGAATGTCAGAAAAACCACTTTTATCGCTGTTAGTGTGAAACATATTGGAGCTTTCCTTGGTACCTTTTTCATCTTAGATTTAAACAATACAATAAGATCAAATTTATCCCTTCCCCAAAGAAATAATTAAAAATGTTCCATTTATCTGTACCCAAAAATCTTTCTCTGGTTTGCTTTATTTTATTTTAATACTTTATTTAGGATAAAGTCTGATCAAAGTAAATCCACAAAACACAGACAAAATCTGAAAACACACGTTTACAATGATTTTTGAAAACATTTAAAGAAGAATGTTTATTGTCTTGTAAATCAAAGTTCCTTTGCAGAAAAATATTCTTTGTGCCCCTAAGTGGGATTAAAAACAGAACAAGGCATTACAGTGCTTATAATAAAATCAATAGAAGGTATTGATTTTCATGAATTAATCCTACATCATCAAATGCACATTAAGCACATACACTCAATGATGATGCATTAATTTGCTCATTTATCTTCTTGTAATTTTTGACATAGCTGCAACCAGCAGCAATCAAGAGATGAGCTGCCTTGAGCTAAACATGATCTGAATCCCTGATAAACAAAGCAGCTCATACAATTATTAAATTTTATTCCTCTTACATTAGAGAGTAATAGTTTCATTAAGAAACTGAGGTAAGCAAGGGAACAGTTATTTCCCATTGCATGTCTTAATTAGCACTTGTGCTACATGCTACGTGTTCAATCTTTTCCCCAACAAATAGAGATGATTAGGGGCCGGAGGCTAAAACATATAAAGAACGGTTGCTGGAATTGGGTGTGTCTGATTAATGCAAAGACCTAAAATGGACATCTAACATAAAAAACATCATCAAAAAAAGCACAACAAAGTATGTTCTTTCTGCGCCAACTCAGGAAGCTCAAACTGCCCAAGGAGCTGCTGATACAGTTCTGCAGAGGAATTATTGAGTCTGTCAGCTGCACCTCTATAACTAGCTGGTTTGGTTCTGCAACCCATCAAGATAGATACAGACTTCAGAGGATAATCATAACTGCAAAAAAATCCCAATTACTACCAACCTGCTTTCCACTGAGGACCTGTACACTGCACTAGTCAAAAAGAGGGCTGTGAAAATATTTATAGACACCTAGTGTCCTGGATATAAATTGTTTCAACTCCTACCCTCAAAATGATGCTATATAGAGCATTGCATACCAAGACAACTAGACACAAGAACAGTTTTTTCCCCTGAATGCCATCACTCTGCTGAACGAATAATTCCCTCACTACTATCAAACAATTCACTAAGGCTGCATTACTATTACTATTAGTCTTCTCATCGTTCCTATCACCAATCTCCTCCCACTTATGACTGCAGGACTGTAACTTTGTTGCTTGTATCTTTACAATTTATATTGATATTGATTGTTTCCTGATTGCTTATTTGTACTGTATGACTATCGTTAAGTGTTGTACCTTGATGAATGTATCTTGTCTTTTTATGTACACTGAGAGCATATGCACTAAAGACAAATTTCTTGTGTGTCCAATCACATGGCCAGTAAAGAATTCTATTCTATTCTATTCAAAGAAGAACTAGGGGTGACATGATAGCAGTGTTCCGATATCTCAGAGGTTGCCACAAAGAAGAGGGAGTCACTATATGAACCTGAAGGCAGGACAAGAAGCAATGGATGGAAACTAATCAAGGAAGGAAGCAACCTAGAACGAAGGAGAAATTTCCTAACACTTAGAACAATTAATCAATGGAACAACTTGCTTTCAGAAGTTATGAATATTCCAACACTGTACGTTTTAAAGAAAAGATTGGACAAACATTTGTCTTAAATGGTATAGGGTTTCCTGCCTGAGCAGTGGGTTGGACTAGAAGACCTCCAGGGTTCCTTGCAACTCTCTACTCTACTCTACTCTACTCTACTCTACTCTACTCTACTCTACTCTACTCTACTCTACTCTACTCCATTCTGATTTTTATTTGACATTAGTGAAAGATAGCAGTGAGGTTCATTGCAACCCCACCCCATCTATACACAATAAAAAAGGTTTTTAGTGGAAATGCATTTGCATTAAGGTGAGGACATTTCTCTCTTTGCTAAAAAAAAACAAGGCTTCTAATTTTATGAGCTTTGTAATTATGTTCAATTACAGAAATGTAGTTTTGTTACAGAATTTAGCATAATCAAATAAAGCTTGTGGTTCAACCACATAATCTCCCTGTTTTTCTTGTATCTGAACATATTTTTTCTTATTTTCTGAATTATTAAACGAGATAGAATGCCAAAATCATTCTGGTATGAGCATGCCAAAGTATGTACGAAGTGTTATGGTGATGTAATTGTAATAGTCTTATTGTTGTAATATAGTATATGGCTTATTTTCTTGGTCAATTGTTGATGACACTAAAATAGATTTAAAGATTTTACGTTATAAAGAGTTTCCAGCTAATGCAGATCTCAATCTGAGTGATTTGAGTGCCAATGTAGGATAATATAGGCTATTTTTCTCTCTAACCATTTAATCTGGTTTCAAGGTGAGTTAAATCGCCTATGCACAACCCTAGTAATAAGTGACTCTGGAACTAAAAAAGTATTGTGGGGACCAAGGGCAGGGAGTAGGAGATTAAGACTATGAACATTGCAAATTGACACATTTACCTTTTGCATTCTGGGACAGTTTGACTGTTAGTGCTTTAATTGGAGTGTTTTATTTTCCTGGGGGAATAATTCACAATCTTCAAATCAAATGAATATATAAAATTAGAGCACATGCACAACTCCTGCTGTGTCAATTTCCCTCCTTAGAAACATATTTTTTTGATTGGAAGCAATATGTGATTTCCTGCTGATTAAACTACATTGTGTGCTTATTGTCATAGATTGTAAAAGATTCTCGTCTACTAATCTTATACTTTTCAAATTAGAATAACATTTAGTAATTGCTGTAGGCACCCATTTTAACATGTTTCCACATAAATATTTTCAACAGCAAAATACCAGCTCTTAAATATTTGAACTGGAAGGCATAAGAGTTTGAATGCTTCCTTGTTAGAGGTGTATATTTGCAGATTTCCAATCTCTCATCCTATTTTTATTCACAACTAGCTGATAACTTGACATTGCCCAGGTATTTATCCTAATCCATACATTTGTCCTCAAAAATAATCCCGGACCAAACATAATTTCTAATGTTGAATTTTCCCCCTTACCAGAGGGAGCCCCCTTGTGGAGTACTGTGAAGCCATTACCATAGCAACTCCATTATGCTGTACAGTAGAATCAATTTTATGCCAGTACGGTAGAAACCATTTTAAGGGACAACAGGTGGTATCTTAACAGAACACACTCCCTGAGGGGTGCTAGGGGTATCTTACCCCCACAGAGAGTAAGTCATCTGTGTACCAAGTTTGGTTGAAATTGCTCAAGGCATTCCAGAGTTATGCTGGAAAACACACACACACACACACACACACACACACACACACACACACACACACACAGTCTATTTCGATCTATACTAGTCTCTCTGATTTATTTATTGATCAGCTCATAAAACTAACACACATATTTAAAAAAATCACACAACGGAACTCATGGCTTTCTGTCTAGATGGTCTCTGGTGATGAGCCGAAAGGCAGAAAAGGAAACAGTATGTCTCCTCCATTAATTGGGGCCCTAACAGGGTGTTGTGGAACAATTATATATATATATACACATACATACATACATACATACATACATACATACATACATACATACATACATACATACTAGCCATTCCGGCCAAGCGTTGCTGTGGCCCAGTCTGGTTAAATGGCCAACCAATCTGTGTGAAGATCTACACCTGCACACACAAACACGTATAACCCCCAACCTACCTACCTCTCCCTCTACCTACCTACCTACTTTGAAGTGGAGAAGGGTTCCATGTGAACAGCAGTTGAACATGGGTCAGTCAGTCCTGAGAGATAGGTGAGTGCTGTTCCGAAGGGATGGGCGATGGCCTCAGTCATCTACATACCTACCTACATACCTACTGTATTTCTCCCTCTCTCTATCCACCTACCTACCTACCACATTTCTCCCTTACTCTCTCTATCCCTATAGCTGCCTACCAACCTACTGTATTTCTCCTTGAATCTTATTGATAGAGTATTATGACATGTTGTATTATGTCATCCTGTGGCTCACTGCTCTCTCTGTATCCATCTACCTACATTTTTTACATTCCTGTTGCGTGTACCTGGCACAGGTGTGACATCTACACAATCCATATATATCATTGGTGCCATATTTGTAAGGAACGTTGTGTGAAAATTTGGAAGCGATTGGTGCAGTACTTTCGGAGATTTTTGAACAAATTGTTGAATAAACTCATAGTTACATTTTTATTTATATAGAAAGATGGACATTGACAGTGAAGAATCAATTGTTTACAGCTGGGGTCCCCAATCATAGGGCATGGTTCAGTATGTATTTGTGGCCTGTAAGGGCCAGGCCACACAAGTGGTGGGTGAGCAAGCGAAGCTTCATCTGCGCATTCATGGGATCTAGGTTGCATGCGAAACCATCTCGCTCCGATCCATAGAAAAATGATCTTCCATGAAACCTGTCTCTAATGGCAGAAAGGTTGGGAACTGCTACTTTAGAGTTTTCTAAATGCTATATCCTTTCCTGCAAAAGATGAAGAGAGAAAAAATGTGCATTAATAGCACTATAAAAATAATGCATAATATGAAATTGTTTTAACTGATATTTTACTATAACCCAGACCAGATCGCCAGCTGGCAGTGACACTTTGGGATCTCAGTTAAAGATGATTGCACATAAAAATTATGTGCATGTGCAGAAGCAAAAAACAAGATGGCAGCGCCTATGCCACCTCCCAGAGAACCAGTTTGGGGGCTTGACAGGACTGGGTCACTGCCGGTTCCAGTGACCCAGGCTGCCAAACCACTACTTCAGCAAAACCAGTGCAAACCTGTAGGAACCCACCACTGCATTAGATTGACTTTCTGCCTCTAATACAGGCAGTCTACTGAAGCCCATCTTCAGATTACTATCATTGTCTTAGATTGATGAATTGAATTACTGGCTCATATTGTTCAATATGGTTTATTTATTTTGACAGTCGTTTTCCAAAATCTTGAGCAGATATATTTGACATTAAGTATTACTTTTGTGTGTGTAAGTGTGCCTTTAAGAGAGGTTGGACTCCTGACAACTACATGGGACTAGTCATGATTTTTCTTTTTGACACATTATTTATCAGGGGTTTGCAATTTTCTCCTTCCAAGAGTTGAAAGAGAGGAATTCGCCCAAGATCACCTAGCTGGCTTTGTTCCTAAGGTGGCTTCAGAACTTGGGTGTCCCCAGTAGTACAGCAGTGCCATAATTGCTGGACCAAGACTTTTTGTGTATGTATTTTTATCTAAACTTGGGACTTTCTGCCTATAAAATTTGGTCTCTTGTGGCAAGATGGCCATTTTGCTTGATTACTTTTGGAAATAGAATACTGGCTTGGATAGATCTTTGACCTCATCCAGAACAGATTTTTAAATATCTTTTTAGGTTTCAGAGTCAAGACAAGGGACAGCAATCGAAGAAAAACTGTATTGAAAATCACACATTTTATTTGTGATTCTTCCTTGATAAGCTTTCTTTCCAATTGCCAATTTAACACAACCCTACTATAAAAATAGCAAACAGGAATTGCAACTTTTTAAAAAATTAGCCTTATATTCAGAATTTATCTTTTTGTATTCTCAGTCATTTGATATTTTTTCCACTTAGAAAATAAAAGACTTCAAGTAGCAGCCTTATATTTACTCAACTAGTAAGCTCAACTGATTTCAGCTAGATTTACTTTTTTTTAAAGTATACATAGAATTGTATACATTTAAAACTTAATTATTAAAGAGAAAGTCTTTGAATTTCACAATAAACATTCTTCAGATAGTGATGTTACAGTGAAAAATATTTTATTTTAAAATAATTCGTGATCATTGAGCAGGACATTACATTTTCTGCTTCCAATTGTTGAGTTTTTGAATGAGTTTATACAAGAGAAAAATCAAAGAGTTAATTTTATTTCTAGTGTAAAGTGATAGAATCAAGTAAAACTAGAAATACATCTCAATCCAAAACTCTGACGCTATAGTTATATTCAGGATTAGATTACATCTTGACAGGAAAGATGAACTTTTTTTGAATTCCCTAAAATTAAGCATTCAAGAAGTAAATGTGGTTGCCATAGTAACTGACATTTCAGATCAAACCACAGCTGATAAAAATTTCTTTTGAAAAAAAGGAAATAGGTGGAATTCTTATAGCAAAGCAATTAGAATCAAAACCACTAAAATAGTAGTAGATCTGAATACAGTATTTACCCTCCCTTGTTTCCTTTTATAACTTTGCTCTACATTTTAAGATGGAAAAAAGCCTTGGTTTTTAAGATGAAGAATGAAATATTCAAAGTATGTATTTGAAAATGTGAATGATTCTTTTAGTGCTCATCTTGTTCTTCTTCAAATCACACACAAGAGAAGCTATCTGGGATGAAAGTTAGCTGGGAAATGTTATTTTGTCCTTTGTGTGTAATTTACGGTTCTGTCATAACTTGGAGCTATGAGGAGAGCCATTTTTAAAAAACAAATCTATTTGGCATCTAGCTGAAACAGAAGTGATTCTTTTACCAGCATAATTCCCGTGATCCCTTTAGCAAATGTTGTTGAGAAGGAAGGGATATAGGATTGTAAGAATTCTGACAAATGAACAGTAATATATCCCAAGGGACAATGGCGCAGATGCTTCTGTGACTCCTTTTTAGCTATCTTGCAGCTGGCTTCTAACCTTCTCAATCTTTAAAGTCTGGGAACTATCCATTAAAAGTGATCTCATTCAGTATCTTTGCATGTATAGATAATTTTCCTCTTAATTTGGGAGCATGTGGCCAAGAGCCCAACATCCTGGTCGCTCAATATATATGTTTTAGCTTTCTTTTCTGTTTCGGACCTATCTACTTGAGGAGCAGAGAACATCCTATAATGGACAGAGGTAGAGAATACTGATATATGCAGTCCACTAAATGATAATTTGTTAGTTCATATAAAGTATTCCATCCATGGCTTGGCAGCATCTAGAACCATGATGGTGAACCTATGGCACACGTGCTCAAAGTGGCATGTGGAGCCATGTCGCCTGGCACATGCGGCATCGTCCGTTCCTCTTCTGGGTTTCTGGCGCACATGTGCATGTGATGATCAGCTGGCCTTTGTACATGTGGCAGTGCCAGAAACTGGAAGAGCTGGTCTTCCATTTTCTGGTGTGAGCATGCACATTGGCCAGCTGATCGGCACATGTGCATGCATGGCAGGAACTGGAAGACTTGTTGGCCGACGCACATGTGTGTGCCAGAAACTGGAACTTCATTTTTCTGCACGTGCATGCCCCCTGGGCAGCTCCTCTTCTGGGTTGCGTCTCAGATGAGTGCGCACATGTGTGCAAAGTGTGCACACAAAGCTCTCCTTTTTCAGCACTTGGTGCTGGAAAGCAGGACCCCTCCTTTCTTTGAGATCTTTACATATACATAATAGCCCTGGGAGGGAAATCGGGGGGGGGGGGGGAATTAGTGTTGCATAAAAACACAGAATCAGGTATACAATAAGAAGAGCAATTATTTCCCATGCTCTGTTGCCTTCTCCTACTGATTATTTTGGATGTCTTTTGCTGGCTTCCCCAAAGGGTAGTATCTGGAACATAGCCCATGTAGTTAACAGCTAAAGGTTGGAATAAATTATCACATGTACGAGAGAGAGAGAGAGAGAGAGAGAGAGGGAGGGAGGGAGGGAGGGAGGGAGGGAGGGAGGGAGGGAGAGGGAGGGAGGGAGGGAGGGAGGGAGGGAGAGAGAGAGAGAGAGAGAGAGAGAGAGAGAGAGAGAGACTGGGGGGAGAGGTGAAGAATTTGTGATTGATGAATTTGAGTATTAGAAAGTCGCTTATGGAAAGATGGAAATTATGATGCAATCTTAGGGTAAAATATAAATGGATTTATAAGCACAGAGAAAAAGATTGGGAGCTACTTCTTTATAATTTATTTCTATTTCTGTTTTCTTATTCACTACCCCCTTCAATTTCTTTATATATTTTCCTAATATTTGTATTGCTTTTATCTTGTTAAATAATAATTCAATAAAAGTTCTACTTAAAAAGTCAAACAGTGCTTTCTGAGTCACCTTTGAACTGTTTCTATTTTTGAGCTTTTTATCTTCATCTGAATTCCAATGCTTCCGAAGGATAGATTTGGTGCAGATCCAGGCACCAAAGCTAATATGTGCATTCCCTGGAATGTGCACTTTCTCTTCATCTATGAAGCATGTGAGATCAATTGCTTCTGAAAACTTAAGTGTAATCTTCCAGGAAAGCTATTTGGCATTGAGAACATTCATTTTCTGCTGTGCCTGAGTTTTCTTGATATTGTATATTTGGTGATGGTGCCAGTGGATCAGTTCTGCTATGAACCCAGGATTGTTGGGTAAATATTTGAAGGAAATCCTTGTGTTTTTTAAAAGACAGAATACAAATTTTGATGGTAGATAGACAATATCCAATGCAAGAATATTTACTTTGGTCAACATGGTATTTGCTGAGCTAACAAAGAAATATTTTGAGTTTCTCTCTTTTTAAAAAACAGTGATATCAAACTATCTTTTCAAGCACAAGAGAGTATGTTAATAGCATTTCTACCCCATCCTGGTAGAAACTAAAAACTCTAAAAGGCACGCACACGCACATGCACACGCACACACACACACACACACACACACACACACAAGTGGTGGGTTTCAAATTTTTTTAGAACCTACTCTCTAGGTGTGGCCAACTTATAAAATGTGGTGAAACTCATTTAACAACACTCTTGCTTAGCAACCAAAATTTTGGGCTCAATTGTGATGATAAATTCTTTCTTTCTTTCTTTCTTTCTTTCTTTCTTTCTTTCTTTCTTTCTTTCTTTCTTTCTTTCTTTCTTTCTTTCTTTCTTTCTTTCCTTCCTTCCTTCCTTCCTTCCTTCCTTCCTTCCTTCCTTCCTTTCCTTTCCTTTCCTTTCTTACTTTCTTACTTTCTTACTTTCTGCCTTCCTTTCCTTTCCTTCCCATTGGATTACTGCAGTGCTTCTCAATTATTTTCTGTCATGCCCCCCTAGGAAGAAGAAAACATTTCGCGCCCCCCGCGTGACTGTAAATAGTATCATTTGTCTATAAAATTGTTATAAGTACACCTCTGCCGAGGTCAAACGCGCCCCCCTTTACGGAGCCTCGCGCCCCCCCTGGGGGGCCCGCCCCACTATTTGAGAAGCACTGGATTACTGGCAGTGGCAGGCCAGACTTACTTCTGGGTCCGCCGGTGGAACCCCCTCTCACCGGCTCTCTAAATTTCACCATCCGGCTCTTGCGAGTAGGTGCGAGCCTGCAGAAACCCACCACTGACACATACACACGCAAAAAAATCCAAAACGGTTAGAATAGCACATTTTTGTAATTAAAGACCCTTAAAATACAAACTCCAATGAAACCATCAAAATATTAAAATTTAAAATAAAACTTACCAACAGCCAGGAATAATTTTTCTTAGCTCCCTTTTTCCCTAAAAAAGGAAATGAAAAAAAGAGAACATAGGAAAAAACTAAAACTAAAGAACTGCTAGATAACAACACAGCCTTAAATATTGAGGTATGTAATGTTTTGGAGTCCCCCCCCCCCCCCCACTGCTAATTGCATGGATAGTACTTTGTTTTTCCAGACTTTTGATGCTAGTCAGACTCATTTTGGTCAGTCTGTAAATTTGACAGATAAACAAAGAAATAAACTGTGATCTCTTCCATCAAGCAAAATGATATAAAGAGTAGATTGATGATGGGAAGAAGTGGAGAGATGTGAAGAACCCTACATAGGATTTCTTATTTCCAATTAACTACTGGAACCAATCATACAGAAAAGAGAAGTCTCACTCCAAAACACCCTAACCAGACCAGAACATTACCACGGATGATTATATTAAAACCACCAATAATTTTAAGAAGATCCATGGTAGTTACACCACTCCCATCTCAGCTTTGCCAGAAGTCATTCTCAATTACTATCAGTAATTAAATCAGTACCTAAAAATGAAATGAAATTGAATATCGGTTGGAAATTATTCAGCGTTACTGAGCCTAGGGATGGCTTCGTAAAACACTTTCTCCATCAGGTGGGATCATCTTCTGCCTCAGGGATGGATTCCCCACTACTTAGAACAAACCACATTTCATCTTCAGGAAGGGCTTTACTAGCCAGGAGAGAGATGGATCTAACATGCTTGTGATTAGGTTCATAATCCTGAGGACTTGGTCCATCACCTAAAGCAGGGGTCCCCAAACTTAGCAACTTGAAGACTTGTGGACTTCAACTCCCAGAATTCTCCAGCCAGCAGAGCTGGCTGGAGAATTCTGGGAGATGAAGTCCACAAATCTTCAAGTTGCCAAGTTTGGGAACCCCTGAAAGATTCACAGGATCAAACTCTTCCCAGGTAAATGGCAAAGTTTTACCTCAAAAGGACCTACCTAACAGATCAAATCTGTGTTATGCCTCATCATAAGACTATTTTCAAACAGAGGGGACCAATTCTGATTCTTCAGTAGCAGATCCCCAGTGAAAGATATTCTACATTTTAAGGAAACTTTATGTTTCAATCAATATTTGAATGAATAAAGGGGAGAATCTCTAGAAACAAATATTTTTACAGTAGTGGAAAATAATATAAACAACAAACTTCATTTTTAATGCTGAAACATAAAGTATTTAAATACCAAACTGAAAACTGAGACTATAAATTGTTTGGGGTTATTGCCTCGGGCAGCAGCAAAACAACTCACATTGTTCAGATACCTTTCTGAACTGTTCTTATTTGTCCACTAATCGTTTTTATGGATCCTATACTACTGGTTGCTAAAAATGAATGCTTATTCACCTTCTGATTTTAGTATCAAGTTCATTGAAATCTATTGCTTTACTGATTAATTTAAAAATGATATCTTGCAAATCGGAAGGAACTATACATTATTGATATAATGATGTGGAAAATTGTGAGTATATCAGCAAAGGTATGACCAGGTATAGTGGAAAAACAAAGCCAACCAGTTTCCATAATACAAATTAAAATTTTTGTTTTGACCTCATAGATCTTGCACTCCAATGAGAGTTTTTATTCCCTGAAATAATCTTATAGTCAGATTATATGTGGAAAGTATTGTTGTTTTTTGGCATTGTCTCTTTTAATCTGGCCTTGTTTAGGAAGATATTATGGGTTTTTCTCAGTGTCTGTCTCTGTCTGTCTGTCTGTCTCTCTCTCTCTCTGATTCCTCTTCCTAGTCTATTTATCATGTGCGACAAAACTCCACAATTCAGCGTTATCTTCTAACCTAGATAAGGTGATAATACAATAGAATTTTAATGCTTTTATTTATGATTTGAGCATTCAATGAACAGAGGGTGATGGAGTGTATAGAGTAGGATAAAATATTCTGAGATGGATAGGATTATGAATTGTTAATCTCTATCCCTCATGACAGCCTAGTCTGAAAGACTATAAGGCACTGATTGCATTATAATCTTATTATGTCTTCCTCCAGTATAGCAGACACACATAGGCTGAGGTAGAAATCCATCTAATTTCCCACTTTTAAAATCCTAGTT
Organism: Rhabdophis nuchalis; assembly: GCA_039707465.1. Classification (NCBI taxonomy): domain Eukaryota; kingdom Metazoa; phylum Chordata; class Lepidosauria; order Squamata; family Natricidae; genus Rhabdophis; species Rhabdophis nuchalis. The sequence goes on from CM077643.1 coordinate 66,627,073, forward strand.
CTTCAGGTACCAAGGACTTTAGGAGAAGATACGTACTCTATATCCAATATTTTAGTCTCTTTCAATTCTTTAGTCTCTTTCAATAGAAGAATGATGGCTTTTCTGCTTGACTAATTATTCGAATAGTATTTGGGGGAATACTACCTTTGAGAAATGCAATAAACATACATTCCTCAGGAACATTCTTATAATTCAGCTGCAACTAGAATAGTTTGACCCCCTCTTCTTTGTGGCAGCCCCTGAGATATTGGAACACAGCTATCATGTTGGGCCTAGTGAATGGATCCATTTCTTCTCATCCCAAAGTTTTCAGAATTATTCAGGAAATGATGGGTGCATGGATACTGATTTAAAATAATGTATATACTGTATATGAAAATGAACAAAACATTTATACATTTGGTACAGATCGTAGGACAATCCTGTTATATGGAAGCTTGAAACACAAATAGAAATTTAAAATATCTTATAATGCCACCAAAATTGGAAGGATTTTTGATTAAACATATAACGCCCCAAGTTATCTAGTTAAATATCAACAGAATGACTGAAAGGTGGATCTCTGATATAATCCAAGAGGACTAGAAAATGAATAAAACCAAAGCTTTTATGGGCTAATCTTGACTCACAATGATTTCACAGACATGTCTATGCCGTTTTCTTGTAACAATATGGCATTGTTTTGCAATTTAACATTGCTTTGAATGTTGGTTCATTGTTCCACTTTAATTCATGGTCTATCCCTTAGAGGGATACCATTCAGTTACTAACCAAGTCTGATCCTGCTTAGCTTCTGACTTTACACAAGGTTGACCATCTGCTGCACTTTTGTACAAACCCCTGGAGAGTCTTAGGCAATAAATGCAGATGTTACTAGATGAATTAAAGATTTTACTCAACATAAAGTAACTTCTAGGCTTCCACAGATTTTTCACAATCTCTCTCTCTCTCTCTCTCTCTCTCTCTCTCTCTCTCTCTCTCTCTCTCTCTCTCTCTCTCTCTCTCTCTCTCTCTCTCTCATCATCATCATCATCATCATCATCATCATCATCATCATCATCATCATCATCATCATCATCTCTAGATATCTAACCCAGCAGCCACCAAACCTTTGGGCACCAGTGACAGGTTCCATGGAGAAAGGTTGGTCCACCTGGAGAGGGAGTGGTTTTGCATGCTGCCTGCATCCTGTGATGGAGCTTTGCTTGTTTGTGTGGCCCAGTTTCTGGTATGCTGCAAGCCAGTGGCAGTCCATGGACTAGGGATTGAGGACCCCTGAACCAATCTATATCTATCTGATATGCTATATTAATAAGATATTCTTTGATGTATTATATTTAGGTCTATCCTACCATTAATATAATAATGTAATTCTTTGAAAAAGGAAAATCATAAGTTGTCATTTATATTCAAAATTCATGTTAATAAATTAGCTATATTATTAGCGGACCTACAATGTGAAAGTTGCTCCATGTGTTCAGATTTTCATTAATTGGAGTTAAGTTGGTATACTTCAAAGACTCCTTAGTGTCATCTTAGGGAATGAGAAACTTTTTCAGGAACTGTATCTAAATGACCTCTATGGATGGAAGAATATTTCTTGACAATTTTGATGATCAATTGGGCTAATTTCACACGTAGGAAAATGTACAATTAAGATATACTGGGAATAATAATTTTAGCCACTATGGTTGTGATGAAGTTATATTATTACCTCTTTTATTCATTAAACATGAAACTCAGTCAACTGAACATTTTAAAATGTATCAGAAATATGATTGACTGGTTGATACGGGTTACTGCCAGCATACTAGGTGTGAACCAAGTTATGTTGTTGTTGTTATTGTTGTTTAAGGCAGTTCTTCTTTAATCTCTAAAATCTTGGACTAAAAGTCTTGGTATCAGGAACAAGCATTAAATAAATAGCTCTGGTTCCAATAGGAGCTCACACAGAATCCCCCTTTCCATATTATTTTAAAACATTCTAGATTTATAGATGCTTATGTTTATTACTAAACTCTATCTGTTTTGACTACCCATGTTTCTGCTATAGCTATACAGAGAAAGACTCCCTATAAGTACTGAAAGTGTAGTTATTTTTTTAAAAATGGAGATCAATATTTTGGTTTCAATATATAAGTTTTAAGTATCTGATTATTGCATGGCACTATATTATGCCTTGTTGAAAGACTGAATCTTGACTGATCCAGGACCAGAAAACTGTTTGCTGTTGAAATAATAGGGAAAAAAACTATTTGCTTTAGTTCTGAAGGAGACCACTGCAAATTACATAAATATATTTTCCTTATATCAGAAAGAATCCAAGTTCCTGTTGTGTTTTCAAAATCCATGTACAGCAGGGCTGTCAAACTTGTAGCCATGGGATGGATGCGTCACATAATAGCCATGCCCATGCCTGGTTTAGCGAAGGGGGGGAAAAGTCACGTTATGTTATGTGACATCACTGTAATGACGGCAGTTTGACACTCCTGATGTAGAGGGTGCATTGCTTGGAAGAACCATTAAAACAGAATGTTGACTTTGTGGGTGAGAGATAGAGCCGAGAAGCACGTGTTTTTCTCCATTGTGTTTTAATGATCACCCTCATTGTGTATTATGTGCATGTCAGAGACAGGAGCCATAGCCATAGCCATATGCTTCTCATTGTGACTTTGGGGGGTTCTATATATTATGCATTACTCTCTCTCTCTCTTTTTTTTTTACTATCTCCTTGTCTTTTTCTATCCAATGGGGTACTAAATCAGATTTATAAATTCTTCTCAGCAGAGTTGTATCATTCTGATTGTAAGATATGGACAGTGGAACTAATCACAGATACCAGAGGCCATATATTTTGCAATAAGAGCACTGTAGGAAACCATATAACCATTTCACACTTTCTCTAGAGCACATTATTGACCTCTCAGGCAAAATGGATAACCTGAAAATCTAAGCTTTGCTAGCATAATGGGTAAAATGGGATCACAAGAGAACAATTGAATTTCTACTTCAGATGATAGGAAATCAATCTGAAGCAGCCACTGAAGAAATAAGGATTCAGTCATTTTATCTAAAGTTTAATTTTGAAAGAGAAAAAGAATGATTAAGATAGAACGATGTAATACTATTGTGAAAAATGAATGTGTTAGTTTTTATATATTCTTGAGAATAATATCTATTTTCTAGGGTGATAGTAGATATATTATCAGAAAAGGGAAATTCATCAGAAAAAGAAATAAAAATTACCTTGATTTTTATGGGGGTGTGTGTGTGTGTGTGTGTAAATTTAGACATAATCGTTTTCTACTAATTAGAAATATCTTATATATTTCTATAATATCAAACTGATCAGTTGACCCAAGAGCCTATTTAATTTGCTGAGCAAGTACACACCATTAATGATGACTTTAAATCAGACTTCAAAGAGAGGACACTTCAGACAAAAATAACACTTTAAATAGAGAAGTCTTTGTAAACTGGATATGCAGTATTATGCATATCCTGTATTATTCTCTGATATTGAAAGTTCTGTATGTAGATACATCCCTTCGACCGATTCGCTCCCACAGAGAGGGACTTCTCCGGGTGCCGTCCACCAGGCAATGCCAGCGGGCGACGCTCAGGGGAAGGGCCTTCTCTGTGGTGGGCCCAACCCTCTGGAATGACCTACCCCCTGAAATTAGAACGACGGACCTCCGCTCCTTCCGCCAGAAGTTAAAGACTCACTTCTTCCATCAGGCCAGCCTGGCCTAATGTTTACATTCCTAGCCGCAAAATGAAATTGTATAAAATTTTTAGGGGGTATTGTTAGGGTTTTAAGGGTTTTAATAGTGATTTTAGCACAGGGGTTAATTTAATTTGATTTTAACATTTTGTATTTGTATATTGTTGTATTTTTGGATTTTTAAATTGCCTGTGCATCGCCCCGAGTCCCCATGGGGGAGAGGGTGCGGTCTATAAATTAATAAATTATGATGATGATGATGATGATGATGATGATGATGATGATGATGTCTTTTTGGAAGATAGTAGAGGATCATCCAAGAAGAATATTACATCTGAACAAAATAAGAATTCAGAAATGAAAAATAGAGTCAGATGGGATACCCATCTCATATACCATGATAATTAAACAGAATATATTCTAGTATATTTCTAAGTGTATTACTTTCATGCTATGCATTTGGTACTTTTGGAAACAGAATGCAATACTAGATCACTCTCTCTCAAATGTATAAGTGCAATTTTTCAATACAATGCAGGTCAGAGGTGGTATTTAGCAGGTTCTGACCAGTTCTGGAGACTGGTAGCAGAAATTTCGAGTAGTTCAGAGAACTGGTAAATACCACCTCTGACTGCCCGCTCACATCTATTCTCTGCCACCCAACTCCCAGCTGATCAGGAGGGAATGTGGATTTTGCAGTAATCTTCCCTTGGAGTGGGGAGGGAATGACGATTTTACAGTATCCTTCCCACCAAGCCATTCCCACTAAACCACATCCACCAAGCCATGCCATGCCCACCAAGTCACGCCTACAGAACTGGTAGTAAAATTTTTTGAATCCCACCACTGATGCAGGTGTTTGTGTAGATACAAACAAATTCACACAATTTTTCTTCTCAGAGCTTATTGACCCACAAATGAAGCAATACAATATTTTGTAGGGATTGCAGAATGTATCAATTAACTTGTGGCAAATCATTACAGAAGATGGTTTTGTAAACTTCTCAGGTATAATTGAATCCCCTTTCCTCAAAGAATGACATCATTAGCAGGCTTGCTTATCTACTTCAAATGCAGTCTCCCTTTTTCTCTATGGGTGCCTGAATTCTCAGTCACTTGCTTGGAAATCCCAATGGGGTTGTTCTTAGTGCTTTTATAATAACTATTTCGAATTGATAGAGTTTAAAAAAATATTTTTATATTTTAAAAAAAGGAAAAGAAAGCCTTGAGAATGTTATGCCATGCAATGGGAGAAAGGGACACAAGAATTTCAGAGTTTGATTTATTTTGAGCCATCACTGAAATGCCTTTATTGGTTTTTGCAGTAAATTTACTTGTAAGAGATCTGTATCTTTGCATCATTGCCGCATAACTTCCTCTTCTGGTATCAGCTAAGAGAAAGTTGACATTGTACTCAACTTTCTCCTTCCTCAGTATCATAAATCCCAAGATGATATGTTCAATTTCACCCACGGTTTTTACTCATTTCATCTCGTCAGCCATCTTATCCTATTCCCAGTGATCAGATTAAGATGCATTCTTCTGCTTCTGGGAAGATGAAACTGTCAACAGAACAAGTCAAGAACTTCTTAGATATTTCATTTAAGCAGAGTTGGGCTTCCATCAAATATCAGAGTAGTATCTTATTACTGCTAAACTTTTAACAATCTGAATTATTAAAGTACCATTCTACTATTCTGCCAGGCTTGATGATCCAAAACATAACACATAATACTCCTGTTCTTTTCCCATCTTTTAATTTTTACCCAGATGGATTCAACTGGATTTCCATGTCTGGTCATTCCATGGATATCTAGATTCTTTGAGAAGCTGATGCCTTTCGTTTCTAATATGTCAAACAAGAGATTCATTTAATAACAGCTGACATTTCAAGTTCGTCCTGTTGTTCCATATGTCATACATGCGAAAAATTGTGGATTGCCATTCCAAATGTTTTCTTTTTCATCATATAAGTACAAACCTGCACAATAGCCCTAGTATCTTAAATTCCCTATCCTGAGAATTTGGTGTCATGTTACCTTGAGATTTTGTCACCTTCATATGACTTAATTTAATGCCTTGGATCCAGTTTTCAAGACTGTTGCGAAATATTGTCCAGGTTTTTTTTTAAAGTGCATTCAATTAGTTGCTAAAATATTAACCATACTCTGAGGTTGCATGAGCTGAAAAATATCCACAGAAAACGTGCCTAGATAGAGTCTTAGTCATCATTAATAATGACCATTGGAAAGAAGTTTATCAAAATAGTACGTATAGAAGAACAGTTGGAATAATTTTATGTGCCAGGTATATTGCAGACTGATTGGAGAATAATCTAATGTTCACAAAGTCAGGACTAAATTAAACTTTAAACAGTGCTGCAGTGTATTCAGTGTGATAATTTAAGTGATATATAATATCTGTCTGTCTGTATATGTGTGTATGTGTATGTATGTGTATCTACCTACCTACCTACCTACCTACCTACCTACCTACCTACCTACCTACCTACCTACCTACCTATCATAACATATAATATAAGTGACATTTTAATTTCTTGGAAGTCCTTAATTACTCATTGGATCTTCTGATGCAAGTTCATTTCTTTGAGAATAACCTCCTAAGGTCAGTGTCAGTGTTTTTTTTGGTTTTTTTGGATCGGTGGCATTTGTAGGAGCTAAAAACTTTTTGCGCATAGCTGCAAAATCATGATAAGGGCATGACTGCTTTCATCATTCATGGCCCCTGCTCACTATACTCTGCTGTTCCATTCTGATGTTAAATTTGTGCTAACTACTGAAAGTTTGCAGTATTTTTATTGGAACGTGGACAAGTGAATCTTTAATGTTGAGTTTGACATTATTAGGTCCTACAATAGCCTGTTGTCTATGTAGACAGGTTTTTCAAAGTATGTGGTTCCTATAGCCTATTATGTAGCTGCTGTTGATAATAAATAGTTCTTTGAGTTAAGAGGGCTGCCTGTAAAATAGGACAGATCTGTCAAGCAAGTCAGGAAGGAAATATTATTGTCCATGAAAGGATGTAGATCACAGCAAGAGTTGCTTGTTCTTCATCTCCCCCCACTTCCCACATTCAGCCTTATGAAAATGACAAAATACATCCATTAGTATGACAGATGTGCTGAGGCAGACAACACCCTGCTACATTCCATTGGACCAATTGCCCTTATTTCAATGTGGAGCACATGTGCGAATACTGAAAGATAAATGATCATTTATTTTCATGATATTACCATTTATTTTGAAAGTTACCCTGGAGACAACAATCTCACAGTGATTGATTCATTCACAAAATAACTACGAGACATTAGAGGCTAAATCATATGTAGTGCATGCTTTTTTAAAAACAAAAAGTGCCACTTTTTTCATTATCAGTAAAAGCTATTGAGGAGAATTATTTATGTGAGCAGTTTAGCTTCTGCAATTGCAGTTGGTACATTTCTTTGTCCCCCAACACTTATAGTCAAATATACTATTTTGTTGACCTATTCACATAAGATTTAAAAATAGACTTAAAGCTCAGAGATTCCTGAAAGAGCATAATGTCAGACGATGTAATTTTGCTACTCTATTTCTGTAATTCCAGGTCACTAAGCTTCATGTTTAGCAGGGTAAATTTAGGATAAAGCTCAATGCTTGGTTACCTCCTTCCAGAAATTCTGCCCATTGCAGTTCAGTTAAATAATTTTGGTGTGCAAATCCAGATTTAAAATCTTTAAAATTTGTTCAGAACTAAATACCAGAAAGTAATTGGTGAGATAGGACTGTCCAGTGGTGAAATTCAATTTTTTTTACTACCGGTTCTGTGGGCATGGCTTGGTGGGTGTGGCAGAGAAAGGATGCTGCAAAAGCTCCATTCCTTCCCCACTCCAGGGCAAGGATACTACAAAATCTCCATTCCCATCCCACTCTGGGGCCAGCCAGAGGTGGTGTTTGCCTGTTCTCTGAACTACTCAAAATTTCCACTACCGGTTCTCCAGAACCTGTCAGAACCTGCTGAATTTTACCCCTGGGACTGCCCCTAATGCCTTGTGAAATTAGGATGTTCAAATTCAAAGAATTTGAAGAAGAGCAGGCCTCTGTCCTTCCCTAAGTTTTTCCTAAGTCAGGAGTCAAGAAGTGGTGTTTGCAAGTGCAGTAGTGCTCATGAAATCAGAGGTTCCTACATTTTTTGCCATTGCACCTCCCTTTAGTGTAATCTTGATTAAGAGATTTCTGTTTAAAATCATTGAACAAAGGAGAAGCCCCCATGCCTGAGGTAAACTGTTCTGTAGTTGAACATTTCTTACTATTAGGATGTCTGACAGGATTCTATTTCTTATAATTTCATGTAGTCTCTTCTGAAATAACTTTGAGATCTGCCCATCATCTACATGGCTACCCTTGCATTACTTGAAGAGAACTATAATAAGTCCATATTCTTCGAGCCATCAGATATTAAGCATATCTAATGGCTCCAAGAGTTTCTGATAATTATTTTCTACCAGATATCTTATTATCTTGGTTAACATTCCAGTATGTCAATATTGTTCCCAAAGTGTGGTGTCCAAAACCAGTTGTGGTGTACTAGGCATGAACTACACACTATAGAGTAGATACAAATGATATTTGATGTTTACACTGTATTTCTGTTGAGGCAGATTAAGACCTTATTTGCTTTTTTTGCTACTCCCTCACACTGTTGCTCATCTCCAGTTTGTGACCCATGCAGATATCCATAAGAACTACTTTGGAGATCAGTCTAAATTTAATGGTCTTGACAGAGACTACATAGGTTTTTTAAAAAAATAGCACAAGAACGCTGATGAAAATCAATATTTGCAACTCTGCAGATATTCAAATGAGTCCATTGTCTATTCCGCATAGTTTTTAATCTCATCATTCTCAGTTGCTCATCAGCATAAATCTGATATCTGCCTCCAACTTCAAATGTTTTATTTGATTCCATAAAATGGAATCCGGAAATGGATTCCATAATATAGAATAACTGACACTATTAACTAGTTTGTAGATGGGTTTAATTATTAAAAAACATGAAAATTAGAAACCAATACTGATCTTTAATTCAAAAGCTATAGAGTGGACTCATTTCCTAATTGTTATCAAGCCTTTTTGGATGCCATCATACTGGTATCATGCTGTCTAATTTTATTAGATAAGAAACTGAACATCAGTTTCTTATCTAATGATTTCCAACCTAGTGGAATACCACAAACCCGACATGTAGTATTGTGAGAAGCATTGTTCTCACCTGTTCCATCTAGCCGGCTTGGCCTAACTTCATGCTTCTCGCCCCAGTCTGTAATTTTAAATTATTTTATTCGGTTTTATGGGTCTAGTTTTAACTTTTATAAATTTGTACAGAAGACTATTTAATTCGATTTTAACTTTGTATGTATTGTTATGGTTTTAGTAGTTTTAATTTTACCTGTACACTGCCCCGAGTCCCTTCGGGGAGAGGGGGTGGTCTAGAAATCTAATAAAATAAAATAATTAATTAATTAAATATCATCAATTTCTTTTTTCCAGAAGACAAATAATAGAGGAATATACTTCAAATCTTCAATAAAGTTATTAATAGCTTAAAAGTGGAAGGTATACAATGTGGAAACTAAAAAATTACGTGAACTGAGAATCTTCCTGAAAAACAGAGTTTGTGTGAATGAGAGTCCCAATAATGTGGTCAGGGCAAAAGCTAAACAGATACACATAATAGTGGGAGTAAAATAAGAGGATTTCCCCAATCTTCTTACTTTATTATGAACGATGACTGCTCCAGAACCTCTGTGCAAGTATTAAGTTAGAGCCTGTGCAGGTGACATATTAGTATCTGTACCGTATATAGCACATAGCAGTTTGTGCAGAAGATATCTGGCAGCTGTTTAAAAAAAAATTCTCAGTGGAATTCTCCACTTAAACAATAGAATTGGATCTTTAGTCATTAAGCATTAAACTGCTCTATATGTTGTTAACTAACTTCCTTCCTTCCTTCCTTCCTTCCTTCCTTCCTTCCTTCCTTCCTTCCTTCCTTCCTTCCTTTTGAAAGTTGGCAGGATATACAGTATACATATATCCTGAATGGAATATTTTTTTGTTTATAGGAGCCAGATTTAAGCCAGACATCCTGTGATATTAAAGCGCTTTGAAAAATTACTACCTGAATAATGAAATTACATACTTTAGCCAGTATGTGGCACTGATGTTTATTATATATGCAGGTAGATGCAATGATTTCCTGCTGTTTTAGTCTTCTTGTTTAAGGAAAATAATATAGTTCCTGTTTAGTTTCTTGACTGGTGTGTCTATATATCTTCCATGGTAGATATCCCATCTCATGGTACTAAAATGTGTTTTTATATGCTCTATTAAATCAATATGATCAGGGACTAGCTGTAATTACTTTCCTAAATCTTACACTTCTAAGCAGAGAAAAACTCTGCATGGTTTGAACTTTGAAAGAGACTTATCTAAACCCTAGATCAATGTTATATGTCAAAGGTCCCATTTATGGATCTTATGCCTGTTAGAAGTATGAGGGCTAATTAGGCTGACAAATAATATAATACGTTTTCTAGCATGGTGCTAAGCTGCTCTCTGGTAAAAAAAAATGCTTTAATTTATTTTGCTTAACATTAATTGGATTTGCATTGCTAGGCTGAGTGGTCACAAGGTTATATTTCCTTCTAAGAAGCATGGCATGGAATATTAAGCAGGAATATTTTCTACCTTTTGGCTGGTTGGTAGCGCTAACCATCTTTTCCTTTAATCAAGCCTCATAATTACTCTATCATTTGAAGAATCACATCTTAAAAGGGATTTAAAATGAATGACTATTTACGCATTATTATAAAACTGGAAGTCTAAATAAAGGAACATTAAGACAATGGAGGAAGGGTGACCATCCCACAGGCTGTATGTGACCCTATACTCCCACAGGTGTGTGCTTAAGTGGCAAGTTGCTGGAATAATTTTTCATTGTATACTCAAATACAGTCACAGAGGGGGTGGAAAACCTATTTTCTAAAGCACCTGAAGGCCAGAAAAGGAACAATAAATGGGAATTGATCAAGGAGAGATTCAACCCAGAAATAAGGATACATTTTCTGACAGTGAGAACAGTCAACCAATACGTCACTTGAGACTTTCAAGAAGAGACTGGATTTGTCACTTGTCAGAAATGGTATATAGGTTCTCCTCTTTGAGCAGGGAGTTGGACTAGATGGCCTTCCAAGTCTGTTGTTCTAAATATAAATCTTGATAGTAACAAAAAATTAAAATAGTTTAATCCACCAGTTGATTTGAGGCACCAACAAAAAAACAAGCCCTTCATTTCCAAAGAGACAACTATTTCAGGCTAACTCCTTTGATGTATCCCTGTCATATATTTTCCTCCCAAAGCACATGCAATCTTTTGCTACAGAATGGATGTTTATCCATACATTAAAGATACCTAGGGGGATGTTTGCATTGCATACGTTAGTAGAAATTCTTAGTGCGATCAGAGCTGGGATTTCCAAAGGATGCAAGACATGCAGTTACAGCAATGGAAGATTACCTATGAAAATAGATAACAGAGTACTTTATTTGGCCAAATGTGATTAGAAACACAAGGAGGTTTTTCTCCAGCACAGAAACTGTCAGTGTACATGCAAAGCCTAATACCTAAAAAGGAATTGGGGGGGGGGGGGGGGGAGGAAAGAAGATAATAAGAAGGAAAAATAATAATAGTACAACCACACTATGGTGAGAATGAAGTGTTCAGTAGAGTGATGGCATGGGGGAAGAAATTGTCCCTATGTCTAGTTATTTTGGCATGCAAAATTTTATAGCGGCATCCCAAGAGGAGGAGTTTAAAAGTTTATGTCGAGGATGTGAGGGGTCTGTAGATATTTTCCCAGCCCTCATTCTGACCTGTGCAATATATAGAACTTCTATGAAAGTTGGCATGTTTACATTTTGTCCCCTGAGTTTGTTGTAATCTTTATAAAAGCCAAATAAATAAATACATGGTCCAAGTGCAGTCAACTTTCAGCCATGTAAGTCACCCCACCAGGAATTCTGGGAATAATAGAATGATACAAACTGTTGTTATTTTTACAGTGTTGACACAAGACTTTTTGTTCTTGGTATTTGAGCATCATGGTGATTCCCCCCCCCCCCCAATCCTCCTATCAAGTTGTATAAGAATGAAATTAGCTGTGTTTCTTTGTCAATCAAGATAGAAAGTCTTCAGAGCATCACTTTACATCCATGAAAACTGAACTATAATAGCAGTGCATTAAAATATAAATGACAGTTTGCTGAAGATCTAAGACCTACATGCCTCTTTTACTCTAATGTGGATTCATAAAAGTTAATAATGTTTGTTTATTTCTTTAATTATATTTGAGGCCTGATGGACATACCTCTTCAGGCAAACATAGCGTAACTACTGCAATCAAGAGACTACGCCACTCCATTTTTCGTAGTAATATTTTTATAATCTTATATCCAAATATTAAGCTGCCCTCTAGTGAAAGAAGTGATCAAAAGCTTCCTGAGTTATGTTGCGAACAACAAATGGAAGAGAGAGTTTATGGAGACACAAGTGATATCGTACCGAAAACTTGTCATCCAGAGTCACTTGATATATTACTTGGTAGTAATGTAAATATATACATCAATGTAAAGAAATATAATTATTTATGTATATTTATTATACAAGTATTACTTATAAGTATAATAAATAAATATAAAATAAAAATACTGTGTTCAATTAATGTTGCTATGATCACTGAATTTAAATGTTCAGTTTTCTTCTAAAAAATAGACTGCCTTTTCGCATTGTTATTTCTAGGATATCAAGCTTATATTAATAATACAGAATTCCATCAATTAATTTTTAAAAAAAATCACAAATTAACGTCCGTCCGTCCATCCGTCCGTCCGTCCGTCCATCCATCCATCCATCCATCCATCCATCCATCCATCCATCCATCCATCCATCCATCCATCTATCTATCTATCTATCTATCTATCTATCTATCTATCTATCCATGCTGTGAAGACAGAGTGATTAGAATGCAGTATTGCAGGCTAATTCTACCGACTGCCAGCGGTTCGATTCTCACCGGCTGAAGATTGTCTTATTTTTTCCCCATGTGCATGACATCTAATTGGTCTGCTTGCTTACAGCAAGGCAGGAGGATGCGCGACATGCCAGTGCTGCTGCCATGAGGCAGAGGGGTAGAGCTGCTTCATGTGCTTAACTCAGGTCCCCACAACCAGGACATCCAGGCCCTGACATCTGCCTTTCTTCATGGCAGTGGCTCTGGCAACCTCATCCATCAGGTCCCCGTGTGGCCACCGTCCCACTTCTGCTTGCTTGCAGCAGCAATGGAGCAGGAAGCTGAGCAATGCGTTGGTGCCGCAGCCATGAGGCAAGGGTGGGGGTGGGGGCTTGGTGGAGCATCCTCACCCACCACCCACTGGCTTATCTCAGGGTTCTCACAGCCAGGCCATCTGTTCCCCGACACCTGTTTCACCTCACAGCTGTGGCGCTGGTGCACCACTTGGCCCCCTGCTCCATTGTGGCCAAAGGAAGGCTGGTGCTGCCGCTGCCAGACAGTTGTCAGGGTATGGCTAGTATGGCTGTAGGGCCACTGAGGTAAGCCGATGCAGGTCCAATGGGACAGCTCCATCCCCCATTTCATGGCCGCACCACAAACAACCAGATGGTTTGGGCAGTTGGCTGACTGAGCAATCTCTTAAACAGGGATTATTTTGTGGGGGGAGAGCTTATTAGGGGCACATGGAAAAACATTCTAGGGCTTATTTTTGGTATAGGTGTTATTTTCAGGTTGGCAAAAGCCGAGATGAGTGATGGAGCTCACTCCATCAATTGGTGCTAGGGCTCAAACTGCTGGAGTACAGACAGTTGACCTTCTCTGCTGGCAAATCCAGGGTCTTTAAGCTGTTCAGTCACCTTTCCTCTCTATAGACAACAATCTTATACCTTGACATGACTTACATTGCTTCTGCTGATGATTTATGAATAGTCATTTATTTTAAAAACTATTGCTCCTATATATGGATATCTTTAATAGAAATCTTAAAGCCTTGAATCAAGATAAGTTACACAGTTAGTTTTTTGAAACTATCACACACACACACACACACACACACACAAACCAAAATATTAGCTTGGTTATTGTGAAAACAGTCTATGGATTAGTGTTTCGTAACCTAATCTAAAATTTAACTATTCTAGCATACCAAGTCCTTAGGCACACACACTCTGGAAATAAGTGATAATACTGTATTCTTATTGCTGCAAGAAAACTGCCTTATACCAATTCCATACAAGCAGATAATAATAATAATAGAAAGAAACCCACTTTGGCAGCATCTCTCCAAATTTTTAGGAACAGGAACAGGAACAGGAATCTGTTCTACTGGTACTTGGAAGCATTACAAAAATACAAAGACAAACCTACCAATTCCATTAAGGCCTATGGAGAAACTCTGGCTAAATCACATATTCCTGACATGCACTCTGATAAAGGCCAAGCCATTAAAGTAAAACAAACTGACCAAATTGTGCAACAGAAAAATGTTTGTATTAATTAATCCTCATTTCCTGACAAGGCAAAGAATTATGGTTCCATACACTTTTGATACAAAAGAGGTCATTCCCTGAAAGTTAATTATTTACTTCAGACACAACAAATTTTCTCTGTATCTCTCTGAACAGTCTCAACATCGGCATTCTAGAAGAGCATCTGTAGGGTAATTTTCTAGGACAATTTCTTCACTGCCAACAGACAGATTTATGTGTTGTTGAATGCCTTCCAAGGCTTCAAAACTGAAAATGGATTCTATTACCTTCTAATCAGCCTACTATCCTAGAAATGTTATTTAAGATGAGAACGTACTTAGCAACATTTTAAATTTTTCCTGCCAGCATCTTTCATGAAGTAAATGTTAATTTTCTATTTGGCTCTGCCTTAGCCATCAATGTTCCAAAACGTTATCAGAGGTCCACAAATCATCCTCTCCAGTATACCTGGTCTTGAAAAAGGAGAGCTTGGGGAGTCATCCAGTCCCACTAAATGAAGAAGTTTAGGTCTTATCAATGCTTTTGGTTTCCCGTCTTGACTGAACAAAGAAAATAATAAAATGGACAACTATAACATAGCAGGATCCAAACTGGGATTAATAATCAGGACCAGTAGTTTAGTCTTCCACTGGAGCCCATATGTATGTATTGTTATATGTATTTGGCATGCTTGAATTTGCAAAGAATTAGAAGTAAAATTGTTTATTCACTACTAAAGCTAAAAATCAAACGAATTATTTGTTCTGTCATATGACAGATATAATTTGGAATGAAGAAAAACTAGAGATTGTCCTTTCCAGATAAACTTCCTTCATGAGTTGTCAATCAACTTAAAATATCTGAAACATGGTAATAAGATGAGATTAATTTTTTTAACATGACAGTATAGAAGTTGAGGGCAGGAAAAACGATCAAATTTTGATACTTTCTACAAAAGTTAGAGGAACCTTTTCTGCAGTGCAAATAAAACTGGCTTCATTTCAATCAGATCAAAGGAAGCAATTTTTTTCTTCATCTAGAAGAAATTTAGAGTTCATCCTTCCTTTTTCTTAGTATTTCTCACAGGGTGTAACAATAATAGGCATAAAAATACTAATGAAGTAAATCCTCAGTGTAAATAGACATAGTCCTCAGGAGCCATGGAAGTGCAGTAGTTAGAATCAGAGATGGGTTGCAAATCCCAGTGCTACTGGTTCACTAGTGCTTGTGCACGCCCAATGCTTCTGTCCATGTGCAGAAGCATCCGGTTGGGTAAGCAGAGCCTCTCACTGCTGCCACTACCAGTTCTCCCAATCCAGGCTGAACTGGGAGCAACCCACTTCTGGTTAGAATGCACTTCTGCAGGCTACTTCTACTGACTGCCAGCTACCAGCAGTTCAGGAGTTCGAGTCTCACCGGCTAAAGGTTGACTCAGCCTTCCATCCTTCCGAGGTGGATAAAATGAGGATATGCAATATGCTGACTCTGTAAACTGCTTAGAGAAGGCTGTAAAACACTGTGAAGCCATATATAAGTCTAAGTGCTATTGCTATTTATCAACCACAATTTTGGCTGATAACTCGGTCATTAAGCTGTTGGCAATTGGAACCATGACTGGCACTATGATCTTATTTTGGTTTTTCTTTGTTTACAAGCAAAGTTGTAAATATGAGGTTTGGCTACAATGTTAGTTTTTTATCACTGTTGTAACTGCAAATGGTTACAACAAATGAGGCAGTTGCTAAACGAAGACTACCAGTAACCACAAGGACATAGACTTTCTTTCCTTCATCCCTTCCTTAATCAGATTTGGTGATTCTCAAGCATTGCTTGGTAATTGTATAGGCAATCTTTGCTTAATAGCATAATGCCATATAACTGTACCACTTACTGACAAAAGCCTGGCATTCCCAGGATTTGCAGTGACTGTTACTTGTGACTTTCTGCCAGCTTCCAAATGAGGGCAGATGGGGTGCTTTCTCCAGCATGAGTGTGGGCAGGCAGTCACCTACCCAAGTTCCACACTCACCCTGCCACCCAGAAACTCTTTGGGGGGAAAAGCAACAGAACAACTTGCTGAAGTGACTTTTGCTGTCTTCCCCATTAACGTTGCCCATAGGAAGTTGGCAGAGAAGGTCACAAATGATGACTACGTGATCATGAGTTGGTGCAACCTTCAAGACTGTGATCCAGTTGCCAAGCACCTAAGCACCATTACATGTCCATGGGATGCTGCAATGGCTGGAATTTGGGGACTGGTCATAAGCCCTTCTTGTTCATCACTGTCATAAGTTTGAACAGTTGCTGAATGAGTGCTCATCACGTATGGACTACTTGTAAGCACGGTGAGCTTTATAGAAGTGTACATTAATTAAAAACTTGCTCCAGTTTCAAGCTGCCCTACCCAAGTAAAAATCTAACTATTACTTTCAAATTCCTGTCTCTCCTAGTGTGCAATTTATAAATCAACTCTTGTAGCATTTTAGATTCCAAGGAAATAGTGGAATTCAGACTGAAAAGTTCATCTACAGTCTCTTTGAAACTGATTTCTAACTCCTTTAACAGCTCCCAGTGTTGCCTGACCAAGAATATGGGCTCTTTTAGAGAGAAACATTTATCAGACCTGAGCAGGACTTTATTAACGGGGGTTTTAATAGAGGGCAACAAATTTCTGCTCATTTTAAACAAATGAGGTTTTATAGATTTTATTGGGATAAGCAGAAACGAAGGATAATTTTGTGTGAGATATTTCTTGGCTGGAGTCTTAGTATCTTGGGTGATATAAAATTTAAAATAAATAAATAAATAAAAATGTAAATAAATAAATGAATAAATTCAACCGGGCCACGCAAGGGTCCTAGGGGAAGGACGAATTGCGAAGAGGCTGGAGGAGAGTAGCATTCCATCTGCCTGGACAATTCCGCCACTCCATTTCTGACTCTCTTTTTTCCATCCCATTCCATCCCCTCCCTACCCTTATCCCATCCCCCCCTTTTCTCCTAATAATGCCCAACGAAGATCTCCCCTGTTTTGTACCATCTATCTGGGTACTGACAACATCAACACCCGTGACTTATTTTATTCCTTGCTTGATAACACCTGTTGTGGCCGATATGGCCCCCTGCAATTACCCGTGATGTACTCAAGGGAAGACCTCATCTCCCTGCGGGAGTCCCCTCTCTCGCAGGTTTGGCCCTTCTTTTTAACAAGGGCCCACCGCAATGAGGGATTCATTGATCAAGAGAGGTGGGCGAAGCGCAAACTATGGGGGCTTTTAAGGAAATTTTTAACCAAATCTTCAATTCGGATTTTAGGGGGTACCAGGGAGGGGAGGAGGGATCTACACAGTCTGGCTCTGGGAGCACCGCCAGGCCAGCTGGCGGATCCACTGGGGAAGTGAGTAGGTCCAATAAGGGGGGAGAATAGGGGTCGACCCTATAGAAGGCTTTGCCATCACAATGGTTCAGGGGAAGGGCAGGAATGGTGGGGGACAGGGAGCACGCCACCCGCTGGGAGTGCAAGGCCGCTGGTTGCAGGCGGTCCCGCGTCCCAACTCTCTAGGCCCCCCCACAATCTAGGAGGTCAAGGATCTCAGAGCCGGGGCCTCAGGCTGATGTTATGCAACGCCAGGTCCGTGGTCAACAAAGCCCCCCTCATAAATGACCTTGTGTCTGAGGGGAAGCCGGACCTGGTGGGTATTACGGAGACCTGGCTGGGCCATGAGGGGGGACTACCCCTCATTGAAATGTGCCCACCAGGTTACCGAGCATTTCATCAGCCAAGGGCCCTAGGCAGGGGTGGAGGGGTGGCGGTTATGGTTAGGAAAGGTCTCGAGCCGAGGGAGACCACTGTACCTCAGATTGCTTGCTGATTGTGTACCTGGCTCCTCGCTACATATCAGCAGCCCTGCCCGAGCTCCTTGAGACGATTGCCGAGGTGGCGGTTGACACCCCCAGACTGTTAGTCATGGGGGATTTCAACCTGCCATCGGTAGGCAAGTTGTCTGAGGCAGCTCGGGAGTTCATCGCCTCCATGACGGTCATGGACCTGTCCCAAATAATTCAGGGCACCACACACGAGGGGGTGTGTCACACACTGGATCTCATGTTCATCTCTGGACAGTGGATGAGTGATCTGGGAGTAGAGGATTTAGTCATCACACCCCTGTCATGGTCAGATCACTCTCTCCTCCGGCTGGACTTTCCAACCGCCAAACCCCACCGCAGGGAGGCGGAACCAGAGATTCCAAGATGGTTCCACCCCAGGCACCTGATGGGCCCTGAGAGGTTCCAGACGGATCTTGGGCCATTACCTGTGACCTTGACCCACGACTCGACCGAGGACCTAGTGGCCGCATGGAATAGTGCGGCCATGGAGGCCTTGGACTGGGTCTCGCCCTTGCGGCCTATCATGCGGCGCCGATCCACCCTGGCTCCCTGGTTTTCCAAGGAGCTGAGGGGGATGAAACGCCGCAAGAGATGCCTAGAGAACAGATGGAGATCCACCCGGTCTGAATCCGACTGAACACAGGTGAGATCCCATTTGAGGTCTTACCTTGTGGCGATAAGAGTGGACAAACGTAACTATTGTGCCACTCTTATTGCATTCGCAGATAACCGCCTTGCTGCCCTGTTTGGGGTGACCCGCTCCCTCCTTCAACAGAGGCCGCGGGAAGCCCCTTTGCAGGCCAGAGCAGAGAAATTTGGAGAGTATCTGCAGGATAAAATCGTTCAGATCTGGAGCGAGTTGTCCTCCACAGAAAGTGGTCTAGAGGGACCATCCGAGGCAGGTCTTGAGACAGTATTACGCGAGGAGTTTGACTTTGTCACTTCCGATGATATGGACAGGTTGTCGAAGAGGCTAAAGGCCACCACATGTTTATTGGACCCGTGTCCCTCCTGGCTTGTGCTGGCATCCTGAGAGGTCACACAAGGATATAGTGAATGCCTCTTTGAGTGAGGGGTTCCTGCCTACCGCCTTGAAAGAGGCGGTGGTGAGACCCCTCCTAAAGAAGCCTTCCCTGGACCCAGCATTATTGGTAAATTATTGTCCGGTCTCCAACCTCCGCTTCTTAGTGAAGGTTGTAGAGAGTGTGGTGGCGCAGCAGTTTCCTCGGCACCTGGAGGAAGTTGATTATCTGGACCCGTGCCAGTCCGGCTTCTGTCCTGGGCACAGCACCAAGACAGCATTGGTCGCATTGGTGGATGATCTCTGGAGGGCTTAGGATAGGGGTTGTTCTTCTATCCTGGTCCTATTAGACCTCTCAGCGGCTTTCGATACCATTGACCATGGTATCCTATTGCACCGACTGGAGGGGTTGGGGTTGGGAGGCACCGTTTTGCGATGTTTCTCCTCCTACCTCTCCGGTTGGTCGCAATTTGTGTTGGCAGGAGGGCAGAGGTTGACCTCAAGGCCCCTCATATGTGGGGTACCTCAGGGGTCGGTCCTCTTGCCGCTCCTGTTCAACACCTACATGAAGCCGCTGGGTGAGATCATCCGTGGTTTTGGGGTAGAGTACCGTCAGTATGCTGATGACACTCAGCTGTACATATCTACCCCAAACCAACCCAACTATGCCGTTGACGTGATGTCCCGATGTCTGGAGGCCGTACTGGTCTGGATGGGGAGTAACAAACTCAAACTCAACCCGTCCAAGACTGAGTGGCTGTGGTTCCCGACATCCTGGTTCAGCCACTTTACACCAACACTGGCCATTGGGGGCGAATTGCTAGACCCGGTGGAGAGGGCCCGCAATCTGGGGGTCCTCCTGGATACCCGGCTGTCCATGGATGACCATGTGAAAGCTGTGGCCACGGGGGCTTTTTACCAGGTTTGCCTGGTCCACCAGTTGCGCCCCTTACTGGACCAGGACGCCCTTTGCACAGTCACTCAAGCACTTGTGACGTCCCGACTAGACTACTGTAATGCTCTTTACATGCGGCTGAAGACACACCTATTCCATCTAGCCAGCTTGGCCTAGTCCCTGAGCCCATTGTATGTAGACTGCGTTAAATTAAATTGGGTGAGGTTTTAATTATGGGTTTTTATTAATTTTAGCACAGGGCTTATTAAATTTAATCTGTTTTATTGTTGCACATTTTGTATATTTATGTTGTTTTAATTATATTGTTTTAATTTGCACCGTCCTGAGTCCCTTCGGTATATAAATCCAATAAAATCTAAATCTAAAATCTAAAAATAAAAATATAAATAGCCAAGAATATCTTTAAATTGCCTGAGGAGATAGTTCAGCCATTTATATTCTAATCCTAATCCCACTAATGGTTTAAATTTTTTGTTTTCTGAATTTGTCTATTCCATCTTTCAAACCATTTGTATTGATATCTATCACTGTATTTTATATGTTTTAATTTTATTTTAATTGCGGGAAGCCCCGCTACAGGGTAGAGCAGAGGAATTTGTGACTTTTCTGCAGGAGAAAACCGCTCAGATACAGAACGGGCTACACTCCATTGATGGCCCAGTGGGATGCCACGAGACAGATCTTGTTTGGGAGAAGTTTGACTCCGTTACTTCCGATGATATGGACAGGTTACGTGGGCGACTGTGAGCCATCACATGTTTATTGGATCCGTGCCCCTCCTGGCTTGTACTGGCATCCTGGGAGGTGACACGAGGCTGGCTCCAAGAGGTTGTCAACGCATCCTTAAGTGAGGGTTCCTTGCCTGCTTCCCTAAAAGAAGCGATGGTGAGGCCCCTCCTTAAGAAGCCCTCTTTGGATCCAGCTCTTTTACACAACTACCGTCCAGTCTCCAACCTTCCCTTTCTGGCGAAGGTTGTTGAGAGTGTGGTGGCACAACAGTTTCCCCGTCACCTGGAGGAAGTTGACTATCTAGATCCGCGCCAGTCCGGCTTTCGGCCCGGGCATAGCACCGAGACGGCATTGGTCGCGTTGGTTGATGATCTCTGGAGGGCCAGAGATGGGGGTTGTTCCTCCATCCTGGTCCTATTAGACCTCTCGGCGGCTTTCGATACCATCGACCATGGTATCCTATTGCATCGGCTGGGGGGGTTGGGAGTGGGAGGCGCCGTTTTACGGTGGTTCTCCTCCTACCTCTCTGGCCGATCGCAATTTGTGTTGGCAGGGGGGCAGAGGTCGACCTCGAGACCACTCACTTGTGGGGTGCCTCAGGGGTCGGTCCTCTCGCCTCTCCTGTTTAACACATACATGAAGCCGCTGGGTGAGATCATCCATGGTTTTGGGGTAGAATACCATCTATACGCTGATGACACTCAGTTGTATATATCTACCCCAAACCACCCCAACGATGCCGTAGCGGTGATGTGCCAGTGCCTGGAAGCCGTGCGGATCTGGATGGGAAGTAACGGACTTAGGCTCAACCCGACCAAGACCGAGTGGCTGTGGTTTCCGGCTGCCCGATTCAACCAGCTCACTCCATCGCTGGCCATAGGGGGCGAACATCTTGCCCCTGTGGATGGGGCGCGCAATTTGGGTGTCCTTCTGGATTCCCGGCTGTCCATGGAAGATCAAGTGACAGCCGTGGCCAGGAGGGCGTTTTACCAGGTTCGCCTGGTTCGCCAATTGCGCCCCCTATTGGATCGGGACGCCCTGCGCACAGTCACTCATGCGCTCGTGACATCCCGACTGGACTATTGTAACTCTCTCTACATGGGGCTCCCCTTGAGGTGCACCCGGAGACTTCAGCTAGTTCAGAACGCAGCCGCGCGAGCAATTATGGGAACCGCTAGGTTTACCCATGTAACACCACTCTTGCGCGAGCTGCACTGGCTACCTGTCGTCTTCTGGGTGCACTTCAAGGTGTTAATTATCATCTTTAAAGCGCTCCATGGCTCGGGACCTAGTTATCTGCGGGATTGGATCCTGCCTCATACATCCTCACGGCCGATTCGCTCCCACAGAGAGGGACTTCTCCGGGTGCCGTCCACTAGACATTGTCAGCGGGTGACACCCAGGGGAAGGGCTATCTCTGTGGCGGGCCCGGCCCTCTGGAACGACCTTCCCCCCGATATCAGGACGACCACGGACCTCCGCTCCTTCCGTCTTAAATTAAAAACTCACTTTTTCTGTCTGGCCGGCCTAGGATAAGTCTCTCTGTCTTTGGGGTTTTTATTGGGAAATTAGTACTGCTTAGTTTTAATGGGGAAATTTTAGCGCAGGTTATGTTTAATTTGATTTTAGAATTGTTCATATGTATTTATTGTTTTTATTCTACCTGTGCACCGCCCCGAGTCCCTGCGGGGAGAGGGTGCGGTTTTATAAATATTAAATATTATTATTATTATTATTATTATTATTATTATTATTATTATTATTATTATTATTATTATTATTATTATTATTATTATTATTATTATTATTATTACTGTATTTTATATGTTTTAATTTTATTTTAATTATGAGAAATTCAAAGAAGTCTTCTACTAAAACATAAGAGGAAAATTCAGAACATTGCTCCAATTTGAAGCCAAAATTTCTTAGAATCAATCAAAATTTCCCAAAGCCTTACTTTTTTACACATTAAAAATATGTATAAGGCGGATACAGACCTAAGATGCTACCTTGAAAGTTAGATTATTTTATACTTTCTAAATGATTTAGGGTTATTCAAATATCCTCCTAATCTTGGTAGAGAGAAGCCTCATCGAACCATTAATTATACAAAGCTAATTAAATTACATAACTTTAAATTAAACTAATTACTCGTTAAATTATATAGACAGGGCAAGCTACTCTATGTAAACAGGGAGCAACCCTGCACTTACAGGCACTGATGATATTACCCAGTCAGGTAATGAAACCTCAAAGCTCACGGAGCAGGACTCCTCATTAAACCATCATCAAAGACAGTATTGTAATCAACCTGCTCTGACCTGTTGGGAAGGCAGCTCCACCCATCATTTGTTGCTCTATTTCAAAAGTGGTATTTCCATTTCTACAAAGCAACTCTAATGCTCCATTCCAATTGGACAGTGTATTCTGCTGCAAGCATAACCCCGCCCCCCTTCCCGTTCCATTCATTGTTGGCTGCCCTTTGCAGCCATTTCATCTTGGACGGTTGGCATGCCTGCTTATTTTTTCAGGATAAATCCTTCCGATGTAAAGTCTAGACGTGATTCACTTTTCATTAGCATAGGGCTTGCAGAAGTCTTTTTACAAAAAACATTCTGAGAGACCCGTTTATATGTTTGAAGACACTCTATCAACTCTCAAAATCACTTTAGCTGAAGCCATATTTTTTTTTACTTCATTTCTTAGTTGCCATGCATATGGGGTAAGGGGGAACTATGGGGTGTGGAATAATTTCTTCCCAGGTGCCAGACATAACAATGATCAGGCCCATGAGTACCAAGGTCACCTCAATGAGAGCTTATAATGGCCAGAGGGAGTAGGTGAGCAGCCTGCCAGCTACCTGGTTGGTTAACGTGATGAGTGACACTAGGAATCTGTGTGATATCTATTTCTTTTATTATAACAAAATGTGGGAAATATTTAGAGTTGGTTTCACATTTGAATGTGCTGATATCATGTACCCAATAAAATGGATATTTGAGAAAATCCACCACCTCAGAGTCCAGAATTGATTGGGCTCATTATTCAGAACCATGACACACTTGTGTTTTGGAACTCTGACAGGCTAGTTGCTATATGTGCCACAGGATAATTCAAGAATTTCAGTCTCTGTGCATGGATAATCCAACAGTTACTTTCAAATGATTGTTCCTTTGTGTCAACGCAAAAAGGCAGTATCATTCTGTCTATTCTAACACAATTTTGTATACTCCAAGGGATACCTCTTACTGTTAGAGCCACTTTCTCTCAGAATTTCCCCTCAATATTTGAGATATCGGGGAACTGGGATGAAATTGACAAGAGGTTTGTTGGTCAGTCCTCCTAGTCCAAATGACAAAAAAGAATGGTAAAACCTATCTAGCAGTTTGCTAGATAACTGATTAACCTTTGGCCAAGAATATCTCAGCTGACAGAATAACAGATTGGATGATAGCTGGGAGATTCATCCACCACAGCGATCTTTCAGATGAGATAACTTGGGGCAGAGGTTTATCAGTGAAGATTGGTAGATGGATTTACTGTTCTCCCTGTCACTGTGGCTTACAGAACACCAGTAGAACTGAGTTCAGAAATAGTTGAAGTGATAAATTACTGGTGTGGAACATTTATACACCCCCATTTGAACAACTTGTCACTTGAGGAACCTGTGTACTTGGGTAACTTATCACTTGAGCAACTTGAAAATTGCCCTCCTTCGGGTACCCTTCTCAGACACCCATTCTCTGTCCTACTCATATATGGCCATGGCAACTTTGCCAGACTTTAAAAACAGTGATTAGTGTCCATTTTTCTGCAAGCAGCTGCTTGCACAGGAAGAGAAATAAGCTGGAGAATCTTGCTACAGGTGACATGTGAAGAGAGGAGAGAAGGATGAAAATGGTTTTAGTACTGCCAGCGTACTAATTGTACGGAGTGATAACTCTGTAGGAGAAAGAACTGAGACCCAAACATTTACGAATCTTCTGCTGCAAGTACTGGAGGCATTCCTCATCTTGTTTCTGTCCTCATTCTAGCTTCTTGTCTGTATAGTAGCCCTGTATTCTTACTCGATAGTCACATTTGCACTCCCTACTGATGCATTTCAAAATACTACTCAAAGTTCTGGTTATTATCTATATGACTTATATAACTCAGGGTATCTTTGAGATCACTTATTCCATAAATGGGACGGAGTAGCTCAGTGGTTAAGACATTGAGCTTGTTGGTCAGAAAGGTCAGCAGTTCAGCGGTTTGAATCCCTAGTGCCGCATAACGGAGTGAACTTCCGTTACTTGTCTCAGTTTCTGCCAACCTAGCAGTTCGAAAGCATGTAAAAATTCAAGTAGAAAAATAGGGACCAACTTTGGTGGGAAGATAACAGTGTTCCATGCACCTTCAGCATTTGGTCATGCTGGCCACATGACCATGGAGATGTCTTCGGACAGCACTGGCTCTTCGGCTTTGAAACGGAGATGAGCACTGCCCCCTAACACATACACATATGTGTGAGGGAAACCTTTATCTTTACCTTTTCCCATAAATTCCAATCCAGGGGCACATAGAAATCCTCCTGAAGAACTCCACCTATCAAGAGGTGCAATGTGACAGGGGGATTCTAAAACAAGCAATTTTTCTGAGGGTCCCTTACTTTGGAACAACTTGCCCACTTTGACAAAGATAACTCCTATTTTATCTAGAAAATGATAAAAAGATGGCTGATCTAAAAGGACTTGGGGATTTGAGTGCTGTAGAGTTTCTGGAGCTGGGAATGTAATAATTATAATTTTTGAACATAATTATATAATGTATTTTTTGCAATCTAAATACCCCCCAATTTTTCTGAGCCCCCCTCTAGCTGTCTGTTGCTCTTGCATGTATAGATCTCAAAAAGTAAGGATTAGTGAGCAGTCCCTATCTTCTCCACTCCAACTCACTCTTGTGATAGAGCTACCCTCCTTGGGTGTTTGAAATGTACATTTCAAATGTACATTTCAAATGTACGTTTTTCAAAAAGTTGTGCATTTAGGAATTCATCCTTCAATGACATTACCAGCATGTCTTTAGACAGGCATATACGGCTCCTTGCCATTTTGCATATTAAAATCTATACACTCAACAAGGCATTCTTTTAAAGAATATTCAAATATTAAAATGAAAGGAGTTTAATTTTAAGGCATAGGAAAAATTGTAGTCCACAATGTTTGGAGGTCCCCTGGTTGGAAAAGCCGATTATGCCTCAAAATATTTGAATACTGGAATATCTTTCAATTTAATTCCATACATTTTTTATACAATGATGTAGCACCAGATATAAACCAGCCTTTCTGAAAGCCAAATAATTTAGTTTCACAGCATAAAAAAATGCAAACCATAACTCTATTCCAAAGCTATAGCCCGGGTTTACAATCTATGCAATGGTTTCCAACGAAAGCCGCAATGGGTAATAGAATGTGGCTTTCTTCTTATTCAGATTCTTTCTTCCAGAGAGAAAAACAAAGACAAAAAAATTGCAGAACTCAATAATTAAAAAATGCGCTGCAAATCCTCATAAGCAGTCTTTGTGTTGATCTGAAGATGGATCTGGCTCTTGGTTGATGTCAGGACACATAAAATTTTCCAGGCACTTTATTTTGATAGAGTGCAGCATTAAGGATAGAAAGTGTTTGATACTCCAAATGTCAGTGAATCATATCTCCCAGTGTAGTTCAGCAACACTTGGAAGACCTCAAGCCACTTACTCTTGGATTATAAGAATTCTGCAGATTCTGAAGCTTTTATGGTTTTGTTTTGTGAAACACTGGATTGCTGTGCTTCTGTCCGGCTGACAAAAAAACAGCATTGGAGTATGTTCCAGATATCTGCTCTTCCAGTTTCATTCACAAAACAGTAAAGAATTGGGTCTGCTACACAATTTATGCTTGTCAAGGCTGTTGTAATTCTATATGGTACAAATAGATACTGAATAAAATAGCAGCTATTTGGCTCCAAGATACTGCGCAGAAATAGGACGATGTGATATGGAGTAAAGCAAAGAAAAAAGGTTATGATGATGCCTAGTAATAAATGATTGATTTTCTTCTTGTCACAGCCTTGTGTTGCTTGATTATGCTTCACAGCCTGGTATATTTTGAGGTAGCAGAAAATCATAACAGCTAATGGGAATGCATACCCCACACAGATGCGGTAAAAATTGAAGTAAACTTGCCATTTTTGTAGAGGATATGTGTCATAGCATGAAACATGCCTGGTTTTATTTGTAAGTTCATAGAAGAAGTCAGTTCTAAATAAAATCTGACAGTTTGAGATTATTTCAAAAGCCCAAACTAAAAAGGACATCAGCAAGGCAAATCTTCTTGATCGCAAAGTCTGGAACCTCAAAGGATGAACTATGGCTAAGTACCTATCCAGGGAGATGCAGGTAAGAAATCCTGAGCTGGTGTAATAATTTAGATATTGA
Organism: Rhabdophis nuchalis; assembly: GCA_039707465.1. Taxonomy (NCBI): domain Eukaryota; kingdom Metazoa; phylum Chordata; class Lepidosauria; order Squamata; family Natricidae; genus Rhabdophis; species Rhabdophis nuchalis. The sequence continues at coordinate 66,654,403 of CM077643.1, forward strand.
AGAAAAGCAGATAACCTGCAAAGCTGTAGGGAGAAGGTCCAGTTATCCCCATTTTGAGCATAATCAATCCATAATGGTAGCGTCAATGTGTATAATAGGTCGGCTAATGATAAACAGAAGAGATAAATGCCCAGCTCATTTTTTTTCTGGATTTGACAGTAGGAAATGTAAAGTGATAATAGATTAGCAGGAATGCTGATAATCATCAGGATGCTGTAGAAAAAAGGAAACAATTTTGTATCTAGTTTGTCATAAAAGCTGCAGTTAAGATTATAGCCAATGCTCATTGTTAATACTGGCTGACTCAACTGGGAAGGAAAAGCACAAAAGTTTATGTATTTTTCATGGCTTTCAAAGTGGAAAGCAAGAGAGACGATTCGAGATTCCCGTTCTTTGGATTATAACCATTCAGTTAAAAATTCCATCACTTTGCCTGCAAGATAAAAAGAAAACATCTAATAGGTTATTGAGCTACTTTGAGAAAGAGAACTTTCACAAAATTTCAAAGCATTTTTTAAAGTGATGAAATAATAATATGTCGTATTTTATTTATTTTTATTTTATTTTATTTCGGATTTATATAACCGCACCCTCTCCCCAAAGGGACCCGGGGCAGTGCACAACAGTAAAACACAACAGTATCACAATATAAATAATTAAAACCAAATTAAATAAGTTATCCCTGTGCTAAAATTTAAAAGGTTAAAACATAATCCCATTTAAAACCCAATTAAAACAATTTATTGTACAGACTGTAGGCTAGGTAAATAACTTAGGCCAAATGCCTGATGAAACAGGAGTGTCTTTAATTTCTGGCGGAAGATGCGGAGGTCCGTGGTTGTTCTGAGGTCGGGGGGTAGGTCGTTCCAGAGGGTTGGGCCCACCACAGAGAAGGCCCTTCCCCTGGGCGTCGCGGATGGCACCTGGAGAAGTCCCTCTCTGTGGGAGCGGATCGGCCGCAGGGATGTATGAGGTAGGATGCGGTCTCGCAGGTAGCTAGGTCCCGTGCCATGGAGCGCTTTAAAGATGGTAATCAACACCTTGAAGCGCACCCGAAAAACCACAGGTAACCAGTGCAGCTCGCACAGGAGCGGTGTTACATGGGAATACCTAGACTTCCCAAGATCGCCCGCGCGGCCGCATTTTGGACCAGCTGTAGTCTTCGGGTGCACCCCAATGGGAGCCCCATGTAGAGAGCATTGCAGTAGTCTAGCCGGGATGTCACAAGCGCGTCAGCTAGGCTGGCTGGGGAATTCTGGGAGTTGAAGTCCACCAGTCTTCAAAGAGCCAACTTTGCAGACCCCTGGCCTAAATGTTTCTTTTCCAACTCAAGGGATACAATGATTCAACTAATTGTTGCTGTATTTCATACACAGGAAATAAAAGAAAGTGTTCAGGAGGGCCAGGAATGAAGGTGTGCAAGGTTTGTAGATATCAATGTGTAAACATTCGTCACTCCAGAATTGGCATATTCTGAAACAAATTTACAAATGGCCAAACAAATGTACAAATGGAGAAAAATGGTCCTTTCCAAACAGCTGAATATTGTGAATTTGTTGAAAAAAGTTGGCTTTGCTAGGGTGGCATCAATTAATGTTATCTGGAAGCAACCTTGAAATATTAACACAGTGCTATCATGGAGAAATACTGCTTGATTTGGCTTCTAACAATTTTGAACCTAGTAAAAATTAGTTCCACTTAATATAAGCATAGTATACTTTTCTGCTACTTCCCACCCCCTTACAAATCATTGAACAATTAAACTGGAAGTGATCCAAGAGGTCATCAAGTCCAACTTATCCCAAACTAGTGCAGGTTTCAACTATGCCATCCCTGATAAATGACTATCCATCCTTTGTTTGAAAACATCCAGTGAAGAAACCATTCCATGAGTAAACTCTTCCACTGATTGATAGATATGAGGCTATCAAGAAATTCTTCCTAATATGCAATCTGCACCTACTTCCTTGAAGTTTCATCCCATTCATTCTAGAAGTGAGAATAAATTCAAATCCTCTACATTTTGATAGTCCTTCAATTGTTTGAAGACAGCTATCTCCTCCTAATCTTCTTTTCTGCAATCTAAACATACCTATCTTTTAACTGCTCCTTGTAGATTTCTAGTCATCATGGTAGCCTTCTTTGGAGTTACTCCAGGTTATCAATGTCCCTTTTAAAACAGAGGTGTGCCGAAAGGAACACAATACACTGTGAAGTCTGACTAAGGCAGGGTAGAGTGGGATCTGAATTGTGTGATACTCTTGATGTTCTTCAAGGTGTTGCTGGCCTTCACAGCTGCATTACACTGTAGATAGAAGTTGAGCTTGTGATCTATTAGTGCAAACAAAACCTCACATGTTCAACCCTTGAGAAGATTTTCCTCATTCTGTATATGTTTCTTTTGTTTTTCTAACATAGTTGCATGATTTTATATTTCTACCTATTATATTTCATTATATTTCTTTCTGCTCATTGTCCCCCTCTCCACCCTGCCAATTATTAAACAATCCTCCTAACGTTGTATCATCAGCAAATTGGGTAAGCATTCCCTCAAATCCATATCATTTACAAAAGCATTGAACCCATTCTGAACCCAGGACAGAACACTATAGCACCTTGCTTGAGGTGCCTCTCCAGGTAGATTTGATGCTGTTTATAACCACCATTTTAGTACAATCCTTGAGTCAATTGTGAATCCACCTAATAGTTGAGTTGTCAAATCCACATTGTTATAATTTTTTAAAAATACGGATGCTATGAAAAACTTTGTCAAAAGATTTGCTGAAATCTAAATACTCTATATCTGTGGCAATGTAACCAACTAGTCTATAGGACTGAAGAGCTTTGGTAGTCTGTCAGCCACATCGTGAATTGGAACACCTGGAAAGCAACATACCTTACACAATGTCTTGTCAAGTTTATATAGACAGCTTTGGAACCTGACTAATCAATTTAGTTGAGTTTTTGTTTTTGTTTTCTTGTTTATTCATCTAAGTAACCTTTAGAAAATTATTGCATATTACTTGATACAGAATAGTCTTTTACTTATGACCACAATTAAGATCTGAATCTTCAGTTATTGACCAGAGCAGTCATTTAACAAGATGTCATTAATGTCATTCTGGTTGAGGTTGTTAAGTGATCTTTTGGGTCACTAAATGAACAGAGACAAAGAGTTGCCTGCTAGAGGGACTCAGTCCTGTGTGGAGCTGAATCCCTCCAGCAGGCAACCCTTTTGCTCTCAAAGGGGCTGTCTCCATCCAAAATCCAACCAGGATTTTTACACATAGTGTTTGAAGCATGGAGTGTTTACAACACAGGGTGTTCCCAGAGACAAGAAGTCTCCCTCTGGTTTGAGAGGGAGGGGTTGGTTGCAAATGCCCCGTGCTTCAAATGCTCTGTACCAAAATCCTGCTTTGATTTCAGCACAGACCTTTTTTGGCCAGTCCCCAGAAACCACAAGGAGTCCTCTTAGCAGGTGCCAACCAGCTTGCAGCCTTCAGTGCTAGTTTCCCCATTGATTTTCTGGGGAATAGCAATAGCAACAGCACTTATATATACCACTTCATAGTGCTTTTACAGCTGTCTCTAAGCAGTTAACAGAGTCAGCATATTGTCCCCAACAATCTGGGCCTGCATTTTACTGACCTCTGAAGAATGGACAACTGAGTCAAACTTGAGCCTGGTGAGAATTGAACTGCTGAACTGCATCTAGCAGTCAGCTGAAGTAGCCTGCAATTTTGTACTCTAACCACTGTGCCATCTCACACTCCCCTTTGCACCCCGTTTTGGGCCTAGAAGCCTCCTGCACCAACCTGGAAGCTGAAATGGGATGTGGGGGCCCTGAGTGAGGCTCCAAAATGCAGTGAGTACCCAACCCCCTGTACATACATGTGTGCATCCTCCACATGCCCCCCCCCCCAAGCATGGGTGACAGAGACACAAAGACAAGCTGGCCAGCGGGAGGCATGCACAGTAGAGCTGGACTGGTGCGATGGCTGATGTTTCCAGGGCTCTGCATGCCACCTGTGGCTCTGCATGCCATAGATTTGTCATCACTGATATTGGATTAAGGGAGAGCTGGTTGAGATTTATTTATTTATTTATTTATTTATTTATTTATTTATTTATTTATTTATTTATTTATTTATTTATTTATTTTTCACATTTGTAACCTGCACCCATCTCACCACAAGGGACTCGGGGCGGCGAACAGAGATTTAAGATAAATATACATAAATATAAAATATTACTAAATAATAACTAAATTAAATCAATACCCTGCTTAAAATAAATTTAAATTTAAAATTTAAATTTTAATCAAATTAAAACTTTAATCAAATTAAAACTTTGATTTGATTATAAAACAGTAGGGTGCGGAGTAGCTCATGCTAGGCCGGCCTGATGAAAATAGTAAGTTTTTAAGTGCCGGCGGAACAAGCGGAGGTCTGAGATGGTACGGAGATCGGGAGGTAGGCCGTTCCAGACGGTAGGGCCCACCACAGAGAAGGCCCTTCCCCTAGGAGCCGCCAACCGACATTGCCTGGTCGACGGCACCCGGAGAAGACCCTCTCCCTGGGAGCGAGTCGGTCGTAGGGATGTATGGGGTAGTAGATGGTCTCGTAGGTAGCTAGGCCCCGTGCCATGGAGCACCTTGAAGATGGTCATCAGAACCTTGTAACGCACCCGGTAGGTCACAGGTAGCCAGTGCAGCTCGCGCAGGAGTGGTGTTATGTGGGAATGTCTTGAGATTCCCATGATCACCCGCACGGCTGCATTCTGAACCAACTGCAACCTCCGAGTGCATCTCAAGGGGAGCCCCATGTAGAGAGCGTTACAGTAGTCCAGATGAGAAGTCACGAGTGCTTGAGTGACTGTGCGAAGGGCCTCCCAGTCCAGTAAGAGGCACAATTGGCGGACCAGGCGAACCTGGTAAAATGCCCCCCTGGCCACGGCCGCCACCTGGTCCTCTAGGGACAACTGGGAATCCAGGAGGACTCCTAAATTGCGCACTCTATCTACGGGGGCCAAATTTTCACCTCCCATGGCCAGAGATTATGTCTCAGCTGATCAGGATAAGAACCAGTTGGTGTAGAGGAAATTACAACTGCCTCACATGTAATACTTCCCAGGTTCGAATCCCAGTAAGGGTATGGCTAGCTGATAAGAACTAAATAGCTTGAAATAGATCTATACTAGTCTCCCTTATTTATTTATTTATCAGCATAAGACGTTTCATGTATGTATGCATGCATGTATGCATGTATGTATGCATGTATGTATGTATGTATGTATGCATGTATGTATTGTGTCACAGCACCTGGTATGCCCAAATATGGGAGGAAGCACACTGCTTCCCTTTTCTGTCTTTCAGCTCACCCTAGGAGCCATCCAGGCAGAAACTATTTCTGTATATAGTACATTATGAAATAGATAGATAGATAGATAGATAGATAGATAGATAGATAGATAGATAGATAGATAGATAGATAGATAGATAGATAGATAACATTATGAACACCATAGAGAGCAGATCATAGTAAGTAATCAACCCATTCTATTCTGCCTTGGAATATTGTGTCAACTTTTGAATCAGGTGGTTGAAACTACAACCCAGTAGATTCAGGTTAGACAACAGAAAGAATTTCCTTAGAGGAGCAGTTGTCAGTCAGTTCTGTGTAAAGATGGTTTCTTTTCACTGGAGGTCTTCAAATAGAGGTTGAACTATTTTGGTAGATTCTGAGCATTGAGCAGGGTAGGTGACCTCCATAGATATAGCAATAGCACTTAGACCAGTGCTTCTCAATTATTTTCTGTCATGCCCCCCCTAGGAAGAAGAAAACATTTCGCGCCCCCCGCGCGACTGTAAATAGTATCATTTGTCTATAAAATTGTTATAAGTACACCTCTGCATAACACTGTATCCTTATTAACGTATAAGAGAATAAAAAAAGAAAGAAATGTGGATCAATTTACAACAAAGAATAGCTTTATTAACTGTAGCAGAAAAGATTTAAAGTGCATTAGAAATTTTAAAAAAATTAAATCCTTTGCCGAGGTCAAACGTGCCCCCCTTTATGGAGCCTCGCGCCCCCCCTGGGGGGCCCGCCCCACTATTTGAGAAGCACTGACTTAGACTGATTTATTGCTTCACAGTGCTTTACAGCCCTCTCTAAGCAGTTTACAGAGTCAGCATATTGCCCTCAACTATCTGGGTCCTCATTTTACTGACCTCAGAAAGATGGAAGGCTGAGTCAACCTTGAGCCTTGTGAGATTCTAACTGCCAAATTGCAGGCAGCCGGAAGTCAACAGAAGTTGCCTCCGGTACTGCATTCTAACCACTGCAACACCGCCTATCCATTCCTAATTAGGAGGACACCAAAATAATGAAACATGCATTGTGAAGTCATGGCAAAACATGTTGGCTGGTAAAGGGAAGTTTGCTTCACAACACCACATCACATATTTTGTTACTGCCTTCCTCCTTCCTAACGTTTGTGGTTTCTTCCAAATTGATGAGATGGATTTTATAGACTAATGTAAATCAATGCCAGAATACAAGGCTTGCATGACGACAATCCCAGGATCAAACCCTGGCATCTTCAAAGAGACCTGGCAATAATAATTGTGCTATTACTCTAAACTAGAATATCTGTGATCATGTTTCAATATGCTATTTGAAATTAAAGGAAACTAATTTAAATAATATATTGCATGCATTAAGTACACGTGTTTTAAAATAAAAATGGCTAAGATTTTGAGCTTTTAGAAATCCTGTATAAGTGTGAAGTTATCATTTGTCAAATTCACAGTGGTCTTACATAAAAGCTCAGGAATGATTTCAGAATGGAGAGTTGTAAATTCTGGGATGATTTGGGTTCATTTTAAACTTTAAACAAGAAAGTCAAGTCTCTTAGAGCTTGGCTCACATCCTGGGTTTTTGAAATGACTTGCTACTGCTTCCTTCTGGTTCTTTTCCAATGCCTGCAGCCCTAGGATTTCTTGATGTTCAATCAAGGTAGATCCTAATGTCTAGATTTCTTCTAGATCATCCAAATTTGGTTTGGTGCTTCTTCCATTTCCCACTCTTGTCTGCTGGGACACACATGGAAAACCACGTGCAGCTTTGAAATAGGTTTAATGGTCTTATTATTTAAAATAAATCAAACTACGTTATTGAAAAACTGCCTCCAAGCCAGATGACCACAACTACATAGGTCACAACTGTAGTCTCAAACCTATAACCATGAAAAAGAAACCCTACTGTAGAGAATTTCATGAAAGACAATCTGCCTGCTTGACTCCTGACTCAAAAAAAGAAAAAGAAAAAAAGAAAAAAGAAGGCTCCATCAGTTCTTTATGTTACAGTATATTATTTTAAGGTTGATAGCAAGATCTCTTAACAATGCAAAACTCTGATGTGGATTCTGAATCATCAGTGAAGTATGAGTAATATAATTATATTTAAAAGTCACAGTTCCAATTAAGGCAATAATAATAACTATACTATACTATAATGGTCAGGAATAAATAATTTTTCTTACCTTTTGAACTAAAATTGACTATTGTATCTCTCACCCTTTATGCAGATTAATCTTCTTGTTCCAAAATTTCAGGAAACCATGCTGCAAAGTACAATTTGAGAAATGTGGTTCTGTTCCTTTGCCTGTTTGAGGCTTCTGATTAAATACGATTCTCACAGAGAACAGGAAACTGTTGTGGGCAGAAAAAAAAGGGAAGCCATCTAGCGAGGAGACGTTAAGCTCCCCTATCTCCACCCCCACACTTTTCAGCAAAATTTCCATTTTTACTCAGGAGATTTGAGATTTGTGATTTTGCTGTATAGTTATCCTCATCCATTTCCCCCCTCACATATCAAAATTAAAGTAACAATACACCCTGTAGCATAATATAGAATTTTATTCAAATTAATTTGCAATTAAAACCTCTTTATCTACATCCTCTAACCTAGAGGATGTTCTTGTGCAATAATAAATCAGGAAAACCTATTCATTTTCTATTACATTAAATTAATAAACATCTTGTCTGAGTTATTTTGTTTGCTTAATAATACAACCAATATTCCTAAACTTTACCCCTTTTTTCCCAGCCATTAATAAAATAAATTCTATGTTTGGAAGTATTCTGTATCTTCTTTCTGTTTAATCTTCAATGTAAATCTGTCCATTTCTGCACACTCCAATATCTTCTTAACTATCTCTTCATCTAGTGGCACTTCATTTTTCCAATGCTGTGAAAATAAAATCCCCGCTGCTGTTAATACATGCCATAGTAAATATACACTTTGTTTGGTACTACACCTAATAGAAAAAATTCAGGTTTAAGATATACATGTTTTCCTGACATCTTTTCTAACCACATGGGTATTTTTTCCCACCATTTTCTTGCTTTAGCACAAGTCCACTATAGATGATAATATGTGCCAGGTTTTGGTTACATTTCCAGCATTTACTAGACATGTTTTTAAACATTTTGGCTAATCTAGCAGTGATAAACGCCAACTATAAAACATTTTAGATAAGTTTTCTTTATAAGAAGTTGCCATTTTTAATGTAAAATTTCTTTCCCATATATTTTGCCATTTCTCTAATTCTATAATATATCCAAAGTATTTTGGAACCTGAGGAAGAAAGACATTCTTTCAAATTCAATTTTAGTTATGTGAGCTCCTAATTCTAGACCTTCCCTCCGGATCTCTTTAACCTCCCCCCCTCATCTCAGCTGCCCCCTACTCCAGCTTCTCAATTTTCTGTTTATTTTCCATTGTGTCCCTTTTCGTTTCCCTAAGTTCAAGTGTTAAATCTGTCAGCTTTTTCATTATCTCGCGAAACATTTCAGCAACTGATTGATCCTGCGATCCCTCTCCAGCAGACTGTTTCGGCAAGAGTTGTGTAATCTTCTATTGTGTAGTCGGGCTGGAGGCAGCTGAAGATGGTGCAGAGAGTGACTTTCCCTCTGGTGGCTTTCTAGAAGCCATTATGTCAGTTAGTAGAGAGATGGTGCTGGTAAAACAGGCAGCCGAGACAAGTCTGAGGTGTCAGAGAGTCCGAACGAAAGAACAGTCTTAAGAGTTCACTTTTGAAAATGAAGAAAAAAAAGAATTCTTACAGTCCAAATCCAGGAATCCACATATTGGGAGAGATCTGGGGGCCTTTGGGAGGAATATTGAAAGCAGAAAGTTTCAAGTCCTTCGTTGTTAATTGTGGAGGGAAGAAACTTCATGCAGGGGAGTTACAAGCGGAGAACAAAGAGAAGCCATCTTGCCCCGCCTTCTGACAGGAAGAAAAGAGAAAGTTCCATTTACTTTCTTTTCTTAAAAGAACTCCATAAACAATTGTTGCAAATGTGATACAATATAATTCTTTTCCATAGTTAGTTCAAATAGCAAGTTAGTCCTTTCCTCTCTCCATTTTAATGAAGAGGAATTGTTTGCTTGCCGCTTAGTCCAAGGGGGGGTTAAGAACTCCCCCCTCCAATCTTCATTTAAAATAGATTGAACTGGAACTTACAATGTCTTATTGCTATCCTTCATCAATAGCCCAAGAGATTTGAGAGCGTCCTTCACCTCTGGCCTTTCAGATGCTCTTTTCATTCTGCTTTCTGTTTCCGAGATCCATCCGGCGAAGAGGCAGGATCGCCCCTTTTTGCTTGCCAGCTCCTAGGGCGAGGCTGGGGGCATTTAAGCCAGCCGCCACCAGGCTGGGGGCTGCCAACGAGCTGCCCCTATGGCAAAAGACCCCCCCCGAGGTCTTTTGTGCTCCCGAAGGAGCCCACTAGTACAGCAAGCGGCAGACAGCACCCAAGGCACATCTGTCGCCTTCGGAAACTGGAAACGTTCCTCCATTTTCTTTGGATTTTTGTAACTAGATTCACGATCTAGTTTTGGAGGGGTGTGTGGACCTGGCGGTTATTACAGAGACCTGGTTGGGCCAAGAGGGGGGGTGCCCCTTGTTGAAATTGCCCGCCGGGTTACCAGGCATTTCATCAGCCAAGAGCCCAGGGTCGGGGGGGGGGAGGTGGCGGTTGTCATAAAGGAGAGTTTTGATCCGAGGGAGACCACTGTGACTCAGATAGCCGGATGTGAGTCCCTCTGTGTGAAGTGGGGCCGTGGGAGGCAGTTGGGCCTACTGATTACGTACCTGGCTCCCCGCTACGTATCAACGGCCCTGCCCGAGCTTCTCAATGTGATAGCCGAGGTGGCGGTTGGCACCCCCAGGCTGTTAGTCATGGGGGATTTCAACCTGCCATCGGTCGGTGAGACATCTGAGATGGCCTGGGAGTTCATGGCTTCCATGACGGCCATGGACCTGACCCAGTTAATTCACGACCCCACCCACATTGGAGGGCACACTCTGGATTTAGCTTTTGTCTCTGGCCAGTGGTTGAGTGATCTTGGTTTAGGGGGAATAGTCATCGAACCCTTGTCATGGTCAGATCACTCCCTCCTTCGACTCAACTTTCCAACTGCTGCACCCCACCGCGGGGAGGCAGAACTGGAATCGGTGAGATGGTTCCGCCCCAGGCACCTGATGGACCCTGAGAGGTTCCAGACGGAGCTTGGGCCGATACCTGAGACCCTGACCCACGACTCGACTGAAGTCCTGGTGGATGCCTGGAATATTGCGGCCACAGGGGCCTTGGACCGTGTCGTGCCTTTGCGGCCTCTTACCTGGCGCCGAACTGTCTTGGCTCCTTGGTTCTCTGTGGAGCTGAGGGTGATGAAGCGTCGGAAGAGATGCCTAGAGAGCCTTGGATAGTCACAATTGGATAGTCACAAACCAATTAAGCAAACTAATTGTCTCCTGCAAACTCTACTCCCCTTTCGCTCCTCTTTTACTTCTTCTGGGAGGCGCCATTCATTGTCCACCTGTGGTCTCACATCCAAGTCGACCCCTATTCTTTAGCTGTTCCCTTCATCTGGCTACTCTGTGCATGCACATACTGGGAACAGACTACAGCTGTTCACCTGCTCTCTGCCTCAGACACAGAGCCCTCATCAGAGCCTTCCCCACACTCCAGGACTGACCCATGTTCCTCCGCAGCCTCCCCACTGTCCGAATCTGCTGCCAGCTCTGTTGGCTGTTGGCAGGCCCCAACAGCATTATTGCTGTTGGAACTTGGTTTAATATCAAGTTCATCCTGATATCTTTTGATGTATGTATTTCTCAAATAGGCTATTATCTGGAACAGTGTCTTCTTTAACTGCAATCCAACAGAGACAGATGTGCTTGCTCAATAATGCTCATTTGTTAAAGTTCCTAGTCATTTGTAAGTAAGTCTGAGACCATTTTAAGGAATGAGAATACTATTACTTTACCATCATGTATGACTAATGTAGAAACAGCTTAGTTCTGCTTCAAAGAAATTAGCACGATTCCACCCAATTCACAGAAACCAAAAAGAAGATGTTCCACTTCTTTTAAACAACGCAAAGCATCAAAGTTTATATCTGGGTAAAAAAGTTTGCAAAAATCAGAGTCTGCTTAAAGCTATTATCAGGTCAAGTCCACAATGAAATATGCTGTTGTCTGGAACATTTCTATTTATTATACTTCATTCCACCTCTCATTCTCTCAAGTCATTCAACATTTTGTAGGCTTTTCCTAACAATTACATTAAAAAAAAATCCTTCCAGTTTTTTATGTTCTCAGCTCTTACAAAACCAGTGGAGAAGATATTAGAACTGATTATTTTATTTACAGAGGTTATGGGCTTCTCCAATTACCCAGATACTGGGTGGCACAATACTCCCCATATCAATAATTTGGATCAAAACAAATACACAACGTGCAAAAAGTTAAGCCAAGTACAGCATAAACAATTATTTACATCAAAATTCCAAAAACACCCCAACATTGTGGCACTGTGGTTAGAATGCAGTGTTGCAGGCTAATTCTGCTGACTTCCAGCAGTTTGATTCTCACAGGCTCAAGGTTGACTCACCCTTCCATCCTTCTGAGATCTGTATGAGGACGCATATTGTTGGTGGCAATACACTGGCTCTGTAAACCAACGAGAAAGCATTCTAACGTAAAGCATTTGAAGTGGTATATAAATCTAAGTGCTATTGCTATTTTAAAGCTTGCTCATCCAGAGGAGAGTCATACCAATTCTGTTAGATGTATATATTTATTTATAGAATTTAGATGGCTGCCAATCTCAAATACATAATTCTGGGTGGCAAATAATTCTTAAAAACAGAGTGAAAAAAAATAACAAAATAGCCAAATCATCACCAAATTCTTGAAGATCAGGAGAAAGGAAGTCATCCAAATATGTGGTCCAATGTTCCTATGTATCAGATTAGAACAACCAAAAAAGGATTTTAACTTGGAATTTTGCATAAATGCGTAAATGTGTGAAGTTAAAAAGTAGGAATTAGTTTCTACAAAGAATAGGAAGGAATTTGGGAAGAGTTGGGAAATGTGGGTGCTGCATTTTCAAATTTATGCTGCAGATTTATGTGCCATCAAATAGTTTTTGACTCCTGGAGACCACATACAGTAGTTAAATTTTCTCTATGACGACATGAAACCCGGATTAAGATCTGTCTTTCAAAGGTCAAATTTTTGACAAACAACTAATTTCTGTAGCTTTCAGCAGAATGCAGTTTGCTTCACTTCTTATTTAGATTGCTTAAGACTTGATGATTCATAGTTGTAATTGTGTGAACTGACTTTGTGGACTGAAAGTTAGGAAAGGGAACAATCATATCCTTTGTTCTCAAAGTCTGAGCATAATTATATACTAACATCTCATATTCTACATTCAGTTCACAATAATCATTTTGATAACTGGCTTAAACTGTTTGAAAAATCTTGTCTAATGTTTTCCTTTTTTTTTTTTTTTTGGTACTGTCTTGCTTAATGAAGAATTCTGGAGGCTCAACATCTTGCACATCCTTTTTTTGTGGATCCTGATAAGCGTATCACTCACCTTTAAATCTTGAATATTTTTCTCCTATGGACCAATAGGGCTGCAAATGAGTCTTCTGAAAAATATACTGTCTGGACTACTGCAATGCTCTCTACATGGGGCTCCCCTTGAGGTGCACCCGAAGGTTACAGCTGGTACAGAATGCGGGCGCGCGGGGGATTATGGGAGCCTCACGGCATTCCCATATAACACCTCTCCTGCGCGAGCTGCACTTGCTGCCTGTGGCCTTTCGGGTGAACTTCAAGGTGTTGATAACCATCTTTAACGCGCTCCATGGCACGGGGCCTAGTTATGTGCGAGACTGTCTCCTACCTCATACATCCCTTCGACCGATTCGCTCCCATAGAGAGGGTCTTCTCCGGGTGCCGTCGGCCAGGCAATGCCGGTTGGCGACCCCCAGGGGAAGGGCCTTCTCTGTGGTGGGCCCAGCCCTCTGGAACGACCTTCCCCCCAAACTCCAGACCATCACGGACCTCCGCCTCTTCCGCCAGCAGTTGAAGACGCACCTATTCCATCAAGCTGGCCTGACCTAGCCCTCAGGCCCATTTTATATAGACTGCGTTCTAAATTGGTTGAGGTTTTAATTAGTGGGATTTGTATTAAAGTTTTAGCACAGGGCTTCCTAAATTTAATTAGCTTTTACTGTGGTGTATTTTGTATGGTGTGTTTATTTATTTATTTTTATACTTGTTTTTAACTTCCTGTGAACCGCCACGAGTCCCTTCGGGGAGATAGGTTGCGGTTTATAAATCAAATAAATTAAATTAAAATTAATTAAATACTGCTGGGAAGTGGTACAACAGCATTGAAAATTGTCTCATCTTTGCCAAGCCAAGGTGCATCTCTATTAATTACCACAAACAATATACCGAGGAAGCGTTTATCTATACACTACTAAAACTTTTCTGCCTGTAGCCTTTAATTGGGTGAAACGGTGCATCACATGGCAACAATTTTTGAACCAAGGTACCTTGAACAGGCTAACTTACAAAGTGCATCCAAAATCTGGAATCCATGACTGTGAGGGAAATAGAAATCTGGCAAATTGTATAAAACAGTTTAGGACATTAAAAATAATAATAAAATAGTTTATGACATAATACAAAATGCCCCTAACAAATTTTCCATGCTGGTGTTTGACTGTACTATACAATTCAACATGAGCTATTTTCAAGGCACGTGCATCTTTAAATGTGTCTCAGCTTTTCCAGCGAAGGCAGAACATTAGAAGTTATGTCATTGTTGAAGGCATACTGGTAAGGAAATATCTCTGAAACAATGACCCAATGGGGTGACGTGTTGTCTACTATAAAATAAAATCACGTGTTGCTAGCAGTGTAGATATGAAAACTGAAAGCTCAGAGCCTTAGAACAGAAATTCAATATATTGCACTATTAAAGGCCAGATATAATTTTTTAATTAGAATCAGAAAATTTCACAACTACTTCTAACTGGGAATAGAAACACTGTAAAAATAAAATTAACTAAATGGTAAGTTTACTGCCTTCTATGACATTAAGGTAATTTGTCTCTCTCAACCTAAAGCAGATCCTACTTTGTGATAGTCTAAATTTCTTTAGAATACAACCTTTGCTAGCACAGCACCACCTGCAGCTCATCACTTGATGTTGGTTCAATGAACCAAATCCAACAAAAAATAATTCTCTGTGTAGTTTGCTTTGGGTTCACTGCACACGTCTCTTTCTCATTTGACATACAAGTGCTAAGACACCAGACTAGATTTTTGTCACTCATATAGAGAGCAAAATGAATGGCCTTCATCTGATACATGGCACAGTTGACATATATGATTAAACTTACTTGAACCTTCCTCCCTCAGTTCGCTCCCACAGAGAGGGCCTCCTCAGGGTGCCGTCGGCTAAACAATGCTGGCTGGCGACCCCCAGGGGGAGAGCCTTCTCTGTGGCAGCTGCCACCCTCTGGAATGACCTACCCCCTGGACTAAGGACAATCTCGGACCTACATCTCTTCCGTCGGGCCCTGAAGATGCACCTATTTTGCGCTGCTGGGCTATCATAATTTTAAAAGGATTTTTAATAGTGATTTTAGTTTGGGATTTTAAATATCGGCCAATTATTTAATATTTCTTTTTAATATTGTTTTTTAAATTCTGTATTATTATTTTTATTCTGGCTGTACACCTCCCTGAGTCCCGAAAGGGAGAAGTGCGGTATAGAAAATAAATAAATAAATAAATAAATAAATAAATACATACATACATACATACATACATACATACATACATACATACATACATGCAACACGTTGGAATAACTGTGTGTCAAAGGACCAGAGCAAACAATTTGCAGCCTTTTTAAATCTAAAACAAGCATACTTTGGAAACAAATGTCATTTATTTTAATTGTGATAAGCAAGTCTAGACTTTATTGAGCTAGTTCTATAGATTTTGGCTAGGGAATAGGTCTCACTTTAGCTCAATGGAGCATTCTTCTAAGGAAGATTGCTCAAAATTATTGTCCAATTAAAGTGATACTAGGTAGGGTTAAAAACCTAGACCTAGGTATTTGAATAATTAAAATGAGGAAACAAAAGTGACATTTTGCCATATAGGTCTGTCTGTTTCATCTTTTATAACCTGCAGGTTACAAAGCATAAATAATTTATCTTTCTAGATAAGAAGCAATTATCTTTCAGTCTTTGACACAAGGTCAGTGTGACTTCAGGCCAAAGAAAGATCAAACATATTGGCTATTTTGTTTTGGATTGCCATACTATTGTATACCTTTTCTTTAACTAAATTATTTAATTTTAAATAATTAAAATTAATTACTTTGGATTTATTTATCATTAAATGGCAGTTTACAATAATGGAGAGTTTAAAACAGAAATATTAAAACAGAAATTAAAATAAGAAATTATACATAAGTTTAAAAATGTTTTTTGAATGAGAAAATCTAAAAAGATAAATCCCTTCAAATCAGTAGAGTGACCTCAACTAGTAAAAACAGCTGGAAACCAACATGAGAGCCTGCAGCAGTTTTAGGGTATCCTCCTCAAAATATGTCAGTGACCAATGGTGAGTGGTAGGATCATATAAAAGCAACCATTTGGTCCAAAATTTGGACCCATATTTGCCACCTTTTTATATTTAATGCTGGAAATAAATTGGCAGCAAGTATAATGTCTTCCAGGGATGCGGTGGCTCAGTGGGTAAGACACTGAACTTGTTGATCAGGTCAGCAGTTCAGCGGTTCAAATCCCTAGTGCCGCGTAATGCAGTGAGCTCCCGATGCTTGTCCCAGCTTCTGTCAACCTAGCAGTTCGAAAACATGTAAAAATGCATGTAGAAAAATAGGAACCACCTTTGGTGAGCTGGTAAAAGTGTTCCGTGTGCCTTTGGTGTTTAGTCACGCTGGCCAGGTGACCAGGGAGATGTCTTTGGACAGTGCTGGCTATTCAGCTTTGAATGAGCACCACCCCCTAGAGTCGGGAACAACTAGCATGTGCGAAGGGAACCTTTACCTATAATGTCTTCAGTACAGAGGTTCTTTGGAGATATGAAAGAACAATCATAGGAGTGAAGTGGAATCAGTTTTTGCAAGCAATTATACTTCATTCCAGTGCTAGTTACCTTGTACCTGAGAAGAAATGCCTTTTTAAGGCAACAAATGCATTTTTAAAAGAAGTCATTGACCTATTCTGATGGATCATCTATTTTCTCATTTCTGAGAATTATTTTGTCTGTCTTTCAATTTTTGAGATCTCACTGCAGTAATATGCTGACATAATTAGAAAAATAAACACAGTGCAGGCATGCTGGTACAAGAGGGGAATGCCCTCATGGTATGTGGGAACACTTTGGAAAATTTCAAGGTATTTATTCATTATTTTTTAAATAATCCATTTTCTTTCGCACAGTTTCACAATAAATTTCCACTGGGAATTTATTACTAAGCAATTAAACAAATATTGTTGGCACATGGACACCAAGGAATAAAAAAGAGGATGCTGCTAATAACTTACTGTTTTGTTTACATGTGGGATTGAAGAAAAGCAATGTTTAGGTGTATCCTAGTGCAGTTGAAGGCATGAAACATAGTACTCTCTTCTTGGCTGGCTTGAGAAGGAAATAAGAGAAAACCATTGGCTGACAGTTTTTTGTGTTAGTAGCCAGAAAGGTATCTATTGCATTGCTGATGGTTCTCTACATAGTTTGGGCTTCAAACTCATAAATATGACTGCATTCATATTATTTCCAAATAAACAAAAGAATCTCAGATGCATTTTAAATTCGACTAAGAATGATCTGGAGGTGGAAAGATTGATCAGCATCCATCAGCACCCTGAACCAGATGGTTTCTCTATAGGTCTTAAAAGGGATGAGAAGACTTCTGATTTCGCACTGTCAAAAGTATAAACATGATCTACATATACCTGCATCCTAACCTACACATATTTCTATTACTACAGGTAAGCCACATTTAATGGTGACAATTGGGACTGGCAATCCCATTGCAAAGTGTCATGGTTATGAAGCAAGACATCAGGAAATTGTGATGGCCTTACAGGCTTACTTCCTCTATAGTTATTAAGGGAACCATTCAGCTCATTAAGTGAGGTATAATGCGACTGTGTCTTATGATTTTGCTACTAGCTTCTCCATAAATGCTTGTCAGAAGCTGGCTATGAAGTGTGCCAATGGCGATCCTGTGAATACGAGTCCCTGTGAATATGAAGTGCTTTTTCAGGAGGCAACTGGACTTTGTTGTTTTTCTTTGAAGAGAAAGCTTCTTTCTGTGAAGCTTTTTGGATGAGAAGCATCTTTAGGAAAACCATGACCTGGCTGACTGAGATTTTCCATAGACATTTAGCCATACACTTTGGGATGAACACCCTTTAAATGGTGGAGTGTGAATGGATTTCCAGAAAAATTGCAGACTACAGGAACCATTCGGGCTTCAGTTTGAGATGCAGACAACACAGACTTATCTCCAATAGCCTGCGCCTGTCTTCAACAGTGAAGGGACACCGGACAGAAAACATCCTGCAGTCAAGAAGGCACCAGACCCATTTGCACTACTCAGTTGATCCTGAGGACACTGAGAAACCTCCAAGTGGCCTCAATGACTCTCTAAAAGGATGCAAATGACCAGCTGATTTCAAGGAATATCTATTTCCCACCATCCAGACAGAACGGAAGAAGCTTCTTGGTTGAGAAGTGAAATGTCTTCAAAGAAAAACAAGAAAGCCCAATTGCCTCCTGAAAAAGCAGCTATGGGACAACCATGACCTGGATGACTGAGATTCTTCATAGTCTGTACATACGAGATGCTGTGATAGTTGTAAACACCTCTTGGTTGTAAAGCACATACATTTCCATCTTGTGACTATAGGGATGGTATAACCATTGTAAGCGTGAGGATCAGCCATAAGTTATTTTTTCAGCACTAATTTTGAATGGTCGCTAAACAGGGCAGTTATTTCCCCCCCTTTTCTGGGATTTCTTCTATTTTTTTTATTATTATTAAATGTATACCCCGCCCTTCTCCTACAAAAGGACCCAGGGCGGCGCACAGGTAAATTAAAACACAATGTACATAAATAGATTAATTAGTAAAACCAATTAAATTAAATTAAATTACCCCTTGTTAAAACATTTTAAAATTCTCTAATTAAAATTTATAACTAAAAAGTCCAGATTTTCCATCTGTCATTCCCTAAATATAATTCATCAGGATGCATTTTAAAATTCTTATCTCTTTCAAGTAATGAGGTATTCCGCGTTCCAGAGAGTAGTACTGATGATAGAGACTATAACATTTTTAATAACCCCTGCTAGAAATTATAAACCAAGAATTAAGAGAATAACCGGTTTGTCCACATTTATAGATATCACACGTGGAAATGTATGCATTCTAATCATACAGGAGTCATTATTAGACACAAACAGAATATAATTGACTCTGCATTAATGCTGGCATTTATGCAAGCTTGAATAACCTTGAGATTTAATCAGCAAGAAAACAAACTAAACCAAACCCCAAGACAACAAAGCAAAAATCGAACAAAACCTCAAAACTCTAGAGGTTCTATGATTAAGCGTTGGAAGTTGAAGTGGAGGACAACCTGAAGAGCCCAGGAAGCACTGAACTTGACAATGCAGTATATATTCTTCTCTGCTGTATGCATCACCACAATGTGCGTTCTCAAGTGGACTTTACACTGTACTTCCTGAATCATCTAGCACCTAACTTGCTTTTTCAGCTCCCAGAGTTTGTACCTCAAGGAGTCATTTGTTAACCATGACAGAAATTAGAAGTGATTATGTGAATAGCCTTAGCAAGTCCCCTATTTCAGGGCATCAACAGATTATTAGTGGGATTAACCACCAACCTGCACAAGTCCTCTTGAAGCCCAATTTGATCAACAGACCTTTTGGGAAGACTATTCTAATAGGTCCACGGCTTCTACAGCAACGAGTTGTAACCACTACATAACCATAGTCAGATAATGGGTCATTTATCACAGGATGATCCCCAATCATCAAACAGAATCAAATGTTAAACTTCTGTCATTTGTACTGTGTCTTGCTCAGAATAAGCTTAAAGTTATCATTGCTCTGAGATCTCCGGAACTGTGCAAGACAAACTACGGTAACTCAAAATGGTTGGTGAAGTAACTCAGCACTATGAAGCTGAAAACATGATAATGATTTTATTTTGATTTTATTTTATTGGATTTATATACCGTGCCACTCTCCCAGAAGGGACTCGGCGTGGTGCACAGGAAATTAAAACACGAAAAAGACAATACAAAAAATAAATACATCATAAAATCAATAAAATCCTATTAAATTAGATAATGCCTGTGCTAAAATCAATTTAAAACCCCTTATTCACTTAATTTAATTTAAAATCAGTCGATGATATAGTCTCGGAAGTTAGGCCAGGCCAGCCAGGTGAAAGAAGTGAGTCTTTAGGTGTTGGCAGAAGAGGCGCAGGTCCGTGATGTTTCTAAGATCAGGGGTAGCTCGTTCCAGAGGGCAGGGCCCGCCACAGAGAAGGCTCTTCCCCTGGGCGTCGCGAGCCAGCATTGCCCGGCCGTAGGCACCCGGAAAAGACCCTCTCTGTGGGAGTGGATCAGTTGAAGGGATGTGTGGGGTAGGAGGCGGTCTCGCAAATAACTAGGACCCGTGCCATGGAGCGCTTTAAAGATGATAATCAACACCTTGAAGCGCACCCGAAAAACCACAGGCAGCCAGTGCAGCTCGCGCAGGAGAGGTGTTATATGGGAATGCCGTGAGGCTCCCAAGATCCCCTGCGCGGCCGCATTCTGCACTAGCTGTAGTCTTCGGGTGCACCTCAAGGGGAGCCCCATGTAGAGAGTGTTTCCATAGTCCAGACGGGATGTCACGAGTGCATGAGTGACTGTGTGAAGGGCGTCCCAGCCGAACCTGGAAAAAAGCCCCCCTGGCCACGGCCATCACATGGTCATCCATGGACAGCCGAGAGTCCAAGAGGACGCCTAAATTGCGAGCCCTTTCCACGGGGGCCAGTGACTCGCCCCCAATGGTCAGTGTTGGTATAAACTGACTATACCGGGACGTCGGAAACCACAGCCACTCAGTCTTGGACGGGTTGAGTCTGAGTTTGTTACTCCCCATCCAGACCCGTACGGCCTCCAAACACCGGGACATCACCTCATAATGAGATCTCAGTATGTGCACCAATCTGAGTAAAGTACTACTATTATAGTAAAATAGAGGCAAAATTGGTCTGTCAAATTTAGAAAGGAAGTAATTTAGAACTTGGGGTTAAAGAGGGTTTGGAAACAGAACTACAGAACCAAATAATCAGTGGGAATTGATCAAAGCGGAGACCATAGTAAGCATCTATTGTAACATCCTGAAAAGTTTCCTGACCCTAAGCAAAACATTCAGTCACAATACATCATGCTAAAATAACCCAGACTATTCCTGCACACTGAAAGAAAATGCATTCATAATTATACATCTTTAAAAGCACTATTTTAGTTAGGCACTACACATTTAAAATGCATTCTAATGAATATCTGAATTAAGATTCCTGTAAGTGCTTATAGATTGATTATCTTATAATACTTCAATACCTGAAATTTCAAAATCTTCTTTCCCAAGACAGAATTCCTTTGGTGATGTGTTCAAGGCAACCAGTTTTCTGAAATTACTACATGACTTATTGACACTATATATTTACTTCATTTATTGTTAAAGTTCAGTGCCACCCATCTCACCAACGCGACTCTTGATGAATGTACACACCTGTCCTGATGACTACACATCTGCATTAAAAAAAAACACCCATACCATAGGTGGATAAACTGGTCTAGCATTTCTTTACCTTAAAATATCCAAAGCCATCGGCTTCTCAAAAAGAATTAATTTTCAATAAAAAGACTGAGCAGATGGGATGGACCTTTCATTAAAGTTTCATACTACTGTTTCCCATCTGAAAAATAACATTTTTGTGGATTTGTTCTAGCACAAATGTGGGGGAAAAACACAGGGCTGAAGACTGTCCATTGGCAGCATAACCCTTCCCAAACAGCATGGAATAGGACTACATTTGGTGGAGAGGGGGAAGGAGGGAGGGAGGAAGAGGGAGAGAAAGAGGGCAAAGAGTCATCCAAAGTGTGAAAGAAAGAACAAACACACAGAGGACCGACTTCCCACTGTACGTTGTTCCACCCGAGGAAATAAAATCCTCCAGTGATTAGAGGGGTGTAACCAATTCAAAATACAAAACTTTTATACAAAACTTTTGCATACCAACCTTTTGCCAGACCAATTCTCGAACACAGCTCTTCTGCCTGGAATCCACACTGTATATCGGACATTAATACAATTGGGCGAGCCCAGAGGTATTTCACGAGAAGAGTACTCCCCTCCTGTGCTCACAATAGAATACCTTATGCCACCAGGCTTGAAATTTTGGCCTTGGACAAGCATAGCACACAAAATTGTCTGCTACAATATCCTACCTGTCAATGACTACTTCAGTGTCAAACACAATAATGGATATAAACTCAAAGTAAACCGCTCCAAACTCGATGGCAGAAAATATGACTTCAGCAACAGAGTGGCCAATGCCTGGAATGCCCTACCTGACTCTCTAGTTACACCCTCAAGCCACTATAACTTAAACCTTAAACTGCCTACCGTGGACCTCAGCCCTTTCCTAAGAGGTCCATAAAGTGGGGTGCATAAGTGCGCCAGCATGCCTACCATCCCTGTCCTACTGTCCCCATTCATTCTACCCATTTCCTGTGTTCATGTCATGAAGATAGTATGAATTGGTCTGCGCATGTGTGAAGATGGCGGTCTGCCTCTGAGCTCCGTTGGGTCCCGGAGCTCGTTGGCTTGAAAAAACATGTTGCCCGGCCTGTTACCCACTCTCAAGGGCCGGGCCCAGTGAGCTGCTTACCCTAGTAGCAGATTGAGACCTGGACGGTCCCCTAGGGTAAGATAGCGGCGGCGATATCGCTGAGGACGCCGGGTGTGGATGGCGGCCGGAACATGGCGGCCGGAACGCCGGCCTGAGGAGAAGGAGGCCGATGCGAACGCCGATTCTAAGCCGGATTTCGAGCTGGAGGCCAGGAGGAGGTGGTGGCCGGGGCTGGAGCGGCATTGGGACGATCTGTGGAGCTGCGTTTATTGAGCTAGGATGATCCATTGAGCTACGGCCATCGGGGAGGCTTGGAACTGGAGGAGAGGCCGGATCGGGCCGGGCCAGGCCGGGAGAAGAGCGGCCGGCCCGAGGCCTCTAGGAGGAGGTGAGACTCTCTTTTTGGGCGGCGGAAAGAACGGCTGGAAGATTTTAACAACGTGGCCGTGGCCTGTGCGTCCTTTGTGTCATCGTCCAGCCATTGGAGCCTCTGGATGGGCCGGATTGGGCCGGACCGGGGGCTTCGCTGGTGGTGGGGATGCCAGGCCTGGGAGATGGAAGAGTGGTCGGCCCGAGGCCTCCAGGAGGAGATGAGTCCAGGCGGCCGGAAGGACCTTGAGATTTTCAACAACAGTATGGTCGAGGCCTATAAGAACTTTTATCCGGGCCTGGCCAGGAGCAGGAAGAGCGTCCTGGCCTGGTCTTTTCTGAGAGGACGCAAGGCCAGAAGAGCCCTCTCAAAATCTGGGCTCCAGAGACTGCCAACTCCCCTCCCCCCCCAACTATTCCCCAAATTACACCTATGTTACCCCACCCGGACAGACTATTTTAACACCTGCGAGGAATTTTTAAGATCAAAGCCGGACTATATCTCATCGAGCATGTGAATTTATTTATTTATTTTTAACATCTATTTTACTATTTAAATTGCCAACGATGCTCCCCACAATCAACTATATGACCCATTTTATATCTTGTATTTATATTTGTATTATATTTATATATCTATATATTTATATATTTATGTATTTATATATTTATATACTTATGTGTCTATGTATTTATATGTTTATATTTATATGGTATAATTATAATTATGTACTCTAAGGCAGACCTTATGCTACTGTGAGAGTCCCCGCTCTCGCAGGTCTGGCCCTCCTCTTTAACGAGGGCCCGCCTTGATGAGGGATTTATTAATCCGGAGAGGTGGGCGAAGCGCGGCCTCAGGGGTTTTTTAGTAAGAAATCTGTTGTCTATTTTAGGGGATACCAGGGGGGGGGAGGGTATAGACAGGTTGAGACTAGCAAGAAGGGAACGGGCCGAGCCAGCAGATTACGGAAGGAGGCGGATGGATCCGCTAAGAGGGGGGATACACGGGTCGTTTCCATGGAGGGCCTACCCATCGAGAGGGTGGCAGGGAGAGGCAGATCCGGTGGGAGACAAGTTCCATCCTCCCGGTTGGGGGCACGAGGCCGATGGTTGCAAACGGTCAAGTGCCACAACCCCCGCAGGCTAGGTGGTCAGGGAGTACAGAGCCAGGGCCTGCGGCTGATGTTTTGCAATGCCAGGTCCGTGGTCAACAAAGCCCCCCTCATCCATGACCTCGTGTCAGAGGGGGAGCCGGACCTGGTAGGAATTGCGGAGACCTGGTTGGGCCACGAGGGAGGACTCCCCCTCGTTGAAATGTGCCCACCAGGTTACCGCGCTTTTCATCAGCCCCGGGCCCTAGGCAGGGGTGGTGGGGTAGCGGTTATTGTTAGGGAAGGTCTGGAGCCGAGAGAGACCATTGTGCCACAGACCACCGGTTGTGAGTCCCTCTGTGTGAAGTGGGGCCTAGGGAGGCAGTTGGGCTTGCTGGTTGTATACCTGGCTCCCCGCTATGTAACAGCAGCCCTGCCCGAGCTACTCGAGGTGATCGCTACGATGGCAGTTGAGACCCCCAGACTTTTAGTCATGGGGGACTTTAATCTGCCATCGGCGGGCGAATCATCCGTGGTAGCTCGGGAGTTCATGGCTTCCATGACGGCCATGGACCTGACCCAAGGCCCCACCCACGAGGGTGGACATACACCGGATATCATCTTTGTCTCAGGCCAATGGAAGAGTGATCTGGGTATAGGGGATATAGTCATCACGCCCTTGTCATGGTCAGACCACTCACTTCTCCGGCTCGACTTTCCAACCGCTACTCCCCACCGCGGGGAGGCGGAACCTGAGTCACCTATTTGGTTCCGCCCCAGGCGCCTGATGGACCCCGATGGGTTCCAGGCGGTGCTTGGGCCACTTCCTGTACCCCTGACCCGCGCCCCGATGGAGGACCTCGTGGCCGCATGGAATACTGCGGCCACGGGAGCCTTGGATCGGGTCGCGCCCTTGCGGCCTCTCTTGCAGCGGCGAGCCACCCTGGTTCCTTGGTTCACCGAGGAGCTAAGGGTGATGAAACGCCACAAGAGATGCCTAGAGAGAAGATGGAGGTCTACTCGATCTGAATCTGACCGGACACAGGTAAGAGCCCATTTACGGACTTACATTGTGGCGCTGAGAGTGGCCAAACGCCATCATTGTGCCACTCTCATAGCATCCGCAGATAACCGCCCTGCCGCCCTGTTTAGGGTGACCCGCTCCCTCCTACAACAGAGGGTGCGGGAAACCCCATTACAGGGTAGAGCAGAGGAATTTGGGATTTATCTGCAGGAGAAAATCGCTCAGATACACAACGAGCTAGTCTCCATTGATGGCCCAGTGGGATTGAACGAGGCGGATATTGGTTGGGAGGAGTTTGACTCTGTTACTTCCGAGGATATGGACAGGTTACGTGGGCGTCTGCGAGCCACCACATGTTTATTGGACCCGTGTCCTTCCTGGCTTGTACTGGCATCCTGGGAGGTGACACGAGGCTGGCTCCAGGAGGTTGTCAACGCTTCTCTGAGTGAGGGTTTCTTGCCTGCCTCCCTTAAAGAGGCCATGGTGAGGCCCCTCCTGAAGAAGCCCTCTCTGGACCCAGCTTTATTAGTCAACTATCGTCCCGTCTCCAACCTTCCCTTCCTAGCGAAGGTTGTAGAGAGTGTGGTGGCACAACAGTTTCCCCGTCACCTGGAGGAAGTTGATTATCTAGACCCGCGCCAGTCCGGCTTCCGGCCCGGGCATAGCACCGAGACGGCATTGGTCGCGTTGGTAGATGATCTCTGGAGGGCCAGAGATGGGGGTTGTTCCTCCATCCTGGTCCTATTAGACCTCTCAGCGGCTTTCAATACCATCGACCATGGTATCCTATTGCATTGGCTGGGGGGGTTGGGGGTGGGAGGCACCGTTTTACGATGGTTCTCCTCCTACCTCTCCGGTCGATCGCAATTTGTGTTGGCAGGAGAGCAGAGGTCGACCTCGAGACCCCTCACATGTGGGGTGCCTCAGGGGTCGGTCCTCTCGCCTCTCCTGTTCAACACATATATGAAGCCGCTGGGTGAGATCATCCGTGGTTTTGGGGTAGAGTACCACTTCTACGCTGACGACACGCAGTTGTATATATCTACCCCAAACCACCCCAATGATGCCGTAGCGGTGATGTGCCAGTGCCTGGAAGCCGTGCGGGCCTGGATGGGAAGTAACAGACTCAGACTCAACCCGTCCAAGACCGAGTGGCTGTGGTTTCCGGCTGCCCGATTCAACCAGTTGACTCCATCACTGGCCATAGGGGGCGAACACCTTACCCCTGTGGATGGGGCGCGCAACTTGGGTGTCCTCCTGGATACCCAGCTGTCCATGGAAGATCAAGTGACAGCCGTGGCCAGGAGGGCGTTTTACCAGGTTCGCCTGGTACGCTAGTTGCGCCCCTTATTGGATCGGGCTGCCCTTTGCACAGTCACTCATGCCCTCGTGACATCCCGACTGGACTATTGTAACTCTCTCTACATGGGGCTCCCCCTGAGGTGCACCCGAAGACTTCAGCTGGTTCAGAATGCAGCCGCGCGAGCAATAATGGGGACCTCTAGGTTCACCCATATAACACCACTCTTGTGTGAGCTGCACTGGCTGCCTGTCGTCTTTCGGGTGCGCTTCAAGGTGCTAGTTGTCATCTTTAAAGCGCTCCATGGCACGGGACCTAGCTATCTGCGGGATCGGATCCTGCCCCACACATCCTCCTGGCCGATTCACTCCCACAGGGAGGGACTTCTCCGTGTGCCGTCCACTAGACTTTGTCAGCGGCGACGCCCAGGGGAAGGGCCTTCTCTGTGGCGGGCCCAGCCCTCTGGAACGACCTTCCCCCCGACATCAGAACAACTACGGACCTCCGCTCCTTCCGCCAAAAACTCAAAACATACTTTTTCTGCTTGGCCGGCCTAGGTTAGTCTCTACCTTTGGGGTGTTAGGGAATTTTAGTGTTATAACTTGGGGATTTTAGCGCAGGGATAATCCTAATTTAATTCGTTTTTATTCATTGTATTTATTGTATTTTTTATAGTATTTTAATTTTTTCCCTGTGCACCGCTCCGAGTCCCCCTGGGGAGAGGATGCGGTATACAAAATAAATTTATTATTATTATTATTATTATAAATAAACAAACAACAAACAGGTATTTATACTTATACCTGTTATCTCGTACATGTTTGACAAACTAAATAATAAATGAATAAATGAAATTCCAGAAGCCACGCTTTGCATGCTTTTCCTACTTTATTACAAGGAACATGGTTCCCATCTCCTGTTAAAAACACTGCAAGGCACGTTAATCTTTCAATTCCTCAGGGGCGTCACAGCGCCGATGATGTATGCAGTGGTTAAAAATCGCAAGGCTACGCAAACCTTCTTCCTTAATACAATCCAGGTTTGACAGTCCCCGCACGTGACCGCGAGGCTGCGTCATCACCAAGGGGGAGGTGGCAAACAGAGCCGCCCCGCCCCTCAAAGACTTCGCTCCCTTTTCTTTCCGCGCTGCCGGTGGCCCGCCTGGTCAGGTGATCGCGTGTCACATGACCCGTGCTTGCATTCAGGAGGGAGGCTGCTGCAGCCTACGGCGGATTAACCCCGAGAGCGGGGATGCGGTCGGTTGCCTGTCCCTGGTCTACCTGAGCGCGGCGGTTCCTTCCACCTTTCAAGGATGCGGCTTTGGTCTTTGCTCTGGCTGCTGGGCTGCAGAGCGGCTGCTTGGTTGAGCGACGATTACTGGCTGGATGATGCCGTCGGCATGGGGCGGCAGTTCGATGGCATCGGAGCCGTTAGCGGCGGCGGGGTGGGTGAACGGAGAGCCCGCGCGGGCTGGGAGCGGGTCGGACAATCTGGGCTCCGTTGCGGGTGGGTGGGTGGGTGGTGGTTGCACGGAATCGGAGAGAGAAAGCTTCTCACAGCCTGACGGAAATCGTCCCAGAAAAGAACCTGCGAATCTGAGAATATCCAAAGCTCGGGTCGCTTCTAGTGGGAGCACCGCTGATCGCCCCGTAGTCCCGTGTCCTCTGCTTACCTTGGGGATGAAGTACTGTAGTAACCACGCCTATGGCAAAATAGAAAACCCGTTCTGCACTCAGAGGCGTTTCCTGTAAAAAAAAAAGACCTGAGCTGTCAAGTTTGAGAAGATTCTTTTGACAGGAAATGCCTCTAAGGAGATCTGAGCGTGGTTGTTACATAATTTAGTTCGTATATTATATCCACATATTAACGTGATTTATTGTTCATGTGTTAGATGCCTATAATACTGTACATAGATAATAATAAATAGCATCCAAGTAAAGTTGCTGTAACTTGTATGGCATGTTTATATTTTATTTTTCCAATGAGTTTCCTTACAGAACTTATGATAACTAACAGACAAATTTTATTGTCCCAAGTTGAGAAGCCATTTGATCAGGCAGGGGGTATAAAGAAACAGACATAATTGGGCAAGTGTGTTGTACAATGTACTTAAAAGTAAGTTACATTCTCCAGCTTTGTTCAAAGAGGGCGGAGAAGAGCAAGAGCAAGCAAATGTATATTTTTGTTTAGAAGCTGGACTTGAATTTTTGCCATTTGGATTTCAATGGATGAAGCTTTGTACACTGGTTTTCTAAAATAACTACATAGAGAAAAATGGTGTTTCCAAGTAAGAATTTGGAGGCAGCAGAAAGAAGAGATCGGTGTCAAGAATGGATACGTACAGATATATTTCATAATAAGCAGTAAAGTATAGGAAGATAATGGAAACTGATAAGACAAGTGGAGTAAAAATAAGATTTTATTAGGTAAAGTAAAGGCACCCTCACCTTAAAACCTTATTTCTAATGATTTCTTATTTCTCAGTCAAATCCATTCAGTTTTCTTTGACAAGAAATTGGAAGAAATTTGTTACTGCCTTCTTTGCCTATTTTTTTTCTGAATTGCCTGTCAAATTTATAGAACTGGAATTTTTGGTTGATAACCATGTTTGATCCTATGTAGTATTTTGAGATCAGCCATGGTTGGCTAGCTACTGCTATCTTTTAAATTCAGTATTTGTAGAGGATATGTAGAGGCTAGGAGAAGGTTTTATGAAGATAATAGAAATAATAAATAACCATGGGAAAATGGGCATGAAGAATGATTATATGATACATCTGATCAGTAGTATCATTATGTATAAGTATTAATTCCAAATATTTTTCTTCCTATTTTTTTCTAGGCTACCTCACGCCTTATAGTGAATTACCCGGAGCCTTATCGATCTCAGATTTTAGATTATCTTTTTAAGGTAATTATTGCTTTATTGCATCGACTTAAGGTGGAACTTTAATTTTTTTCCTTAAACATATTAATAAAAAAACCTGATGCAAACGAGTGGTGGAAATATGAAAAAAAAGTTTCATGTGTTCAGGTTCTTTCCTGTGCATTCGGTATTTTACCATGGTATTCATTTCTCTTCTTGATTGATATATGTAATATAATTGCAGCTACCTTTCTGCTACTTATTCACTCTGTTAATATGCCTTTTGGAATTAGTACAAATATGTAAGTTGTAATTATGGCTGAATGTAAGTATGTGTGTATTCACTCATGCATACAGTAAACAAAGTAGTAAACAAAGTAATAGCCAAAAGCCAACATGGGTTTGTCAAAAACAGATCATGCTAATCTTATTGTATTCTTTGACAATGTGACAAAATTAGTGGACCATTGATATAGTTTACTTGGACTTCAGTAAGGCATTTGATAAGGTAGACCATAATCTACTACTAGATAAAATAAAAGAATGTGGGTTAGGCAGCATCACCACAAGATGGATTCGTAACTGGCTGACCAACCGCACTCAACCTGTAGTCCTCAATGGAACTGCATCTACATGGAGTGAAGTATGCAGTGGAGTACCCCAAGGCTCTGTTTTAGGCCCAGTACTCTTCAACGTCTTCATCAATGATTTGGATGAGGGAATAAATGGGGAACTCATCAAATTTGCAGATGACACCAAGCTGGCAGGAATAGCCAACACTAAGATACGCTTAAGATACAGAAGGATCTTGACAAACCTGAACATTCGGCACTATCTAACAAAATGAAATTCAATGGTGAAAAAAGTAAGGTTCTACATTTAGGCAATAAAAACAAAATGCATAGGTACAGTATAGGTGGTACCTGGCTCAATAGTAATAACTGTGAGAGGGATCTTGGAGTCCTAATGGACAACCATTTAGATATGAGCCAGCAGTGTGCAGCAGCTAGCAAAAAAGCCAACACAGTTCTAGGCTACATAAACAGAGGGATAGAATCAAGATCACGTGAAGTGTTAATACCACTTTATAATGCCTTAGTAAGGCCACACTTGTAATACTGCATTCAGTTTTGGTCGCCAAGATGTAGAAAAGACGTGGAGACTCTGGAAAGAGTGCAGAGAAGAGCAACAAAGATGATTAGGGGACTGGACACTAAAACATATGAAGAACGGTTGCAGGAACTGGGTATCTCTAGTTTAATGAAAAGAAGGACCAGGGGAGACATGATAGCAGTGTTCCAATCTCTCAGGGGCTGCCATAAAGAAGAGGGAATCAAACTATTCTCCAAAGCACCTGAGGGCAGAACAAGAAGCAGTGGGTGGAAAGTAATCAAGGAGAGAAGCAACTTAGAACTGAGGAGAAATTTCCTGACAGTTGGAACAATTAACCAGTGGAACAGCTTGCCTCCAGAAGTTGTGAATGCCCCAACACTGGAAGTCTTTAAGAAGATGTTGGATAGCCATTTGTCTGAACTGGTATAGGGTTTCCTGCCTAGAAGACCTTCAAGGTCCCTTCCAACTCTGCTATTGTATTGTATTGCATATGCGTACCGTGGGGTGTGGATGTGCGTGTGCATGTATAGAGGGAGAGGGAGAAAGGGGGGAGGAAATGCCATTGAGTTATTCTTATAGCCCACAATCTTAACCACCAGAATGATTCAATGAATGAGAAGAACAAGAATTTGCTTATAAATCTGCTTATAAAAATACGTTTAACATACTTCAAGCACATCTCTTCATGTATACATCAGTGGTGGGTTGCAGGCGGTATGCCCCGGTATGGCCGTACCGAAGCCTGCCCGGAGCACTGGGTACTATTCTGGTACGGTGCTCCAGAGGGCCTGCCCGCCCGAGCTTCTTACCTATGTTTTAAAGCTTTTGGCACTGCCGTGCATGCGCATGGTGTGTATAGCGCCTGTGCAATGTTACACCAAGCAGCTGGAGTGTTGCGGAGGCTTGCGGAAGCATCATTTGCAGCTACAACACATTTGCTTACCGCACATGGCCATGTGGGCGATGCAGGGCCCGTTTCAACCATACCGGTTAAAATAGGATCCGGAACCCACCATTAATATACATGTACGAAAAGAATGAATATAAATCTAAAAGCATGACTGGGATGAAAGTTTGAGACACTTAGTCAGAGATGCAAGACTTGAAATGTCCTAAATGGGAGAGAGCACCTTTTAGAAATTGAAGGAATTGGAAATAAAAGGCATTAGAATGAAAATTGAATGACTGAAGGAAGAGAAAATGCAAGTTTTACCAGGTTCGCCTGGTTCGCCAGTTGCGCCCCCTATTGGATCGGGACGCCCTTCGCACAGTCACTCATGCTCTCGTGACATCTCGACTGGACTATTGTAACTCTCTCTACATGGGGCTTCCCTTGAGGTGCACCCGGAGACTGCAGATGGTCCAGAACGCAGCCGCGCGGGCAATCCTGGGTACCTCTAGGTTTACCCATGTAACACCTCTCCTGCGCGAGCTGCACTGGCTGCCTGTCGTCTTCCGGGTGCGCTTCAAGGTACTAATTATCATCTTTAAAGCGCTCCATGGCTCGGGACCTAGCTATTTGCGGGATCGGATCCTGCCCCATACTTCCTCACGGCCGATTCGCTCCCACAGAGAGGGACTTCTCCGGGTGCCGTCCACTAGACTTTGTCAGCGGGCGACGCCCAGGGGAAGGGCTCTCTCTGTGGCGGGCCCTGCCCTCTGGAATGACCTTCCCCCCGACATTAGAACGACCACGGACCTCCGCTCCTTCCGTCTGAAATTAAAAACATATTTTTTCTGCTTGGCCGGTCTGGGATAGTCTCTCTCTATGGGGTTTTAGTGTATAGTGGGAATTTTAGTTTAGATTGGGTATTTTAGCACAGGTACTATTTAATTTGTTTTTAAGATGTTCTTGATTGTATATTTATGGTTTTTAGTTTCCCTGTGCACCGCTCCGAGTCCCTATGGGGAGAGGAGCGGTCAAGAAATTAAACTATTATTATTATTATTATTATTAAGTACCTTATCAAAAAGCTAGAACAGAATAGAACAACAGAATTGGAAGAGACCTTGAAAGTCTTCTAGTCCAACCCCCTGCTCAAGCAGAAAACCGTACAACACTTCAGACAAATTGTTGTCCAATCTCTTCTTAAAAACTTCTGGTGTTGGAGCATTTCCTTCCCTTTCTCTTTCTCTTTAATTTCCTTCAGTTACAAATGTATGCATCTTCTGCACTTTACAGATCACTATTTACCTTGAGTGAAAATAATATGGTGGATATACAATCTGGTTGAGATATACACTATACTGCCAGAAGTATTTGCTCACCCATCCAAATAATCAGCCAGGTGTTCCAATCACTTCCATGGCCACAGGTGTATAAAATCAAGTACCTAGGCATGCAGACTGTTTGTACAAACATTTGTGAAAGAATGGGTCACTCTCAGGAGCTTTGCGTGGAACTGGGATAGGATGCCACCTGTGCAACAAATCCAATTGTGAAATTTCCTCGCTCCTAAATATTCCACAGTCAACTGTCAGCTGTATTATAAGAACGTGGAAGTGTTTGGGAACGACAGCAACTCAGCTACGAAGTGGTAGGCCATGTAAACTGACGGAGCGGGGTCAGCGGATGCTAAGTTGCATAGTGCGAAGAGGTCGCCAATGTTCTGCAGAGTCAATCGCTAGACCTCCAAACTTCACGTGGCCTTCAGATTAGTGCGCAGTGGGCCAACGTCATATTGAACCCTATGGATTAGGAATGGGATGTCGCTTACTGTAAGTTCATATGCGAGTAAAGGCAGGTGAGCGAATACTTTTGGCAATATAGTGTATTTTTGGAAGCACTCGAGAAAAAAAATACTAATAACTGAAGGAGGCAGGTTTTATAAAATATTTTCAGGATTTCTTTAATAATTCTGGGTTGATTGGCAGTGAGCTCCCAAATGATCTAAAATTGGTTATCTGAAGGATACTTCTGGTTTATAGCCAGTAATGTCTATTACACACACATGATGCTATAACAATCTCAGAAATTATGCAAATTTACATTCTTGCATCATTACATTAAATAGTGCAAGTACATAATTCATATCAGTTTCCTGGTTTGTCCTCTTTATGTGTATTGGCTGTCTTTTTTCTTAATCTTATGACTTTTTTCTTGGAAGTTCCTTTAGGGCTAGTGCTTGTTTTTCTCCAATAGTATTGGATGATATACAGATAGTCCTCGCTTACCGACCACAGATCAGTGACTATTTGAAGTTGCCGTGGTACTGATTGGTATGATTGGTCTTCAAAGTCAACATATCACTCCTGTGGTTATGTGATTGTGATCTAGGCACTTGGCAACTGACTTACACTTAATTGCGTTTACAATGGCCCTCAGTGTCAAGTGAACATATTTGTAACCTTTCTTGCTGGCTTCCCACACGTAAAGTTAAATTTCACCCACTCAGCAGCAACCACCCCCAGGCCCCAAATTACTCATATGGTGCTATGGGCACCCATGAAATTTTAATCCTTTCTTCCAGGTTGTTTCCAGTTCATGGTGATTGGAGAGGAGAGGTCCTGTCCTTGGCCCCATGAGGGGTTCCCACATGATTCAGTACTTTCTCCTCAGACTGCCCCATTGGATTTGGTAGAGAGGGCATGTGTCATTGGCTATGTTTAGCAGGACCCCGGAGACATCCATCTCTACTGTGGTGCCTGTTTTATGGAACATCTTTCCCCTGGAAACTAGTTTAGCTCCATCCTTTTTGTTAAGGCCCTCAAGACCTAGTTATGTTATGATGCCTGGAGCTCCCAGAGTACTGGAGACTTGCTAAGAGGCTCTTTTGTTGCGATTGCCATTTTCATTACTCTCATGGTCTCATGGTTGTGTACCTTTGTTTTTTATGATATTGATTTAAAATTATTATAGTTGTTTTATCTCATTGTTGTGTGCCACCTCACTTTTGAAGTGAGTCACTTCAAAAGTGCCAGCCACTTTTGGTGAGATGGTTGGCTACATAAATTAGATAAATTGCAACTTAGAACTGAGGAGAAATTTCCTGACAGTTAGAACAATCAATCAGTGGAACAGCTCGCCTCCAGAAGTTGTGAATGCCCCAACACTGCATGTCTTTAAGAAGATGTTGGATAGCCATTTGTCTAAAATGGTATAGGGCTTCCTGCCTAGGCAGGTAGTTGGACTAGATGACCTCCAGGGTCCCTTCCAACTCTATTGTATTTATATTTAAATAAGAAAACAAATAAAATAAAATAAAGCGTACCTTCCCCTACTCAGCAGTAGCTACTTATCTGCCTGCCATCTCATGGGCTTAATGACTCACAATTCTTAACTAACAACATGAGGGACCCCCATTGCTAAGTGACGTGGTGACATTATGTTGTGCATTACAACCACATTGGTTAGCAATCAGAATTCCAGTCTCAATCACTTTACTGTCATTAAGCAGGGACTACTTGTGGAAAAATCAAATGTAGTCTGTTGAACTTTCTGAGGTAATCCAAAAAGAAAATGTGAATAGAAACAGAGATTGGATTCACATTGTACTTAAACCAGTGATAGCAAACCTTTTTGCTTGGCATATCAAAATTTTGGAAAATGCTTAACTTGACTTTGCTAGCATGTCACACACACACAACATGCACACACACACACTCATACACACAAACAAAAGATAAACATGTCTCTATCTTCCTCCTATCTAACCCACTCTAAATAGTGGCATAGAGCAACAGTGAAATAAACCCACACACCTTGTCTTCAGTCCTGGGCCACTGCTGTCAATCACTGCTATCAGTCACTCTGGTCTGGAGGTGGTGAAAGTGTATGACCTTCCACCTTGCACAACTTCCAGAGAGCACAGGAGAGCATGCCAATTCTTGTGTGATCTCTACGGTCTTCAGACCACAGTGTCTTCAGGAAGTCTTTGACTTTCGCAAAAGGATGGGGCATTGTGAATTGTGAGTAGTTCATGTTAATTAGGAGAAAACCTGTTAAAATGGGTGTTATAGCAGTGGAATGTTATTTGCCAAACAGAAACATTAACACTTCTTCTTTCTCTTTCTCTTGTTTCAAGCCAAATTTTGGTGCCTCCTTACAGATCCTCAAAGTAGAGATTGGTGGTGATGCACAGTCTACAGGTATTTGAATTTGGGTTTTGCAGGAAAGATTTGTAGCATCAGTGAATGGATCCCTTGGGGTAATAGTGCTGATTTTTGTTGTTCTGCAAATGAATGGTTTCTTTATAATCCACTCCTGCATACCTTTCTTGTATATATTCTAGAAGTCATACATGGAAAATCCTGTAATACCTCAATATGTGCTAGGTTAATATTGGATAATGTATTGATAGGTCCTTAATTCTAAGTGATACTTGCAAACCTGCTCATTTAAGTTTTGCACGATATAGCATTTTCTCTACTTTCCTCCATATGAGATTGAATTAACTTCACTAATTGAACGAAATAGGGTCACTATCTGTTAAAAAAGTCAGCAAGTAAATCTTGTACCAACTATTAGAATTGTGAGGTTGCTTCTTATATAACAAGTTTATTTCAAGCACTTAGAAAGTAGAAAAACAAGTTTAGCCTGTGGTAAAGCAATCTTATTAAAAAGACTTAGTATCTGCCAATGTAGATAATTGAAGAACTACTTAAGGATCTGGATGATTGTCAGTCAGGTTGTATAGTGCCCATAATGATTGTTTACCTAAGAAAACTCTAAATCAATTCTGAAATTTAGTATTATGCTTACAGTTGTTCCATTTTTAAAGTTCCATTTTGAAACGTATATCTAAAATATAGGAGTGACTGTTCTTAGCACATAATAGCTTTCTACTGAACAAAACCTTTGTAATCTATTATTGCTAGCTAGTCATGCAATTATGTTTTTAAAATGAAGATTATAAAGGTGAATGTGATGTACGTAGACAGTTACCTGTATTAATGCTTCTGTCCTTGACATTATCTTGTGGGCTAAAATAGAATAATGTTTTCATATTCAGTTTCATTACACAGATGTACTTTCATATGTTTTTGGGAAATACACTGGAGTAAAAATAGTTGAAGGTCTTGCATGTAATGAAATATAAAGATGATTTTTATTTTCCATTCCTAGATGGCACGGAGCCCTCCCACATGCATTATGAAAATGATGAAAATTATTTCCGTGGCTATGAATGGTGGCTGATGAAAGAAGCTAAAAAGAGAAATCCTTTCATTAAGTTGATTGGTAAGAACTGCAGGCCTTTGAGATATGATGCTTTGGTATCTTGATAGTATAATTTGAAAACAGCTTGGTGATTCATTTTTAATTATAATCTCTTAATGCCAAGTGAAATATCCAGTTTATGTTATCGGTAATTTTATTTTGTACTCACCTGGATTTCAGACTAAGCCAAATTCCTAGTTGCTGTCTTTGCATCCTGGCTGGCAAAGCGTAGGAACAGAAACAGGTTAAAAAAGCGTTGAGGCTTTCATCACATGCTTGCAGCAATCGTCTTACATTTCAGGACTTAGCCTCTTCTATTTCCTGTTCCTGATTGCTAAACCTTATAGAGCAACATAGGGACATTATTTGGAACGGAGAAGTAGCCATAAGCATAGATCTTGTACTCTTGGCCATTAAAGCTGATTCAAAGTAATGTGTGACTATGGCAGTAGCAATCTGCAGCACCACATTCTGAAACAAATGTTCTCTAGAAGTTGAACTTTCCTATTCATCTGAAAACCATATTATAGTGCAAATACCCATGTTGCAATTCATCCCGAACCCTGTGATTTGTTGGAGAATCTGCTGACTAGATTGCATACCCTACACCAGGGGTCTGCAAAGTCGGCTCTTTTAAGACTGGTGGACTTCAACTTCAAGAGTTCCCCAGCCAGCTTAGCTGGCTGGGGAACTCTGGGAGTTGAAGTCCACCAGTCTTAAAAGAGCCGACTTTGCAGACCCCTGCCCTGCACCATGGTTAGTCAACCTTTTTATACCTACCACCCACTTTTGTATCTCTGTTAGTAGTAAAATTTTCTAACCATCCACCGGTTCCACAGTAATGGTGATTTATAAAGTAGGAAGTCAATTAAATTAAAAAAAGGAAAGTGCTTCAGTATCGGACAAAACTCCTACCGCCCACCATGAAAGCTAGAACGCCCACTAGTGGGCGGTAGGGACCAGGTTGACTACCACTGCCCTACACAATGTTTCTTGACATGCATGGAAGACCTGGACTGCATGTGTTTACTGGTTTCTGGACCTTAGCAAAAGTCTAGCTTTATGTTGCTTTGTGTATAAAACAGGTAGTCCTTGCTTAACATATTCCTTGTTAGTCCTTGTAGTCCTTGTTAAACATATTCTTAACATATTCAGAATTAGGACACTAAATGAATGATACTTATGTCTGGTCTTTGAAGTTATGGTCATTTCAGAGCCCCCTTGGTCAAGTGGTCAACATTCATGCACTTGGTCTCCCACCTGGATTTATGATCATGGAATGCACTTCATCTTTCATCCCCTCTTTCTTTGACTGATCCATGCTCCACCACCCTTTCTACCCTGCAATCACTGCCCCTGCCACCCTGCAGCATTTGCTTCACTGCCTTTGCTGCCCTTTGCTCCACCATTCTTGTTGCCCCACCTGAACTTTGCTACCTTCTTCCTCCTGTTGCTGACGAGGGACTGCTGGCAGTGTGACATCATCTTTCTAAGGTCATGTGTAGCCCTCCTGAGATCTTGCAAGGCTTCTAAGACACCTGCAATCTTGGCATGGGTAGTGGAGTGCAGGGTGGCCTAAAGAGCAGAAATAGAGAAGATAGGTGAATGGGAAAGCTGAAGTGGAGGCAAGCCCAGCAGGGAAGAAGAAGCCTGAGTTCTGCAGTTGCATGGTACTGGCTTAACAAGCGCAACCGGGGCTACTGAAACTGCTAAGCAGTGTGGTCATGTGAAGTTTCCCCTAACAACTGCATTGCTTAGCGGCATAAATTCTGGTCCCAAACAGGATTCTTAAGCAAGGACTGCCTGTAAGTAAGGAGATCCTGTGTGGACTTGCTCCAGTTGTGGTTCTTCTGTTTGGCCTACATACTTCAGCCTGCCTCTGATATCTCCTTAGGCATTGTGACTCAGTCCACTAACACAGTAGAGCCAAGCTTGGCTCATTATTTGTCACTTATCCCTGCCATCTCAAAACAAGTAATTGGAGAAGGCAGTAAGCCAGAATATGCTTTCTAGGAAATCAATCCTATTGCATCAGATTGGAATTTGCCTCTGATCAGATCTCTCCCCAGTCATTGTAAAGCTTAGAATGAAGGAGTCTATACTTTTTTTAAAGAGATACTTGCTGATGGATAATAGTAGATGGCTTATTATTTAAGTAACCCTACAAGCCCTGGAAGTCTTTAAAAAGATGTTAGATAGCCATTTGTCTGAAATGGTATAAGGTTCCTGCCCACGCAGGGGGTTGGACTAGAAGACCTACAAGGACCCTTCCAACTCTGCTATTGTATTATTGTATAACATTAAAAAGTGTAGTCTGAGCCTGTTTTCTGTGAATAAGTCCTAAGTGTTCTGTAGTGGATTGAATTTTGAATACTTTTTATTACATTATTATCACTCTAGATCAGGGGTCTGCAAAGTCGGCTCTTTTAAGACTGGTGGACTTCAACTCCCAGAGTTCCCCAGCCAGCATAGCTGGGAGTTGAAGTCCACCAGTCTTAAAAGAGCCGACTTTGCAGACCCCTGCTCTAGATTAATAATGTCATCTACTTCTTCCTCTGCAACAGTACTAGATTTTTCGCTTCCCTTTAAAGGGAGATGGGTAGCATAAAAATTAATAAAATAAAATAAAAATAATAAAAAAGTATTAGAGCTGGAATCAGTGATAATTGTGCTCCCAAGGTCTTGTTGAATTCGTGAGAATACTGAAAGTAGCACTGTGGCAAGCCCTGTCACAATTTCATATGTGTGTTTGTCACAATGCACATAGAAAATGCACATAGTTAGGCTAGTATCATGAAATCACAATCCTTTCATCAGCTTGATTCCCTTAGGCTTCCCTGCCTGAAGATGCTGCTACTTC
Organism: Rhabdophis nuchalis; assembly: GCA_039707465.1. Classification (NCBI taxonomy): domain Eukaryota; kingdom Metazoa; phylum Chordata; class Lepidosauria; order Squamata; family Natricidae; genus Rhabdophis; species Rhabdophis nuchalis. The sequence goes on from CM077643.1 coordinate 66,693,546, forward strand.
CAAATGATTTGGGGGAGAACAAATTCTCTTTTAATAATGCAAAAGGACCCTAATGTTGAATGACTCTAATGTTGAAGAAGTTGTTAGAGCTTTCTGTGCTTTGAAAAAGATTGAGAGGTACTTGAGACTTTGCACACTGCTTTCGTTCCTTCTTTTAAAGCAACCAAGTCTTTCTTCTGCCTTCTGGGAAAGCTTAAATAAAGATATTGTTGCTTTAATCCTTAAAGCACCATCTCTTTTTCAAGATTGTGGAGGAGCCTGGAAAAAAAGTGCTTTTGTTAGTAACAATACTCCTTTAATTGCATTTATTGTTATATCTCCTAATATTTTTTAAAAAAAATTAACTTTTCATTTTGAAAGTAGTGGTATTAAAAATCAAAATGGTCTGCTTTTCAGGTAAATATGATTAATGAAGCTGATAGTATGTGAGAACAACTAATTTGGAGTACTAATCCTCGTTTAAGAACCATTTGTTCATCAAACTTCAATTACGAAGGTAGTGAACAAATGGTACTCAAATAATTTCATAGAGCACTTCAACTCCCCACATTCGCCCGTCTTCTCCCATCTCTGCCCTTTGGGTTGTCCTGCACTCTGCTGCCCTGCCCTCCACCACCCTTGTTGTCCTGCCACTCTGCCCTCCATTTCCGTGCTGTCCCCACCATCTTGCTTTATATATCGCCTAGCTCCTCTGCAGCACCTCCCATCCCAGCTGCCCCTTGCCATTTTCTTCCTCCTGCTGCTTATGAGGGGTGCCTGGTGGAGGGGCAGTGGAGTGCAAGTGGCCGAAAGGCCAGAGGAGGAGAATTAGGTGGGGAGGGAGTTAAGTTGCATCCTGTGATCCTAAATGTGGTTGAACTGCCAGATGCTCATTTTTGGTCACATGACTGGGGCGGCGCAATGAATGTAAGTTCGAGGACCATTCTCCGTAATTTTGAACAACCGCTGAACAAATGGCCATTAAAAAAGCACCACTTGTATAAAGCTTTTTTTGGAAAACACTATAATATATAAAATGAGTCCCATTTTGGGCGATAGGGCGGTATACAAATCGAATAAACTAACTAACTAACTAACTAACTAACTAACTAACTAAAAATGGGAGTCCTGAAATTAAAAAAATGAAGAATAATATACATACATAGATATGCCAATCTTAGATACACTCAGCTTGGAATCCAGGAAGTTAAAACTGTCTACCCACAACAAGTAGTCATCTAACAAAAAGAATATTTTTAATAACTTCATCATTGAATTACATCCGGCATCAACTGAATTAACTTTTATTACTGCTGTCGTGTTCTCTGTTCCTATTCTTCTCCCTATCCTCTTGCATTTCCCTCTGATTTACTCAGAAGGATCCTCTGTCTCTCATGCAGATCTCTGAAGACTTATTAGCAGTAGCTGCTCTGCTGGCAAATTGATATCACTCTATGCAATCTAGTGATTCTTTTCTTAAATCAACTCTTTTCATCACCAGTCTTTTGCTTATTACTTCTATGTATCTGATCCCACTCCTCAGCTATGTTGCCTACCACCTGACCCCTCTTATTCTTTCTCTGTTTCTAGCTCATCTTCATTTCCCTGACTTCTAATCAACTCATTGGCCAAGGGGCATATGAGAGAAATGAGGAACCACAAAGTAGGTGGGGCCTCATTACACCTTTCATGTTTGTATGTTTATAGAATTTATAAAAGTAAAGATAAAGGTTTCCCCGCACATATGTGCTATTTATTTCTGGCTCTAGGGGTTGTGCTCATCAGCATGTTTTTAAGCTGAAGAGCCAGCGCTGTCTGAAGAGTTCTCCCTGGTCATGTGGCCCACATGACTAAATGCCGAAGACCCACGGAGCGCTGTTACCTTCCCACCAAAGTGGTTCCTATTTTTCTACTTGCATTTTTATGTGCTTTCGAACTGCTAGGTTGGCAGAAGCTGGAACAAGTAATGGGAGCTCATTCCATTATGCGGCGCTAGGGATTCAAACCGCTGAACTGCCGACCTTCTGATTGACAAGCTCAACATCTTAGCCACTGAGCCACTATGTTCCAGTTCAAGGCTTCCCAATTCAAAAATTATTCTATACTATACACACACATACACAAAAAAGACAAAAAGCAACAATTAACATAAAATAATAGTGATACACAAGAATCAAAATGTTCCCATGTGGAAAAGACCTCTTTGAAGGATCCCGCCATTCAAATTATCACCGGACCTGGTTTCACCGGATAGTTTTCAGGGCTTTCACCGGATAGTTTTCAGGGCTTTTATAAATAAGATAAAGGCAGGGGTAATGTTTAAAATAACAGCATGCTTTTCAGAAGTGGTATTTAGCAGGTTCTGGCCAGTTTTGGAGAATCGGTAGTAGAAATTTTGAGGAAATTTACTGGTCACAGAACCAGTAAATACCACCTCTGACTGACCCCATCTATTCTCTGCCTTCTGAGTCCCAGCTGATCGGGAAGAAATGGGGATTTTGCAGTAACTTTCTCCTGGAATGGGGTGGGAACAGAGATTGTACAGTATCCTCCTGCCACGCCCACCAAGACATGCCCACAGAACCGGGATAAAATTTTTTGAATCCCACCACTGATGCCTTTTTATGAAGCAATTTTCATAAGCACAACATGGCAGTTTTCAACAAATGTAATCAGGGCTCTGCACTCCTATTTATCAGCTTGTTCTTAATTCTGTTAATGTTACATCCAGCTCTTGCTAGCAGTTATTTTTACTGCTCATTCTTCCATTTCACTGAATTATCCTGTTATTAATAATGCAAACCATAACTCTAGTATTGTAGAAAAAGGAAGTAAAAATGTATAGACTCTAATGATTATTGTAGGGGTCCTAGAACAGGTGAACAAATTAATTTCTTTCTATAATAACTCTGACCATTTAGTATTTTGCACCCCACATTATCGACATTAAAAAAAACATTTTAGCTCTGTAAAATTGATGTGTTAAGCATAATTTTCCTTTGTGTTTGTGTTTTTTATGCTTCCCCTTACAGGCTTGCCCTGGGCTTTTCCAGGATGGATTGGGAGGGGTCTGAATTGGCCTTATAATTACCCAGATGTTACCGCATATTATATTATCTCCTGGATTATAGGTGCTAAAAAATATCATGATTTGGACATTGACTACATTGGGGTTAGTAGAGGAGTTTTTTGTCACATTCTGTTTTTTGTTAAAAATTAAATGCAGCTTGTACCATATGGCTTATAATGTCGGTATGTTTGCTAAGTGGTTTTTTTTTTTTTTAAATCCCTTCTTTCTGCATTAAGCAACTTACTTGTGGTAAATTTGGTAAAAAAAAACACCCACATTTTTCAGAGTATAAGATGCACCGGAGTATAAGATGCACCAAGATTTTGAAGAGGCAAATTAAAAAAAAAGTTTTTGCACTCTGCAGACCTCCCAAAAATGTTCCGTTTTTTATGAAAACGGGTCTGTTTTTTTTTTTTTTAAATGCCATGAATAACCTTTAGGAGGTTTGTAGTGTGCTCCTGGGGGCTGGGATGGGGGGCAAAATTGAGCAAAAAACAGCCCATTTTTCACTCATTTTGTCCTTCCCAGCCCCCAGGAGCACTCTGGAAGCCTCCTAAAGGCAATGCACGCCCATTTTGATGAAGGGGTGGGATTTTGGGAGGCAAAAAATGCTTTATTCAGTATATAAGACACACCCAGATTTTCAGTCTCTTTTTGTGAGGTAAAAAGGTGCGTCTTATATTCCGAAAAATACAGTAATTGGAATGGTAAAATAAAAGTTAATATAAAGGGCAATTGAACTAGTAAAGTGAATTTACGCTAAGATGCATTTCATCCATAAGTAAAAAATAGTTTAGCTTACTTTGGACTTATTGCAGAAAAGGATCTGCATGCTAGTAACTCATGTTCTTTCTTGAATGCTTAGAATTATGTAGATTATATGCAGTTGATTGATTCAAAGTAGCTTTTTAAAAAAAAATCACAAATGCTTATTTGTTTGTTTATTACTAAATTTATATTCTGTCCATCACACTATAAGAAACAACTCCAAGTTTTTCAATTAGTCTACATAGAGACTGGATTTAAAACATACAATTTTTCAAAGTGGAGATGGCCATATAACCCATGTCCTTCTCTTAAAACCATGGCATAATAGTATTTGCCCATCCTAATAGGTTAGATAAGATGGGCGCACTCAAGTTCGCCTTCCTTAAATATTGTCATGTGATGGAACCTTGGAGTCCTTCCTTCACTCTAACCCTGTAGAGTAGCTATTCATCTAGATTCAAAGGATCCCTACCTTTTGAGCAATCAATCAGAATAGAGCAGGAAGGTACCTTGGAGGTCTTCTAGTCCAAATCCCTGCTCAAGTAGGAGACCTTATACCATTTGAGATAGGTGACTGTCTAGTCTTTTGTTAAAAACCTCCAGTAATGAAGTACCCACAGCTTCTGAAGGCAAGCTGTTCCACTGATTTATTGTTCCTGAAGGCCATGAAGACCTGGCTCTTCCTCTAAGCTTAGCTAGGGCGGGGTTGAGCTGGGAGAATGTTTGGTCTGGCACCTGAGGAGAAGGGTGTTCTTTGAGGGGTCCTTGATGCTCTCTGAGCTTGCTTGTTTTCTTGCACATGTTTCATTACCCAAACAATCATTGATGATATTACCTAGTTTAGGTAATGAAACATCTGCAAGAAAACAAACAAGCTCACAGAGCACTAAGGATCCTTCATGTCAACTCTCAGCTACAAATATTTTCCTCTAGTAGGGTATTTGTTTTTAAGTTAGGTTTCATAGATTGTTGTGAGCAACCTAGAGTAAGTAATTGCATGAGATAGGTGTCAATTTTAGTCCTGTAAAAACACACATCCATCCATCCATAATATAAATACATGGCATAAACTTGAAACCTGTCTAAATTTGTTCATTATATGCTAAGCTTGGATTTTGTGTAATAAATGAGTCTTTGAATTAGAGAAAAATGCCTCTGGATATATAATAGCCTGGAAGGCTATCCATTAATTATTTGCCCATCATAAAAGTTTATTTATGATTATAGTCGCTCAAAGGACTTTTCTTTGGAGCTAGAGACTCTAATGTAGAATTTAATTTGACATTTTTGTAGACAATGTGTCCTTGCTTTTGAGACTTTATCAAGGTCAGAGATGACGTAGCATGAGTGTCTATGGCAACAGACAGTTTTGATTTTTATTTTAAGCTTGAGTTCTTGATTTGAGAACAAAGTTACATCCCAGAGAAGAATATATATAAAATCCAAAAATCAATGTTTAAAAAAGATCCAATAATAATGAAGCAATATCAATTATTTTCTAAGAAATAAGTGACTTGGCATGCTTTAGAATAGTCATTTATATTTTGGAAAATAGTGAAAGACATGTTAAACAAAAACACAGAGGATCTTTACTGGCAGAATATTCCTGATTAAAAAACCTTGTCTCTCACTTTGAGAGGGCTTCACTGCTAAACTTTGAGTACATATTTTTTAATGTGTTGTGCATGACCTAGGGAAGTATTGTCTGACCTTGGTGACCTTAAGAAGTAGGGATTTTAACTCTAAGCATTCCCAAGCAAGATGCTGAATGAGGAATTCTGGGAGTTAAAAGTCCACTTCTCTTAAGGTTGTCAGGGTTGAAAATCACTGACCTACTCATGTAGACTTTAAAGAAGCACTGTGGTTGAGATACTCAATTGTTCCATTTATGCTTCATTCTCTAATTGTTAGGGTTCCAAGTCAAGGCATTGTGCTTTGGGGTTGGGAACTGGATTTAATGGAATGTTCTTGTAATTCTGGTTCTAGTCTTAATGGCAGTTAGATTTTATTACTAGTTTTTAAGCAACGTTATTACACTTTTAAACTTTGTTCCTTTTTTTTTTCCTTGAAGATTTGGAATGAACGAGCTTTTAACAGCAAATATATCAAGGTATGTCAACTACTATCCTTCACTTATTTAACCAAGTAGGAGTCTTGATCTTGCTTTAACATGGAACAAAATTATGCAGCAGAGCAAGAGTGTGGGGTTACTTTACTTCAGGTAAACAATTAATAACCATTTGCATGACTTTAAAAAAAAATTTTCTTTTAATATAAACATTTCATCATTCATTAAACAGTGTGTCATCTGGGTACAATTTTTTGTGTCATAATAGTTAAAGCTTACCTCCCTATACATTACATGCATACATACATATATACTTTTAATACTAGTACTTAAAACTTAACATATCTATTTTTGTAACATTTCTTGTAACCATTTGCATGGCTTAATGTGTACTAAAAATATGCTTGCATTTGTTGCCTACATGCTTTATTTTTGCATGCGCTCTTATTCACTAATAATACAATAATGCAATAGCAGAGTTGGAAGGGACCTTGGAGGTCTTCTAGTCCAACCCCCTGCCTAGGCAGGAAGCCCTATACCATTTCAGACAAGCTATTTTGTGCTATCCATATAATACTGACTGGCCATTGAAAGTAAAATATAATGCTGCTCATTTTGTGTGACATTTGAGCTGAAATATTCTCAGTTTGGGGGCCTTTACTAGTTAGTGTCTGCTCATTATCTTACTGGTTCAAAAGGTAGTATTCTGATCCCAAGTTGTTTAGGATTTTGACTGCCATAGCTAGAAACATGATCTGGGTGTAGTAGCTAACTAGCAGCCAGTGCAGGAACTTACCCAGCTTAGTTACTACACTAAACAGCTGTCGTTTGTAGAACAACTTTATACTCAATACCTTGGAATGATCTATGGATGCGGCTATGCGTCCATAAACAATTGTAGCTTGGTTGTCCCTCTCCAGAAAAATCATCAAGGTCAAGGGTGTCAAACTCATGTTGCCATGGCAGTGTCATGTGACGTATTGGGACTGTTTCCCCCTTTGCTAAACCGGACATGGACGAGGGCAGTGTGTGATGCATCTGGGAATTTGACAGCCCTGATCTAGGTGGTATATTATCTAAGTTGCAGGAGTGGGTTCCGGCAGGCACTACTGCCGGTTTGCTCGTATGTGCGCTTTGCATGCGCACACTTGATATGAGCTGGCCATGCATGTGCAGTGCAATTAAAATTGTTCTGCACATGTGCAGAGCTGAAAACCAAGATGGTGCCACTGATGGCGCCACCTGGTGAACTGGTTTAGGGGCGTGGCAGGCCTGGGTCACTGCCGGTTCCAGCGATCCAGGCCGCCAAATCACTACCAGTTTGGCTGAACTGGTAGGGACCCACCACTGCTAAGTTGACATAAAGCATTCTTAGCCATGGATAGAGCTTGGGCCTTTAGTGACTGATGACTCTAGAAAGGTTTATCTAGAATCTAAAAAAGAAGGCATAATACTTATTTCTTTATAATATTCATGTATTACATAATTTGATTGTTAAACTTGAAGGATGTTACAGAACTTAATCTAGAAAAAATGATTAGGATTAAAAGAATTATTTGCTACCTTGATTAGATACAATTTCTGTTTTATAACACTTGTACATTTAAATATGTCTGTTGGTTTCTATTATGGAATTTAGTATTTGCTTTTGAAAATATACAGTTTAGTGTACATATCTAACTTGCTAGGGTTTGTCAAATTTTGGCTAATTTATCTAAGGTTTACTGCTGATTTAAAACGTAAGGAAAGCTATGGAATATGTAAAAGAGATGAATATTTGCTACCAAGTGAGTAGTCCTGAAGGCTATTGGCACATGCCTAATTCCTAAGGGGATATCTCTGTGAGTTGAAATGTGTGGGAAAGATTTTCTGTTTAATTTTTTAGTAATTTAAATTGCAGCTGGCCCTGAATGTGGCAGATGTGTACAATGGCACTTCATAGGCTACCTGTGTTGAACAAGATATACTGGTTGCCGTTTGCATTACGAATGCAATTTAAGGTGCTTGTCGAGATATAAATATTTTTTTCATGAGCTCATATTTATTCAAAACTTAGGTTTAAAAAACTTCTTGTATAACCCACCACAAGTACATCTACAGTTGACAATAAATTCTTCTTTCTCCTTTTATTTTAGAACAATTTTTCATTGGCGTCAAGGCAGGCATACATTGCCAAAGCCATTCGGGTGGCTTTGGTGTAAATTTGCAACTTTAGTTATATTTCTATATACAGTTAGTCCTCACTTACCACCCACTTGTTCAGTTGCAGTTTGAAGTTATAGTGGTGATGATGAATGTCACTTATGACCAGTCTTCAAAGTTCTGGCTGGCACACAATCGTTGGTAATAGGATCACAATCCAGGTGCTTGTCAGTCAAATCACACTTATAATGGTTGCAGTGTCCTGTGATCATGTGAACACAGTTGTAACCTTCCCTACAAGTTTTCCATTCCCTGGACAGAGTTGATTCACAATCTGGTGGGTCTTCCTGGATTTATGCTTAAGGAGCAGTTGGCAGCCATGACATTTGTGCCATAGATAAAACAGCTTCCACCCAAACTATCTCAATTTCATTGTTTTTTTTAAAAAAAAGTTTATTTGTCATAGGAAAATAAAGACCATATATAAACAGTCCACTTCAGTAATTCATGCATTTATTTATATCCAAACTTTATTATTTTTATAAACAACAAATTTATCCTTTCAGTGTTATACATGACAGGATCTTTATAATTTTGCAACTGGACCAAAAAAAAAAGATGATATTTTGATAAATTCTGGACACTGGTGTAACCCCACCAAATAGATCAGACCAAGCTTCGACTGTACAGCAAGGTGGTCTATTTTTATTGAGAAAAAAACTATAATAACAAAATCTTCTAAGTGTGATTGGGCTGTGCCTTGTAAATTTCTACATGAATTATGGAGGTGTGTATCTGAGCCACTTATACATAGAGCTAGTCCTTGCTTCCTGATCACTTATTCAATTATGTTTAAATTTGCAAAAGTACAGAAAAACAAGACATTACTGGCCCTTAAAGTTGTGGGCATCCCTGCAATTCCAATTCAGCTGTTTGGCAACCAAAATGCATTTTATGATGTTCCTAAGTTACATGATCATCATTTGTGGCCTTCATAGCCAGCTTCCAACTAGCAAAGTCAATGGGAAAGCCAGAAGGAAGTCACAAGTCACCTTCACATGACATCACATTTAATGACCTGTGGCGATTCACATAATGACTGCAGCCAGAACTGACATTGTAATTTGGTGCAGTCACATGACATTGTGGTTAACAACTGCTCTGCATACAACAGAGTTGCCAGTGGCTAATTTGCCCATTATAGTTGGTAAGTGAGGACTGTCTGTATTTCTGCCAGTTTTAAATTTAAGCCATGTATTTCTCCTGGTTGCTTTAGTAATGGATCTAGTGCATCTCTCTCAAGGTCATCTTCCTGACTCTGTACATCAGGGGAGGTAGCCAAGGGAACAGACTTAATTCCCTGCCTGAGTCTTCCTCCCAACTAGGACAGCAGATTTTTTTGTTGTTGTTGAGGCAGATTAACCTGTTAGCAGTCATCACTTGCTTTAGCCCGATGATGGCGAACCTATGGCACGCGTGCCACAGGTGGCACACGGAGCCATTTCTGAGTGCACACAAGGCGTTGCTCTGTCAGCTCCAGAGCGCATGCGTGCCCTGGCCAACTGATTTTTGGCCTTGATTTTCAGCTGTGGAAAACCTCCTAAAGCCTCCAGAGGGAGAAAAACGGCCCAATGGGTAACCCGGAAGTCCATTCCGAACTTCTGGTTTGTGTGTTGGGCCATTTTTCATGCTCCCCGGGCTCTTAGAAAGCCTCTGGAGATTGGGGAAGGCAAAAATCGGACATACTGGGTCCACCGGAAGTTGAAAAACGGGTTGTTTTTGGCTTCCAGATGGCCTCGGTGGGTGCAAGGGAGGCCGTTTTCACCCTCCCCAAGCTCCAAGAAAGTCATGAGCACATGTGCAGGCAGTGGGGCGGGGATCACATGCACATGCACAGAGGACATGGCGCAGGGGGGCATTAACTTATGGGGGTGGCACGTGCGTACATGCAAAAGTGCACGTGCACATGCTTTTGGCACTTGAGGCAAAAAAGGTTCGCCATCATTGCTCTAGCCCAGGGGTCTGCAAAGTTGGCTCTTTTAAGACTGGTGGACTTCAACTCCCAGAATTCCCCAGCCAGCATAGCTGAGTTGAAGTCCACCAGTCTTAAAAGAGCCAACTTTGCAGACTCCTGCTCTAGCCTATACAGTCTGTGAAAAAACATTGTCTTTCCTAAAATGTGAATTTATTAGATAGTAAGTAAAAAAAGTTTAATATTTCTGGGTTATGTTTGTGTAGAACACTGATAGTAATTTAGTTTATCTTTTAATTTAAAATAAGATACTTAAAAGAATTCTCAAATTCTTGAGTTCAATATGTGCTTCTTAATAGCCAGGTTAGGTATTAAATTCATATTAAATGGTCAGTGCTCAAATTCTGAAGTAAGAATGGTTAGATGGCATTAGCATTGATGCCATCTGAGTACTCTTTGAGGTAGTCCATGTAATGCACATTCCCCCCCCCCCCCCCTCCTTAGATTACCTATAAAATAGATTTCGGGAAGAAGATCAGTAAGGTTTCAGTCTCATGTGCCACATAAATTTCTTCAGAAGTGTTTTTGAATCTCTGCCTCTTTCTTTAGCTGTGATATGTGTATTAAGTAGCCAATCTCACACAAGTAATGTTTCTTATTAACTGATTATCACAAAAGTTGCACAATTCTTAGTGAGAAATATGAAATCTAGGCAAGCCAACAGCATATATTATTTTAGCTTTTTAACTATTCATTTCAGAACTTGATTACCTTGTCCTTATTTGTTCCTTTAAGCTAATGCCATGTTCCTTAGTTGGTGAAAATTGTTCTTCAAGTAATATTATCTGTTACCAAGGTACTTCGCAAAACTTTGGACAGAGTGGGTTTAAACACCCTTGGCATCATTGCTGCAGATGGAAATTGGGACATTGCCAGGCAAATGCTAGTCGATCCTTATCTAAATGATGCGGTTGCGATAGTAGGGTAAGTGTGGAAATACAGAGGAACAGTTATTCCTCTATTATATATAAAGCTTTGTATTAATTAGAATTTGGACACAAGCTTGATTATCCTGCTTTTCTTATGCATGGGCTACAGTATCATTTGTTTCCAGCCCTGCATCTGACACTAGTTTTACTTCCAGCTGACTACGGTATTTGTTGTAGCTTAATAGGATACCAACATCGTTTTGCTATCTTCTGTAACTATGTGAGTTTTGTTTTATATAGTATTTTCCACTGATGTTTCTTAAATAGTAACTTTCTTTCCTATGGGTACCCTAAGAACCTAAGGCTTCATATCAATTCAGAATTCTTAGGACCTTCTCTATCTACTGATCTTTAGGGGAAATTTTGAAAAGTGGTGGCATAAAGTCTAAGAGTTGTTGATATACTAGAATATATATAGAATTGTGTGGAATGTTAAAACACTATTGACTATCTTATTAATGAATAGAAGAGAGTAGGAACTCTGAGGAAGTTTCTTGTGATTGTTTGGTTTTTTCAGTGATGGTGGTCTTACTGTAGCTTAAGGATGCACTTCTTGGGAAAAAGCTCTATTTTTAAAAACTTTTTATGATTTATTCTATTTGTGGTGGTATTTTTAATATATTCATTTTGCTTTTTGATCTGTATCATAGTTGCTTTTAATGCCAGAGATTAGGGTGGGTTTTATTTAAATCAAGTTGATTTAAATCATGATTTAAATCATTAGTAAAAAGGCTTGATTAAAATCAACTCGATTTAAATCATAATTTTTAAAGAGCAGCTGTCATCTCTGTCCCGCAGTGGGTCCTCCTCTAACCTGTTGTTGACTCACTGACAGTTTCGTTCACTTTAATAGGACAGCTGGTGATGTGTCAGTGACACAACAAGGCGAGGGACGTAGCGGGCTGCAGGGGAGTAGATGCCCACTAATAGGCGTTGCGTGATGAATCTGAAATGGCAGGTGCTCTTTAAACCCATTTTTGCTAGTAGTTAGAATCTTTAATATTACTATGTGCAAACAAAGTGAAGGTTTCCTATTTAGAGTGCAATTACCTCTGCTTGCAGAGCTTGGATTCATGGAATGAGTTTACCAAAAATGTAAATATTGCAGAAGATATAGCCACATGCTACATAACTAAGCTCCATTTCATGCTGAATAAACTAAATTATTAATGCATCTTAAATAGAAGATTATCTTTAGATAGATTTTTTACTCCAAAAGCATTTTATTAAAATAAATATGACAAAAATAAAAAATATGATTTAAATAAAAATATATAATTTACATTTTAAAAAAATCCATTAAAAAAAATCATCTATTTTTATCCCTGCCAAAGATGCAGGACTGTGTTGTACATAATGCATTTAAATGTCACCTTTCCAAAGTGAACACACTGCCTGGAGATTATCAGTGATAATTTTCATGTCAGATTTACTTAACTGTATCATCTAATCTTATTCTCTGTATTCTCAGTGCTTTGATATTATGGCTTTTTAATACATTGTCTAAATGTGCTGCATTAATTAACTCATTGACTAACTAAACTATTAGAGAGTAGCTGTATACACCCAAAGGGCCATTGCTCAGTGGATAAATTTTAAGACATTTAAAATGGAACAGTGTTTGATTTCTATTAAAAATGATTTTTATGACAATCAATGGTACTTTATTAAATAATAAGGTTATTGTAGAATTCAGATCTAGCATTATCCTCAATCTATGTACTAGGTGTGCAATATTATGTTACTACTAACATAGAAAGAAAACTGGTTAACAGATAAGATGAAATGAAGACATAATTTGACACACCCTCCCTCCCTCCCTCCCTCCCTCCTTCGAGGGAGCATCTGTTCTCTGGTCTAAAGGTGCTTTTTCAGGAGGCAACTGGACTTCCTTGTTTTCTTTGAAAACGTTTTGCTTCTCATCCAAGAAGCTTCTTCAATTCTGACTGGATGATGTCTGAAGAAGCTTCTTGGACGAGAAGTGAAATGTCTTCAGAGAAAAAAAACAAAGTCCAGTTGCCTCTTCAAAAAGCGCCTATAGGACAACCATGACCTGGATTAATGAGAATCTCCATAGACATCTGTTCTATGGGCTGGAATAAACTTCTGGGGTAAATTGGGGCAGGCAGACCACAGAGGGGAGGAAGGGGGAGAACATTCTGTAGTGTGAACAAATATTGGATTTTGCCCTGATTTGTTTATTCTTTGACATGTTCTTATTCTGAAATGACAGATGTTTGCCTGCAAAAGACTTTTTAAATTTTGCTGCAGGAGATGTATACCTTTGTTTGGAGAATGAGGCTTTCCTGTTTGTTTCCCTAGCCTGTCCATGGAGCTTTCTTATTTATTTATTTAATTTATATGCCATCCATCTGACTCCAAAGCAACTATTATGATTTTAAATTTTTTAGAAATGAAGGAATTTACTGAAGAGAGTGGCTTCTTGCTCTATTTTCCCCTTTGGGAGACAAATGCTTGCGTTTATTGTAACTTCAAAGCTATGGTGGTGCAGTGGTTAGAAAGCAGTATTGAAGGCTAATTCTTCTCGAGTCTTGAGTTTGAGTCTCATTGGCTCAAGGTTGACCTCCGCTTCCATCCTTCTGAGGTCAGTAAAATGAGGACCCAGATTGTTAGGGGCAATATACTGATTCTGTAAACCGCTTAGAGAGGGCTGTAAAGCACTGTTAAGCGGTATATAAGTGTAAGTGCTATTGCTATTCACATTTATGCACTTGTCATAGAGAGAGATGCCTGTTTTGTAGCTAGACATCAGCAAAATGAATTGCACTTTTTGGCTTTTTAAATATTTATTTCTTACACGTGATGGGCAGAGAGATGGCTGGCATACAAATTTAATAAATAAATCAATTTAAAAAATGAGTAAAATGCTACTTTTCTTGTCTCTTTATTTTAAAAGATTTTAAGGTACACTTTGGATAAGCAAGACCTTCAGCGAGTGCAGATCATAGCCAGCGATGACCTCTGGGAACCAATAACCTTTTTCATGCTCACTGACTCTGAGCTCCACGAAGCAGTCAGTATTATTGGGTAGGGCATCTTTACAGAACTGATTATTTCCTCAAAACCCCTTGCATTCACATCTCAAGCTTTTTCAGTTCTGGTTGAATAGTGGGGAGTGGAAGGATTTTATCATATGATTGCAAAGAATATCAATCCTTCCAATCCCCACCATTCAGTCAGACCTGAAGAAGCTACTTGGGTGAGAAGCGAAACATCTTCAAGAAAAAAAACACCCTTTGGGGGAACTAAGATCTGCATGACTGAGAATTTCGGTAGGCATATCCTGAAGTAGCACCTCAGTAGCTCTCCAATGAATAAAAGTTGCTCCACTTGTCTTTCGTACATGGTTATTATAATAGTTTGCATTCAGCCCTGGTTTCCTGCTGGCTATTTACATATCTACATAGAAATCAACCAAGTGCCTCTCCTAGCTATTAGATAAGAATAGGGATGATTTAATTTCCTATAGAAAAGATTTCCAAAGAAAACTATTCTGCTGACATTAGAAGTGAAAGATTAAAACTCATCAGATGCTCTGGGAAGGAGATCTTGGAGAAAACTTAATGGAGATGTGTAATGACCGGTATCTAAGATGATCGAAGATAGCTCTGTCTGCTGAAAATTGACTTTTGGTTTTAAGAAAACACATGGATGTCTGATACACCTAACACGGGCTAGATAGTGTCACTCCTAAAGCATTTTTGTTGTGCTGGTGTGCTGGTTTCAAGAGAGTTTAAATCCTCTTGAAGCAAAGGAGGGGAAATCCAGGCTAGACTTGTTGTTGTTGAGGAGGAGGAGGAGGAGGAGGAGGAGGAGGAGGAGGAGGAGGAGGAGGAGGAGGGAATGCCTTTCACAGATGGTCACTAACAAGATTGAAGATGATGAAAGAAAAATGGCTTTACCAACCTGAGAGAGAAAAAGAACAGCTGCCAGCTGGATTGACAAAGGAACACTGATGATCTTTGCTTGCATAGTGAAAACAGTCTTGTTGAAGAATGTGGCTGGAAAATGAAAGTAATTGTGTATTTGTTGAAAAAAAGGAAGAAAATTCTAAAGTGGACTTCTGCTCTAATTCCCCAACCCCCTCATCAAAATGAACCAATAGAAATCTCCAGTCACGGTGTTCTCTAATGTTTGCTGATCCCAATTTTTAAAGAGCTTTGAACATAATTTTTTAAGATATTAAATCCCTTAAGTTTTATTGGAAGGATTTATGTTGGGTTCACAAGACTGTCCATAGTAGAGATTTCTGTTACCAGGTGTTAGACTTCAGAATATATTAGTTGTTAAATGAAGATAGAGGTTTCAGTTATTTTGCATCTCTACATTTCAAAAGGAATCTAGACTTGTGTTTTAAGATACGTAAATCAAAAGCATTGAGACATTTAGGTCTCAATTCTGCTCAGTAGTAATGAGAGTAATGCTGCCACATTGGTAAATAAGTGAAACCCTGAAATCCTTTTTTAAAATCCTGTCTTTCCTTTGATCTTACTAGACAGCCATAAAGAAAACTGAGGCTAAGACTTGCCAATTGCAATCCAGGGATTATCGTACTGATTTATTCTTCTGGTTTTTCAAACATTTCTGACTTCTAAAACACTGGATAAATGCTGAGTGTTCACATTGTAAATAGTAGCCTTTAAATGTTATTCCTGAATTCATGCATGAAAACTTTTATTTTCTTTATGTCATGGATTTATTATTGCTGTAAAAGTAAATGCTAAGAAGAATAGAAGGAATCAAAGAGATTACTGAAGTGCCCTTGAAAGAGCTACGAGTTATTTAAGACTAGTTGAGATTCTCAATTTTCCATGTAATCATCAAAAATTGAAGCCCTGAGGAAATACCATTATTAGAAAAAACACCATGCCTTCCATACTTTTCTAGAATATTATTTAATTAAATGCACATAAATTAGAGTTAAAACATATACTTTTTTCCCTGTCTAGGGCTCACTATCCAGGGACAAAAACAGTGAAAAGTGCTCAATTAACCCAAAAGAAACTCTGGTCTTCTGAAGACTACAGCACTTTCAACAATGAAGAGGGTACTGGTTGCTGGGCTCGAATCCTGAATCAAAATTACGTAAATGGGAACATGACTGCGTATGTATCGATAAGTCTGGTGATATACAGTAAAAGTGTATTTCATTACCCTAATCTGTATCAAATAATATTGTGAAAACCTTGCTTAATTCTTTTGGCAGTGACAATTGGGTCAAGATTTTTAGCAAATGAAATAATTATGTGCATGAAACTTTGACCAACTATTTCCCCCCCTTAAGCTGAATTTTTCATAACAAGAACATTTATTCTGCAGATATTCCCCCGTGAGAGTGTTTCTTAATATATGACTTTGTAAATATTTATGCTGTGCTTGATTGATCAATATATAGTAGCCCTTGGGATGAATTAAATAGGTGGATGTTTGCTTGGCCACTTAATTGTTTAAACCTCTGTGAAGTCCTTCTTTTCTATTTTTTTGCGCTATTACCATCAAGTGAAAAGTTTCAGAAGAGAGTGAAAGGCAGGCAGATAAATACCTCTCTAAGCTTCGTCTGTGTCAGTATTTTCACCTTTGGTAACCATCTCCATTTATTCATATATTTATTTATTGAGATTTTATTAATGATTGCTACTATATCTTGTAAAATCACTTGCAAGATTTTGGTTTACAAATTGTGGAATATAATTAATAATTTCCTTCCCTTGTTCCTTGTTCTTAGCACTCTTGCTTGGAATTTGGTGGCTAGTTACTATGCAGAATTACCCTTTGGAAGGTGTGGTTTAATGATAGCACAAGAACCATGGAGTGGACATTACACTGTGAATTCTCCTATATGGGCCACAGGTACATTTTAAATGTTAGACATAAACTTTTCTAGTTGTCAAATGCATGTTGACCCATTGAGTAGCATATTGAATATCTATTGTTTTGAATTATAATACTTGTTGGAGTAGAGCAGAATCTTCCTAAATGGATAATACATAGCTTTTATAAGAGAATGTGCATGGAGTAAAACTGTTTTGTTTCAACACCTGTACAAGATTTTGCACAATGGAATAGCTTCATAGGACTACTGTCGATTTGAAATGATTTCAGACATTTTGTCCTATCAAAATTGAGGTCACAGGCTCACTCTGTTTCCCATGTACAGATTTCTGACTCAGGTTTTGAATTCAAACTATTAGATGTACTGATTCAATGCTTACATTTTAATAAGCTCATAACTTTATGAAAAAAGTGTGAGTTGTATGAGAACGTAATGCTGTTCTTACTTTATTGCTTAACCAGCGGTCACCAACTGGTGGTCCGTGAGAAAAGTTTAGTGGTCCACAGAAAAATTATTTGCATTTTTTTTATTGCAGTAAATCAGGGGTCCTCAAACTACGGCCCCTGGGCCAGATACATGCAATGTACATTTATGTTGCTGCAAAGAGTCTCCCCCTTCTGGGTCTTTTTGTGGGTCGGAGGAGAATAGAAATTCCAACTTGGGCTCTGCTTCAGCCTCCTGGTGTGGGGCTTTGGAAGAAGGCTGGAGAAAAGTGCCGCTGGTGGCAAAGAGCTGCAGGACCTCATTCCAGTGAGATTGCATCATGGTCTGGAGTTGGCTGACCATCTCAGCCCACTGAGCCTCCAGGCGCTGGCACCTCGCCTTGCACTCCTGCAGATCTTTCCTCTGCTTGGAAAACCTCTACTCTTAGTCCTCAGTGAAGTGCTTCTGCTGAGCCTCCTTCTTGGTCAGATCCAATTTGAACTGAGCCAGCCAATTCTTTCTCATGGTGGCTGCTTAGCTCCAGCAGCTGCTTCCTGTTGGGGCCCTAAGGAGCCTGGGCAGGTAGGTGAGGAATGGCAAGTAGAGGCTGGCAAGGTGCCCCTCGACGTGAGTGACATTGAGTTGGCCATGGCCACCCAGACCACTTTGCCTCACCCACCCAGCTGTTCATTAGGTAGATCATATTATTGGCCCGCGGGATTTAAAATTATGAACTTAGTGGTTCCTGAGGTCCGAAAAGTTGGTGAGCCCTGGTCTAAACCACAGTAGTTTTATTGAATCACAGACTGGTATTGCATTCATGATCCTGTACATTATGAAGGAGCTCTTTTGAATTAAATCCATAACCATCTGCATTTCTATAAGAAGACCTTTCTTTGAGTTGTAACTACATATAGGTACTGTAGTCAGAGCAAGTTGATTGCTTACTTGTAACACAATTGAGCTATCTCCTTTGTTCATGTGATTTTGTGTTGACCTAATTATTTTTTCTTCCCACTGAAGCAGGTTTTAGTGTTCTTTTTTGTTCTTTTTTGTTTTAACATAGCACATACAACACAGTTCACCCAACCAGGCTGGTATTACCTGAAAGTAGATGGGCATCTGAAAAAAGGTGGAAGCTTCGTTGCTCTGACTGATGGGCTAGGCAATCTGACCATCGTCATTGAAACAATGGTAATATAATTCGGCAAAGTCTAATGTAGAATTGATTTCACACACTATAAAGTTTAGGGAGCATAACAGTACAAATGCTATGGAGGTATACTGTCTTTGAGTTGCTTTTGGCTCCTGTTAATTTCATGAATGCATCCATGGAGTTTTCATGGCAACAATATGAAAATGAATTGCTGTTGGGTTTCTTCTCCCCGCCCCCTCCCAACTTTCAGCATAGGCTGTAACCCAAGTAGTCTCTGATACTCTCCTATCCAAGTAATAACACTGCTTAGTTTTTGAGCCCCCACAAAATCAGTCAAATGCTGCCACCTGCTGACATATATTGAAAATAAATGCTTCTCTATGAGGAGCATTGTATTAGTGTCTTTTCAATTGGTCTAACATAGTCCCTAAGATTGAGTTGTGAATGAGAAGTGCTTTCTTTGAGTCTCAGTTCTGATAGGGCTTCGAGAAGAGACCTTAGACAAGCAAATTTGTCCTCTGGGGATATGTAATATTGATTCATTTTATAGGTTTGAAGTACAAATTATTGGTATAGTATGTATAAAGGATTTTTTTTGACATTTTGAAATGCAATACTAAAGTCAAGTTATTCATTTATATATTAAACAAATTTATATTTGTTTATATTGAACCACATCCTTATAACTGGAGTTTTTTCAGAGACTGAGTAGACAATAAGAAGCTTATGATTGTGGTTCATTATATTCTTTAACAATTTTGAAGTTTTGATGTTAAGGTCTTGCAATATGCTTTAAGGATTCAGCAATGCAAACCTGGTCTGTTTTTACTGATTATGTTTTGTGTGTGTGTGTGTGTGTATGTGTGTATTTCTGTTGTGTGTTGCTGTATTTCCACTTCCTGATTTGGCATGTCAGATAGAATAGCCTAGTTCCTCATTCCCAGTCACTCCCACAGTTGATGGGGATATCCTAGACATAAATTGCAAGCAGAATTATTATTGCAGAGTATTGCATTGTGGCTTACCGCCTCTTCAGAATACTGTTCTTAGGAGTGAGACAAAGACTGAGACAGAGATGGGGGCGGGGAAACATTCCCGCCCCCTATTCCTGTGGTCAGTATTTCATGGTCACCAGACATAGCTCTGTTCTCATTGAGCTATTCTTGAGATTTCTTTGTCCTCTGTCCTTTTCTTTTCACACCACTTTAAAAAAAAAAAAAAGTAATATACACAGCACATCAGAGGTGGTATTCAGCCAGTTCTGACAGGTTCTGGAGAACCGGTAGAGGAAATTTTGAGTAGTTTGGAGAACCTGCAAATAGGCTGGCCCTGCCCCCACTGTCTCCCAGCCTCCCAGCTGATCTTCTTTTGTTGCCCTGAACAGAAGAACGGAGCTGGAAAGCAGGTTATTGAGGTGGGGAGGGAATGAGGATTTTGCAGTATCCTTCCGCTGCCATTGCCCACAAATCCACGCCACGCCACGCCCATAAAGCCACATCCACAGAACTAGTAATATCCCACCACTGCAGTACATACAGTACATACATAATGATTCTCCAGAATTTGATAATTATGCTTTTATGTGGGTGACACTCTTTATCTAAATAGGAACAGGAGGCGCATGCGCACGCGGGGGGGGGGGGAAGTCAGCTCACTCGGCCCTCTAGGGCCTCCAACAGTGTGAACAGCCGTGCCTGCGCTCTCCTGTATCCGGCGCGTGCTCTACCCAGGGGGCTGCCCCCTCCTCCCTCCTCCTCCTCTCCGGCCCTGCGGCCCGGTTCCTATCAAGCCACGGACCGGCACTGGTCCGCAGCCCGGGGGCTGGGGACCCCTGGTCTAGATGATGGAATAAAAGGAATGACATTTTGAGGTGATGTTTGATCTGTGCAATTTATTCTTTATTTTTAGACTCGCAACCACTCACAGTGCATCAGGCCACCACTTCTTCCCTATGTTGTGTCACCCCAAAAAGCAGTTTTCCACTTGAAAGGATCCTTTGTAAGTAATTGAACTGTACCTCAATCGGGTGCCTTAGAGAATAGATGATCAAAACAATATCAGGCAATAGCTTGTTTTATTTATCTATAGCAATTAGAATGATTGGCATTTTTGAAGTGACTAGGTTGTTGAATTAGTTCCATATAACTAATTGAGGGACAAATTCCATTCCTATGAATCCTATCTTATTGACTGTTGTCAGAAGTTGTCCATGAACAAATAAAGGAGATGCAGTTCAGATTCATGGTACTGCATGGAAGAATAGTTCAATTATAAACTATGAATGTTGATTCTATGAAATATGTCAATTTTAAAGACTTTGAATCAGCTTTCTATCAAGAGAGAGGCAAGACTAGAGAAGCAATTTCATGTGGAGTAGATTGAATTCATCATAAACAAACATGGTTTAACAAATAATAACAACATTGAAGGAAAATGTGATGACAACTTGACATGGACATGACTTAACATTGAAACTATCAAGAAAGAAACGGAAGGTTTAATACTGGTTGCTCAAGAACAAGCACTACAAACTAATGCCATGAAAGCAAAGATACAAAAATCCACTGACAACCCAAACAAAAAACCACCCTACTTGGAACAACTTATATCCTCCGACGTTACCTTGACAGTTCCTAGGTCCTTGGTTAGGACTCGAGCTATTGAGCTACCAACCAGCTCCAAAGGCTGTGAATCTCACCAAAGATTAACCACAGAATAATAATAATAATAATAATAGTAATAATAATAATAGTAGTAGTAGTAGTAGTAGTAGTAATAATAATAATAATAATAATAATAATAATAATTATTATTATTATTATTATTATTATTATTATTATTCATGGCTGTGAATCTCATCAAAGATTAACCACAGAATAATAGTAATAGTAATAATAATAATAGTAGTAGTAGTAGTAATAATAATTATTATTATTCATGGAATCTTCAATGAACCTCTGGAAAACAAAACTTATGGCTAATGAAGAAGAACTGGGTGAAGTTGAAATTAAACGAGGCATTTTCCAGGGTGATTCCCTTTCACCCCTACTTTTTATACTCTCAATGCTACCACTGACAATCATTTTGAAGAAGATGAACTGTGGATACGAACTTGTGAAGAAAGGACTGAAAATTTCGCACTTGGTGTACATGGATGATTTGAAGCTGTTTGGTAAAACAAAAGCTGAACTGAATTTATTAATTGAAAGCACAAAAGAATTTAGTCAAGACATTGGTATGCAGTATGGAGTTGACGAATGTGCAACAATGGCAACCAAAGCAGGCAAGGTCATAGAAGATGATGGAATAGAACTTGAGAATGAAGAAATGATAAAGGCAGTAAAAGCAAAAAAAGCTACAAGTACTTGGGGATTTTAGAGGCCTCCCACATAACACCGCTCCTGCGCGAGCTGCATTGGCTACTTGTGGCCTTTCGGGTGCGCTTCAAGGTTTTGACGACCATCTTTAAAGCGCTCCATGGCTCGGGACCTAGTTATATGCGAGACCGTCTCCTGCCCCATACATCCCTTCGTCCGATCCGCTCCCACAGAGAGGGCCTTCTCAGGGTGCCGTCGGCCGGGCAATGCCGGTTAGCGACACTCAGGGGAAGGGCCTTCTCTGTGGCGGGCCCTACCCTTTGGAACGACTTACTCCCTGAACTACGTACCATCTCAGACCTCTGCCTCTTCCGCCAGTGTCTTAAGACACACCTTTTCCATCAAGCCGGCCTAGCGTAACCTCCCGTTGTGACTGTTCTTAGATAGTTTTAATTTGGGGGATTTTAAACGATTTTAGCACAGGGTAGGGATTTAATATGTTTTTAAATTTTGTTATAATTGTT
The DNA here is from genome assembly GCA_039707465.1 of Rhabdophis nuchalis. Lineage (NCBI taxonomy): Eukaryota > Metazoa > Chordata > Lepidosauria > Squamata > Natricidae > Rhabdophis > Rhabdophis nuchalis. The sequence continues at coordinate 66,715,808 of CM077643.1, forward strand.
ATGTTTTTAAATTTCCTGTGCGCTGCCCTGGGTCCTTTTTGGAGAAGGTGCGAGGTATAAATTCGAATTAAAAAAAACAAAAACCTGTTGATGCACGAATTGAAGATAAACAGCAAGAAAAAAACCACAAAAGTACCGGGACTTGCAAATAGAAGTTGAGCGACTGTGGAAAAAGAAATTGTGTGTTGTCCTGATTGTAATTGGAGCCCTTGGAGCAATACTTAAAGGGCTACCTCGCTATTTGGAAAATTTAAATTTATCAAACTTGAACATTCTGATTCTACAAAAAACCACCCTACTTGGAACAGCTTATATCCTCCGACATTACCTTAACAGTTCCTAGATCCTTGGTTAGGACTCGAGCTGTTGAGCTACCAACCAGCCCCAAAGCCTGTGAATCTCACCAAAAATTAACCACAGAATAATAATAATAATACAGTTGATATTAATGCAATGAATATTGTAAATACCTTGATTATTATTTCCTAAAATGATTTGTATCCAGACAATGCACTATTGAAATGAAATTGGAATTTTGGTTATAAAATAAAAAGTCTGTTACAAAAAAATGAATTGCAACCTTGAAAAATTAAAGAAAGTTATGTAATTTCAATAGTCTGATATTTATCAATCTATATAAAAAGGTGTTTAGATTATTATTATTTTGAATTCCTAGTTTAGAGTTTTGTTTTGTTTTTATTTTCTGCTGCTGTGCCACTGCCTCCTGTCTAAACCACTACAATAGAACTGTGGTGGCTAGACCAAAGGTCAATTTAATCATATCCAGTGACTCACAGTGGCTAAAAAGATACCAGTGGGGAGCCCACAAAGCGGATATGAGCAAACTGGTATCTTATTGCTCATATTCTATTTAGTAACTAGTAATTAGAGTCACAATAATCCTGATGCTAAAATGAATATACAGTCATCCTGGTTAATAGATATTATTAGTCTTCTTCATGCGTTTAATTTAAAAACCATCTATGTTGGTGGCTATAAAGTATCTCAAGAAAATTAAATGTAAACATTTTCTTCTCTAGAACAAATTGAAATCTCTTCAGATGTGGCATTCCAAGCTTGATTTTTCTACTGCCAACTCTACAATATTTCAGTCACTTGGGCCTAAAACTGTGAGTACACCGTAAGCTAAAGGGTTAATATGACTATGATACAGTTAATGGATATTGCCTTTAAGATTCTATTAGAGGAACTAAAAGTATGCCAAGGAGAAGAGCATTTGCCTGCATGCCATCTTCTACAAAACTGCTTCTGTAACAACAGAGCAATGCTGTTTAAGTAGGAAAGGTATTATGAAGTTCCCATGTCTGAAATGCAGCTTGTCATAGCAACATATTTCTGCTTTTAATGAGACAGCTATGAAATATGAACACTCTAAATGTTAAAATTATAAGCCCTATTTATTTCAAATTGATTACAGGTGTCCAACTCCAATGGACTCCAGGTGGTGTATAAAACCAAAAATCTAGTCTACCTATAACTCTTTATTCTCTCCTAATAAATTGCTGATTTGGGAATGTAGTAAATCACTTGGAATCAAAGTTTGCAGCTAAAACTCATTTCTTTAGAGCTTTCTGTATATATCCTTCTTCCTCTTAGTTTGCCCACAACAACAACCCTGTGAGGTAGATAGGGCAGAGAGAAGGACTGGCACAAAGTCACTCAGCTTCTTTCATGTGTAAGGTGCAGAGGTGGGTTGCTACCGGTTTGCACTGGTTCGAGCGAACTAATAGTGGCAATTGTGACTGGGTTGCCAAACTGGTAGGGGTGGCAGGCTAGCCATATCCCCGAAGCAGTTTCTCGGTCACTCATGCTGTTGCCGGCATGTTTTTTTGTTATTTTATAATGTTGTGCGCATGCACAGAACAATTTACATGTGACTGCACATGTGCAAGCAATGTGCGGTGCGCGCATGCGAAATGAACTGGCGGTAACGCCGGCAGCAGCCCACCCCTGGTAAGCTGGGACTAGAACTCACTGTCTCCTGGTTTCTAGTTTGGTACCTTAAGTGCTAGACCAAATTGTCTCTCATTCTTACCAGTGGCCCAAGAATGAATCCTTTCCAATGCTCTGAAAGACTTCCCTGTATGTACTGCTACTACTTGGTCACTTGTCCTCCTCCTTGCTATGCAGATCTCTGAAGGAACATTGACGCTAAGCTTGGGCTTGGATGAAATCTATACTTTGACAACTCTAACCACTGGCCATAAGGGCTCTTTCTCAGAACCTCCTCCTTCTCAGCCTTTTCCGTCCACTTACAAAGATGATTTCGATATCCGTAAGTCAACATCAAGCTATTTTGAGAGAATTCCTTATTTGATGATCCTAGGCTACTAATCCCTTTTGTCAAGGATAGGGCCCTCATTGACAGTATACGTTGTCTAGCATTCCCAATAGTAGAGGAACAGAAATCTATAATGGTAAACATAGAACTCAATACAGTGTGAGAATCTATTGGCAACCTTAAGTCTAATCTCTTGTTTGGACAGGGATCCAAATTAAACCATCATTGATAGATAACTATTTAGCTCTGCTTGGGGATTATTGCTGCAAATTGGGCAGCCTGTGCATTTGTTCATTGGACTTCTTTCTGCAGCCTTTTAGTTTTGAAAGCATCTCAGTTGGTGTAAATCATAAAAAATGTGAATACTGAGATTTGAGCCCACTTGTTCCCAATCACTTACAGATTTCAGTTGACTGTTCTTGGTGGCCTTTTAAAAAATGTAGTTTGATAACATTGAACAGATGACCAGTTAAGACAATAAAAACAAATTTTTCATTACATATGACGATAAACATGTATAATGTGGAGTTTTTTTGAACTAAGAAATGTCTACTTTTGTATAATGTGAACACCTATGACTGTGATGGATTGGGATAATAAAATTTATGTTCTTCATAGGCAGCCCACCTTTCAGTGAAGCACCATACTTTGCTGATCAAACAGGAGTATTTGAATATTTTATGAACGCTTCTGATCCAGGGGAACATGTCTTTACACTCCGACAAGTGGTGACTCAGAGACCTATAACCTGGGCTATTGATGCAACGAACACAATCAGCATTATAGGCAGCTATAAGTGGTATGTAGTGCATGTGTTGTAGCACATTTTCAATTTAGTCCAAAGTTTATTACGAAACATGGGCATAGCAGTGAACTTACAGTTGCAGAGAATCTTTTATTGATAACGTGCTATTTATTGTGGCTATTCTTTATTTTAGTTTTATTTCATTCATTTTACATAGCTTCCCATTTCACACATCAGTGGTGGGTTTCCATTTCTTTTACTACCGGTTCGCTCACGCGCATGTTTGTGCGATGCTTCTGCCACCACCACTACTGGGACGAACCAGGAGCAACTCACCTCTGTCACATACGTGACTAAGGAATCTCATCAAACTCATATATAGAAACAATGTAAAATAATTAAAACAAATACCTTTTTTTTAAACCAATCAAGGCCTGATTTTATAGCAAAGTCTTCAGGGACTTCCTAAAGCCCAATGAGGTTGTAACCAATCTATTCTGTCACATCAGGAGAAGGTCTCCTGAGTCCCATCAGATGGAACTTCTTTGTAGAATCTGATGGAACTCCTTCTGCTGAATCTGAGGTATTCTCATGTTTATGTTAACCTTGCGCTACATAATGTTTAATCTAAGACTGCCACCTAGTGTAATGAGTGAAATGAGGAACTGATGAGTAAAAGCCATTGCTAAAAGAGAACTTAACATATTTCCTACAACAAAAGTTATCCTAGCTACTGGTAGTATTCTTGAAAATAGGCTTGTTACAAAATATTACAAAATTGTTACAAAATTCCAAAATATGAATTATTTGATCTCTTGAATTCAGGAAACAAAATTCATGTAAATAAACTTATTTATTTTAAGACACTGTGATGCCCTTCAATTTTAAACATGAATCTACAGAACGGTTTACAAATAAATTAGAAAGAACATTCTGATATAACATTTGTCCCTATTGCAGCATTCTTTCTCTTGATCTCTTCTTTGATATTGTTTGTTTCTTAGCTATACCAAACTAGAAAAGAATGCACCTGGGAATAAAATGGAGGCCCATATAGCTAGGAGCATGGTAGCCAAATAAATGCAACATTGTGTAATATTGTTGATTATCCTTTTAGATTCAGTTCTTTTAAAGAGACCCATAGTTGCATCTCTGTTTCTCTTAGAGGTATTTCCAGAGGTGTTTTTAGGTGCAGTATTTTTGTAATTGTATAATATTCAGTATGTAATATATTATAGCATTTTCAATATATCATTTTCAATAGTCCTAGATAGTATTGAATGCATCCCAAATTAAGCTTAAAAAACTCTTCAAGTATTGTGAAGCATTGCCTTTGTTGGAATTAAATTTTTTAAATCTTATAAGATATCAGGCAGTTTTGAAGGTGGATTTTGTCTGGCTTCTACAAAAATTGTCAATCTTATTTAGAATGTGTCTTACTTCATCTTTGCTAAAAATAATCTAAGATGAAGCAGTTCCCATTTTGGAAATCTTATATGGAATAACCTTTAGCCCTAAATAAAGCCTTATTATATTTAGAGTATTACTTTAGATGTTTAGGGGAGAAGCAGGAAGAAAATATCAGTCCCCTGACATATTATAATTATGAACTGGGTCACCCTTCTGTTGCTACAAATTCTGATTTCAAAATATGCAAGAGAAAAGACTATTCATCATCTTTATTGTCATTGTAATAAAATAAAAAATTACAATGAAATTGGTTGTATAATACTAAGGTAATTAGTATCCATTCCCCCATTTAACCATCTTCCATTTATTCTTGCAGGGTAAATATCATAATAACCTGTGATATTTATATAGAATCAAATAAAGGAGGAGCATTCATTGCAGGAAGAATTAACAAAGGTGGCATATATATTGCAGCTGCCAAAGGAATTTTCTTCTGGGTTTTTCCTGATGGCACATATCAAGTCACGGGAGATCTCGGTAAGTTCTTACTTTTTAACTTTTGCAGCATGATGGGGGAGGGTGTTGGATAAGTGGATTACCCTCCATTCTCAGAGACTTGATAACTGCCCTGCAAATCTTTCATGTTAACTATTTCAGAATCTTATGCAACCTAGTGTCTCCAGATGTTAGGAAGGGTAGAAGTAGAGGTGGGTTCCTACCGGTTTGGATCGGTTCGGCCGAGTAGGTAGTAACTCGACCTGCCACGCCCTCAAACTGGTTCTATCATCGTCGGCGCCATCTTGCTTTTTGGCTTTGCGCATACACAGAACAATCTTCATTGCAAAAATGTTATTTTTTTCCCTTTTCTAATGTGCGCATGCACAGACCTTTTTAGGTAGAAATGTGCACGTGCGTGGGCAGTAATGCCGGCAGCAACCCACCCCTGGGTAGAAGTTGTACATACTGCTGTGTAACAAAGATAAATTCCTTGTGTGCGCAATCACACTTGGCCAATAAATTATTCTATTCTATTCTATTCTATTCTATTCTATTCTATTCTGAGTCGGAAGTTGGTATCTCCCCCCCCCCCCATTACAATATATCCCTTCTTTCCTCCCCTCTCTTTTCTTACTTTTCCATATCTTTTCTTTGTATTTTATACTTGGATAAACTAGTAAGAAGTTAAATCATAAAAAAGGGTGGAAGTTGGAGCATTTTTTTTCATATTCAAGAAACTGAAAATACACTCAAAATGTGATATATATCACATACATTACAGCACCAAATAAATTACAATATTGAAAACTATCTTTTATCCTTAGCTTATTTTTAAATGTATCATTGTATTTGAATATAATATACTAATTATATTGTATTCTTGTATGCTTTTAATTTTGTTTTATTTAATTAATAATAAATAATAATTAATTAATAATAATAATTTATTATATTTATAAACCGCCCCCTCTCCTCGAAGGGACTCGGGGCGGTGTACAGGAAAATTAAAAAACCATCTAAAAACATACAATACATAACAAAGTTAAAAACGAATTAAATTACCCTGTAAGAACATTAAAATTACAACCCTTTAAAACCAAATAGACAATATGAAAATACAGACTGGGGCGAGAAGCGTAAATTAGGCCAAGCCGGCCTGATGGAACAAATAAGTTTTTACTTTTTGGCGGAAAGCACGGAGGTCTGTGGTTGTTCTAATATCCGGGGGTAGGTCATTCCAGAGGGTCGGGCCCATCACAGAGAAGGCCCTTTCCCTGGGCGTCGCCCGCTGGCATTGCCTGGTGGACGGCACCCAGAGAAATCCCTCTCTGTGTGAGAGAATCGGCCGAAGGGATGTATGGGGCAGGATACGATCCCGCAAATAACTAGGTCCTGTGCCATGGAGCGCTTTAAAGATGATAGTCAACACCTTGAAACGCACCCGAAAGGTCACAGGCAGCTAGTGCAGCTCGCGCAGGAGTGGTGTAACATGGGAGTATCTAGTAGCTCCCATAACTGCCCGCGTTCTGGACCAGCTGTAACCTTCGAGTGCATCTCAAGGGGAGCCCCATGTAGAGAGCATTGCAATAGTCCAGACGAGACGTCACAAGTGCATGAGTGACCGTGCGAAGGGCGTCCCAGTCCAATAGGGGACGCAACTGGCGCACCAGGCGAACCTGGTAAAATGCCCCCCTGGCCACGGCTGTCACATGGTCTTCTATTGACAGCCGAGAGTCCAGGAGGACGCCTAATTTGCTTACTGCTCCACGGGGGCTAGATGTTTGCCCCCTATGGCCAGTGATGGCATCAACTGATTGAACCGGGGCGCCGGTAGCCACAGCCATTCAGTCTTGGACAGGTTTAGCTTGAGTCTGTTCCTTCCCATCCAGATCCGCACGGCTTCCAGACACCGGGACATCACTTCGACGACATCGTTGGGGTGGTTTGGGGTAGACATGTACAGCTGGGTGTCATCTGCGTACAGATGGTAATCTATCCCAAACCCACGTATGATCTTGCCCAGTGGCTTCATATATGTATTGAACAAGAGGGGCGAGAGGACCGACCCCTGAGGCACCCCACAAGTGAGAGACCTCTAAGTCGACATCTGCCCCCCTGCCAATACAAATTGCGACCGACTGGAGAGGTAGGAGGAGAACCACCGTAAAACGGTGCCCCTCACCCCCAACCCCTCCAGCCGATGCAAGAGGATACCATGGTCGATGGTATCAAAAGCCGCCAAGAGGTCGGCTTTTTGTGTTCAGATTTAGAGTTTGTTTGGCACATATTTTCAGTTCACTTTCTAGATAGAGAAACCATTTTAAAATGTTATTCTTTTGTAGCTGGTGGTGAAATCTTGATGAAAGGGTTATCTGGTGTGCGAGCAAACAGATGGCATACACTCACTCTGATTCTCAAGGTAAGCATTGAAGTGCTATCCAAATACTGGTAAGCTGATTAACTCCTAAAGAGGAATAAAGGCCTGCTATCTCATTAAGCCACAGGTATTAAAATTCAACTACCTGACAAGCTGCAATTCAGTAGTATCATGCTGAGAGAGTTCCTTTGTTCAAGAATAGCTTCTTAGAGATTAGTACAAGAAATCCCAGCAGGTTAAAACCTGTCTATCCACATATTTTCCAAGAATTGCCCTTCCTGAAGTCAGATTTTAATCTATAAAGCATTCCTTGGGATGTATTGTAGTTACGTATTTTCCTGTTACTTCTAAGATCTGGACTGTACAACATAGAGTTACTTTTTGGACATGTATGTGTTTGTGTGTGTGATATGAAGTGAACTGAGGAAATAAAATGTGGACATCCTTCACTTAATTTAGTTTGTTGTTCCTATGACATTGAAATGATAGGAATTAATTCACCTGGAAATAACTCTGAAATTGCAAGATATAACAATTTCCCATAACTATCCACTTCTCACTCCCCAGTTCTAATAATCTAACTTCTAGAGGTCTCAGAAAGGGTCAGGCTGGCTGAGGAATTCTGAGAGTTGAACTCCGTATCTTTGTAGAGTATCCAGATTATGGATAAATATGCATGGTGCAAATAAAGGTCAGTGGGAGGGGTGACATTTGGTTATAGAATGTGGCCATGATTTGTTTTCTGGTTTCAATCCAGTGTACATATTTTGCGAATTTATTTTCGGTGGAGCGCTTGTAATGCAGATCTCCCTCAAAATGGAAGAGATAGCATTTGCCTTGTGGGCAAATATTTTCCAAATAGTTTAGAAAGATTTATTATCTGCCTTATGATGTGCTTCATCAAACAATATTTAACTGGGAATTTTAGCACAGGCACATAATTTAATTTCTTTTTAACTTTTGTAACGTTGTTATTTATGTATTGTTGTTTTTAATTTCCCTGTGCACTGCCCAGAGTCCGTCTTGACGGAGATTGGTGCGGTTTATAAATCGAATAAAATTGAAATTGAAATTGAAATTGACTGAATACAAATTTGTACTTTTCCCTTCTTTTTGACAGGGATCCAATATCTCTGGCATGTTGAATGGCTATCCTCTGTGGGAGAACGTCACCACACACATTCCAAATAATGGCTGGGCAGCTATTGGGACCCATTCTTTTGAACTGACACAATTTGATAATTTTCACGTTGAGGCCAGCTGAGGTTCATATATTGTCAATTCTGAGTGTGCCCAGCCAAACCTTAATTTAATAATTAATTATGCTACTGGAGATTTTTGATCGTTTCCTGCTAATGTTCATATACATTCAACGTTCTTCTGTCTACAAATTGCTTCTTTTCCTTCTTAAAATCAGATCTTTGTTAAAACATTTTTGTGCAAGCTGTAAATGGAAATGTGACACAGGCATATCTCTTTAACTGCTAGAAATTAAGCTGTTATAATTAGATAGAATGTCTGCTTTTAATATTTCTGGGTGGCGTGAAGTCCATTTTGTGTGGGTGTAAAATTCACCTTGCAATCAGATGGAATACCTCATATTTGTTATGAAGCATGGAATAATGGATTTAAGTGGATTTATATGTCTTCTACTAGGACATGAGATTTTACTCCTAGTTTTCTAATGTCTTGTCAGAATGTGCACAACGTGACAACTATTTTGAGACAACCCAGGAGCAAAATACAGGACACAGAGGTTTATCTTACAAACAGTGGTTTATATACAAGACTTCTATATACAAGGCATACAGGACACATACGTGTGTGTGTGTGTGTGTGTGTGTGTGTGTATGTATGTATACACACACACACACACACACGTATGTGCCCTGTATGCCTAGGAGAGACAGGTGGCCTCACGTGACCTCTGTTATATAGACAGGTTCTTAAAGCAGCAATACCTCTGCTGACTCATCCTCATTTCATCATCTTAAGTTACAGCCTTACATTGGCTGGTCAGCTTTAAATCATCATTACCCTGACATGTCTTAATACACTTATCTAATTATAATGAAGAAAAAAAAAAACCAGCCAGCTTATGACTGGCTGGCTTATTTCTGAAATGCCTTCTTTTAAACTACCTCTCGTTGATAACAGTATAGCAAATATAGTGTAAATACCTATTATTAATCTTAGGTTGGTAACCCAATAACCCAGATAGCTTTATAGTTTTCTTCTTTGTGTTTGACTAGATGCATTGAAGGAGAAAAAAATGTATAGATGCTCTTTAGTGAAGTGCAAAATTATATTGGACCTCCCCAGAGCTTCTTATGACTTGTTCTTGCAGTTATGATGGCTGCATCACCTCCAAAATGTGTCACATAATCACATTTTGGGGTCTTGAAAACCTGCTTGGATTTATGGTTATTTTCAACATTTGGTGGTCAAGTGACCATAATTTTTGGTATTTTTTGCTGGATTTTGGCTTTTACTTCTGGTTTCTAGGGGAAAAAAACTCCATCCACTGGTAAAAGCAGATTTGCTGAATAACCATCACATTTATTTAACAACTGACACAAAGGAGGATGTAAAATCAGGCACTCATAGGGTCATCTGATTAACAACTGTCACGACTTACCACCATAATTCCAGGCTCATTTATGTTGTAAGTCGAGGTCTACCAGTGGGTGATGAAAATTCACAAGACCTTGTTTTATCTCATGTCTTCAGGCCAGTATACATATGAAGGTACTATTGCATAAGGACGTTACGAGCAGTAAAATTGTAAAATTTATAATCCAAAGAGTTGCACAAGGATCGGTATCTGTGGATAATGTGCATATCAAGGCTTTAGCTTTTATGAATAAAAAGGCATGCATAAAAACAATATTTCAAATACATTAGCTTGCAAATGCAAATGTTCCTTTATGCTTTTTGGTTAAATTTAATATTGAAGGTTAAAATAATTTATTTATTGCTATTTTATTATTTAACTAGTTTCCATTTATTTTATTACTTTTGAAGGATACAGGGTAGGTGTCCAATACAAAATAGTGGAGAATAAGAGTAATACAAACTGGCAAATTACAGGGTAGAGCAAATAGCTCTCTATGAGAATGTACTAAGTTGTCCTGAATATATGATTGCAAAGATATACTGAATAATTATAGTTGGAGAAAAATATTAACACAGAATTCCATAACTGCTCAATGGAAGTATATAAAGTTCTGATTAACATTGATCAATTCATGTTCATATTTTGATAAATGAAGCTGAAAGAATAATAGTCTATATAAGACAAGTTATGCCAGGAAAGGTTGGGGTTGTGGATTTGTTTTCTTTGCTTGTTACTATTGATAATCAGAAATCTTTACAGTGCTGTTGCAAATTATACAGATTGTACAACTGAATCTTGTTTTATGTTTTCTCACCTTTTAATTACCGTTGAAGAAACCCTAATATGTCCCCGTTTCTGCTAGTGTTACAGAATGCTGGCTTTATAGAAAGAATAGGTAACTTCTTAAAACTGTGCCCCTTTATAAGAAAAAATAGCTCAATTTTGTGTCTCTTTTAATTTTATTATAGGCAATGTCAACTTATGATATTCAGTAAAAACTAACTGGATATGCTACTTCGGAAGTTGAGTCTGATAAAATTGTGTTTATCCTGTCGATAACATTACAAAATATCTTTCTTAAGTGACACACAGATATCTGTCTCTTCTAGTTCAAAGAGACTTCTGAGACAAGATATTACAGTTGATAATGTATTGGTTTACAAAACAATATTATGACTGTCTGTTCCAGACATGATTAAACCACAAGCCTTCAATTAAACTTATTTTTTATTTAGACCAAAACAATTGTTTCCTAGCCAGGATATTGAATTAAATTTCAAACTTTAACAATGTAGCTTTGTTTGTAAGTTGTTGATAACCAGTTAGGCAAAAATAAAATTATGGTTATTGAAAGTTCCTGGTATGAGTAAAATGCTTGTTTATGACTTAGTTTAAAATAAAAGATGTTCAGATTGGTCAATGGTAAATATACTTACATGCAGTTAATAAACTAATAATAGGATATATGCTTGTCCTGTTTTATTAGTTGGATATTGTTTGGTATCAAAATTAAACATATATCTTTAAAATGAAAAGCTTCTTTTGAATTAGAGATCAAAAAAGTAACTTTCATCATTAAAGACTAATGGCTTAGCAACTAAATAAATTTTGATATCTTATATTGCCCAGGTGTACAAAACTTGAAGTTGAAATGATGTCTACTTTTTTTTCCTTTGTAGTGTGGGAATATAAAGGATGGACTACACAGGATCTGTTTTTTGTTTGTTGCCATTTTTTTCCAAATAGACTTGAAAGTTGCAGATGAAGTAACTCATATCATCAGAGCAGACAGGGTGAAAATGTTTGGCTTTTTTGTTTCGTTCTGCATGATGAAACAAAGAGCAAAGTGGGTTTCTTACTTTTTCCCCTTAGATCCCACCCCCATCCCCCCGGACAAATACTGATGATGGATTTAAGATTGAAATGAATGCCTTAAAGTTATTAAATTAATGAATACTATAAGACTGCAAATGTAAGCTTTCTATTTTGCTTTCTGAGGATTGCAGAAAAATGACTAAGGACACATGACATCCTTTCATATAGTTATCTCCCCCAACCACTTCATTCTGGGAACATACACATTGCAACCAGTCTGAATACTAGTTGGAAAAGATTAATTCAGGGATAAGCATGCTTAGCTGGCTTTATTACAAAGGATTTAATATTTATCCAATACATTAATAGCTCTGGTTTTGCACCACAATTATGCACTACAATTATGTAAAATCAATTCTTGTTCATTTTTGGAATTACAGATGTTTGTCATAAAATTGTCTTAATTTTATTAAGAAACTGCTTTGATGTTTCTGAGGTATGGTTAATTATTTCTAAAGTTTCAAACAAAGAATAAATGTCATTTAAATCTTTGTTTTTGTATGTGTGTTTTCAAGTCCATTCTCATCCATGAAAATTTTCTGGATTAGTCATATTCTCTGAGTTTAACCCATAGCTGTGATTGGAAACATATGGCACGCATGCCCAAAGTAGCACACATAACCTTTTCTTCTGGCACGTGCAGCATCAGCAATTCCTCTTCCAGGTTTCTGGCACACATATGCACGTGCCAATCATCTGGCCTTTGTGCACGAGGCAGTGCCAGAAACTCGAAAAGCTGGTCTTCCATTTTCCGGCGTGCGTATGTGCGCCGTGTGGCTGATTGGCATGTGCGTGTGCGTGGCAGTAACTGGAAGACTTGCTGACCAGTGCGCCTGTGCCCGCCAGAAAACAGAAGTTAATGTTTTGGGGCACAGATGTTCCCTAGGCAACTTCTCTTCTTGATAGTGGCCTCGTGTTCCCTTTTTGGCACTCAGTGCTGAAAAAGATTCGCCATCAGTGGCCTATAGAGTTTTTGTTGAGAAAAAATTGAGGAGATAATGCTGTGTTTATGCCTCCTTGAAGTCCTGGAGGAAAGGTTGGATATACTGTGAAACTAGTCAAACTAACTACAGATTAAATTTTCAGAGATCACCATACTACATAGTGCAGAACATGGTTCAGAAATAAAACCGGGAAAGAAATTTCAATGGTAGAAAATCTATTTTGCAAGTAGCAGGTTCAAGAGAATTCTCTAGTAGATGAAATAAATACAGTCTGAAACTTATGCCAGTCAATTGCTGGATTACACATGATTTGATTGGTTTGGCTTAATAGGATATATGAACAATCAACTGTGGTTAAAGAAGAGCTTTGTGTTGCAGTGTGCAACACTAGAAGATTGGCAATATTAAATTAATATTGGGATACTATTTTAAACTAAATATTTCCTGAGATCTTCTGTAACCTGAAGAAATACAGAGAAGAGGAGGAATTGGGAATAAGATGCAAAGAAGAGGAGCTGGATGTGACTATCATTAGCAAAATGCTTTTGTTGCAGGGAAGAGATTTAATCAAGATATTTAAAAGTAATTGCAACAGCTCTTGGGACTGATTCTTCCACGGTCCCATATCCAAGGGATCTCATTCCTGTGGTAGATAATCCTGGAAGACTTTGATCAGCCTGAGTGAGGATTCCATGATTCTAAGTCAGAGCCATAATTCTATTCTTTAAAATCACCTGTTCACCATTTTATTATTTAGTATGTTTTAATGCATTAGAGTATTTTGTGCAGTTTTCTATCTTTTTTACCCAGAATCACATATTGGGTGACTATATATGCATGCATACCACACTTAAATCTTCACCTCAGTGAGGAGACTCTTCTGGGAGATGGTACATACCAGCAACAATCAGGCTGTTTTTATTTTCACTTTGTTTCCCCCAGGGAGACTTTCAGTTTTTTTAAAAAATAGCTCTTATTTTCTACTTTTCAACTTATTCCTAAACCTATGTTAGCTTATACTATGGCCAGACTAACATTATGTCTGTACAGTATATGTGTATTTCTTATTTCCTAAATTTCCTAAATAGTCTATTTTTGGTTGCTTCAGCTTTTACCTGTAGGAAGTTAAAAGCCACCCCTCTCCTAGAAAAATGAAATATCCTGAGAAATATTGAAAAGGGAGCCTATTATATTTCCATGGATAAGAAATGGAGAAACGTGTTTTAGGCAGGAAACAGACTCACTCTTAATAGCCCCCACCTTTGTCAATGAGCCATTAAAAGCCTGAGCCTGTCTATTCTACATACCAAAGATCCCCCCTTTCAGCTGCAGGGTGATGGGATTAAGGCATGATAGTATTAGCTCTTTACCCATCTCACCACAGGGCACCTGGGAAGAAGCAATGCTCAACCAAACCTGGACTCCAAACACAGCCTACAGAATTGCTCCTGCATGGCCCCATGGGAATCTGACAACCAATCAGAATACTTCAGTTTTAAAGCCCAGAGAGGGCATAAAACCAGGGACTTTCAGCATCTCTGCCTCTTTTCTTCTTCACCCAATATCTGGAAGCATATGATCCCCCTTTTCTGTTCAGGAGCTGAAGCCATGTGACCCTGTGACCATTAAACCATCTTTCTGAGCAGCCTCCATGTTTCCAGTGTCTTTCCCCCCCCCCCACTTGAAACTGAATCCAGAAGGATATTTCTTCCAACACCCCAAAGTCTTTAGCCACTGTTTAACCACCTCCTCATTGTCTTGTTGCTATCAGCTGCTGTTCTGCACTGGCATGGCAGTTTCTCATTCTGTGCTGGGGTAAAAAAAGGAAGATGGTTTACCAGTTGTTGACTGGCTATAATGTCTCAGCATTGCTGCTGAAGCAGTGAAACTGCTGGGCTTCGCCTCTTCTTTCAGTTTGTCTGACCGCTGTTTGCTGAAGTCCAAGCCTTCTCCCCCCTCTGCTATCACTTGTCAGTTAAGCTGATAACTCTACTCCCTCAGCTATAAATTCTTCCTTTCTGTTCTCCCACACAACACAAATCTTTCTTAAAGCACATAGACATGCCCACACTTGACTCCTCAGTGTTTTCCTTTTATAATTGGAAACCAGGTCTTCAGGCTGCCTTTAAAGTGCCAAGGGAAGAGGAAACAAAGGGAAGATAACCTCCCAAACTTCACCATTTTTGAAACGCTGTGTCTCTGCAGACTTCCAAACAAGTGTGAGTGAACAGCAGAGTTCACTAGTTCATTCACTGAAGAATAGTGAGTTGGATAACTGTATTTGCATAACTCCCCCAAAAAACATCTTGTTAGATGCTGTGTGACAAAGGTATATGAGCTTAAGAGATGTGGTTGACAGAGGTGGGTCCACACAACTTTTCACACCTTTTCCTCACTGTTTTTTTTTTTTTAAAAATCTCTTTAAGAGAGCAAGAAGCAATTTCAGCCAAGCTTTATCAGAACAGTCAAGCATTGACTTTTCTACCTGCAAGCCTCACTAACTGTTGTGGTCATATACTTGTTCTGAATGATAGCCTGTCACAGCCTGTCACAAAAATATCAAGCAAGCATTTTTCCTCCAACTCTGGACTCTTAATGTCTAGCTCAAAGCCATTTTAAAAATGCATTACTTAGAAAGTTATATAAACTTGAGAAATATATGTACCTAGCATGTATGCACTTTTCTCTGTTTGCTAAATAATAGAACCATTTCTCTCTAGAAATTAAAAAGAGCCCAAAATTATTCTAGCAAGCATTTTTTTTCATCAATCAGACTGGCAGCTAGTTATCCGACAGGCATGCCTTTATATCTTATTTTCCATCTTCAGGTTCACCATAAATTTTCTTTTCTTGAATAGAAAAATCCCTCAATGTCTACTCCCCATGATATTTTCAGTGGTGCTCAAACAATTCTTTTTGGCAAACTTCGGCATTTGTCCACAAGCAAATCCAACTCGTTTACCCTTACTAGGTTTTGTAAAAAACCATTAGTCAATCTTCAATAGCCAGCAGCTGACAAACTCGATTTTAGCTGCCAGCCATCATCTCTATTTCCAATCTTCTTCCTAGAGATATCCCTGATGCTATTTGACTCCACGTCTAATGCCAGTGCAGATCTGGTACTGATCTTGCATCCTTCTTGCATCTCTGATTTTTCCTGTGTCAACTTTCATATGAGAATCTAAAGTAGTACTCTCAGTTCCTTAGCAGCAAAGTGAGAAACAACTGTTTGGATAGTTGCATTGATATATGAAGAGCTGGTAAGACATTACAGTAAAGAACAGGCTCATCCCATACAGCAGGGGTCTCCAACCTTGGCAACTTTAAGATTTGTGGACTTCAACTCCCAGAATTCCTCAGCCAGCTTTGCTGGGAGTTGAAGTCCACAAATCTTAAAGTTGCCAAGGTTGGAGACACCTGCCATACAGTATTCTTGCGTTTCCACATTACAGTTTTCTATAGGGGGAAAAATGATGTTGATCTCTGGTGACAATTTTACTGTATTTATCTTATTTCCCTTGATGAAATAGGAGAGCACCAAACATGTGGCTCAGTTTCAGCAATTTAGCTTTACAAGACTTGGCTAGTGGCAGTCATTGCTGGAATTTTCTTCCTTATTTTTTGTTTTTACATGTTTTTTTTTTTTTGCTTTTTCTGTCTGAATTAGAACTGTCCCTCTATTACTTGTTAGAAAATAATGGTGCTCAATTTATTTAAAAAAAATATAGACTAGCCTTATTTGTAATGTGCAAGATGCCCAAATAAAGAAAGATAGACGAACCATCTTTAAGGGGTTTACATTATGTTTTCAAATTGTGGAATTATGCAATGCTGATTCAATCCATACTGCAGTGTCTAGCTGATGCATGATTTTTCTGTCTCAGCCAACATGCTGAAAATGGACAGCAGCAAAGTTAGAGGGAGGGAGGGAGGGAGAGGGAGAGGGAGAGGGAGAGGGAGAGAGAGAGAGAGAGAGAGAGAGAACAAGAACAAGAACGAGAACGAGAACGAGAACTAACATATTTTCATAACTAGTCTACCTGAAAATTTGGCCAAAAAGCTTTTGGAAGAGAGTCACAGTAGATGCGCTAGAGAGAGGATGAGAACTGGTGATGCAGACGGCTGATTTTATGAGGGCATTGTTTTCTGCTGACACAAGGAAGGGTGGATAGTGTTATAAATCAATTGTGAGGAAATAGCTTGAGTTACCTCTTCCATAGCCAAGCCACTATTCGATCTCTGCCTTTATTGTCAGAATATTGACCCCAACAAATGAGATTTTCTATGCCTCTTGGCCTCATTGGGCTGGATATGAAGGGGCTGAAGTTTTCCTTTTTGTACTTTAAATGCTTTTCAAAAACTTACATTATAAGGAAATATATGTGCTATATACATTTTTTGTTCTCCCAGTATTTCTTCTAAGTATATAGAGCAAGGAAATGCAGTCAGTAGACCTGTGAATTGGCCTGGATGACCTGATCTTAGATATTCTCCACCCAGAAAATTCTTCCCCTTCTTTCCCACCCCAATGTTTTTATTAGTCAACTTAATAAATAAGAATTAATCCTATTAATTTATCATACCAATTCATTCTCATATATACTATTTTGAGCTTCTTAACATGGCAAAATGCAAATATAATTTACAGCCAATATTGGTGTCTGCAGCTGCAACTTCTATAAATATTGAACGCAACATGGAAAGTTTTCTTAAGGCAAGAAATATCGTGCTGATGCTTTAATTTTTCAAAGAATTATAACTGAATATTAACAGAATAACATGATGGTTCAGTGATGCTGGAAGTGGATTTCATTCCACATACTGAAATGTTAAGCAAGATTATATTGCAATGTTTTGGCTTGCCAGAAATAAGAAGGGCAGGAAAGAATAAATCTCAGAATAAACCTCTAATGTTCTGCTTCAAATAGATATTCATGGAGCACTGTGTTTGCCTCCCCTCACTCTGCATTACATTAGAGAATTGTGCACAACTGCCTACTGTCAAACAAAACAAATCCCTTTTCATTCCTATGAATCTCTTTTGGTTCAAATGCACTGGAGCAATAGAATTGGTGAAGAGAGTGGATGGTGAGAAGGAAAACTGTTCATGCAGCTAAGATTATTCATTATGTTCTACTCTTTAGCCATCTTTTAAGGCTTCAAATGCATGTTCAGTCAGCACCAGTAGGAGGGATTATATCTACAGTATGCTTGTTATCTCTCCGCCCATATTTTATACTAGGATTAACTAGCCTAATTCTCCAACTGTGCAGGAAAGCCATTTCAACATCCAGAAGGAGTGGTTGTCCAGCTTCTTCTTAAAGGCCTTGAGAGATGGAGAGCCTATATTGGAAAAGGATAATAATAAACATCTTTGATATAGTTGCCATGTAAACTACATGGACGTATGAAACTGTCTGCTGAAAGCAGTATGTCTACAGATTTTCTAAATACCGAGGGAATGGAAGTGAAATGCTGTTCCTCAAGGGCAGTGGTGCATGCGCACATGCGTCTTAGCATCTCCGTGAGCCTCTGTGATGTTCCAGCTGCTCAGCGGAGCATTGCACGGTGTTATATCCTCGACCTGCGACCGGTCTCGAGTTACGACCGGCTGCAGGTCTTCCAGGCTGCCTCCGAGAAGCCATGGAGACAGGCTGTATCAGGTGGGCTGTCCGACAGACGCGCCTGATTGGCTGAGGCGCGCCTGGCGGGAAGCCGGCTCTTGCCGTAGCCTGATTGGTTCTTCCCTTTGACAGCTCAAATATAAAGAGCTGTCAAAGCGCGGGAGCCCCTGTCTACCGCCTATTCCTTTTGTACTTGTTCCTACTGTTATTTTGAGCTGCCTGAAATAAAGGGCTGTTGTTTTGAGCAAACCTGGCTTGGACTCCCTCTATTCTCCACCTTGCAGAGAATCTAACACTGGCGACGAGGATGGGGCCAGGCAGAGCTCCGATTGCTGAGGGAAAGAGATTTTCCTCACGAAAATTTTTTTTTTACGTTGTTTTCTTTTGCGGTACGATCGCTATGGGTTCCGTCCCTCCCTTCGCTCCGTTCGACTCGGCGAAGGAGACCTGGGTTTCTTTTATGGCACGATTCGAGTGCTTCGTGCTGGCGAATGACTACGGGGCGCTGCCCCCAGCGAGAAAATTGGGACATTTCCTCGGCTGCGGCGGCACGGAGCTGTTCGCGACAGCCCGCACCGTGGCCGCGCCGACTGAAGTATATGAGATGCCGTGGGACACATTGATCGAACGGCTCAGGGCCCACTACGCCCCGGTGCCGTCAAAAATGACCCACCGCTTTGCTTTCAGGAAGTGCCTCCAGAAGCCTGACCAGTCGGTGGCCGAATTCCTTAAGGCGCTCCGCATGGCCGCCATTCCGTGCGCCTTCGCCGCGGAGTTCCTGGCCAAATCGCTGCTGGAGCAATTCATCTGGGGCCTCAGGGAAGTCCGCCTCCGAAGGCGCCTGCTGGCCCGCGCAGAGCTGTCCCTAGAACAGGCAGTGGACGAGGCTCGGGCGTTCGAGATGTCCGAGTCCTCGGTCCTGGATAGAGACTTGGACCGCCATCCGCCCGCACGCGCGTGCCTGGTGGAGGAAACCGATGACACTGACGAGGACGACCAAGTCGCCTACGTCAGGCCCGCCGGCCGCAAGCCGCCCCTGCCGGCTGCCTACAGGTGTTTGGGCTGCCGGGGAAAGCACCCCCGGGCCGACTGCCCGTTCAAGGGGGCCATCTGCCGCCGCTGCGGCCGCAAAGGACACTTGGCCGCTGTATGCCGCGCCGCCGCACCCGCAGAGGATCTACCCTCCCCCGAGCCCCAACGCCGCTCCGGAGAAGAACGTAGAGGGCCAGCGGCCAACCCACCCACCCAACGCCGCCGGGGCAGACGCCAGCAGCTGCAACCGTCCGGCTGCTTTGCCTTGACCGACGACAACTCGCTGCTGGAAGCCTTGCCTGACCGTACGCGGCTCAGGACAGTTGTGAAACTGGAGGGGGTGGGGGTCCGCATGGAGGTGGACTCTGGCTCGTCTCGGTCCATCATTCCCCGGGCACAGTTGGCCAAGCTACGCCCCGGCCTTTCCTTAGACAGATTGTCCCCCCCACTCACGGTTTTGCGGGACTATCAAGGGTCTTCAATCCCCACCCTGGGTCATATTTCCCTGCAGGTGGAGTACGGGGGTTTCAAGGGGCCCTTGCCTATCCTGGTAGTTTCTGATCCCCTGCCGGCCATCATCGGCCTGGATTGGTTTCCCGCCCTTGGCCTGTCAGTGCAGGGGGTTCACTCTATTCCCGCCTCCTCTCCCATCTCCGGGGTTTTGGAGGAGTTTGCCGACGTGCTAGACGGTCGGCTTGGCTCTTACGTGGGCACCCCTGTCTCCTTAAATCTGGACCCTCAGGTTGCACCCATTAGGCTCAAGGCCCGCAGGCTGCCGCTCGCCCTTAAGCCCAAGGTCGATGCCGAACTTGACCGTTTGGTGGCGCAGGGCGTGCTCGAACCCGTTGACCAGGCGAAATGGGAGACCCCCATAGTGGTCCCCATCAAGCCCGACGGGTCGGTGCGGATCTGCGCCGACTATAAGTCGACCATCAACCGTGGGCTCCAGGCCAACCCATATCCAGTTCCAGTGGTGCAAGACCTGCTCCATTCCCTGGGGCAAGGCCGCATATTTGCGAAACTGGATATGGCCCAGGCCTATCAACAGCTCCCGGTGGACGAGGCGGCTGCGGAGGCGCAGACCATCGTCACCCACCGGGGGGCTTTCCGTTGTCGCAGACTCCAATTCGGTGTGTCCGTCGCCCCGGGGATCTTCCAGAGCCTCATGGAACGTTTGCTCCATGGGCTCCCAGGCGTAGTCCCGTATTTTGACGACGTTCTGATAGCTGCTTCCAGCATCTCAGAACTCGCCAAAGTACTGAGGAAGGTCCTCAGCATTTTCAGGGGCGCGGGATTAAAGTTGAAGCACAGCAAATGCGTTTTTGCCGCGCCGGAGGTGGAGTTCCTGGGCTTCTTGATAGATGCCCAGGGCATCCACCCCACCCCTAAGAAGGTCGAGGCCATTAGGAACGCCCCTACGCCTGCCTCCAAGACGGAACTGCAGGCGTTCCTCGGCCTCTTAAATTTCTACGCGCCTTTTCTCCCCCACAAGGCAACGCTAGCCAAGCCGCTTCATCGATTGCTCGATCGATCGGCGGCCTGGTGCTGGGGCAGCCGCGAGGCGCATGCGTTCGCGGCTGTCAAAGCCACTCTGACGTCAGAGGCAGTCCTTGTGCAATATGATGACAGGCTGCCCTTGACGTTAGCGTGCGATGCCTCCCCCTTCGGCCTGGGGGCCGTCCTGAGCCATTCCTTCCCAGATGGCTCAGAAGCCCCCATTGCTTTTTGGTCCCGGACAATGTCTCCCACTGAGAGAAACTATAGCCAGATTGACAAGGAGGCTCTGGCTATGGTGTCCGGCATCAAAAAGTTCCACCAATACCTGTATGGTCGGACTTTTGCTGTCTTCACAGACCATAAGCCTCTCCTTGGGCTATTGGCCGGTGACCGTCCGACCCCCCCCCCGATCCTTTCCCCCAGGATGACCAGATGGATGGAGTTCCTGACAGCGTATAGTTATACGCTGTACTACCGTCCGGGTAAGCAGCTGGGGCACGTTGATGCCCTGAGCCGGTGCCCCCTCCCCAAGGCGGACGAAGAGCCGGTGCCGGCTCTGTCCGTCTTGTCTGTGGCAGACTCAGGCCTGCCTTTGACGTCCTCGGACGTCGCCGCCCGGACGAGGGCCGACCCTGTCCTGTCCCAGGTCTCCACCTGGGTCTTGCGAGGGTGGCCTCAGGGCAGCGTGGCCGAAGATTTTCGGCCGTACAAGACACGCCAGACGGAGCTTTCGCTCCACAGCGGCTGCTTGTTCCCCCCCCCTCCGTCACCAGGTGCTCCGGACGCTCCACGCCGACCACCCCGGCATAGCTCGGATGAAGGCGCTCGCCCGCAGCTATGTGTGGTGGCCGGGCTTGGATGCGGAGGTAGCTGCCTGGGTCGGGGGTTGTGTCCCTTGTCAGACCACCCGCCCCGCCCCTCCGGTCACCCCGCCCAGGGAGTGTTATATCCTCGACCTGCGACCGGTCTCGAGTTACGACCGGCTGCAGGTCTTCCAGGCTGCCTCCGAGAAGCCATGGAGACAGGCTGTATCAGGTGGGCTGTCCGACAGACGCGCCTGATTGGCTGAGGCGCGCCTGGCGGGAAGCCGGCTCTTGCCGCAGCCTGATTGGTTCTTCCCTTTGACAGCTCAAATATAAAGAGCTGTCAAAGCGCGGGAGCCCCTGTCTACCGCCTATTCCTTTTGTACTTGTTCCTACTGTTATTTTGAGCTGCCTGAAATAAAGGGCTGTTGTTTTGAGCAAACCTGGCTTGGACTCCCTCTATTCTCCACCTTGCAGAGAATCTAACACACAGGTGCTGTACACACTGTGCACATGTGCAAAAGTACCGAAGACTTAAAGGACCGGTAAGGAGCTCGGGCGGGCAGTTGGGTCCTCAGGAGCACTGTACCGGAATGGTATCTGGTGCTCCGGGCAGGCTCCGGTACGCCCGTACTGGGGCATACCACCTGCAACCCACCACTGCTAAGGGTATATCACAGAGGAGGACTTCCCTCTAAGTGCCAGAAGACAGGCTACAGGGGGGCAACTTTAGAAGGACTTTGATTGCAGGTCTTGATGGGAAAACAGGTTCATAATGAAGCAGATGAACCAAAGCACTTAGGACTTTGAAGGTCAATGTCAAAAACCTTAATTTGTGCCTGATAATAAAATTGGCAAGCAGTGCAGACATCATGTCATCTCTGTAGCTTGCATTCTCTAAGTGGTCAGACTGACATAGGTCCCAGCTATATCAGACGTTGCTTTGAAAAACATATCATTCCTTGCAGCCACGTATTATAATAGACAAAATCGGATGATTGATCAGTACTAAATTAAATGTTTTTCAAAAAAAATTTTTTTTTGCAGATTTTGCACAATGTTCTAGAAACACTGAATCTGTGAATCTATTTAGATTAACTCTTGCATGTCGTTGCATGTTAAACTCATACCCAGCTGATATACGGTATGGGAACTAGCCTTTCAGTTTGGCTATAAATTAAGCTGTCATTCTCCAAGGCATAAAACATGCTGTCTCAATCAGCAGGCTTTTCTTTCATCCCTTTCATCCCTGGCTTTCCTGTATTAACTGTGCTTTTTCACCATTACAGCCTGTCATAAGTTCCTAGATGGTATGTTTAGCAGAGCTTGGTCAAGTAAAGGTGCTGCATTTTGTTTTTCATTACAAAGATGGATTGCAGCAATTCTCTGCTGTCCAGCCTCCCTGATGAGGCCTTTCAGCATCCATAGCTTTTCTGGCTGCCAGGCACTTAGTCTTATTAGGTCATCTCAAAAGCAAACTTCATTTCAAGGCGTTGCATGGTGTCATATGCAGCAGTGTGTCTTTTAGGCGACAGTTTTTATTTAATGTCACAAATTAACTTGCCATTTCTTCACTGGATAGATTTCTTTTTAATCCTTGTTGTTGCTGTACTAGCAAGCCCTCTCTCCACCCGACTTTTAAAATTGAAATAGGTAGGATGAAGGAATCACTGAACCATTGGATGAATGAAAAGATAATTTTGCAGAAATATTTTGTGATTTGATTTTGTGAATGCGAAATTGATCCGATCACATTTTAAAATTTCCTTGATTGCAATGGAACCACTCAAGCATTTACTTGATTTTCATCATAGACACTCCACATAGGTATTGTTTTGGGCCAAAATAAATAATTGGGTAGATCACTATGGAAATTCTAGCATTTCCAAGGTATAAAACAAGTAACTACAGCAGCTAACATCTCCTTCTATATTTGTCTTCTGCAGTGATGTTGTAGCTGGTAATCTAAGAAATTCATTATGTAATAGAAGATCAACAATGATATCTGGACTTGTTTACTTGCTTTTGTTTCATGTTCATTTTGTAATTTGTCAATTAGTATATAAGGTATAAGGGACACAGTGGCTCAGTGGCTAAGATGCTGAGCTTGTCAATCAGGAAGGTCGGCAGTTCAGCAGTTCGAATCCCCAGCGCTGCATAATGGAATGAGCTCCCGTTACTTGTCCCAGCTTTTGCCAACCTAGCAGTTCGAAAGCATGTAAAAAATGCAAGTAGAAAAATAGGACCCACCTTTGATGGGAAGATAACAGTGTTCCAGGTGCCTTCGGCATTTAGTCATGCTGGCCACATGACCATGGAGAATGTCTTCAGACAGCGCTGGCTCTTCGGCTTTGAAATGGAGATGAGTACTGCCCCCTAGAGTCGGGAATGACTAGCACATATTTGTAAGGGAAGCTGTTGCCTTTTATATAAGGTATAAAGATTTATTTATTTATTTATTTATTTATTCCACCCTTATTATTTTTATAAACACAAGGTGGCAAACATCCTTGATACTCTTCTCCTATTTTCTCCACAACAACCCTGTGAAATGAATTGGCTGAAAGAGATTGACTGGCCCAAAGTTACCCAGCAGGCTTTTATTCAGAAGATGGGACTAAAACTCACACTCTCCTAATTTCTAGCCTGATGCCTTAACTGCTAGGCCAGGGGTCAGCAACCCTAAACTCTCTAAGAGCCACAAGGGTCCTAACTGGAAGCCCCCCGTTCAATTCTGGAGCCAACTGGAAGTCCAGTTTCCCCACCATAGAGTCTCCTCCTAGTGCGGTGTCCTTTTTCCTCTACCTGTCCTAACCAAAAGCCCTATCAATTGTGGAGACAACCGGAAAACCCACCCCTTGCCATAGAGTCTCCTCCTGGCACACCATGCTTCCCCCCCCTAACCAGAAGCTCCTCTCAAAATGGTGGCATTGACCAGGGAGCCATGGCAGAGGGATGAAAGAGCTACATGTGGCTCCAGAGCTGTGGGTTGCCAGCCCCTGTGCTAGGTCAAGTATGAAGCACATTAAGGCAATGTATTCCTGAGGATAATCAGGCAGAAATTGTGAAGACTAATATTAGTCATACAGTAAATGACAGTAATCCCTAATGATTACATTAAAATATTTTACTAAGGCTAAAACCAACCAATCAAGCTCATTTCTGTTTTGCATTATTTGTCATCAAAGCCAGTGAGTGGGATAGACTTAGATATGGGACAGTGACTTATGCTTTGGTTTGTAGTCTTGAAATTCACTGAATAGTTATGTGTGTCATCATCTTTGTACCAGTGTTATTATATAATTATCACATAGTTTTGTAGATGTCTGGTACATATCTATGTCTGCCTGCTTCTACTATACCTTATACCTTATTCCTACACAAAGTGGACAAAGATAGAAAAAATATGAATGGACATAGATGAAAACATGACTAGGTAAGGATGGAAAATGGAGTTCAGGTGGCACAATCAAGCAAATCATAGAAGAAGAATGCTTTAAAAAAAAAATCTCCAGCATGTGGAAGAATACCATATGAAAAGACATCCAGGAAAACAAAACAAGATATGCTTCTAAGGAAATTGGATATAACAGTGAAATTCAAGTGGAAAATTGCTTAGATGCAATAGAAAAGTACCAAGTTGGGACTGACTGAGTTTGTAAAATGAACAAGAATGGTATTAAGTTGCAACCACCATGTGCACTGATTTCTAACATGCAGGGCCAAATTTATGCTGGACTTCAGCCCCAAAAATATGGAATTTGAGCTCCAAATGGATTGACACAAAATGTTAAACTGATTTTATCAGAAAGTGCTTAAGTATAATCATCAACATATACTTGACCTCATGCTAGATCTAGCTGCAGTTGGATTTCTAAACCTAATCTTCCAATGATTTCAAGCTTCAGTTGATTTCAGTTTTTAGTTGTGAGACAGGAAATAGAATGAGACGCATATTTAGTTTGGCTGATGTGGTCTGACTCTTCTGAAGACTTTTTAATCTTGGAACTGAATGCCATGTCTTACAGTTTGCAACTTATATTTGTATTTCTTTCAGTTCAAATTGCATTATAATAATAATAATAATTTTTAATTTATAACCCGCTCTCTCTCCCCGAAGTACTTAGAGATCGAAGTACTCCTACATATGTTTTATGAGATGGTGTGAAGTCTGTGGTTTGATGCATATTTAATGTTATTGATCTTTAATTGGTCCATCATTAAAACACTCAGTGAAAAGTTGTATTGATAAAATCCAGTAAAGTCTATAGATTCTGATAGATTGGAAATGCGTATAGCAAAGAACCATGCATGATAAATTTCTCCACTTAATGAGTTTGGACTTCAAACCTAGTCTGGCTGAACTGGAGTATGCATAGCCATGTGTGTGGGAGAGAGGAAGAATAACTAAAGGAAAGATTTAGTGTTTTCAGTTCAATAAGTGATCAATAAAACTTGTACTGCTCCATATATTTCTCTATGCATTCTGGGTCTCTGGATGAATAATAACAGCAAATAGCACTAGATGTATTATCTTTTTACACTGCCCCTCCTTTCCTCCTAAGACAGAGTTTGTTCCTTACATGTGACACATCTCTGGACAAGATACATGGAGAATTTAAACTGGGTCAATTCCCCATGTACTAATAAATTCACTCATTTTCAATCTGTCTAATATAAATGATACAATTATTCAGAGGATTAAATTGTGTTTTGTGGAACATGCTGGCTTCTTGACTAAGAAATAGAGCTGAGCACCCCCTCCCCTAGAGTCGGACATGACTGAACAGGTCATGACAGGTTTATTTTAAATTGTTATCCAGGTCATTTATCTTGGCTTGTCATTTGTATTTCCTCTTTACTTTTCCTCTTTGGTAATCCACAATTTCTTTTTAATCTGAATAAGGTTGTTTCACTTCTTCATTCTATAAGTCTTCCAAAGCATTTTTTTAAACAACTTTCCTTTCTTTTGTAAATAATATATTCATATAAGTAAACATTATTCCTGCTATTGTAGCTATAAGTCTCTGTTGTCATTCTTCAGAAGTGTTTTGAAATGACTCAGATTTCACAGCAATATCTACCATTCTTTGTAATCCAATGTTTACCCTCCAATTCAAAAATTCCCTTAAGTGTCTAATTTTTGAAACCATAAAGGCTCAAATCTCTGTTATTAGTTTGATAGACTAAACAAAATGGTATTCCCATGAAGGTATTATAAGGGAAATAAATATATTTATTTCCCCCCCCCCCTAAATCATTTAGCAAAAATCCTAAAGTTCAAAAGTCCATGTATATGTTTGTTAAATTCAATTTTTATTTAGCCTTTTGCCATTAGTTTTTAATTTTTTAGTTTATCATTTATTTTTCTTATTTCTAATGTCATAATATTCATTCTAATGTCTTTAATATAAAAATGGCAAAAATGATTAGGGTATGAGATTAAGCTTTTGAAATTAGGATATGAAACATATGTAAGAACAGTTGTAACTTGCTCACCTCTTGCCTTATGATATTTTTATGCCACTCTGATAAGGTGAAATCAATTCTGGATGGAAAAAAGTCAGACAGAAATATTGCAAGAACCTCAGTGAAACTGCTACAGTCTTCCTTTGTAATGCTGTTCTTACACTATACTTGATCAGGTCAGAATAATAGTTCTTATTTGTCCATTTAAATGTTATGGTTGATTTTCATTAAATAATCAATTAATTAATTACTAAATTCTATCAATGATTATGAATATGATCTACACCCTCACATGTCATTTTTCTCATGTGTTCTTTCTGTGTAAGAGAGCTAAGTGGTTTTAAATTATTTACAACCATAGCATTTCTTAATCCAGTCAAGTTGAAATGTTCTGGAACTCTCCTATTTCTTTCAATTACCGTATTTGAGAAATATCAGTGAAGAAAATGGCTTAGGTAGATATAATTGCTAGTCATATCTAAGGCACCTGTCTGTTTCTGTATGTTGATGCATAATGATAGGGATCTATTTTTCTTTCATTTAGGGAATAAAAATATTCCCTGAATTACCTTTGACTTCAGGAATGTTCAAATATCTCTTGCATAAGAATGAAAGAATTATATTATATATTTTGGTTAAAGTAAAACAACAAGAAAAGAGTTGTCACTGGTACACTGTTGTAAATAACTGGATTTTAAATCTATTTTGAAGATACTTTGGGTAGTGAATTCTCCATCTATGTAATAGAATGATTATTGCTACATGTTACAATGTGCTGTTCCCCCACTCCTGAACAGCTTCTAAACTTCAACTATATAAAGGTAAGCAGCAGCAGCACTCAAGTTTATTAAGAAAGACTGACGTTTTTCAAAAATGTAGTGAGCAAGAATTTTATGCCTCTGTCTAGAAAAAGGTGGTATAAAAAAAGAAAAAATATCTAACCACAAAATTATCCTGGAATTAGAATGAATGAAAAATATAATAAACATTGCTTCCCAATATTCAAAATAGAAAGTTGACATAAATGTGGATAGATAGATAGGTAGATAGATAAGTCATACAGTATATATATTAGATTTTAAGTATACGTTTTACAGTAAAATGCCACTAGATGGCAGCATTACTTAGGTTAAATGTCCAAAAAGCCTGTTTAAAAAAATTGCTCTTCTACTCAGGAAAACAATTTAATGTATGGCTAGTTTAAGATGTCATTCTCTTAGTCTTGAGATAAACACAATTTTGAAATGCTAGACTGAAAGAAAGTAACTGAGTGGGCAATAAATGATCAAGAATCTATTGGGACTTTCTAGCCTAACTTTCTCGTCAGTGTATATGAATATAGCTTGCAAAATAATTTCTCTCTGCTTCCCTGTTGTTTGTCACCCAGGTAGTTGCTCCTGTTGATAATTTCTTGAAAAACCAGAACAAAGTTTGGCAAATGGAATGGAGAAAAGGACATAAACCCCACATTTGTGAACCACCTGTTGTTTGCTCATATCCCAGTATTTAATGCTTTTGATTATTACTTGGAAACTCCATTTTGCAAGATTGTCTGAATAAAAATGAAATAAAATACTGAAAGTGGGTAATGAATGACCAAAATGGAGTTAGTTCTAGACAAGGCAAAGATGCTATTGATCAGGCGACATCCTGGTGGAACTTGGAATCCTCCCTGTTCTGTTTGCACTTAGGGTTAGGAATGGAGTTGGTCTGAATTTTGCATTTAGTATTGTTTGCCTTCCAAATTTAAAATTTAACCAGAATGCATTTGTCCATTCCATAATTCTAAAATCATCAACTGAGCACAAAAATGACTCTTTTAAAGGAAAATAAATGAAACAGTGCTTTTACAGTAGGGAAAATTTGGGGGACAATATGCCACATCAGGAAGGGGCGTAGGAAGAAAGCTAATTAAGAAAAATATGAATGAAATTTTCAAGGAAATTTTGTGCAGCTTTTTTTGTTTGGACTTTCAAACTGAACTAGAAATCAAGTGAAATATGTATTTGGGGCAATAATAAAATGGATAGACTTGCCCATTACAGTAAGCTATTGTTTCATTATGGTGTATTAATTAACCCAAAGCAGGCTAGCCTCACATATTGTACTAAGCTGTACACCATATAAAAAGCTATTTGTCTTTGAGTAAGACTGTAGTTTGTAAGAGCTACTTGACTCCATTCTAATTCTGAAGTTTCAGGTAGCAAAATATCTTAAGATGTGTGTGTTGTGTGTGTGTTGTGTGTTTCTCTGCACAATTTCTTTTAACAGCTCCTTTCTGGATTACTCTGCCTTGATAATAGCTTTGGATCTCATTATCATGAATTGTCTGTGGTTTTTTTGCCAATTGTTATTAAGGTTCAATTCAAGGTACTGGTTTTCCCTTCTGTAGTGCTGGGCCTGGCTACAAAAACATTAATTATCTCCTTATGTACCTACCTGCTTATAACAGAATAATTATAACAGGATAGTTATAATTATAATAATTGTAATGCAGAATATTTTTTTTAAACACCAGTAATATCCATTGGGTTATTTAGCAAATAGAGAGGGCTCTCTCTTGCATCATTATTAAAGGCATTGGTTTTGTAGATGGTTAGATGTTCACCTCTGTGGACTTAGAAAAAAGTATTAAAAGATATACTTTTTAAGTGTAAAGTTTCAAAATGTCTTTATAAAGGAATATTATTAGATAATTGTCTAATTGTTTTTGTATACACTAAAGTAAGGTTTAAAAAGAAAGGAATATCAAAGATGCTTTTCCAAAAGGCAATGGGGACTGTCTTGTTTTTCCCCCTTGAAAACATTTAGATTCTTATCCATGAAACTTCTTCAATTTCCAGACAATTAATCGGTGGAACAGCTTGCCTCCAGAAGTTGTGGATGCCCCAACCCTGGAAGTCTTTAAGAAGATGTTGGATAGCCATTTGTCTGAAATAGTATAGGGTTTCCTGCCTAGGCTTGGGGGTTGGACTAGAAGACTTCCAAGGTCCCTTCCAACTCTGCTATTGTATTTATATTATCTTCTTGAATGAGAAGCGAAATGTTCTCAAATAACCCACCCCCCCCCAAGAAAGTCCAGTTGCCTTTTGGAAAAGCACCCTTGGGACAACCATGACCTGAGAATCTCTATAGACAATAGAATTCTTTCAGGAAATCCATTATTTTTTATTTTGATTTTATTCGACTTTTATACCGCGCCACTCTCACCAAAAAAGGGACTCAGGGTGGTGCACAGGAAGTTAAGAGCACAAATATAAACATATACAAAAAGAATAAATACATCATAAATCAATAAAATCTTATTAAATTAAGCAATACCCTGTGCTAAAATCAATTTAAAACCCATTTGTTAAAACTTTAGTTTAATTTAAAACCAGTCAATAAAATAGTCTCGGAAGTTAGGCCAGGCCAGCTAAATGAAAGAAGTGTGTCTTTAGATGTTGGCAGAAGAGGCGGAGGTCCGTGATGTTCCTGAGCGCAGGGGGTAGCTCGTTCCAGAGAGCAGGGCCCGCCACAGAGAAGGCCCTTCCCCTGGGTGTCGCCAGCCGGCATTGCCTGGCCGATGGCACCCGGAGAAGACCCTGTCTGTGGGAGCGGATCGGTCGAAGGGATGTATGAGGTAGGAGCCGGTCTCACAAGTATAAAAACAGGCAAAGCCTAGCACCTACTGTAGCTAGTGGCATCCTATGAGGAGAAGAATCCAAGAGCACATGCTGTATTGCTGTGTACCCGGAAAAAGAAAGGAAAAAGAAGTGGCCTCAGATTGATAATATGGTAGGCAAAGAGCAAGCAGCCTTTTCCTTAAGATCAAGTGTGGATAAAGAGGACACAAAGGAACTAATCTGGGAATGTGCTTTTCTGTTAATAATATGAGCCTTTTGCTTGCTGACCAAAAGATGGGACCTAAATAGGCTTTATTGGGTAGGTCCTGGGTTCTCATAGTATGATAGATTTCCTGTTGACTGTCTTAATCTTTGTGGTCCTTTGGGAAAGTGAACAGCAAATGCCTTGTAATGCTTTTGTACTGTTCAGTAGGGAAGGCTTAGACAGCTCAAAGTATTAGTCTAGGAATAGATATTATTTTAACTGGCATGTTATTTAATCATCTTTGAACTGAATAAAATGCAGGAGCAAGTTTTCATTTGTAAAGCTTTTGATATGACACGGCAATTGAGGAAATTTCAAGGGAATTTTAATTGTTCCAGTTGTATTTTGAAATGTTCCATGTTGCATTTTGAGAGAGAAACACAAAAACAGTATTACACTTTAAAAGAAAAGGAAGAAGCTGGGCTGAAATGAAGGAAAGGAGATAACATTATGTTGCCATTTTAGAGAGCTTCAAATGTTTGAGAAAATGCTTTTAAAATGATTTATTTGTATTTCCTCCAAAGGAATCTAGAATACAATAAATATTTTATTTTGCTACTAGCAGAATATTATTCCAGCAAAAAGATATTATAAAGCTGTTGCTATGCCCAACCTTTAATTTCAAATGTGAATGCATGAATTATGTACTTATCCTTACTATATCTCTGAAATATCAGAAACAATTACTGTGTCCTTTCCTTAATTTATTTAAGTCTGACTTTAAAAAATAACCCCAAGGCTGCTGTAAAGAGTTGTATAAAAATAGCCTGTCCTTTCATTCTCCATGAACTTCAAGTAAATCTAATTTTTTTCTCCTATCATGAAGAATCAGATGTTGTGTTATTAATTATTAAAGGATGAAGATATCGTCTTCCTTTAAAATCAAGCCTTTATTTCTAAGGTTCTTAAAAAGAATTCATCTGGTATTGGTTATAGAGATATTTTTAATGATGACATCATCTAAACACTATTTCTTGATTTTATAAACACGTGGATATAAATATTCTAAAAATTGTATTAGAAAAAAAACAAACCACTTTATCCACCAGAAATAAAGATTTTCTTAAGAAAGGGAGAAATTAAAATTGGGCTAAAGCAAGAATGGGAAAAACTTTTATGTGATGGTTACACTTTCTATTGTATTGTTTCTTTAACATTTGATGGCCACAGAATTTCTGGCAGTGATGTGGTCTTGTTACTAGGAGGTTTGGCTGATTTTTGTTCTCTTGTTTTTGCATCCCGCTCAGGGGTTGGGGAGGTAAGTTGCAATCATTTTGCATGTATTTACCTCTGCCTTTCCCCCCTTTAAAACATAAGCATAAAGATGCATTTTCAGAATTTTGTGGAGGTGGAGTGAAAAAAAAAGTGGGGAATACGGAATTAATTGGCTATGGACAGCCTGGCTTGGGTGGTGAAAGTATATCCACAATGAAGGCAATTCAGCAGCAGTTATCCCTGTCCAAGAGCTTTGAAATACTGTCTTTGAGTAGAGCATGCATTTACAGAAGAGGTTTTTCATTTGTACAAGAGAAATGTCTTCTACTATTTGAAGCTTCATCTATCACATAAATTGCCAACTTATTCATTAAAAACAAAGTTAGACCTCACTTTTACTCTCTTATTAATGAATTTCTCACTAAAGATCATTTGCCAAGGCCACTTCACTGCAGTCACTGCCCAAGAAATGCATGAGAATCTACATCTTAATGAGCCTGTGAAGCCTTCAAAGAAATGGCCTGAAGGGCACCTTGTTCTCATTTTCACTATCTGAAAATCTGATTTCTTAGAAGCTGAACAGATTCCAATCTGCTCTTTTGTAGATCACATAGATACTCATATTCATACTTGTCCATCATTATTTCATTTGATAACCATATATTACTAGTACGGTTTAGTTAAAAGCTGGCTGTGGATCATCAACATCATCAATGGAAAGGAACCTCCCAGAGGCACAGTGCAGTTTTTGGCCCTAACAAAATACAGTAGACTTGATATTTTCTGTGAGGCAAGTAAAGAAGTGCATTAAACAAAACACACCACTTTGCTGCCTTTATTGACCCGAAAAAGGCATTTGATGCTATAAACATGGAGATTCTCTGGATGGTTCTGAAACATTACGGATGCTTGAGGAAATTCATGAAGTTGATTCAGCTCCTCCATGATGGAATGACACGACATATCCCTTACAGTGGCAATATGCCAGCAAAAATTAAAATATGGTTTTGAACAAGAATAAAATAATATAACCTACAATTTTAACACTCCCTGTTTACTTTTCTTTGCTAATTGTCATCTTGGATAACTGCTCTTAATCCAGTTCTATTTCTCCTCTCCCCTCCCCCTTCCTCTCTCTTCTTCCCTCCCCAGGTAGTCCTCAGATTACGACCACAATTGAACCCAAAATGTATGCTGCTAAGTGAGACATTTAAGTCCCATTTTACAACCTTTCTTGCCACAGATGTTAAGTGAATCATTGCAGTTGTTAAGTTAGTAACATAGTTGTTAAATGAATCTGGCTTCCTCATTGACTTTGCTTGTCAGAAGGTTGCAAAGTTGATTATATGATCCTGGGACACTAAAACTGTCATAAATAGAAGTCAGTTGCCAAGCTGACCAATTTTGATTACATGCCCAATGGTTGTAAGTGTGAAAACCAGTCTTGTCACTTTTTTCAGTCTTGTTGCAATTTTGAATGGTCACTATACAAACTGTTGTAAGTCAAAGACTACCTGTACTGTTTTACTGTTTTATGATAATGAATATATTTTATAATTATCTAGCAAAGAAATCAAGTTTAAATAAGATTATCTTATTTACAATGTGGGACTTTTCTATGATCTTTGTGATTTTCTTAGACAAGCTTTGATTTTGTTCATTTGTGTTCTTCTCTTTTTTTTAGAGAGAGATGACAGGTCACTAATATAGTTTGTTCTTGAAGTAAAATCATAATACAATAATTTTTTAATAATATTTTTTCAACAGCAAGATTAGGGGAATTTTCAGCCAGTTCTGATTTATCATTTGTAGATACGTTCTATGCTGTAAGACATCTAGGTGCTTTGGGATGAAATGAATTACCTGAATTAATTCAATCTGATTGGAGTTAGGGTGGAATTTGTCTTGGTTGCCTTGGTAACCTATGTATCGGGATGAAAGGATGAAATGTGAACCTTGGATATCTCAGCAGCATTTAATATGCTTGTGCATGGGTTTGAGGGGGGATAATATAGATTGCTTTGCATTATCTCAGAATAATAATTCCAGAAACCGTTTCTTGTAGAAATTATCCCATAATATTCTTTAACACGTTTTCTCACTTTTTACTTAATAGCTGCTTAAAACTGTTAAAAATGGTGGTGGACAAAATAATGTCACATTATAAATTTTATGAAAATCTTACTAAGCTCAGAAAGCATCAAGGACTCCACAATTTAATCCTGGGCTACATATATTCTCTTTTATTGAAAATCCTACCATTTTAGTCAGACCAGAATTGGCACATTCTTATTTCACATCAGATCCCTCATACTACTTAGTAGGATACATGATAGGTCATATCAAAAGTTTAATTATCAAGAACAATCTAGTTTTATTCTCTTTGTTGATTCCCAAACAAAGATCTCCATCGGGCTCATCAGTACAGTTTCAATCCCATCCTTGAGTCAGTTTAAAATGGTCAAGATAATCTGCTATCGCCAATATTCCCAGAAATTGAACACTTATTCACTGTACCCAACCACAATAGGTTAGAGATTAGGCTATAATTGTCCATTGAAAGATGGAGGGGAAGTCTCTTAAGAAGTCTTCTTTAAATTTACCACCTTAAGGAGGAATTCTGCCCTTCTTCAAAGTAAGGTTGAGTCCCAAAGTAGATTCCTCAAAGAAGCAATGCCTTTGATGCCTCTTCAGCCAATAACTGGATGCAAAGTTTCTCAGACAACTGGCCTCAAGTGCTTCTGAATTGGCAATGAGAACTCTGCTTCAAAGAACAGTGAATTGCAGTATAAATAGTAGATGAACTGGGAGTATATATAGAAGCCCCGAGAAAAGTTTTACTGATGCAGCATCTGCTTTGTTCTACTAAATCTTCTCATGGGTCTTGAATAATAGGAAAAAAAGTCTTATTCATAATTTGTCAGAAGAACCCATGTGCTAAACAACAAACAGGAGCAGTAAACCTATGGATAGCAGGTTTTCCATAGCTCCCTCCCCACATTTAAAAGGAGCTACCTATGTGATACAACCTTTCTTTGTTTAGCATCAGGCTCGCCTACTCACCTGTCCATGCATCCATCCATGCATCCACCAAGACTTATATTAATATATTT
The DNA here is from genome assembly GCA_039707465.1 of Rhabdophis nuchalis. Lineage (NCBI taxonomy): Eukaryota > Metazoa > Chordata > Lepidosauria > Squamata > Natricidae > Rhabdophis > Rhabdophis nuchalis. The sequence goes on from CM077643.1 coordinate 66,751,199, forward strand.
ACCTGTTATCACGATGAATTGAGTTCTCATGGAATCCACTTAATATTAGAATGAGCTTTTAAATCTGTCAGCTTTGATGGCTCTCCATCCTAGTTTTTGGATGAAAAGACTTTCATCCAAAGATTTTTATTTGCTCTAGGCCCAAAAGTTGTGGCTAATGCTTTATCCATTTACTCCAGCAAAGTGTATCAAGTTATTTGAAACTCTCTCACCCCTTCCCTACTGAGTAAATTAGAGATTTTGTATCCAATGAATACTTTGCCCTTTACTTAATTCCAAAATTAGGTAAAAAGAACAACATTTTTATTGTTAGTGATAATATTTGTGATGGCCAATATCTCTTGTCTCATTTTTCCCAATGGCAAGAGGAAGGAATGTTTTAGCACTGCATTTTGCACCTGAACAAATTAATAAAATAAAGTGTCTCTGGAGTATTTTGAAATGTCTCTGAAAATACTTTATTAAAAGCAATATATCAAGTATTGTGATAGGAATGATTTAATTGCATCAGTTCAATGAGTTGCCTTTTTCCTTCTTTGAAATGCCTTCCTTATATTAATAACTTTGAAACAAAGAACTAGATTTAATATTTCACAGCAATTTAATTTAGCACAAATATTGAGGGAACGTTTGCTGAAATGAGTTTTGGCTTAAGTACTTTTTATAGGTTTTGCAATAAGGAGGGTTTTAAACTCATTTGATTTGATGATGGCACCCCTTCTTCCCCATTGCAATTGGGTTTATAAATATCTATTCAACGAAGAAGCCATATTCCAGTTTATTAAAATGGCAAATTATTCATAGGTCATTACACCATATCCAAAAGGTTGGTGAAGATATAAAACATTCACAAGAATGGAAGCCAACAAGAAGTGCAAAATTTAAAATGCAATATGATTTCTGTAGATACCATAGTTGTAATAGCTGAATTAACAGCTTTGATATATCTGCTCCATTATGATATACCTGCTTATTTATTTCAATATTTTTTTCCAGATCCCACTGAAAAAAGCTTGTAATAATCCTCTTCTCATCACTGACACTTACATATATAAGATTTAGTCTTAAAATAATGGACTTGTTTCCACAAGACAGAACAAATTCAATATTTACCAAGTATATTGTTATTATTTATAACTTCTATAACCTTTCCCCATCATACCTAGAATAAAAGTACTTCAGTTCTAATTATTGATTCTCTTCATGCCATGGGAAAGTTGGCTGATATTCTTATTTTACAGATGAGACACTAAGTATGTTTATACATAATTATAAAACTGATCGGGATCTGTAATCCAGTGATATGAATATCTTCTTATCCATTGATGATACAGCTTTGGTTTTTAATAATGGAAGAAGGGAGATTATAGAATTTTTTTCACATTTTTGTTTTTGGAAAACACATTTATCCTTCTGGAAGAGGCATTCTATTTTATGCCATCACTTATAATAATAATAATAATAATAATAATAATAATAATAATAATAATAATAATAATAATAATAATAATAATAACTTATAAATAATAATAATAATAATAATAATAATAATAATAATAATAATAATAATGATGATGATGATGATGATGATGATGATGATGATGATGATGATGATGATGATGATGATGATGCCTCCAGAAATATATGAAAGGGATAATTCTTTTTTCTTTAGAGCAGCTATATGAATGAAGGGTTTTTTTGTTTGTTTTCTTTTGCAGTATAATGAACTTGTGTTAGTGAGCAGTTCAGTCAAATACATATACTGTAAATTTACTTAAAATTAAGTATTCCATGGAATTTATTTCTAGGTGTTTGTCTTAAATTATAACCTCAGTACGGTCTGGGAAAATCCTAATTTTAAATTAATCTAAAAGCTTTTTAAATTGAGAACAAGTGGACATTTACCTCCAAATGCTAGTTGAATAAACAGATTATGCCCCCAGCTATTTTCGTTTAGTTTTAGGGGACGTGGTTGCTCAGTGGCTAAGACACTGAGCATGTCGATCGGAAAGGTGGCAGTTCAGCGGTTTGAATCCCGAGTGCCATGTAACAGAGTGAGCTCCCGTTACTTGCCCCAGCTTTTGCCAACCTAGCAGTTCGAAATAATGTAAAAATGCAAGTAGAGAAATAGGAACCACCTTTGGTGGGAATGTAACAGTGTTTTGTGCACCTTTGGCATTTGGTCATGCTGGCCACATGATACAGAGTGATCTTTGGACAGCGCTGGCTCTTCGGCTTTGAAACGGAAATGAGCACTACCCCCAAGATTCAGGAATGACTAGCACATATGTGCGAAGGGAACCTTTACCTTACCTTTAGTTTATCTGTAGTTAAGGAATAAAAGAGAAATGTTTAGGTCTGAAAAAAGTATTGTTTTCCTAAGATTATAAAAACATATCAAATTCAGTTCTGAATGGAATCTAGAATCAGACACCCATTAGGCAGTACCAAACTGGATCAGAATGTGCAAATTTGTTCTTATTATTTCAAATCTATAGAGCCCCATGAATGAAAATTCTATGCCATGAAGGGAATTCTGGCTAGGAGGCAGAATATTTGGAGTGACATAATACAAATACATATACAAAATTAGGAACGGCAATTAGAAGGTCTCAGTAAATTATTTGGCGTTAAATACTATTTTTGATTGCAATGTAGCGTACACATAATCATGATGATTTTAAAAGTATTTGGTTTCAAATGCACATATTTAAATACATATTCCATATAATCTGCCCTGAAAGAAATTGAGAGATTTCTATGTTTTATTCCCTGTACATTCCAAAGAGTTTTGAAGACCTATCCTATATATAAAGACAGTAAGAACGGTTCTCAGAAGCAGAAATTTCTTAACAGAAATGTTATCTTTTAATATGAAACCTTGACATTTTTATTTTAGCGGATCGGAAGAAGAAAACTCATATCTATTCAAGGCTAGGTCCATAACTCCCTGAAGGTAAGGATTCATTGATAGAATCGAGCCCGTTGCATTCACAACACTATTGTCCACCAGCGAAAGTACTGCTATGGATGGATTCTATTTTTTTCATCTTAGAATAAAAAGCTGTGATTATTGTTATGTTGTATATTATGTTGTATTGTGCTTTATGCTACATTTTACTTTATGCCATGTGTTTTGTGCTATGTTGTGTTATATTATGTTATTATAATAATTTATGGTAGAAGATTACACAGTTTAGCATAGCATTCTAAATTCACTTCTATAGCAGAAATAACCATTTTTACGATACAAGTGAATTTGGAATACTTCTCTGTGGAACTGGTGATGATAATGATAATGCCACATGTATCGTTATCATAGAAATGAGGTAAGTTACACAATTACATAAAGTGTGTGAGAATATTTCCTCCTGAGATGCCCATGTGTGTGTTTTTTTAACCTGCTTCATATGTTCAATATTTGTGCAACATTATTTTCCCGTTTCCTCTCTACAGGCAGGTGACATGGCAGGATATCCTTTTGGCTTTTGATCCTCCTCCCATCTGAAACCACTCATAGAAGTGGTTACTGCACATCTTTAGACCCACTTGCATCCTTTCCTCTCAGAAAACCTGCCTGAAAGTTATGTAAGACCGGATCTCCAATAGCTATTGGAGCAGAGGTAAGCGGAGGCTGGGTCTTGTTAAAATTGGCTCGCGCGGCTGGTGGCTTCTCAGTTTAGGGGAGGAGCCTGCCTCTCTAATTTTTTCAGCTTTTCCTGATGGTTGCCTTCATTTTTCTGCCCATTTTAATCTGCAGCAAGCTGGGTAGCCAGCTTGCTGCAAAAGTAGATTCGTTATCATTTTTTAGAGCCACACTATGAGTAATTCAGCATTCCTATTGATCCCTTAGGGGAGGGTCTTAAGGATTTTAGATAACTGTAGGGTCAGCTCTTCTCCAAAATGCTGACTTGTAGAACTCCCTCACTCCAGCTTTCCCCATTCCCAGATGGAGAAAAGATCTTTGCAAAAGCAGGGATGTGCAAATAAACTAAAATGCTGAAAGTGAGCTCAGGAGATGGAATGTCCATAATAGAAGTAGGAAACAGGTCAGGTAATGCTCAACCTTTCAATTACTTTAGAGATGTAAGGTGCTGAAGATTGCTCATTAACTAAGGTTTAAAAAAAAACCACATTTGCTGTGTCATTATTCTTTTGAGCATTCATCTGACAGCTTCCAAAAGGTTTATCAGAAGTTGTTCTGATTCATTGGACAATCCACTCCCTGTTTTGCACTGGAGCAGTTTCTGCCTATCTCTAAGTCGGGGGTGAGTCAGATTTTTGCTTTTGTGTCCTGCTTCATATTTTGCCATGTTGATTCAAAAAGCGTCTGGTTTGAAAGTCTTTCCATGCTCCCAATTATTAGCATGAAGGCTATTTGTGTACAGCTTTATATATCCTGCCTCTTCTACTGCAGTCTTTCTATATTTTTCTGGAACCATGTCTGAAGTAGAAACCCAAATGCACTCAACTAAACAGTCTAACCAGAGCTTATTTTGATTTAGTCACTTGAAATTTCTCCCAAATAAATTTTTCTGTCAAATTGGAACTTGGATTTCAGCATTTTAGAGGGAAAGACTTATGCTTTTCTGTGAATTTCATTAATTTGTATGATTTCTTTAAAAAGATATTTATTTTACCTGAGTTACATTGGAAATGCATTAAAAGCCAGTGAAGGAAAATTTTAAATAGATAAATGTATCCCGTATCTTCCCTCCTCATCTTTTAATTATGATTTTATCTAGATCACGACTTCTATACTTGTTGTTTTAGAGATATTTATATGTTATGATTTTAATGTTTTATGCTGTAAGCTGCCCAGAGCCATTTTGTTATGATATGGACAGCAAATAAATTTAATAAATAAGTAAAACATTGGGAATAATCACTTCAAATCTTTATTATTAAGCTACGTTTGCCTTCTCATGAAAGAGCTCAAGCTGATTTTGTTTGTTTCTCATACTCTATTCATTCCAGTGTTTCTAAATTATTATTTTTTAAAATCTTGCCTATTTGCATCAGCCAAAATTCAATATATTCAGCTATTCCCAACATAGAGAAGACCAGGTTGTGTGTGTACCTGCCAAGTAAGCTATTAAATCTGAAGAGCCTGTCATGAAAAATTAAAGAATGTGCAATCATAAGTCAACTCTACAAAAGTAGTTGCACTCGCAGGGATTAAAAGCCAGATTTTCAATAGGAAAGGCAAACCTGCTGTCCTGGCAAACCCAATCTGACAGTTTTGTTTCCTCTCCTGTTATTTAATTATTTTCATCCACATTATTCCTGTCATAGATGAAGGAATATGCAAAACTTAGTACATTTTCTTACTTAAATACTTATTTTTTACCTATTTCTAGTCAGTGATGTTGAACAACAGACTCTGTTTATACACAGTTTTCTAATAAGACCAATTTCTTATTTTTTTTTAAAAAAAAATTACATTTATATGCTGCCCATCTTGTTATCAATTTTCCAAGTGATAACGTGTGCTGTGTTGAAATTTGCATCAGGATGTCTATCAAGCTTGAATGAGCTCAGAATTTTCTTTAGCTCATGTATGCCACTTCACCAATTGTATTTTCAGTATGATGTTCCTCAATAGCAGCATTTTTCAAACTTGACAATTTTAAGATGTGTAATCTTCAACTACCAAAACATTGCCCAGCCTGCACTGTGGGAAATTTTGGGAGTTGAAGTCCACATATCTTAAAGTTGGTAAGTTTGAGAAATGCTGGTCTATAGCACGGGTGTCAAACTAGTGGCGTCAAGTTGCTGTCATGTGACGTATCACAATGTTTCTTCTCTTCATGGAGCTGTGGTGGACATGGCCTGCACATGATGCATCTGGTCTGCGGGATGCCAAATTGATACCCCTGCTCTATAGCAAAGAAGAAACAATTTGATATGCAGATTCAGGTATAGATTTTCCACAAACCAAGAAAGTAACCTGGTTTTAATTCTTAAATGTATTTGCTTGCCATGCCCATTACAGATATACATTCAGTCTTAATCGTTCTACTTTTATTCTCATGGGAAGCACAGTAAATTTTAATGGTTGTGTCTGAACATTAAGAAGTAAAGTAGTAGCTGTAGGGATGGAAAAGCATTCAAAACGTTACATTAGCAATGGTATAATAACATTCTCAAGCTGTTCATCGGGATTTACATTGAATTTAAGGGTATAATTGTCTTGAACAATTCTTAAAAGGGTTTTATAATCTCATCATATTCCATCCTCAGGACAGTTCTGGAGGGCTTTTCTCATCTCATTCATCCATTTTCAGACTTCCAGTCTTACGAAAATGATGCTCTCCCACTTTAATTATAGGGCTGGTTAAGAATGCATTCTGTTGTTTTCACCCTGTTACTAGTTCACACACTGCTTGTTTATAGCTTTCCAAAAAACTCATTTTTAATAAGGTCAGATTTGCAATTTAAATTAATGTTAATATTTCTTGCAAACTCCAGAACAGTTTGTTTATGGAATGGCATGTAGATCCTATTAAAAATTTATGGGGCTCAGTTTTTTTTTAAAAAAAGACACACTTTATTTCCTTTGTTTTCCAAAAGACGTATAATAGGAAATAAACAGCTGTGCTTTTTCCTTTTTCCATTAAAAAACCCAAAATCCAGAACAATAGAAATGAAACAATTAAGCATTAAATTCAGAGTTTGAGTTGACAAAATAATTCTTAGTGAGCCAGCTCACTAATGCAAATTTCTCTGTTGCAAGTACTCTGCACTTACGACAAGTTCATGAATTTTTGAAATAAATCGACAGAATTTTTTATTAATGTTATTTTGGCCATTGCATGTGTTTCCTTTTGTTCATGGGAACCAATGTTCAAACATTCAATATTAATTATTCAAACTATTTTAGCCTATTAAAAACATTGCTCACTGTTGTTTAATATAATTGGAGACAGATTGTCTGAATCATATGTTATATTCTAGATAATCAAACCAGAATGACTAGAGGTCCATATTTTATTACTTCATCCCTTTCAGGGGTTGCTTCATACTAGGTTCCTATAATATTAAACTTCAGCAGCCTTTGGAGAACACTTTCACGGAGTCCTCCTTGATTTCAGTAGATACCAGCCAGTTTTGGGTAACTGTATCTAATTAATTTTTGTATTTTCTGCAAAGCATTCTTCAAAGTATGGGTATATCCCAATACTTGTTTTTGCAGGAGGCAACTGGACTTTCTTTTTCTTTTCTTTTTCTGCAGACATTTCACTTTTCATCCAAGAAGCTTCTTCAGCTCTGACTGGATGGTGGGGAATGGAAGGATTTATATTCCTTGCAGAAGTTGGTCATTTGCATCCTTTCGGGCAGGGGTCCCCAACCTTTTTGGCACCATGGCACCATGGCTCGGCCGGTGTAGAGGGGGAGCGGGGGGGAGGGGGAACAGGCAGCGCATGCGCATGTGTGTGTGTGTGAGTTGGCTCACTCGCCCCTCTCGGGCCCCCCAACGGTGCAAACGGTACGCCTGCGCTCTCCCGCCCCTGGCACGTGCTCTGCCCAGGGGGCTGCCTCCTCCTCCCTCCTCCTCCTCTCCGGCCCTTTCTAAGAGTTGCACCGCTCACTGCGGCCCGGTTCCTATCAAGCCACGGACTGGCACCGGTTGGGGACCCCTGCTTTAGGGAGTCATTGAGGCCACCTGGAGGTTTATCTATGTCCTCAAGGTCACCTGAGTAATGCAAATGGTTCCTGTATTCTGCAGTTTTTCTGTAAATCCATTAATACTCCCACACCATTAATGATAAGAAGGTCTGGATGAAAAGCGAAATGTCTTCAAAGAAAAAACAAGAAAGGCGAATTGCCTCCTGAGAAAGCACTTTTGGAACCACCATGACCTGGCTGATTTACAATCCCCATAGACTTTTAGCTATGCACTTTGGGATGAACACCTTTCGAATGGATTATGAATGGATTTCCAGAAAAGTTGCAGACTACAGGAACCATTTGCATTACTCAGGTGACCCTAAGGACAAATAAAACTCCAAGTGCCTCAACAACTCTCTAAAAGGATGCAAATGATCAGCTGTCTGCAAGGAATATAAATCCTTCTGTTCCCTTCTGTCCAGTCAGAGCTGAAGAAGTTTCTTGGATGAGAATAAAAACATCTTCATAGAAAAAGCAGGAACATCCAGTTGAAAAAGCACCTTTGGGACAACTATGACTTGGATGACGGAGAATCTCTCCGTCATATATATTCAAGAGTATACTAGACCAGGAACACGGAGGGAAGTTAATAAGCTGACTAGCCAGAGCTAATTGTGCTGTTTGAAGTGTCAAGCCAGCAAAATAATATGAAAGGTTGCTCAGTCCATAACAGTGACCCCATCAAGATGATATTGATAAGTGTCCAAGGTTGACAGGTATTGAAATTTGCCCTGGTACAGTATCAGCCGAACTCCCAGGATAAGTTCAGTACTGATTTACTGTAAATCATGTACTATATATCTTTTGTTGCCTTTTTTCAAGAACGGCTGCTTTTTCCTGCAATGTCAGATGCAATCATCATAGAACATTCCACCAGTTCCTAACAAAATGGCTTGGGAATATTTATTCAGTTGATAACCTTTTGTAAGGTAGAGGTCTAGGCAACCAGCCATGAATTTAAGAAAGTGGGAGAAGAACAAGGGTCAGATCTGAAAGAATCACTGCCAATTCAGTCCAGGGACTACACTGGGAATGAATTAGGATTTGAGATATCGCAGATAGCTCTTTAGTTGCCTATCAAATGAACCATTGGCTAGATGAGTAGGGCAAAACTATTTGATCCTTAACCACCTAGAGAATTTTTTAAATTTGTAGACTTGAGCATTTATCATATAGTACTATTGTGGATAAAATAGACAGGTACTAATTCTAACTTTATAAGCAATCTGAAAGCTTATAAATAATTTATAAGCAAATGTACCTATGATATAATGAAAAACAAAAATGCCCTATTCATTTAGGGCAGAGTAAATATTTTGCTTCCCTAAACTCTCAGTTATAGTCCTTGGGTTATCTATTCCATTCCAGTTTATTATTTTATGGTATATTATTTTTGAGAAATAGTGAAAGTTATTTATTTTATTTATTTGAAATGGTGCTGCCAGACTGTGAAGATTTTAGTTTCAGGAACAGAGAAAATTGTATGAATGATTCCTTTGCCTGTCATTATGACTCTGATAAGAGTTTTTATTAAAAAAAACTATTCTTTAGAAAGCTATCAAGCAAATCTTCTTGCAGTAGCTCTCTCATTTTTTCTATGTTGGATGTGAGATATTCTTCTATTATTTATAGCAGTAAAGATCTTCCAGGCTTAGAGGTTAAATCAAGGAATGGCAGGACAATTTTACTAATGGAAATTAGTTGCAGAAAGAATTTTATAATTGGGGCCTTCAAGTCAATAGTTCACCCTGGTGATTCATGTTAACTTGAGACTTCTGTTGACTCCATTTGAAAGCCGTCACTAGATAATTGAGCCATAAGTTCTTAATGTATTTTGAAGGCATGTGTGTATAAACACACATATGCCATCCATACATATTTTATGCACATACACATAAGGAAATAAGTGGGAATGTGTATCAATCAGACTTTAAACAAATCCATTCATTTGTAATATATTGTCACTTAAGCTTAACCCAATGAATGTATTCAGTTTGGACAGCTTTGCACTTATTTTTACATTACATCATAATTATGGGCATCAGCCACAAGAGCATTAGAGAAGATTTAGACCATTTCTTAATGTTGGTTAAAGGGATTCCTGCAGCAACCGGAGATTTTGTCAAAATGATGAAATATATATCATGACATCAAAGGTAAGCTCTTCCCTTTCTACCTGACATTATGGCACAAGTACAAAGTAGGCAGAGTTTACCTTGTAATTTGATGCACATTTTATCAATTAACTTTCTTGTGGAAGCCCATGGGTTGAGATGAAGATATCTCAAAAGGATAGCAGCAATTACAATATGTGCTGCTCTCCAATGTTCTAATTATTGGGCTCCAATTTTCATTTACATATGAATGGCAACGAGCTGGAAAAGTAAGCTTATTTCATTTAAAAAGTTACTCATATGTAGAAATGATTCTGAGTCAATTTTGGATGAGCTTTGGTTAAGTTAGTTAGTTAGATCGCTACATAACCATATTAATTAAACCTCCTATTAGTTTTCCATGACTGATGCATGATGGATAGACAGCTTGCACACAGGTGGCCAGTTAATTATTTTTATCTACATTTTATCTACATTTTAATGCTTGCTTACTTTTTAAATCATTTTTACCATACAAACATCATCATCATTATTTCTTTTTATAAAGTTTCTCTTATCTGCCAGCTGTTTTACCTATAGGGCTGCCAGTAAAACGGAAATATGAAATCCATCTGAAAAAAAATTGCTTTGAGAATAAATAACAATAGTTTTGAATGCCTGCTGAGTGTTAGAAAGTGGAATCTTTCTGTGGTCTCCATCAAACAAAATATTGCTCATTGAGAGAAAATTGGAATAAATCAAAAGAACAGTTTTGCATTTTGTCTGTCTTTAGCTTTGATAGTGAATCTTAGTTCTGGTTTTCAAAGAATGTGTAAGTAAGCCTTTCTGACTGATTTTTCAGAAAATTCTGCACTTGTTTTTAAATTTCAAAAGCCATTTCTAATGGACTGTTGGCAATATTTATAATCAAAGCCTACCTTGTATCAGTCTCTGGCTTGTTCTCTAGCTCCTATAATCCCTGTGAACCATCTCACAAAAACTTGTTCTGATGAGTTGTTGTTTTTCTTGATATATCCAACTGTGGCTAATCCCTATAATTGTTTTTGTGACAGAAATGCCTCTCCAACCATCTGTTTGGGGAGAGAAAGAAAGTTATTCTGGTTACTATCAAAACCCTCCTCATTTTGGTTCCAGAGATCTTCAAAAGAGAAAGGGGTTTTTGCATCTTCAAAAGGAGAATGACATTCTGTTGTCATAGCAATAGCACTTAGACTTATATACTGCTTCACAGTGCTTTACAGCTCTCTCTAACCAGTTTTACAGAGTCAGTATATTGTTCCCAACAATCTGGGTTCTCATTTTACTGACCTTGGAAGGATGGAAGGATGAGCCAACCTTCAGCCAGTCAGGATCCAACCTCTGGAAGTGGAATGCAGTTAGCCTGCAGTACTGCATTCTAATCACGGAGGTACCACAGCATAGCTAATAAATATTATGGAGTGGGTTTTTTTCAATTTCTTTTTATTTTTAATAAACAATCATATCATCTTTTCTATATCTTTAAATATCCATTATACTTTTATCCATACGTATGTATCTATCTATCTATCTATCTATCTATCTATCTATCTATCTATCTATCTATCTATCTATCTATCTATCTATCTATCTATCTATCTATCTATCTATCTACTATCTATCTCCATTTTTATATATCTTTCATGTATTCTTCTATATACATATATTTCTCTTATATTTCTTTTTCCATATTATTTTATATACCTACTAGCTGTACCCGGCCAAGTGTTGCTGTGGCCCAGTCTGGTTAAATGGCCAAACAATCTGTGTGTAGATCTACACCTGCACCCACAAACACATACACACAACCACTGTATAACCCCCATCCTACCTACCTACTGTATTTCCCCCCTCTCTCTACCCCTCTCTCTACCTACCTACTGTATTCCTCCCTCTCTATCTATCCCTCTACCTACCTACTGTATTTCTCCCTCCCTCTCTCCCTCTCTCCCTATCCCTCTCCCTCTCTCTATCCCTCCATGGGCCACGTGGGAGTGTGCTATCCTCTGCACCTTGTTTTGGGCCTAGTAGGCCTCCATACAGTGTGGAATGTTGGATGCTTATTCGGTTGCTGAGGAAACGACCATTGGAAATGTGAGGGGTGTGTGCGTGAAGCATCATAAGAAGCAGCCTTTCTTTTTCTTTTCTTTTCTTTTTTTAATTATTTTTTTTTAAAAATATTTTACAATATTTCACCCAGTGCTATACAAAACAAAAGGAAGAGTTGGTTTCAAGTGTCTTCTGTTATCTTTAAGATCTCCAAAATCCACGTTCTCTAGGTACAGGCGTCAAGGCATCCAAAGTTCCAAGTGCATAGTCCACAAATGGCTTCCAAGTCTTCCAAAAGATATCTTTTTTATAAACCCCCTCTCTGAATTTAATATCACACGTCATTTTATCATTTAAGGCTAATTTCCACATTTCACAGAACCATTCTTCTATTTTAATATTTACCTCTATTTTCCAATATCTTGCTATTACAATCCTACCCATTATAATCATAATTCTAATCAATTCTTTCTCATGTTTTGTTAACTCAGGTTCATTAATTATCAATAACAATATATTTTCTGATCTCAATATTATTATTCTTTTCATCATTTCACCCATAATTTTTTCTAATTGCTGCCAAAACTTTTTAATTTTCACACATTTATACCACATATGTTCATAAGTTCCCACTTCCATATTACATCTCCAACATTTATCGCTCATTTTTTTATCTATCAATGATAATCTTAATGGGGTCCAATACCATTTCCAAACAACCTTAAAATTATGCTCTTTAATCCTTATAGACAAAGTCCTCATGATTCGACTCTTCCAGTTCTCATTCCAATCCAAATCCAATATTTTAATCTTAAGGTCTTCCTCCCAGTTCCTTTTCATTACCATTTGTGGATTTCCATCAAAATTTATAATCTTATATATCTTACTAACGAGTCCTTTTAACCCAATTTCATCTTTAATAATTTGAGATACTAAACTTTCAAATTTAGTTTTACTTCTATCTATTTTACATATTCCCTTTACTTTCATAGTCCATTTTTCTACCTGTATTTTTTCGAACCAATTCAACTCCAATCTTTGGATTACTTTTTTTTTCCTACTCTCAATTCCTAGAGCTCTTAACCAATTTACTATATTTCCTATATTTTCCTCCTCAATTACTTTATCCCGACTTATATTAGTTTTAATCGGCCAACTTTCAGTTGTCTTCCCCAAGAAAGCTATATCCGGGATCAATTTTTTAACAAATTTATTCCAAATTTTGCTCAGCCCCTTTAACCAATAACTATTAATTGCCTTTGTTTTTGCTCTATCTAGAAACCATATAGATCCAAATCTCTTAATATCTTTTAGCTCCAGATCACCCCAATGACCATCTCCACCTTTAAGTATTTTTATCACGGTTCGAATATTATACGCCCGATAATAATTAAGTAGATTGGGAATTCCCAATCCACCCTCTTTTTGATTTTGATACCACATTTTCTTTATTATTCTTGGTTTTTTCCCACCATTACAGAATTTATCCAATTTCTTCTGATATTCTTCTATATCTTTCTCTATCAAATTTAGTGGTAGCATCTCAAACAAAAAATTGAACTTTGGTAACAACATCATTTTACACATTGCAATTCTACCAAACCAAGACAGCTTTATCTCTTTATACTTATCTATCTTTCTCTCTACTTCCTTCAACATCACCTCATAATTAATTTTTTTCAATTCTCTAACTTTGAGTGAAAGTGTTATCCCCAAATATTTCAATGTATTCTTAACTCTTATCCCAAATTGTTCTTGCATATTTTCCCACTCCTTACCATCTTTATTCATTAGTAGTTCAGATTTTGACCAATTTACCTTTAAACCTGTCATTTCTTCAAATTCTATCAAATGTTTATTTATCCTCTTTAAATCTTTCTCTATATCTTTCAAAATAATCAAGGTATCATCCGCATACAAATTTATCTTATATCCCTTGTACCCTTCCAATCCTTCATCTTCTTCTATCAATTTAATCAAAACCTCCATAACTAACAAGAATAATGTTGGGGACAAGGGACATCCCTGTCTCGTACCTGCTTCCAATTTAATCTCTCCCGTCATTGTTCCATTCACCTTTACCTTTGCACTACTTTTTTGATACAATTTTGAAATAACATGTATAAATTTATTACCAAAGCCTAATGCCTCAATAATTACCTTAATAGTATCCCATTGTACAGAATCAAAGGCTTTAAAAATATCTAACGATATTATACCTATTTCATCACCATTATTTTCAGCAACATCTATAATGTTCAATACTCTTCTAATTATATCACTCATATATCTACCTTTAACAAAACCTACTTGATTATAACTTATATATTTATCTATAAAACTATTTAATCTATTACTTATAATAGCTGTAAATATTTTTGCATCCTGGTTGATTAAAGAAATGGGTCGGTAGGACTCGATCCTCTCAAGATCTTTATCAGGTTTAGGAATTATAGATATTACTGTCTTATTCCATGACATCGGGACTTCTCCACCATGTAAAATTCAATTAAATAGTTTTTGCAGTCTTGGTGTTATTAGTTCTTTAAATTCTTTATAAAATTCCGCAGGTAATCCATCTTCTCCTGGGGTCTTCCCTAGTTTTAACTCTTGTATTATTTCGTTGATCTCCTCCTGTGTTATATTTTTTTCCATCAAGTCTTTATATGTTGGATCTATTTTTATAGCATATTTTCCAAGATGATTCTTCAATTTTTCTAAATCGATTGGTTTCTTTAAATATAATTTTTGAAAAAAATTCCTAGCTATTTCACATTTCTCCAATCTCTTATAGCACCTTATACCTTTTTCATCTATCAGAGAACCAATTTCTCTCTTTTGAGTTTTATTTTTCGCCATCTTTGCCAATAACCTAGAATTTTTATTACTAAATTCAAAAAAGTCCCTATTTAAATACCTTAAATTTTTTTTAACTAAAAATTTTTTAGTTTTTAATAAGTTCAATTCCTCCAAAAAATTTTTATCTTTCGTAAGTGAGAATTGGTTCTCCAATATCTTAATTTGTCTTGTATCCTGTTCTATTTTAGTTTTATATTCCTTATATTTTCTACTTGACAATTTAATACTTTCTCCCCTAAATATTGCTTTCATCGTATCCCAAACAATTTCAAATTTGACCTCTCCATTATCATTCAATCCCCAACTTTCTTCCCATTTTTTGAATATCCATATTTTATCCTCTTCCTTTTTATACAATTTTTCATCATATCTCCAACCTCTTTCCTTTTTCTCAAAGTTAAAATCTATTTCCATCGTAACTTCTGCATGGTCAGAATCCTTAAAAATTCCCACATCTACTTTATCTACATTATTCAACAAATCTTTAGAAACAAAAATATAATCAATTCTTGAATAAGTATTATATACCTTAGAACAAAAGGTATACACCCTTTCAGAACCTTTCAACTCCCTCCAAACATCAACTACACTATTTCGAAGCATCCATTTGTTTAAAATTTCCCCTTTATTTGTTTGTCTAAAGCGGGTAGGATTATTACTATCAATTCTATCCCTAATTAAATTAAAATCCCCCGCCACAATTACTTTCCCTACACTTTCTATTTCCAAAATCTTAGTAATTTTATCAAGAAATCCCTTTTGTTTTTCATTCGGTAGATATAAGTTAACCAATGTCACTTTTTGCTCATTAATATTCCCTATAATTATTAAATATCTTCCTTCTTCATCTCTAATTACTTGTTTTTTCTCAAAGTATACCCTATTTGATATCAATATCGCAACTCCTCTAGCTTTAGAAGTCCCAAAAGATTTTTCATAGATCTGCATACCTTTAATATTCATTCTATTAAAATCCTCCGATTTTTGATGAGTTTCCTGCAAAAATAATATGTCAGGTGAGTCCCTTTTAATTTTAAGCTCCAATCTTTTTCTTTTTATATGATTGCCTGTACCCTTCACGTTCCATGTCATTATTTTTATAAACCGCATTTAAACAGTAACTTTTTTAATCCTGACCCCTCCTCTTCCTTTATGTGCACACCCAACACCAAACAAAAAAGACATACAAAAAACACAACAAAAACAAACTTAAGACACAACCACAACAAATAACAATTAATCTTCACCCCCCACATCCTCATTCGAGTTACGCCTCCATATAAAGAGTGTGGGGGGGGGAACGTGCCCATGGTCAGGTCATTTCTTTCGGGTTATTCTTGTTTTCCACTTTCAAAAAAAGAAGATAACACTGGTTTGTCCCCGCACTCAGCTTCCTGCTTTCTTCTAAGATCCTCCTCCTCAGCTGACGCTCTCTTAGATTCTTCACGGATTTTCTTATGTTCGGACATTGCCGGAGAGATTTCTTTCCGTTTTAAACTTTTAGGATCTCCACCGACTGCTTCTTTTTCCTCCAATGTTGGAGATTCCACTTGTATTCCACCCATCTTAAGCATATGACCTTTAATTTCTTCTAAATCCTCGTCTTTCTCAACCAGCCCGAGCTTCCGTATCAATGTTATGGCATCCGTTTCCGAAGTAATAGTTTGCATTCTCCCTTTGTAAAAGAATTTCAACTGTTGTAACGGTCTCCAATTATACTTAATATCATTGTCTCTGAGGACTTTTGTAATTGGTTTTAAGAAAAATCTCCATTCCCTGTCTTCCCTAGAAATGTCTTGAAACACTTGAATTTCCTTCCCCTCAAATTTTGGGGGTTCTCCCAGTTCCCTTATTTTTCCCATAGCTTCTAATTTATCTCCAAGGTTTGCAAATCTCACAAGGACATTTCTATTAGCTCCACCTTGTCTCTTATAACCAATTCTAAAAACACTTACTAAGTCCGCTACCGTGTATACAATTGACGCATCAAGTTCATTCAGCCATTTTAACATTCTTTGCTTCAGGTTATCCGCCCTCTCCTCCGGAATCCCGCGAATAACAATATTATATTTTCTTGCTTCTTCTTCCAAAAGACTGATTCTCCTGTCTTGTTGCTGATTTTTCAAAAAAATCCCTTCAAACCTACGATCAGATTGTTCCTCGTGAACAAAAATCTGTTTAATATCATCCTTTATAAAGTTAATTTCCATATTTTGCTTTTCAAAGTTAACATTCATGTTATTGACCTCTTCTTTAATATTTTGAACCTCCAATGTCAAATTATCTAAACGATCAGTTACAACAGTCAGTTTTTCCCCAATCGTATTCAATGCTCCTATAATCCGTTCAAATTCAGAAGGCTGTTGAGTCATCGTGTCAAATCAGTAATCTCTTTAAAAAAAATTTTTTTTTTATTTAAACCTGCCAAGAGGGTCTTTAATGAAAAAAAAAGCAGAAACCCAATGAAAAATAGCTAAGACGGCTTTTAAAAACACCACGAAGCCAAAACAAAAGTAAAAAGGCTGGAATCCAAAGTCATAAAATACAAAGCCTGTATCTTTTTTTTTTAGGCTTGCCAGAAGCTCTCGCTACATCCAGCATAAACAACCCACTTAAGTTCAACAGTTTGCAGTCCACATAACTCTTTCAATGTGATTATGCCTTGTAGCAGATAAGAGAAACTTACAAATCACAACGCTTGTCAAAGCAGAGGCAAGCTGCCAACGCCGCTTCGATCAAACCTTTGTTCTTTGTTCTCCACGGAGAAACGAAACTTTGAAATTCAAGCAGTCCGGTTTGATCTATCGGTGTAAAAATCAGTCAACACAGTCCTCTGCCTTTCCGACCCCGTTGTAAACAATCTCGGCTTCTAACGGTGCATTTAATCACTTTTAATCCACAGTTTATTTAAAAAAAACACAACCCTACGAAATGGAGGAATGTCCTCAGCTACTCGGCCATAAGCCACGCCCCCAGAAGCAGCCTTTCTTAGCAACATTGTGTGACAATTTGGTGGCGATCGGTGCAGTACTTTCTGAGATTAGCGATTTTGCACAAACTATTTTAAATTTTTATTTATATAGATTTTATATTCCCCTCTTGTTAATTCTGTGGTTTCGTGTTTATTTTCTGATCTCTTAATCTTTTTTCCTATCTTTATTGCTTTCTTATCCTCTTGCTTCCCCAATGGCTCCTCTGTTGCCTCTACCCTGCCCATCTGCTGGCATCCCCCTGCCCGAGTAGCTCCAAGTATTTTACCCTTCTTTTGGAGAGAATGGCTCACTTCCAAGTAAATCACTGAGCTACATCCATCCTCTAAACATTTTTTGTTTGTTTCTTTTTTAAGCATGTGTTGGAACCTATGAGTAGCCCAAAGATATTCTATTAAATAAATATGTTATTGAGGACATTGGGACTTTTATTTCTCAATACCTACTGTATGTTGATTTTTTTTTATGGGTGAGAATTACATTAATGTTAGGTAAGAAATGAATTAGATGACACTGCTGTCATTCTGATGTCCATAGGTGTTACGTTACCCACGTTTCTTCTTATATGTGGCTATATTACTAAACATAAGGACTAATAATGTGGCAGATAATAGCTTCTGGTCACCAGGAAACCATCTATGTTTGAGCAAGATTTGGTTTATCTTTTTAGACAGCATTTAGGTGTATTGTCTCACTTGTTTACCTGAATTACACTTCATTAATGTCTTGCCATCTGTTTAGGCCACAGAGTCTTGTGGACAATCTATCAATTAACCATGATGGTTTTGTTCGCTTCTAGAATCTGGCTGGGACTTTTCGCTGAATTTTAAAATGGTAATTTTAAATGTTTTATCTACATTTCCATCCATTTTGGCAGTCTTATTAATCCAGATTTATGCCAGTGAACATATGGCTTTTCCATTTAAAGTATACTGTGGGACTCACAAGAGGGCATTGTGGAGAATAAGAATTTTTGTCCACATGGCTATGTAGACAGAACATTAAATCTTGCCTTTCTATTTGCTGGTTCCCCATAGGCCAGCACTATACTAATTATCTCCAAAATGATTGATGTTCACTTTTGCAGGTGGAATGTATGTTATAATTTTTCATTCTTCGATTTATCTCCTTTTAACAGCTGATTATTGCTTTGTGCCACGGATTGTGAGAAGTATTTCCAAAGGAAATGCTTTGATTAAAAAAAAATGAAAATCTCTATGATGGAATGATTGTTTTGCTCCTTCTTTAACATACAAGATTTAATTGCTGGAGGCTTTCTAGAAATAAAATGAGATGACTGAAGCATTCTCAACCTTGGCATTGGAATTAAAGTAGCCTAAATGTTAAAGAGACAACTCTGATAAGAGTAATAAGAATAATAAGAAAGCTTTTGTTTATGGTCATTGGTCTATAACAAATAGATGATACTTTATAAAATGGTATTCATGCTTGCCCATTGTACTGTCAGAAAATACATCTCCCGCCGCCATATAAGGATATTTTCCTAATTCCTTTCTTACCGCCACTATTATATTATGTCCAGATATTTTAAATTACTAACCATCCATCATGTATTATTCCTCTCCTATATCACGTCTGCCTGCAAAGGTGTAGAAAACTGTGACAGAGTAAACTCTAATGTGCTTTGGTGACCTGGCTCCATAAGTGCATCAATTCCCTTCTGTAATATGTTCAGCTGTGTGGCTGGAATGGATTGTTTTCTGTTTTTTTTTTTTTTGTAGTCTTCTCTTCTCTTAAAAGATCTGACCTGTAATTCATTAGCTGGGCAGGCACCCGGATGATATCCCAGTACAATTGACTACAGTGTAGTGGTTTGGGGAAATTGCCCATCAAATGAAATGTAAGACTTTTGTTTTTGTCTTAAAGTACTTTCTTTTTCCTTTTTTAAAAGGAATCTCAGGTTCCACTAAGATAAATAATAACAAACATCTTGTATTAATGTTACACTGGACTTTTTGTTAGTTCTACAAGTTAAAAAACAAGCACAGATTTTTCATGGGAATTTCAGCACTAGTGATATGATCGATGTTGATGTCCAGATTCAACTTCATTTATCCATGTCCAGTATATCATTACTGCAATAACACATGGTAACTTGCTTGTGTGTGTTGAACCATCACAAAAACAACACTTATATCTTGGCACATAATATCTGAATGCAGTGATAAAATACAGCAAAATAAAGGGATTATATACAAGGCATGCATTTGTTTGTTGATGCATATCTGATTTTACAAATAGGTTTTTTCATTCAGTCCAGCATTTTGCAAGATTCAATCAACAAACTGGAAATGGAAAACATTTACCTCTTACTATGGGTGTTCCAGAGAAGCTGACTAAAGTTTTGACTAAAGAATAAAAGAAGCTTCTTGGATGAGAAGCGAAATGTCTTCATGGAAAACTAAGAAAGTCCAGTTGCCTTTTGAAAAAGCACCTTTGGGACAACCATGATCTGGATGATTGAGAATCTTCATAGACATCTTCCAGTGGGCGGACAACCCACATTATAAATGGCCTCAGCAACATCCCAAGATCTGCTAAAATGCAATGGCAAAACAATTTTTAGTGGTGCAATTTTTCATTTTTTTACTACTTTAATTTTTTAATTTTTTAAGAGGCCTCTAGGAGGCAGATCACTCTTATTTTCTACCCCCTAGGACAGTGATGGTGAACCTTTTTTGGCTCACATGCCAAAAGCAGGGGGAGCTCAGGGGGTTTGTGCATGGGCATGCCACCCCCATACTGCTATGTGCATGACCCCAGCGTGTATGCACCCACGACCAGTGCTCGCCCCATTTTTGGAGTGCTTTTTTTTGCCCTCCCCAGGTTCTAGAGGCTTTATAGGAGCCAGGGGGGTGGGGCTAAAACAGCTGCCATTGCCTGCCCCCCAAGGCCCACCAGAGGCTTCAGGAGCTTCCCTGAAGCCTCTGGAGTGTGAAAAACCGCCCCTATGGGCAAACTGGAAGTTCAGGAACGGACTTCTGGTTTGCTCTTAGGGCTGGTTTTAGCACTCCGGAGCGTTCAAGAGCCTTTAGGAGGGTGAAAAATGGCCTCAAAAGGCTGAAGTCAGCTGGCCAGCATGCACATGTGTGCTGGCCAGCATCAGGCAACGCCTTGCGTGTCCTGACAAATGGCTCCGCGTGCACCTGTGGCACGCGTGCCACCTGTGGCACACATGCCATAGGTTCACCATCATTGCCCTAGGATATCCAGATTCCCCTAGTCAATGTTTTGAAACCTTGCAATTCAAAATGTGGCCATTTTGCTATCTACATTTCAGAGGTAAGCTTTTGTGGCATTTGAAGGTTTACCTCCTAGATGTTTCATCTTCCTATTACTACCCTTAATTTCCACAGAAAAATGAGGAATAGACAAAATCTCAGTTATGCCCATTCTGACGATACCTTGAAAAGATATCCTGTGTCCTTCCAGATTATTACAGGAATGAATCATAATGATGCTTTGCCAATAAAATTTGCCCACCCCATGTTTGGAAGATTATTTCTGCTCACTGAATCAAATCTAGCTTTATTATGCCCAGGCTAGGCAGGGACCACTGTACTGCTGCGCACAATTGATAATTTATCTCAGAATGAGATCATCTATCATATTTGCTTGTTTTTTAGTTATAGACCTAGAATAGTAAATTTCATTTTTCACTTCTTTCCTTGTTCGTAATCCTGTTTGAGTCTCTGGAACGTCTAAGTGTAAATAATTCTTTAAATGAAAACATGATAGAGTGATAAGCAGTGTTTTAAATCTTTGGAAGTTAATAATCTAGTAGTGATTGTGGTTTCCTCAGCATTCCAAATAATTAAGGTGCTAGTTTTCTCTGCAGGTGAAAGTTATTATTTAATGAAATAAAGAATGATTCCAATTTAATTTATAATATTTTCACTGCTTTTAAATATTTCTTAGCATTCTAAATTAGTGCTCATTAAAAGTTGGAAAAAGAAGAGTGGTCTCATTAGGATTTATAATTTGCCTCTGATCTTCTGCCTTACTATAAAGACGCTTTCTCTCTTTCTGTAAGTTTGTTTGTATAAGCATATTGCTTAAACGGAACTTGAAGAAGGTCTACAAAGAAATGCATTTAAAATAAAAAATAAATGGAACCAATAAATGGGCCATCTTCCTGCCTTCGAATAATATTACCATGTAATATACATCATTATGAACAGTGGTTGGGAACTGGTGTTACAGTATATGGCACCCCTATTATGATTCTCATCTGCCAAGTATGGGCAACTGTATACTCTTGAAAACCTTCAAAGTCAGATCCACTTGCAACAATATTTTCTCTTTCCTCACCCCTTAATATACAGTTGACCACAACACTACAAACTCTTTCTGCAGGCACTTGAATTAGTGGAATTCCCAATTAGTGGTGAAGGAATTTAGCACCCACCCCCTCCTAACAGATGCAGAATGTTAAAAAGGCAGAATATTATATTTCCCTGGATGAGAGAAAAGGAGAAACATGCTTTTAAAGACAAAGCAGCTCCCTGACCCCCTTCAGCTCCAGAGTGAAGGGATTGAGACTTAGCCCTCAGTACATGATAGGATTAGCAACATAACTCACCATACTTCACCTAGGAAGATTACATCAAGATTCAACCAGGCCTGGGACAAAGAGCCTACATAGTTAGCTAATACCCCTGACCCCTGGGAGTCTGACAGCCAATGGGATATATTTCTTACACAGGAAAAGGAAACTCTTAAGGTGGGACCCAACAGAGGGCATAAAACCAAGGCTCTCCTAGCACCCCTTCCCTTTTCACCCAGGAGCTCCAATGCATTAAACCACTTTTCCAAGCAGTCTCCATATTTCCAGTGTCTTTCTTCACACTTGAAACTGAACCCAAATGGGCATTTTTTCCAACAGTGGGATATCAATAATTTTAGTCCTGACACCATATTTTAAAACTATTTTTTTTCTCTTAGGTTTTTAATTTTTTTTTACTGTGTTGCTTGAGTTAGGTGCTCATATAAATATTCTATGACACCAGGACAAATATGGCATATTTCAGGTCCAGGTAGAAGAAGAACATAGTGACTTCAACATATAAGAACTGGTTTGGACAAAACTCAGCAGCACTTTTTCATGTGGCTGTTGATAAAAATAGGATCATCAAATGATTGCTAGCATCTGATGAGGGATATGGCACAAGAAAAAAGAATAAATGTTCTAAGTAACAGTAGCACTTTGCATCAGGCAATTTGAGATGTGATAAAGGCACAGAGTTCCAGTTCTATTAATCACGTATAACTTTCTAGTTTTAAAATTAAGATTTTAAAATCACTGTTTCTTAAATTTTTGATAAAATCACAAGCTTGAAAAAAAAAAGCAATAAACGCTTATTTATTGTTGCAGGGTCTCACATTTCAGTAGAGTTACAATTCCCTCCCTCACTCTAGGGGAAGTTTACTGCAAAATCACCATTCCCTCCCGATCAGCTGGGACTTGGGAGGCAGAGAATAGATGGGGGAACTACTCAAAATTTCCACTACAGGTTCTCCAGAACTGGTCAGAACCTGCTGAATACCACTTCTGATACTCCTACTTTTTCTATAAAAGTGTCTTTAAAGAGGAAGGCTAGCTCCAGATTTAACACCTGTTTAAATCTGGAGCTAGGAAGAACTTCTTCAGTAGGGGGAACACCACCATCTATTTCAATATATAATTGTTCTATAGATGTGTTTTTCTTCATAAAACATTTACCATTAATTATGTCAATATTCAAAATAGTTAAGTGGAATCAACATAGATCTCTGTCTCTCTCTGTCTCTGACTCTCTCTCTGTCTTTGTGTATGTTATTCATTTTCATAATTTATTTTTCCCCAGAGGCTTGTATGTATTTTCTTCTATTGCTATATATTCTCTTTTATCTGAGCAATACAATTTGAAAATGCCCACAGGTATTTAATAGAATGGTATGAACAAATCCTATTTTAACATGCATCTGTAACTACTCAGTTGTTAGATATCATCTGCATCTAACAACCTGTATTCCATTTCTATTATATGCTTAGTAATTTGACTAGATTATCTTCTTAAACACACTAAAGGTCTGATACAAAATTTACAGTTAAGGGAGTTAGAAGAAATCCTTGGTACTTATGTAAGGGATATAATCCCATTGACAATTACACAAGAAGAGGGAATACATTATTTTTTAAATCCACAAAATAAATTCTGCAGGGAATCTATTTTATTTATTCAGTTTTTAGGCCACCCACTCACCAAGTGACTCTAGTCAATTATGAGAAGATTAAAAATATCATAGTACAAATAAGAATCTATAAAAGTATATTGTGCTAGGAACAAATAACTCACACAACTGAAATAGGCTTACATAATTTCCAGTCGTACTATGAGGAAAAGCAATTTCTTTAACTGGTAGGGTCCAGGCAACTTCTATTCACTCTGTGTTGCAAAACTTTAATTTGACCTATAGTAGACTTTCCCCACATCCATCAATGCAAATGACTGTCGACATACTAATTATCTAATATTAGTAGAAGCCCAATAGTCCATTATAAAATCAGATTGTATGGAGCAAATTATTAAAGCTAATAATTTATGTAGTCTACATGCTAACATTGTTGTTAAATTTTGGCATTGACATTTCAAAAAGATTTTGGATGATATCTCCAAAAATGTATCCCTATACATTTCCTTCCTTTTCTAATTTTAAAGTAGGTTTTATGTATAACTCCTAAGATAATGAACCAATTCTGACATCTTTTAAATTAAGATCACTTATCAATTTTCAGATCCAAGGTGCCTAATATGTACCCCTTTTGTGAGTTGAGCTTGGTGATCATCTAAGACAAGCTTATGCCTTCCTTGAAATCTTCCCTCTGAGTATGAACATTGAAAGCCAAGGAAATTTCATTACCAACCTGGAGACAGTCCAGGGGCTCAGAAAGGGACTCCATCACATAGCAAGATGGGCAATACATTAACAAGTTTTCTAGCTTGTCTCTACTAGCTAACATTATAGGCAATCATTAATAGTCCTCACCTTCAGAGGTCTAATGTTACATAATGTTCTAAGGAGAAGACAGAACTTGAGAATAAAAGTAATTGTCTGTTGCTAGTGGAAAAGGAAGTAAAAAACCTTGAAATAGTGAATTTTTAACTTAATTGAATAATTAAAATTTCATAGATAATTAGAGCCTGAGGAAATACAATATGGTTCCCTTCTATTTACAGGAAAGCTTTAGTCTTAAAAAATACCAATGACATACATAATTGAGAAAAACAGGGATATGAAAAAATCTTTCAAACATGAGATAAGATTGTATATTTAGAGACCTTAAGGGGAAAAATTCTGTATTTCTGTGCTTTATTATTTTGTCAGAATCTCTTAAGCAGCAGACAACTTTTAATTTCACGACTACAGTCACCATCCCTATGAACATTTAATTCAGAAATTAACTGGACTATATCTGCCATCATCACTCACTATTGACCACATTGGTTAGAGTTGCTATGAACTGAAATTTGACTATTTCAGGAGAGCCACTTACAGTACTTGGTATTTATCTCATATTTATCTCTTGGATGACTGTGTGTTAAATCTCTGCATTCTGTTTTAATGCTAGTTGGAGAGCTAAACTAGTTCAGAATCTAATCTGGTTTTCATATGTATCTGCCTTATCATATCCCAGAAATGCTTCATTATACTATAAAAAATGTCTGACCCTGTACAAATTTTGTTTACATTCCTAATGGAACTTACTATAAATTAATCTAAATCAGGGGTTCCCAAACTTGGCAACTTTAAGACTTGTGGACTTCAACTAGCTGGTTGGAGAATTGTGGGAGTTGAAGTCAAGTCTTAAAGTTGCCAAGTTTGGGAACCCCTGATCTAAATCTAACAGAGCTGTGAATTACTATGTGCAAAATATTACCCCAGAGGTACAGTGATTAGAATGCAGTATTGCAGGCTAACTCTGCCCCTAATCTGGAGTTTGATCCTGATGGGCTCAAGGTTGGTTATACAAGGACCCAGATTGTTGGGGGCAATATGCTGACATTGTAAACCGCTCAAAGAGTGCTGTGAGGAACTATGGAACAGTATATAAGTCTATGTGCTATTGCTATAACTACTAATTGCTACAATATAACCCTGATATAACCCTTCAGAGGTATTCTAGTGAACAAAAGTACAAATCAAGAAACAGCAAGAAAGCATCAGCCAACAGAATGCATGCACTTTTGTTCCATGTTAAGATTCTGATTTCCCCTACACTTGTGACAACATGATTAGAATAAGTGGCTGCTGATAAAGTGACATGGGGATTTTGTTTTAAAAGAGAAAATATTTCAAGTAAATGACTATATAGTGAGAACTTGGAGCCAGTAGCTCAAGCAGCATCAGCATATTTGATTAATGAACTGTTTTATTGGGCATGCAAATAATATGCTATGTCAGAAGACCATATGTCGTAGATTAGAAAAATATTAAACTTCTCTTAGTGCCAAGTAGAAAATTTAAAGTATCCTTCTGGTAAAATATATCCTTCTGCTTTTTGTTTTTTTAATGACATGTTGGCATTACTATTATTTATATTGTTGATAGATTACATGCCATGTTTATTTAATTCCAAGATAATCTCCCTTCCAAGATTTTAATGTTTTAAAACTTTATTTTTGTTTACATTAGTACATACTGAAAACACTGAATCGTACTAAACATATATTTCTCTTTAACTGCAATGATCCTTGAGTACAAATATAAAACAATAGAGTCTGGCTGCCCTCAAAATAATTCTTGCCCTTTTCTCTTAAAAACCCACATGGTTGGTTCTTCAGCCAGCAATGCATTAAGATTCTTATTTTTTCTTGAAGAATAAAGAGCTTGATCTATATATCACACAGAGACATGTGTTTAGTGATATGGACCTGTGGTATGTATGGATAGACAGGAAGTTCGCAAACTTTGTTGGTGCAGATAGTATCTTTGTATTTATTTTAGGAAAACAACTCAAGACTGTTGATCCTATGTTCATTCAGTCTTCCTTGAAACTTGTCTCTTGTGGTATAAGTTTATTTCCTTCTTAGTCCTCTTGCCACCATTTCTGATGCCTTTTTCTCTGTTTTAAGTTGACTTCACACTTCCTCTGTTTTGTTCTTTCTTCTCTAGTTCTTTCTTTCTTTAACTCTACAACAAGGGTCCCAAAATCCCAGTCTGTGGACCAGCACTGATCTGCCGCATGCCAGAAACCGGTCCATGCAAACAAACAAAGTCCCATCTGCAGTCAACACATGAAACCACACCCACTTTGGTCCATGAAAAAACCTCTGTCCACGGAACCAGTCCTTGGTGCCAAAGGATCAGGGGTCATTGCTCTACAACATGCTTTAATACGTAATGGGGCTGTATCCACTTGTTTCATAACTTCACTCCTTTTCTATATACCATATAGCCATATGACACAAAGTCTTCTTTATGCAAGGAAGTCATTATTCATATAGCGATTTTGGGAACATAATTATAGAGAATGTAAATAGCATCTGAAATAGTGAGGGTTATGTTTACAATGCATAGTTAAAGAGTGCAATGAGTGGAATGAGGGCAAACTATTCAGCTCAGTCTTTCATCTTGATGCTGCTGACACCGTCCCCCGCCCCCCGGCAGCATCCCTAGTTACAGTAATTTTTGAGACTAGGTATTAAAGATGCAATTTGAAATTATCATTTTGATCTGGAATAATGAATAGAATAATAATCTCAACAATGGATGTATCATTTTCATTTCTCAAGCTAGCTACTCCATTCTTTAAGACTCAGGATAAAATTCCCATGTCTTTGTGAAACCAATTACATTTAGATTGATTAATTTGTATAAATTGCCTTGATAATTTTTATTATGGACTTCTTTTTGGAGACTGGTGAATTGAGTAGAAGCATTGTCCTAGAAAATCTCCTTGAAATAATATCTTCCCTTGATTTCCTTATTATGCAATATTGTAAAATGTATGTCCCATTGGCTTTGTTGCAGTTTAGTTCCATGTACAGTAATCCCTCGTTTTCCGCGGTTAATGGGGACCGCAACCTTCCGCGAAAACCGGAAATCCGCGAAGTAGGATTCGCTAGGAAACTTGAATTGGTGGACATGTTTAAAGCAACCACTAGGGGGCACTTGCCTCCAACCAATGCATTTTTTCTGTATTTTTTACAAATCCGCGAAGCACTGAATCCGTGGAAAACGAAGCCGCGGAAAACGAGGGATTACTGTA
The DNA here is from genome assembly GCA_039707465.1 of Rhabdophis nuchalis. Classification (NCBI taxonomy): domain Eukaryota; kingdom Metazoa; phylum Chordata; class Lepidosauria; order Squamata; family Natricidae; genus Rhabdophis; species Rhabdophis nuchalis. The sequence goes on from CM077643.1 coordinate 66,779,173, forward strand.
GATGGATATAGGATTGCTGCTTTAAGGAGATTTTTGTAGAAGCATTCTAGATAGATTTGCTTCAATTAAACAGTCCATTTCAATATACAAATTTTTCATAGATAGGATGATGAACAAGCCCAAACTTGTTGGTAGCTGTGCACATTTAGGCAGGATATTGATTGTGTTTAGTGATTGCTGAAGAAAGCCATACTTTCAGATCTTTGCAACATACATCTATTTTATATCACTGTTCAGGACTATGGATTTAATCATATAAAATTCTTATTACTTACAGCTACAGGGAGACAGATATCACATCTCCTTCCTTCCTTCCTTCCTTCCTTCCTTCCTTCCTTCCTTCCTTCCTTCCTTCCTTCCTTCCTTCCTTCCTTCTTTTCCTCCCTCCCTCCCTTCTGCATGAGTTTAATGAGGGAAACATGCCTTTCTATAATCTGACAGAGAAATATTTACTGTACAACCCCTTTATAAATTATACTATTTTCTTCTTATATTACTTTTTGCTTCTTTGTATCCTTGTAAAATATTTGTGGGAGAAGTAGCCAAAATTAAACACAATTTTATTTCCTAGTAACTTCAATAGAATAATTATTCTGTACTCAATCTATGTGTGGATATTCCTTATTTGAAGAGAATTCAGCATTGTCAAGAACTGAAGTGGTCGGGGAGTGGAGAGACCATTTTAATCCCAGTAGGTGATAGAACCAATCGTATACAGATTACATTATATTATGAATATATGAGGTAAGGTAATAATAATAATAATAATAATATTTAATTTCTAGACCGCTCCCTCTCCCCAAGGGGACTCGGAGCGGTGCACAGGGAAATTAAAACAATAAATATACATAGATATACAAACAGTTAAAAAACACATTAAACAATAAAACCCTGCGCTAAAATTCCCCAAAACCAATCACTAAGACCCTAAACCCTATAATACTATGGTAAGAGGCTACCCTAGGCCGGCCAGGCAGAAAAAGTGCGTTTTCAATTTCAGACGGAAGGAACGGAGGTCCGTGGTAGTTCTAATATCGGGGGGGGGGGGGGAGGTCGTTCCAGAGGGCAGGGCCCGCCACAGAGAGAGCCCTTCCCCTGGGCGTCGCCCGCTGACAAAGTCTAGTGGACGGCACCCGGAGAAGTCCCTCTCTGTGGGAGCGAATCGGCCGTGAGGAAGTATGAGGCAGAATCCGATCCCGCAGAGATGAAGCTATGAACTGCTCTGGTATGAAAGAGACTGTATTTTTAGGAACAGAAATCTCTCTTCTTCATATGATGCTGGGGCAGCATATTTTTAACTCTATACTAGTTTCACTTTACAGTATCTCTGGATTGTTAAATTATCCAGATGAAAATAAACCTCATTTTAAATAGCTTGGAAAATGGCAAGGGAACAAACATGTTATTGGAAAACATGAACAAATAAACATCAGTAAATCACCTGGAAAAAATATCCCTGCCATCTGCACATGGTCAGGAAAAGAAAAAGGAACTGAATGAATTATATTGTCTGAATTTATTTTTCAAACAACATTATCTGCAATGAAGACATGGAGAATTGCCCAATTCTACAATTGGCCATTTTTATAAAAGATATGAGGGATAATTTGAGAACTACATTTGCTGAACTAAATCCAAGTTCTTAATATAAAAGGAAGCTGCTCTAATCTTCTACGACCAGCCAAATGCCATCTGGAACTATAAAGGTTACTGAAAAAGAGCAATCAATTTTTGGATCTCCTTTTACAGTCTGTTGACTGCATCAAATAATCCAGTACCTGGCTTTTAAGACAGCTTTTATACTGAAGGTTTGCTTCACTGAATTTTCACACTTCCCCACACCCTTTTATGTCCATATTGTAAATGCTGCTATTTTTAATTTTAAATATGTCAAAATTCTCTTGATTGCTGCCTTCAATCATTCTTTTGTACAAACATTTTGTCTTAGCACACAATGGCTGATTTATGCTGCTTTTTATTTTGCTGCCACTCAGTAAGTATCTTCTTTCAAACACACCTATGTATTCGTGGAAAATATAAGAATGTAAGAATGCTGCAGTAGTCCAATAAGGTATTTATTTGTTTGTTTTTAAAATACTGCAGTCCCCAAAATATCTACAGTTGAGGGTCCTGCTTTTATGATGATAAAACAATTGAAGTAGTGTGGGTGTGGTTGAGAGAGGGGGGGGGGAAGGAGAGAGAATATCTGTCAAATAATTTTCCAGATTTTATTAAGAAAACAAATTTTGGGTTGGGAAACTACTTACTGCAGGGATGTCCAAACTTGGGAACTTTAAGACTTGTGGACTTCAACTCCCAGAATTCCCCAGCCAGCTATGCTGGCTGGGGAATTCTGGGAGTTGAAGTCCACAAGTCTTAAAGTTCCCAAGTTTGGACATCCCTGACTTACTGTTTTGAAGACCATTGCACAATGAAGGAGAAATGGAATGAATTTCCATGCCAGTAGGGTGAAAAATACTTTCCCCAATTGCTCAGATGTATTTATTTAGCACATTTAGGTGTCCAGACATCTCACATAATACAATTCAATAGTTTTATTGAACTAAAAATAAGCAGGCAATGGATTATATACTTTACAGAACCATTCAATAAATATTCTGTTTATTGAGCTTAAAAGCAAATATGGACAAGATTTAGGCTTGCAGGATAACTTATAGATGGGAAATACAAACTGTCATTGGGTTTTCATATTTCTCTTATGAAAAACAGATATTGCTTGAATATTGATTATTTACTACAACTTGTTCCTCTTTTTAACTTAGAGATAGATTGTATCTAGTACTTTTAAACTTAGAAATATATCTAATATTTTATAAAGTGCACAATGCCTTTTCTCCCCAACCTTCAGATGAATACTACTTGCCTCTCTGATTGAAACAAAAGTTTCCAGCTAGCTAGTAGTCAGTTACTGACTGCAGTAGCAACTGGCAACTCTGTCACTAAGCAGCACAGTCTTTAAGCATGATGTCTTGTGAAGACACCCACTTATAGTATCAATTTCACCATTCCTGCTGTTGTCATTAAGTGAATTACTGTGGATAATTAGGCAGAACATCAGGTGACCCTGACTTGTGCTTTATTGCTGGCTTCTTCATTGTCTTTGCCAGCTGTGAAAGTCACAAATGGCAATCACATGACCACAGGACCCTGAAATTGTTGTGTTCACCTGCCAGTCATCAAGGGTCTGAATCACAGTCATGTGATGATGGGAATGTTGTGACAGTGGCAACTTTGAGAACTGGTAGGAAGTCTTGTTTTTCAGGGCTGTTGAATGGTTGATGAACAAGCCTTCGGTGAGGGACAATTATCTGTATTTATTAGATTTATTTGTATTTAATACAGAAACTAGAAAAGTAGTATGTGGGCAGATGATGGAATGGATAATTCTTCCCAATTTTTGCAAAAGAAGGGTACGTTCTCCAACAAAGTCTGGACTTTCCTTTAACAAGGACTACAAGAACCAAATGGCCGATGTTTCCTTATTGCAAGTAAACTGAGTTGTTTAGGGAACCAGGAAGAAGGCTGACTCTTGGAGACAAGCCTGCACAGTGAAAGGCATGACATTCATACAGATGTATTTGTTAGGCCTAGCAGGGTTGCAAAATTTGAATGTATGCCAGGACATCTCTTTGTTAACATCTATTTGAACTTTTGCAGCTGAATTCTGGGAGCCCCTCCTTTGACCATCTCATAAATAATTGCAAGAATTCTACAGCCTATCTTTATAATTTATTTAAAATTCTTAGCTCTTTTGGAAAAAAAATGAAAGCATCAGGCCAAATGAGACGGAAACAGTTTTATTCTGTAATCCAATCTTGTTTGAAAAATATCTTCAGAATTTTGCATGTCTATTTTCTTTCTCTACCTCTCTGCACTAGCTCATGTCTTTGCAGTAAGGAATATTTAAATTTTCTATATTTTTTTCCAATTTTGGATTAGTAATTTATCTTTGGAGCAAGTGGATTGATTTATCTTATATAAATAAAAATGTAACAAGAGTTTGTTCAAAACCGCTAATCTCCAAAAGTACTGCACCGATCGCTTCCAAATTTTCACACATTTCTTTGAAATACAGCACCAATAATATATATATATGTTTTCTGAGGTTTTTGCGGGTGTTTGTATGTAGGTCTTTGGTTGTTCGGGTTTTCTCCCGTGTAGAATTGGAAGTATCTTCACGACGTTTCGATGAAATCTCATTCATCATCTTCAGGCTGGTGCTTCCGGCTTGGCAAGGAAGCACCTACGCGGGAGAAAACCCGAACAACCAAAGACCTATATATATATATATATCAGGGGTGGGTTTCAAATTTTTTGGAACAGGTTCTGTGGGTGTGGCCTGCTTTGTGGGAGTGGCTTGCTGGCCATGTGACTGGGTGGGAGTGGCTTGCCAGCCCTGTGACCGGGTGGGAGTGGCCAACTTGGAAAATGTGAAACTCACTTAACAATGGTCTTGGTTAACAACTAAACTTTTGGGCTCAATTGTGGTCATACATTCTTTCTTTCTTTCTCTTTCTTTCCTTCTCTCTCTCTTTCCCACTTTCTCTCTCTCTTTCTTTCTCTCTCTCTTTCCCTCTTTCTCTTTCTCTCTTTCTTTCTCTTTCTTTCTTTCTCTCTTTCTTTCTCTTTCTCTCTTTCTTTCCCTCTTTTTCTTTCTCTTTCTTTCTTTCTTTCTCGCTTTCTCTTTTTCTTTCTCTCTTTTTTTCTCTCTTTCCTTTCTGTCTCTCTTTCTCTGTCTTTCTCTCTCTCTTTCTTCTCTCTCACTTTTTTCTTTCTTTCTTTCTCTTTCTTTCTTTCTCTCTCTGTCTCTCTCCCCTTCATCCGCCCATCTATCACTCTGTGTTTGTGTGTGTGTGTGTCTGTCTCGCATTCACGCACTTAAATCACTTTCTGCGTCTCTCTCTTTCTCTCCGTCCCTCCCTCTCTGTCTCTGTGTGTGTGTCTGTCACTCTCTGATTCCCCCCTCCCTCCCTGTCTCTCTCTGTGTCTGTGCCTCTCTCTGTCTGTCTGTCGTCGTGCCCGCCCGCCCGCCCGCCCCCCGCGGAGCTTCTTCATCCCGGGGCCGCTGTGCTCACTCACCTTAGCCTGCCCTCCCCGCCGCCCGGCCGCCTGCAGCTGAGAAGCGTGTGTGTGTGTGTGGGAACAGGGAAAGTTTTGCCGTGAGTGGCGGGGGGTGGGGTGGGGGTTCGCGCAGCTTAGCGCGCTCTTGTTCCGCTGCCCCTAGCCGGCAGGCTTCAAAGGCCACTCACAGACACAAGCCTGCCTGATGATGACAAGTGAGATCTTGTCGAAACTTTGCAACAACTTTTCTATGCCTTATACACGGGAAAATCCCCGAAGCCAGCTATGCCAGCATATATATATATATATATATATATATATATATATATATATATATGAAGACTAATTATCACAGCTCCTGTGAAGAGGTCCCTTTAAGGGGAGGAGACTCAACGTCATCCCTCTCTGCCTTTTGACTCAACCCAGAGTCATCCAGACAGAGAACCAAATTAGATTACTGCTGTGTGACATTTTTTAGATGTGTGTTAGATCTAATATATATATATATATATATATATATATATATATATATATATATATATATATATATATATATATATATATATATATATATATATATATATATATGTATATATATATGTATATATATATATGTATATATATATATATATATATATATATATATATATATATATATATATATATATATATATATATATATATATATATAATGTTAGATCTAAATCTAACACACACACACACACACACACACACACACACACACATATACATATATATGTAGGTCTTTGGTTGTTCGGGTTTTCTCCCGCGTAGAATTGGAAGTATCTTCACGACGTTTCGATGAAATCTCATTCATCATCTTCAGGCTGGTGCTTCGGGCTTGGTGCTTCCAGGAGCAATGTGAGATCTCAGCCGGTTCCTCTTTTTAACTGCCAGTGGGGGTGTGACTTGATTGGATGGGAGCTTGGCTGCATTCTGATTGGGTGGAGGTGTGTTCTGATTGGAACACGCCCCCATCCAATCAGAGCACAGCCAAACTCCCATCCAATCAGAGCACAGCCAAACCCCCTACCAATCAGAACACACCTCCACCCAATCAGAATGCAGCCAAGCTCCCATCCAATCAAGTCACACCCCCACTGGCAGTTAAAAAGAGGAACCGGCTGAGATCTCACATTGCTCCTGGAAGCATCAAGCCCGAAGCACCAGCCTGAAGATGATGAATGAGATTTCATCGAAACGTCGTGAAGATACTTCCAATTCTACGCGGGAGAAAACCCGAACAACCAAAGACCTACATACAAACACCCGCGAAAACCTCAGAAAACATATATATATATATATATGTTTTCCTTTTTATAAGATGAGAGAACAGAATAAAAAATTCCACAGATCTATAGTAGATGCATCAAGATGCATTATGGTATCTTCTCCCATAAGAGAATAACAGTGATGGTGATGATTTTTATTCAATTATGAGAGACAAAGAGAAGTTGGCTATAAGTAGTAAGAAGTAAGTATATAATTATATACTATTTAATAATTAGTATTGTATGTTAGTACAATAATTAATATAGTTAGTGCAATAATTAGTATTGTATTAGTATGTTGAGTAATATGCGAAGAAATAAAGAAACAACTATTACACCAATAGTATATAATTATATACTATTTAATAATTAGTATATAATTATATACTATTGGTGTAATAGTTGTTTCTTTATTTTTTTGCCTATTACTCAATAGGAAGACAGGGACATAGTTGATTAAAATTGAAACCCCTCCTCCAGGTGTCTTGAAATCAACTTGCTCATAATCAGTTTTGGTTGAGCTTGTAGTGGTAGATGTTATGATCGAAGCCCACATTCCTTTGACAGCTTCTTTCTGAATGTAATTGTCTGCTTCCAACTTGTTGAATGTTTGAACATCCCAGCTGCCGTGACAAATATTCTCGAGACATGCTGGCGCTTCTTGTACATTAGCAATGCATGGTTATGTTGGGAGAGATCTCTGGTCTCTCCTCTGCCTTAGTATTAAAAAACAAGTTATTGAAAAATGTTTTGTGGGATGAAGCCTTAATGGCAAAATGGCTTGAAATAGCACCACCTTGTATGCATGCCATATGTTTGAGAAATAAATCTTCTTCCCCCAACTCTGCTTTCATGTTTAAATGCATTGCAACATCACCACAAGGGAATGTTTATCTTGTTAACAACATCAATCTTTGCTCTGGCTTTTGTTCTCTCTGTTACCATGATCTCTGCTCCTCCCAATTGGGAACTGTTTCAAATCTACATATTTCATATAATATCGTCTGCATTTCTGACTGCCATCTTGATTTATCCTTTGTTAACCAATCAGGACACATGACAAAACACTGCCTCACAATCCAGTTTTGGATGAAGGGTTTGACTTTATTCAAATTTGTAGCTGGGATTGCATCAAAGAAACTATAGTAGAAGGACAGATGATTTTTTTAAAAAAATAGAGCTATGTCTTTCCTTTCAGACCAACCAGTCTTTCCTTTCAGACCAACCTTTTCATAGATGACAGATAGAACAAAGGGAATTATTATGATGACTGTATAGATGTATTGGTTAAAAATTGGAAAGGAAAGATAGAGAAGTAGTTGCTGCATAGGATATGACAAAACTAGAGTTGTTTCACATTGACATCTTACACTAGAACAGGGGTCTGCAAAGTCGGCTCTTTTAAGACTGGTGGACTTCAACTCCCAGAGTTCCCCAGCCAGCTATGCTGGCTGGGGAACTCTGGGAGTTGAAGTCCATCAGTCTTAAAAGAGCCGACTTTGCAGACCCCTGCACTAGAATATAAACATTGTATCCAAATCCAGAACAAATAAATAAATAAAAATATCTTATTTTAGATCTGTCCAAAATATGATTTTACTTTATAGTAGCATGGTCAACAGTTGTAGGAAATAGTTCTTTTTATCTAGCCTAAATTTGGATTTATTGGATAGCCATTGTTTTAATTAATGAAAAATTCATCTTACTTTGAATAAAACAATTGCAGTATTTATATTTATCCATTTCTACTGATGCTCTCAATTTGTTTTTGTTTTGTTTTGTTTTTCATTATGTCAGGTGTGTCTTTAAGATATTAACCTGCCCACATGTCTTAGTGTTCTCCTACCCAGCCCACTTGCTTCTGGCAGCAGGTTACATTATGGGCAAGCTAAACACGAATCAAAGTTCAGATTCTTAGGAAATCCCACTTCTGTTCTATCCTTTCATTCATCATTTATGGTATGTATACATGTTTTTCATTTAAGCTTGAGTGCTTCAAAAAGTGGATATAGATTCTAAAGCCCACAGAGTTGTATTGAAGTCTTTTTTCTAGTCCCTACAAATGTGAATTTTAAGTTACTAACCCTACCTGTACATTTTCTCTGCTGCTAAGTTGCAAGGTTTCTCACAGCAAATTTCTATCATCCCTAGCTATAGTGTTGCTAGGGCTAGTCTATGTTACTCTATTGAGAACTTAAGGTTGGTTGCTTGTGGTGATAAAAGCTTTTAAATTGTTCAAAGAACAATATTAACCATACACCATACAAACACAACCATAAAACCTGAATTCCTAGGAAATTGCTTTTCAGTTTTATACCAACCTCAATATTATGAGCAGTGTGTATTAGCCACTGATTAGCCATGTGTTAAGTGTAGAAAGGAACATTTTCCTGTCTTGCCTGGAAATAACAGGAACTGAATCTTGGACTTTTAGTGTGCAAATAGTGTGATTTTCTCACATGAACAGGACTACAGGAATGGGAGACCCGGAATGGGGAAAAAAAAGTAAATATGGCTACTAATTTGAGTTCTTCAAGGAAAGACTAAAATATAAATGTGAGAAGAGATTAGATAATTAATAGCGGGAGCATTTAGTGAGTGATAAATGCTTACTACTTTGTTTGAAGTTGCTAGTGTTGCTATAAGATAGTTCCCTAAACTTGTGCAAAGATTAACATCTTGATGAAATTATAGGTCCCTTTCAATAACAAATGGAGTTGATGTGCTCTGAAAGCTCTTCCAGGTTTGTGTCATATCTTGATGAAAGCCAGTAGGGATTGTATTTTACATATTTCTATCTTTGTTAAGAGGACTGTAAAAATAACTACAGACCTCTCACATCCTGGACAGAAATTGTTTCAACCTCAGTTCCGGTTCCGGCTCCAGCGGCGAAGGGCGAGCCTGGGGCTCGTTCGCCGCTTTGTTGCCTTTTCTGCCCCCCCACGGGGGCGAGACACTCCGGTTACCGGAGGTCCCCCATAGGGTCGGCTCGGAGGAGACGTTTCTCCTCACGGCGGTGGGGAGAGCGATCCCCTCCGTGACCTAGGTGAGGAGGAACATGCTGCGGGGGGTTCTCCCTTCGCCAACGGCTGTCGGCGCCATTCACTTCAATGTAGAGGGCTGAGCGGAAGAGATCGGAAGGCTTGCCGAGGCTTCAGCTGCGAGGGAGAGTGAGTTTAAAAAGACTTTTTTTCCTTGCTGCCAGCCAGGCTGAACGGACTGGGAGGGGGGTGTTTGTTTTCAAAAAAACCCCCTCGGACTTAAGCGGCACTTAAAAATGGCTTCTCTGGAAAAGAAAGCAGAAATCTTAAATCCGGACTGTCTCTAACAAGGGAAAGTGGTATGCGGCTACTTGCAACATTGTTTCTAGGTCTGGCTGGTTAAATTTTTTTTTTATTTTTCTACTCTCTCCTCTGGGCTCTGAGATGGGCGGTGGAAAGTGGCTTTTCTTTGTCCCTGCCTGACTATTTTAACTATGGAAAATTCCCAGCGTCTCTTTACAATTGGGACTCTCTCTGGATATTAATGAAGAATTTTTTTTCTTGTTGGATTTGTGATTCCTTTCTGGATTACCTTCGTTATTATAACTATTGAGCTGGAAAATTGTCTCTCTCTTGGTTCCTGAATTTTACAACGTTTCAACCTTGATCTGAACTTTTGGCTCCCGGTTAGTTTCACCAACCCCACCCTGAAAACGCCATTTTGGTGGCACTGACTCTAACAGTTAAGATGTCTCACGAAACAGCACTGGCAAGTTTAGCACAACGGATGGCTTCTCTTGAAACTGTTATACAAACTTTGGTAAACGAAATTCAGGCCCAGAGGGCTGAAAACATCAATTTCAAGAAGGAGCTATTGGACACAAGGAAGCAAGTGCTGGAAAACACACAGAAGACTGAAGAATTGGAAGGGGGGTTGGTGGGGGTTAAGGGAGAGATTAAAAATGTTACTAAAGAGGTTGGGGAAACAGATGGGCATGTGTCTAGGATTGATATGGAAAGAATGACATATTTTTTGAGATTTCAGAACGTTCTTGAGGAATCTGGTGAATGCCTCCCTGATCTTATGAGCACAATTTTAGCAGACTATTTACAAAAACCTAAAGATGAGATCAGGGGGGATATTGACCTAGCCTATAGAATTAACTCAGCATATGCCAGGATAAATGAAGTGCCTAGAGAGATACATGTGAAATTTGTTAGAAGGTCAACCAGAGAGGAAATCCTGAGGGCGCAGAGAGAGAACCCTTTAATTTACCAACAAAAAACGGTCACTATCTTGAAGCAGATTCCTAGAAAGATTCGAGAAGCAAGGAGGAAATTTTCCTTCTTGTCTAAAATTTTATTTGATCATGGGATTTGGTTCAAGTGGGTGACACCCGAAGGGATGCTGGTGTTCTGGGAAGGAGGAAGAGTGAGGATTAAAACAGTTGCTGAGGCGGAAGCCTTTCTTAAAAAATATTCCTCTGCCCTGGGGGAAGATCCAGGGGGGACGGAGGGGGCCACGGCCCCGCCCGCTCGGGGCCAGGGAGGAGAAAAAGAAGATACAATAGCCAAGAGACTTAGATCGAAAAAATAACTTTGCCTTGATTTTTCTGAACAATTTTGCATAATATCTGTATCTGGATTTTTTGTAAATGTCTGACAGCATGGAATTGAGAATTTAGGTATATATACTTGCTTTTACCTTGTAGTGTTATGAAAAATGCTCTTTTTTTGTTATCTTTTTATTGTGTATTTTGAGGTCTCGGAAGGGCCGACGACTCTGACGTGAATGCTCTCAAAATTTCTTTGTATCCCTTACCCTACCCTATAGAAAAATGTAAAACCAATAAAAAAATTTCAATATAAAAAAAAAGAAATTGTTTCAACCTCTACCCTCAAAACACTATACACCAGAACTCCATGGCTCGGGACCTAGTTATCTGCGGGATCATATCCTGCCCCACACATCCCTTCGACCGATTTGCTCCCACAGAGAGGGACTTCTCCGGGTGCCATCCACTGGGCAATGCCAGCGGGCGACGCCCAGGGGAAGGGCCTTCTCTGTGGCGGGCCCAACTCTCTGGAACGACCTACCCCCCGAACTCAGAACAACCACGGACCTCCGCTCCTTCCGCCAAAAGCTAAAGACCCACTTCTTCCATCAGGCCGGCTTGGCCTAATCTACCTCGCCAGCCTTCAGTCTGAATATTTAAACTGTTTTAATTGGGTTTTTAAGGGGTTCAGTTTTTAAGGATTTTAGGTTTTTAGCGCAGGGTTATAGTTTGTTTAATTCGATTTTATATATTTATAATGGGTCTATGTTTATATGCTTTTTAATTTCCTGTGCACCACCTCGAGTCCCTTTGGGGAGAGGGAGCGGTCTACAAATTAAACTGATTGATTGATTGATTGAACTAATGCCATCACTCTGCTAAACAACTAATTCCCACAACACTGTCATATTACCTACTGAGACTGTATTACTATTATTCTTCTCTTCCTTCTACTTATGACTATAACCATGTTGCTTGTATCTTTAAATTTTATATTGTTTTATTTGTTTTTCTAGTATAATTTGATTGCTTATTAGTAACCTATGACTATCGCTAAGTGTTGTATCTTATAATTCTTGCTGAATGTATTCTATTTTATTTTTCTTTATGTACACTGAGACCATATGCACCAAAGACAAATTCCTTGTGCGTCCAATCACACTTGGCCAATAAAGACTTCTATTCCATTCTGCCTGTCTTTTTCAAATTGGTACCTTCTTTCTTCACATTTCTGCCTTGAAGCAATATAGCAAGAAGGAAAAGAATGAAGAAACCAACTATTAGTTGTCTAATAAAGGTCATTATTTCTGTCAGCAAGCTTGGGATTTCTGTACCAAATTGGCTACTATCTCCTCTGATTTCTGTGGATTTACACATTCATTTATTTTACTGTCAGTAATCTGCTTTCTAATTCAATCCAATAACCATCCAAATTAAAGCACTGAAAACCTTTTTGAGTGAAAGACAAAAAAAGAACCTTTATTCTCTTTTGGGTTATTTTACATTTATATGACACTACATTTTAATAACAGCACTGTCACATGCTGAACAAGTCAGAAATTATTTCTTTTTAAAAGGACATTAATTATACTCTATATCAGAATGAACAGCATTCCCCATCAAGAAACTGGCTCATCTACAAGCATTTTTTGCTGTTGTCAGTGAGCACTGTTATTATAATATGATATTGTTTATAATCATATTATTGATTTCAATTGATTGATATTATGCCAGGCTTACATTCTTTTACATTCCTCACTTTAGCTTCAATGATGAGAAAACTCTATGTTTAATCCAAAGAACAACCATCATCTTTCTCCTTCTGTGAATTTTTGTAAACATAATTAAACATACATCTTTCTCTTTTTGTATTACTAAGTTGTCAACTACATAGAATGGCTGCTTTTTCTTTTATAAGGATTGGATTTTTTTTTAAACCAGGTGCATCCTTCCTTACCAAACCTAAGCAGTTAAACAATTAATATTTAATTAATCAATATCATTTTGGTAATTCACTTCAACTGTTGAACTCCAGTACCGACATGGATTGATATTGTGTAATTATCATGTTACTTAATCAAAGTAAGTCCTATTTACTTTATGCAGGCTGAAATGTTACTATTGGAATTTGCAATAATTAGAATGTGGAGTCTTTGGTACAATAGTTTTAACTGTTGTATCACTTTGTATTAAAGTATTTGGGAATTAGTTATTCCAATGAATCTTTCTTCATTTGTGATAATAGAAATATCAATTTTATATTGAATAATGTGTATATAAATAGAAAGTTAACAAACATTTGATATGTACATGTTCACGCCTTTTTGGCTCAGATCTTGCTTTTCTTTTACGGCTATCTTTTCATGACCAGTAAAAGTATTTTTAATTCCATAAACAATGGAGTTTATGATTTATGGTTTGCATTATATCCAACAAATATTAACTGTTGTGCTCTGCTTTGACCCTTGTGTCTTAATTGTGATGGAATATGCACCCATGCTGGTGAACCAAAAGTATGAATATAACTAAGACCAGGTTTTATAACATGCCATAACGTGTATGATATTTTCCCAGTAGTTGTATTCACTATGTTGTTCAGTAGACTATTAGCACATAACATCGCCTTCCCTCACAAAGGTATCGGTAAACCTGCATCGGCTAACATGGTTCTAACCATAGCTTTCAGAGTTTGACCCCTTCTTTCAACATATGCATTGTGCTGTGGTCTATATGGAGCAGAACACTTGTGTTTGATACCCATTGTTTCTAACATGGTTCTAAACCTAATGTTAACAAACTCTGTACCATTATCAGTGATTATGGTTACTATTTTACCCTTTGTTTTTCTTTCTGCAAACCTTATCCAGTTTCTGAATTTCTGAAACGTTTCAGCCTTGTTTTTAAGCAGATAGCAAAATCCGTACCTGAAGTAATGATCGACTATACTTAGTACATAGCAAGCTCCCCCTAAACTAGCCTTCATTGGGCCTATTAGATCAGCAAACACCACCTTTTTTTTTAATTTTTTACAAAACTTAGCTATTTGGCCCCTTTTTCCACAATTATAACATTTTACAGTATACACATGGTTATTTACATTTACATTCACAACATCTGGCTCAGCTCTAAGCTGTTGCCTTTCCACTCGCTGTCTTGACTCTTTTAACAGGCATGAAGAGATGTTGGCCAAGGTAAGGTCTTGTTGAGGCAGCACTCAAATGATGTTACTACGGCATCATAGCTTTTATCAAATGAGGAGAGTAGTATGTAAACCTGGTGCTGTTCTGAAAAATTTAGTCTCTTTTCTTGCAACTCTTGGAACATGTGCTTCATGCAGTTAATATGGACTAACATGTCTCCTCCCTGGCTGAACCTTGTTCTAAACAGTTTCCGGGTTGAATGTATGTGTGCCCCCATGGTGTCACGAACATACAGTCTCTTCAAATTCCCCCAGCATCTTGCTGCAGAAAGTTCACCCCGAATATGAACTAGCTGGGTATCATCTGGCATTAAGCCTATGATACATAATGCCCTTTCATTGTTTTGCTGGAACTCTGATAATTTTCTGGCATCTTCATCATTGTCCGCCATCCAAGTAGTCACATCTGGTGGATTCGCCACGATGCCCCATAGCCCCACTCTGCGCAACAGCAGACTACAGTTGGTGGACCAGGAAACGTAGTTGGTGCCATCCAACCGAGTAATCAGTGACAAATTGAGACCCTGGGCTTGTGCCATCTTCACCAGAGTAGTTTGTTGTGTATAGCAACTCCTCTATAACTATAACTGTAACCAGTATTTACTCTGTGTAGCCTGGGCCCATAACCAGTGTTAGGGGTAAAAAACACCCCCGTTGGAAAATAAACAGGCGGAATAGTGCAATGCACTGGACAGCAAGAGATACGTTGCTTTAACCACACACAAACTTTAAAACACTGATAGTAGAAAAATTAAATAGTCTTTACTTTTGGTGTAACTAAATGACTTCTTCCAAACAGTGATACTAACTCCTTCAACAATAAACAGTCTTTCACCAAACCACAGTTATCTTACAGTAATTCAAAACAATGATACTTCTTCCGTCTTCAGGTTCAGCTCCTCCTCAGTGGCAATCAGGAAGCAAAGAAAAGCAAAAGGGAATGAACTGTGTTTACAGCTGCCTTTTATGATTGAGCTGGGAAGCACAGCCAATCAGATTCCACATAGTTCTTAAAGTTACATATACTCTTTAAGAATCCTGGCTTATATAGATTGTCAACCCAACATCAGGATGATTATCCTAACACAGATAAACTATAAACTAAGCTAGGTTTCATCAGGGTGTACTTCATAATAACATTTTGTATTTCATAACTGAAATGTGGCTGGTGGAAATGAAAATGTCCCATCACTTAAGTTTCAATTTCGTCTGTAGGAATGAAAACTCCCTCTCAATTTCACGTAAAGTTTGAGAAGCATGAAGCAGAGTGAGGTCCTTCTCATGTGCTAAATACAGTTCCAAAGGAGTACTCTGTATTTTTGTTTTGCTTCTCAGAAATAACTCTTAAATGTCTCTCCAAAGAAATGGCTTGTTTTCTGCAATGGCTGACACATCCCTCCTATCTCACAAGTTAGAAGTTAGTAGAACTTAGTATATAGCTGACTTTTGAATCTTTTGAAATCCTCCATCTGTCAGTCTGGATATTGATTTTGTAAGCTGTAAATTGTCAGAGGAAGTTGTCATTTCAGTTACCTGTCCCAAGCTATGCTAAACTGCCATTTTCTCTTCATTGTGTTGTAAAGACTGATGGGCAAATGAATTGATTATGATTAATTATATACATGTATACACATGTATTTATATGCACATATATGCAAGCATGCATGCACACACAAACATACAGGTTGATCAAATAATTAGCCACCTAGAACTAAGAAGAAATTTCCTGACAAAAAAATTAATCAGTGGAACAACTGGACTTTTTCAAGAAGAGATTGGACAACCGTCCATTTGAAATAATATAGATTTACTGCCTGAGCAGGGGGTTGGACTGTAAGACCTCCAAGGTCCCTTCTAACTCTGTTATTCTGTTATAACTATATTTGACTTTACCTTTCACTAGATACATTGCACACTTAATTTTTCACTTCCAGTTTTTGAACTTTTTCTCCTCTAATTGTTCTTCCTAATGTTCTTCTCTAATTGTGTTTCCCAACAGACAGGCTATATCTGTCATATGCTCTTATTCTGCCTTCATTCCATCTCAAGTCTCCTGCTGCCTCCAGATCCAACCCTAATTAAAAAAGCTGCATTAGCTGGAGGGAGTTAGAACAAGGTACAGGTCATTTTTGTTGGCTGAAATCCACTTCTGCCAGCTGGAATGATTTTCTGTTGGCTGAGAGGAGAGGTATGATAGAGATTACAGAGCAAAGGTACTAAAAAAGCAGAGTGAATTTGAATTGTATTCAGTAGCCAGTTCTGCTTCAAACCTGGCTTCCATGAAAGTGTCTCCTGAAGGTTGATCCTGGAATAAGGATATATTTCAAAAGCAGAGACCCCATTTGAGCTGACATTTCCATTGAATATGAATATGCAGTATGAGAAAGATGCCCCTTAGCAAACTATTTAATCACAAGACTCTAATTCATTGGTGAGGTAAATATGAAAGACTTTACTTGAATAATGGCAATGTACTCAGTTGTTAACTTAAACTCTTTGATAAAATTCACTGAAATGGGTGTCATCAAGCAATTGTAGATAGTTACCAGTACAAATAATATTGTAGATAGAGTTACCCAACATAAATTGTGTGCATGTGTGTGTGTGTGTGTATCTGTGTGTGTGTGTGTAATGTATGGAGATTCTTTAAAAAATGTATTCAGCTGATTTCAGGGCTTACAATTCACAATACTTTTGTGCATTTTCCATTTTAAAGTAGAATGTACATGATTATTAATAATAGCACCATTAAAATTTAGCAGGACAATCGGAACAAATTCTGCAGGCCTCAAAGAGTTAGCTTTGGGGATCCTGTCACAATGTTAAGACTCTGGAGCTGGGAGCTAGAACAATCTCTTCCACCTGCTCCATTCCAGAGAAAAAGCTCATATTTTCACCTCAGATTGATTTATCTGTAAAGCAAATAGAGCTTGGTTATTTCATTTTTTACACACTGGAGCTCATGTCATTGTATGAGTTGAAATCTTTACCATCTCTGCTGATTCTGTTTATCCAGTATGAATATTGGGTACACACTGGAATTCACTTTAGCTTTGACAGACATACATCTTCCTGGTAACAATGAAGAAATATCTTCATTACTAATAACATAATGGTATTAGCAGTTTGGCATGGAAATAAAGTTTGCATATTTATGGAATGTGTTGACTGTTATTATTTGTCTTCTGCTAATTAGAATTCAGGAGACAAAGCTGTGAAATCAACAAGGAAAGAAAATCCATGGCTCACTTGTCGAAGTTCTAAAATTAGATGTCCTGGTTTATTATTTCAGGTTTCAATTGGTCAAATGGAAATGAATTGATTGTCTATATAGGAATTTCTCCAGAATTCAAAAGAATATTGTAAAATAGATATACTTCTGTAGGGCCAAGAAACAATTTTCAAGATTTTTTTACAGTTCAGTTAATTTTCTAGATTTAGGTTCCGCCTTGATCTCTGCTTGAAAAAAAGAGATATATTTTGTACAGAAATCAAGCATAATTCAGCAACTTATAAATAGTTGGAATTCCAATGAGTTTTAGGCATGAAATATAAATGGGAATGTAACAGATTTGTATTTTGAGGTTTTATTTGAAAAGCTTTCTAGGCATCATGCTCAACTTGATCATATCCTACAAATGCTTTGGTATTTTGACACCTTAAGTTCTTAGCCAGGATGTCCACAGGAAGTCGACAACCAGCACAAATATTGTGGCAGGATTTGAGGACTTAGCAGGATCTCCCACTTAACAGGATGAGCAGGAGTTATTTACAAAAACAATAGGGTAGTTGTCCACATTATTGTTAAAAAAGGAAATACTTATATGATCATTAATCTGGAATATAACATAGCCAATAACTACCACTATTAAAAAGCCTCTTGATGTGGGTGAAGAAGTAGAGTGCAAAAGTTGGCTTGAAACTCAACATTAAGAAAACTAAGATCATGGCATCCGGCCCTCTCAATTCTTGTCAAATAGATGGGGAAGAAATGGAGGTAGTGACAGATTTTATTTTCCTGGGCTCCAAGATCACCGCAAATGGGGATTGCAGCCATGAAATTAAAAGACACTTGCTCCTGCAGAAGAAAGGTATGGCAAATCTAGACAGCATACTAAAAAGCAGAGACATCACCCTGCCAACAAAAGTGTGTATAGTCAAGGCTATGGTTTTCCCAGTTGCAATGTATGGCTGTGAAATTTGGACCATAAGAAAGGCTGAGCACCAAAGAATTGAGGCCTTTGAACTCTGGTGCTGGAGAAGACTCCTGTGAGTACTTTGGACTGCAACACGATCAAACTGGTCAGACCTAGAGGAGATCAACACTGACTGCTCTTTAGAAGGCCAGATCCTGGACATGAAACTCAAACACTTTGGCCACCTAATGGGAAGGAAGGACTGACTGGAGAAGAGCCCAATGTTGGGAAAGACTGAGGGAAAGAGAAGACGGGAACGACAGATAATGAGGTGGCTGGATGGAGTCACTGAAGTAGTAGGTGTTAGATCAGACAAAGGATTCCGACTCAGGCATGGTCAAAACAACAGGAACGTTTATTCACACTATTTACAACACACACAAGATTCAACTGGCAAGGTTTCTTCTCTGGCAACCTCTTATATAGAGTTACCAGGCAGGAAACTCCTAGCAATGCAATTGCAACATTGTAACTCCTTTCCAGACAGATTCCAGACAGCTTGTCTCTGTTAATCACTGCAGCTGCTGGCTCAGCTCCGGAATGCGGTGACTCATAGGTTACCAGACGAGCTGTCTGGGACATAGGCTTGGGGACTCAACACTCCTTCCCCCATAGTCAGTGCGCATGTGTCTAGGTTCTCTGTCCAACACAGTACATGCGCACGCGTAGTCGTTCAGATAGGCGGGGCGGTGTCGGGTCCGCCCTGACCGCCTTAGTTCTTGAGGAGGCTCCTCCCTGTGGGACACGGAGCCTTCGCCTACGTCATCGCGGCCTGCCCTCGGAGGTGGAGTCGCCGTAGGCGGCAATGGCGACCCTAGCAAGTCCGGGTGAGGGGGCGTGGCGACCGGGCTTGAGGTAGTTGGCATTTGCTGGCGAGTATTATTCTGGTAGGGTGGTTCCTCGATGGGCGAGGCCCCCAGCTGAGAGTCAGATTGGGCTGTGAGGTCCTGGCGGTCTCCCCGTGCTGTTCCCGCCAATACGAAATCTGGACCGGCTAGGGACTCCGGGGTTCCAAACAACTGCTCGGCTTGAGCAGAGAACAACGGCCCAACGGGGGCCAACGGGCAGGAACGGCCTGGCGTGGTGACTGCTGTTTCGGGCAGGCGGCGCCTCAGTTGATCCAGGTGGCGCCGCCACTCGGATCCATCCTGAAGGCCGACTCTGTAAGAACAGGGTCCGGTTACGTCCAAAATGGTTGCGGCAATCCATCGCGGCTCCCCTGAAAAGTTCCTTGCCCAAACCAGGTCCCCAATTTCAAATAAACGAGGAGTGGGAATCTGCAGGTTGCCCCTCTGCAACCCGTCGTAATCGGGGTGCAGTCTGTCCAGAGTGGTCCGCAAGCGTCGGCCCATCAAGAGCTCCGCGGGGCTTTTCCCTGTGGCTGGGCAAGGTGTGACATGCTGTCCCAAAAGGTACGCGGCCACCCTTGCCTGCCAGTCCCCTTTATCCAAACGGGCCAAGGCTTCCTTGGCTGAGCGCACGGCTCGTTCCGCGCGTCCATTAGACGCCGGGTGATAAGGGGCGACCGGCGCGTGGCGGATCTCTTGGGTGGCCAGAAAGTCCAAGAAGGTGGAGGATTGAAATTGGGGTCCGTTGTCGGACACAACGACGTCCGGCAACCCGTGGGTCGCGAACAGACGGCGCAAGGCACGCACCGTGCTCTCCGCTGTGGTGGAAGCCATGAGAATCACCTCCACCCAGCGTGAGAACGCATCCACCACCACGAGGAAATTCTGGCCATGGAAGGGACCCGCGAAATCCAAGTGGAGCCTGGACCATGGGCACCTGGGGGCGTCCCACTCCCTCGGCGGGGAGACCGGCGGGGCCGGCCGGGACGATTGGCAGGAGGAGCAGGCGGCCACCCATTCCGCCACTTCAGCGTCCATGCCGGGCCACCAGACATAGCTCCGGGCCAATGCCTTCATACGGACGATGCCTGGGTGGTTGGCATGGAGCGACTGAAGAACCATGTGCCGGAGAGGGGAAGGGACGATGACCCGATCTCCCCAACACAAGCACCCGCAATGGAGCGAGAGCTCCAGCTGGCGTGACTTGTAAGGCCGAAAGTTTTCAGCCACACTGCCCGAAGGCCAGCCCCTCAGCACCCATCGGCAGACCTGGGCGAGGACGGGGTCTGCGCGGGTGTGAGCGGCAACGGCGGAAGAGGACAGGGGCAAGTCCGACTCCGCGACCATCAGGACAGTTTTTGAAAGCAAGCGGCGCTTTAGGCGGATGTCTCTTACGCCGCATACAAACTGCTCCAGTAGGGATTCCTCCAGGAAGCCAGCAGGGAACTCGCAGGGGATTGCGGTCGCTCTCAATTTCTGCAGGAACTCGGCTACCGACTGTTGCGGCTGTTGCACACATTGCCTGAATGCATAGCGATGCGCTATGCGGGAAGGCGCCGGCGCGTAGTGTGCTCTCAGGCGGCCCAGGAGATCGTCCCACGGCACTTCGTGCACCGCTGCGGGTGCTGCTATGGTTCGGGCGGTAGCAAACAATTCAGGGCCGCCGCACTGGAGGAATAGGCTCAGCTTCCTGGTAGGCGCGAGTTCGCCGTAGTCGCTGGCTATCAAGAAGCACTCGAACCGGGCTAAGAAGGAAGCCCATTGTTCCTTCATCGGGTCGAACGGTGCAAACGGAGGCATTGTCGCCGTAGCCATGGTGAGGCTGTGCGTCGCGCTGCGCTCTGTTGTTGAAGTATTCGTTACCCGTTGCGTTCTAAGGCCACGGCCTGAATCCCACCTTCGTCGCCAGTGTTAGATCAGACAAAGGATTCCGACTCAGGCATGGTCAAAACAACAGGAACGTTTATTCACACTATTTACAACACACACAAGATTCAACTGGCAAGGTTTCTTCTCTGGCAACCTCTTATATAGAGTTACCAGGCAGGAAACTCCTAGCAATGCAATTGCAACATTGTAACTCCTTTCCAGACAGATTCCAGACAGCTTGTCTCTGTTAATCACTGCAGCTGCTGGCTCAGCTCCGGAATGCGGTGACTCATAGGTTACCAGACGAGCTGTCTGGGACATAGGCTTGGGGACTCAACAGTAGGTGTGAGCCTAAATGGATTCCAGAGGATGATAGAGGACAGGAAGGCCTGGAGGAGCATTGTCCATGGGGGTTGCGACACGACTTCGCAACTAACAACACCAACAATTGCTATGGATGTCCAGCCTATTTCAAAGCTTCAAGGTTGTGATAAACAGCACTAAACCATAAGTATTGGAGGACAAGCTTTATGAACTTGAATGAAATTACTATTTATTATAGTCTGTTTTCACTCTGGAATTTTACACCAATAAGTAACCTGTGCTGATGGTGCTATCGATAACCTGAAATGCTTTTCAATATGAAAGGAGTATGCCTCTGCTTTCATATAGCTTATTTTTGGCAGTAAGGATAAATGTTTCTCTTTCAGTTACTTATTCCACTGGATTCCTCTATGAATAAATGTTTGAGAGGCCCTGAGATAGTACAAGTAATGGGCGACAGTTAAGCTTCCTTTTTCCTTTATTGTTTCAATTGAAATACTGTCTGCAACATACTGCTATTGGAGGCAGCCAATATTGTGCTGTTAGATTTGACAAAAGCCTTTTTTTAAAAACAGATGTTTTGGTAGAAGAGCAGCTTAAAGGATGTGAAGAAAAAGCCTGCTACAGAAGCTGAAATACGTGTCAATAGAAGTAATGCACAAGGACATTTGCAAGAGGACATTGCATGTATAAGGCTTGGCACTTTCACAACAAAAACAAGCTTGTTTTGCATTACTCATATACAGCCAAAAATAGGAACAAATAGCAAGCACACATTCCTGACTGAATGCTTCAGGATCAGAAATTCACATGAGAAAGTCTTCATTGTACATGAGATGGGAGATAAGCTTCTTCCCTGTTCTCAACATGACTCCTAATAAACACTCATCACAAGTCCCAGATCCACCATTATGCAGCCTGGAGATAATTAGCTCAGGCAGCACTCCCATATTTGCAGCAAAGGAACCATTTTGTCATATGCTTCAAGTGTATCATTTCTTGGTACAGTCCATTCAAAGAGAAAAATCTAAATGTGTCAATGCACAGACTTATTCATTAAACTGTAGCAATCATGATTTTCCAGGGGTTCAGAATATGTACATTACCGTTTTTAAAATCAAACTTTGGGTAGTTTATATTATGGTATATTGTTGACAAGTCACAAATTGTTCTGGCCCGTAAGATAGGTCTATGGATAATTTGTGTTGTTTCCCATTGCACTTTTCCTATTACAATCTGACCTCTGTTCCAGGTTTCATGCTGAAATACATTTAGCCACTACGGTAGGTGATTAAAAAAAATAAAAATACAAAAGGTAGGACGAATGTGGCTCTCTTAACTAAGTGGAAAACTGTTCATAGTTTGAGAAAAATCCTGCAGCAAAAGTGTTCAAAGTATGTGACATTGCTCCATGCATAAATAGTCATTTTAAGTATAACGATCCTCTTATTCATAAATAAACAGTGGGGAAAAAGTTATTTCTAATCATGCCCTTTGCACAGTCACCCATGCACACATGGCTAGCTATCTGCGGGATCGCATTCTGCCCCATACATTCCTTCGACCGATTCGCTCCCACAGAGAGGGACTTCTCTGGGTGCCATCCACTAGGCTATGCCAGCGGGTGACGCCCAGGGGAAGGGCCTTCTCTGTGGCAGGCCCGACCCTCTAGAACGACCTTCCCCCCGAAATTAGAACAACTACAGACCTCCGCTCCTTCCGTCAAAAACTAAAAACTCACTTCTTCTGTCTGGCCGGCTTGGCTTAATCGACCCATTTACCTCAAGCTGAATATGCAAATTGTTTTATTAGGGATTTTTAGGGGT
The DNA here is from genome assembly GCA_039707465.1 of Rhabdophis nuchalis. NCBI lineage: Eukaryota > Metazoa > Chordata > Lepidosauria > Squamata > Natricidae > Rhabdophis > Rhabdophis nuchalis. The sequence goes on from CM077643.1 coordinate 66,802,346, forward strand.
ATTAGTTTTTAGATAGTCGGGGATTTTAGCGCAGAGTCTAGGTTTAATTCATTTTAAATTTGTATTACAATGTCTGTTGGTTTTATATATGTGTATTTTAATTCCCTGTGCACCTCCTCAAATCCCTTCAGGGAGAGAGAGCGGTTTACAAATTAAATAATAATAATAATAATAATAATAATAATAATAATAATAATAATAATAATAATAATAATAATAATAACAATTATTATTATTATTATTATTATTATTATTATTATTATTATTATTATTATCATCATCATCATCATCATCATCATCAGATTCTGGTACAGAATCTGAATTTCACAAAGAGATAGCAGCATCGACAACACCACCAGCATAATAGCAGACAACTTTTTTTTTTTTTCTGAACCAAGACAGAAACATAAAAATCGAGTAGCTGGTAGGCAGAATGCTCCAGAGGAGTGAGAAACCTGGTTTTCTGCCAGTCATTTTTGGGAGTGTGTGTGTGTGTACTTTCCATGAATCCCATGGCAATCCCTTCTCATTCATTTATAATGGGTGTAGCTGAAACAATCCAATTTCTGAATTCAAAATGCCTGGGCATGTTGGTGGCTTTGTCGTGTCTTAATACCACTCCTCTGTGTTTTGAAGATAAAGTAGCTGCCTGCCATATGCTTGGGGGAAGAAATGAGATGAAACACTTGTATCTGAAATTTGCAGTTATGACACCCCCTTTTATCCACTTAGCATGCACATCCATTCCAATAAAGACATAATCAACGCAGTTTACTGTCAAAAAGAAAATCAGAACAAAGGAAGAGCAGAGCAATGGAAATTAATGCCACTCCTAACAGAAAAACAAGCCTGGTGGCAATGAACATGCCTTATTACCCAGCCTCTGTTCCTGAGACTGACATAAATAAAACAAGATGGATGTTTTTGCAATTGCTTTTGGAAATACAATTAATAGTAGTGGTTAACTAATGACTTAATTGGCTAATAGGTGTAAAAAGAAGGCTGATTCTTCCTTAGGCTTAAGATATTACAAGATGAGAGTGTGGTTAACACTGATGAGAACAAACAAACAAACAAACAAAAAGGGAAAATGTAGGGAAAATTTTCTTTAGCAAACCTGTATTCAGTTTTAACACTCCATTAGACAATCTGTGTCCCATTGGATCATTGTTTTCAGATATTTCCTTACTTAAACAACAAAAAAGAATGGCCACCGATGGACAAGAAAGACAGGGGTGTTTCCTGCCAGTTTCCTCACCGAGTTTTCCTGACTTTGTTCAAGCCTACATAAAAAGTGGTCTATCTTTTCAGACAACTTTCGAATACATTTTTAATATGCAAGTTAGCTTCATATCTTGTAACCACATCTCTCTAACAAAATGCTGTTGACTCTATGTGTTTGAACCAATATTCTACAATTTTATGAACTATTTTCTTAATGCATATTCTTTTTGTTGTTGTTGTCCAAAGCTACATGTGATAAAATAGTCCATATATCTATGCAAAACCTCATTTCTGTTCATTTCCTGAATTCGCAGTGTAAAATTGATAAATCCTTATCAAAATGTGATCTGAACAAACTTCTTTCTTTTCCTTAGACTCTACCTGCCTTGTTCCCTCTCTAGAGTTTAGAAACACAGGCAAGCAAGCAATATATCTATCAATTGTATGAGTCAAAAGTGGAAGTCTTCAGGGAGGAAAATGTAGCAAGAAAACATTTTCAAGAGTGGATCATTAGGTATACGAGGGGCATAGCTCTTCTACCCAAAAGGAAAACAAAATGCTTACAGTTCCAAATCTCAGTCCCACTAAAACATAAACCTCACATCATCACAAGAGGATCGAGTTTCTGAGATTGAAAAGGCTGGGGAGTTTTAAAACTACATTTTATATCTCCATAGGTAGTTTAGGTTTGTACCTATAGTAGTGCTTTGGGAGAATGTTGCCTTACGCATGCATCTTTCCAAGGCACACAAATTTCTCTGCAGTGCTTTATGTTCAGAAAGAAGAGATCTGGGTCCCGTTTGGACTGCTCCCCTTTTAGCACTTGAGAATTTGAGATGTCTTTCTAAAATGAATGGAAGTAGCCTACTGTGGAAAACTGAGAAACAGCCTGTGAGTGTGTGAGATGATACTCACAATATAAGTGAGTATCTCTGTCTCTGCGTAAGTGTTTTGCAGGGCACATTTTTAGGCCCTCAGGTATGACTCTCAAAAAATGGCAGATGGCAGTGCTTAGCTGATCTTGCATGATCTCAAAATGGCTTAACCAAGGTTTTTTTTCCTGGTATTTCTGCTTAACTTGATCTCATGCAACAAGGTGAGGAAAGAACTCTGATTTTGGTGGGATTTAACTAAGGTGACCAGATTTTAAAATTGGTAAAGAGGGACACCATTGACCGGGGGGGGGGGGGTGTCCAATTTTTTTAGAACCTATTCTGTAGGTGTGGCCTGTTTTGTGGGAGTGGCTTGGCAGTCATGTGACCAGGTGGGAGTGGTTTGGTGGTCGTGTGACCAGGTGGGTGTGGCCAACTTGGAAAATGTGGTGAAACTCACTTAACAACACTCTTGCTTCGCAACCAAACTTTTGGCCTCAATTGTGGTCATAAGTTCCCTTCCTTCCTTCCTTCCTTCCTTCCTTCCTTCCTTCCTTCCTTCCTTCCTTCCTTCCTTCCTTCCTTCCTTCTCTCTCTCCATTTTTCTTTTTTTCTTTCTTTCTTTTGTCTCTGTCCCACTTTCTTTTTCTTCCTTCCTTCCTTTCTCTTTCCTTCTTTCTTCCTCTCTTTCTCTTTCTCTCTCTTTTTTCTCATTCTCCCTCCATTCCTTCCTTCCTTCCTTCCTTTCTTGTGTGTATCTCCCTCCCTCCCTCCCTTCCTTCCTTCCTTCCTTCCTTCTTTCCTTCCTTCCTTCCTTCCTTCCTCTCTTATTTTCTCTCTTTTTCTCTCTCACACACATCCAATTATATTCGTAGATATATTCTATGAACTAAAACCAATAAATCCTACTGTATTTCCACAAAAATAACACCCTGTCTTATATTTTTTGAATCCCGAAATAAGCATTTGGTGTTATTTTCAGGGAGGTTTTACTATTTTGGGGCGCAGCTTGCGGGTGGCAGGTGGGAAGGGGAAGACACAAGAGAACATTTAGACATAGTGAATGTGGACTTTGGCTAAGTTTCAAATTGTTTGTAATAGTCCCCTTAGTAAAATTAGACAATGTAGATTAGGTAGCACAGTTGGCTGAGAAACCACACCCACAGTACTTGTTAATGGCCATCATTCAGCATTTCTATCAGTGACTTTGATGAGATAGTTCAGAAGTTGCTTATCAAGTCTATAAATATTTTCTCTTTGCAGGAGAAAGAATATTTTTAAACTCTAAAGAGATTTGGGTAATGATTGAAATAAGTAGAATTTAACCAGAAGAAATATAGACCCCTACATCTGGGTAGGAAAAATAAAAAGCAAAAACAAGGAATGAGACTTGGCTTGGCCAAGAAGGTCATGTTTGCTCAGTAGAGATGATGTAAATCCTGCAGTGAGTAGGAAGTTAAACTGCATTACTCCCAGCTCTGATTTGAAGACCAAGATAACGTATTACCTGACTTCCAGCTCAGTCAATGCTCTGTCTTGCTTCTCCCATGCCCCACCCCGCCCCACATGCCACCCCCAAGTTGCATCCATAAAGGGGGTGAGGGGCAGGAAGCCCTGCCGTGCCCGGCAAGGGGGGGGGGAAAGAAGAAACGGCAAGAATCGTGGCTGCTTTTGCAGCTGATTGAGGCTGCAAAAGCAGCAGGAGGCCCCATGCGCCTCACGCCCTCTTCAAGAACAGTCTTACCTCAATCAGTTGCCAAGAGCTTGGCCTCAATTGAGGCTCCCTGGGCTGCAGCCTGCAGCCTGCAGCCTGGTGCTTGACAGGGTCGGGGGGGGAAGCCCCTTTATGCAGACCACCTTTCTTTCAAGTGGACAGGAAGCTCCCTCCTACCATGCAGCCGGCTGGTTGAGAATCAGGCAGTCGTGGGAATTTGAGGGACCTCTCCCCCCACTCTCGCGACCTTCCTCCTGCGGCCTGGGAGCTTCAAGCAAGTTAACGGGGAAGGGCAGGGAAGGAAAAGTGGCAGTGTGGTTCCCTGCAGCTGCTGGGGCAGGAAAGGAGCGCTTTGGCAGGGCTTCTGTAGCGCCCAAGGACCGCCACGCGATGGAGGTTGCTGAGGCGGCTGCTGCTGAGACGACAGGCAGGAAGAGGAGGCTAAGGGGATGGCGCCAGACTCCCTCCTCAGGGAACCATCCTCCACAGTGTCCTGGTGGTGGAGCGCCGTCCTCGGGGCTGCTTCCATGCCTCGTCCCTCGTTTCAAGGCTCCGGCTGCCTGCCTCACACACGCGCGCGCGCGCGCACACACACACACACACACTGCTCCATCCCGCATGGCCCCTGCCTTGCCCTCTTCGTTGTGGGGCAAGCCCAGACTCCCGCCCTTTTTTGTGTGGGGAGGGTCACCCCGACTCACCCTCACTTCTCTCTGCCTGCAACCATCTCTTGCCAGCCTGGCGGGATTTTTTTGAAATGCCGCGGGACGCGGGACAAATTCTTAAAAAGCGTGATTGTCCCGCCAGAAGCGGGACGTCTGGTCACCTTAGATTTAACCCCAGATTTATAGATACAGGAATGCCAGTTTATACGTATGTTGATGATATTTTCTTTCTTTCTTTCTTTTTTTTGAGAAAAAACAGTATCTTAATATTATCAGGTAAGCAAACCAATAACCACCACGTGCTTTTGGATTACAGCTCCACACTCTCTTTGTGATAGAAGTGGAGTCTTGGAATTATGAAAGTTTTTATTTAGTGCATTTAATTTTTTAGCTTTGTTTATAATTTCCATAGCAACAATGCCAACAAATAATTTATGTTCTCTCAGTGGACTAAAAATAGCTGGCTTTTTTCCCTGCTTTTTTTTAAAAAAAGGCTTTGAATCTTGACTCAAGTCCATGGAGTTTTCTTGGCGACATTTTCAGAAATGGTTGCATTGCTATTTTCCCAGGGCTAAAAACAAATGATTGGCTTCTATGCCTAAGTAGGAATAGATATTGTGTTTCCCTATTCAATGCTTTAACTAGTGGGTCAATATTTCCCAATCTCAGTAATTTAAAATGTGTTTACTTCAGTTCCCAGAATTCCCCGCCTAGCTAGTTGGCTACAGAATTCTGTGAGTTGAAGTCCATACATCTTAAAGTTGCTAAGTTTGAAAAACATTGCAGTAGATCAAACTTTTGCCAGATACTAATCATTAAAATGCCACAGTAAAGGTGCTTTTTATCAGTCACAATACAGGAAAAACATACCAATCTACATATCATTTGCATCTGTTAATTTACATGTATGCAAGCAAGAAATAATTACTGTAATTTAAACAGAACTACAGTTCAATTAATCACAGTGGAAGATTTAGCCCAGCGACCTGAATGCCTGCTCACACTACATTTTAGAAGCTGTTAAAGATTACCGTTGAAATTCCTGCATAGCATGTCATTATTTTAGTTCAGTCATTATTCTAAAATTAATCATCTTCATATCTACAGGTAGCTAGTACAGTATAGTCTCATTTTTAAAAGAAATATTTATGATATTTACACTGGTATATCTTTGCAGTTCCAAGACTATATGCTCTGACCACATATAGAAAGTAAGAAAAATAAGCAAATATGTGCAAGCAGATTTCTATAGAAGGGTTGTTTTATTGTTTTATCTGCTAATAAATGGAAGTTTATTGGATGACAGTTATTCCATATAATTTACCTTTTGTTTTCTGCATTTGTCCAATTTAAGATAATTATTCCTTTGTGCGGCAGAAGATGATAAATTGGCATATTGGATTCCCTTCTAGCATAATACTAGCTTTATTATTAAATAAACTAGTATTAAACATTAATAATCAATGTTTTAAAATTGAATTCAAATGTTAATGCATGGCAATCTGATATACATGCATAAATACATGTTGTAATTTTTTTAAAGTGACTGCACTGAAATGGTTCGTTAAGGTTTTTAAAAAATGATTCTTGTCAGTTGAAGCTGAGCAGGATAAATTACCTGGGAAAAACCCATTATGACTTTTCTTAGCACTTTAAAAATTGTACTTGACATTTATTTCTAATAACCAATATAACATGATAGGATGGAAAGTGTTCAGGTCTGCCATAAAGTAGCAAACACCTTCACTTAATTATACTCTCCTATTTTCTCATGCCTTTAATTCAAGAATTTAATCACCTTTAATAATGTGTTCAGCACCTTGTGTCAGAAGGTGGGAGCTTACTTTTGACCCTAGCCACACTGGAATGCAAGACATCCAGAGGAGTGTGACTGGTTTTAACATTTCAAATTATATGTTAAAACAAATTGCATACAATTTGAATGAATAAGAAGAGTGTCAGGCATAATAGAAAGTCTGGTATCCTTTTTGTGCCCAGTTTAGACAAGGTATGGGCATTATTCTTACGTTCTGAAAATTGCAACTGACTGAGAGCTTATTGGTCATAGATTATAATGCTAGAAGGTAAATGGGATAAGCCTGGAATAAAAAGGAAATTAACTAGGCAATTCAGATAAGGCTATTTGCCCCAGTAGAGTAAGAAATACAGGAGGAATAGAAGTCACTGTATCCTTAAACCTCCTTTTTGGGTCACCAGGCCAGCTTGATGTTTAAAAATTGTGAATAATTATTCTTCTCCTCCTCCTCCTCTTCCTCCTGCTCCTCCTCCTCCTCTTCCTCCTCCTTGAAGCTGGAATACTGTATTGCAAAAGTCAACAAATAGCTTCATATTTATTTGTACCAATGCTATAAAGTTCCCTTTAAAATGGCAGCTAGCATTCTGCAGGGCAAAATTTCATTCTGTGAGAATTTGGTTACATCACCATATATGACAATACGGGAACTGCTTTGCGAGTATATCAGTCATATATTTTCAAAATTCCACATGGGTGCCTGGATCTAAATAGTTACCTATTCTTGAACTGAAATAGTTGAGCGAGTGTTCAACCCTTAGGGCTGCCAGGTGTGGATCAGGGGCTGATATGGACATATATAAAATCACCTATATATGCACTTTCACATGTATACATATTTCTTCATCCATTTCAGTTATTCACTAGATGATTATTATATTATGATATATTCATAAATGATTTAGAAGTGGGATAGAAGGGGAACTCATCAAATTTGCAGATGACACCAAGCTGGTGGGAATAGTCAATATGCCAGAAGATAGGCTCAAGATCCAGAAGAATCTCAACAAATTTGAACAGTGGGTCCTGTCCAACAAAATGAAATTCAATGGTGAGAAAAGTAAGATTTTCCACTTAGGCAAGGAGAAACAAATGCATAGGTATAAAATAGGTATATCTGCCTAAATAGTTGTATCTGTGAGAAGGATCTAAGAGTCTTAGTGATGATTACTTAAAAATGAACCAGCAGTGTACTGTGTTTGCTAAAAAACGTCAATAGCATCCTAAGCTGCATTAACAGAAGGATAGAATCAAGATCACATGAAGTGTTTATAATGGCCTGGTAAGACTACGCTTGGAATATTATATCCAGTTCCCCCCCCCCCCCGACCTTCAATCAATTCAATAATTACGGACTGAGGATGGCTTCCTATTTCTATACTTTAACCATCCCTAAGTATAGAAGAGCTTTCTCCCTAGCTCGCTTTAATGTCTTGCCCTCAGCACTTTTGGATGGTCGCTTCAAGAGGCTCCCAATTAACGAGCGGCTATGCCCTTGCGACAGAGCCGAGGTTGAAACTGCGGAGCATGTCCTTCTATCTTGCCCCATGTATAACGCAGACAGATCTAAGTTACTGTCTCTCCTTGAAACCATCCCTTCTAGACTCAATGGTTGTAACTTGATGGCCCACTGCCTAGGAGATGGCTCTCCATATATCACTTTTCAGGTCTCAAAATTCTTCTTAAGAGCTGTAACCATTAGGGGAGAATGCTGTAACCTTCCTTAGTTAAGCTATTGGCGATCCATTGTTATGATATTATGATAATAATAATAATAATTATTATTATTTTTAACGTTTCTTCCTGTAATACTTGTGTTTTGGTCTGTGACCGTAAATAAAAGTATATATATATATATCCAGTTTTGGTCATCGCAATATAAAAATAGTGTTGAGACTCTAGAAACAATACAGAGAAGAGCAACAAAGATGATTCAGGGACTGGAGATTAAAACATATAAAGAATGGTTGAAGGAATTGGGTAAATCTAGTTTAATAAAAAGAAGGACTGGAATGACATGATAGTGGTCTTACAATATTTAAGGGAGGGTTGCCACAAAGAAGAGGGGGCAACTTATTCTCCAAAGCATCTAGCCCTAAGACAGAGCAATATTAACTTATATAGCAGTTCTTCCAAATTTCAGCTGCAAAATTCCAGAAAACCATGACAAGTCAACAAGGATATAAAAAAAGGTGACTCTTAATTCCATCTAGTTGGTTGTCTAGAGTTTTGAAATCCAGATGGGTTGATATTGTCTTTAAAAATAAATGTTGGTTAACTAATATAGTTATCTGCTGGAATCATGCTTTACAATACTGCCGAACACAATAAATGGCCACTGTATATGTATACCCAATACACAAAAACATTTATGGTGAAGAAAAAATAAACCCTGTGAATAAATAATGAAATCCTCTCTCAAAGTTGAAAACACTATGTTCTCTTTAGAAAGTCAATAGGTATGAATAGTATTCTATGACTGTCTTTTTCAGCATTGTGGGATAACAAAGACCAACATAATTGTTCCTTACAACTTCCCTGTAATATGATCTTGGATGGGGTAAAAAAAAAAAAAAGCTTTCTACAGAGTTCAGAACAACATTGTTTCTTGCTTTCAAGACCCATTGTGGTTGCAGCCCTGAGAGCTGGAAATGTATTTCTAAAAAAAGGATTTCACTATTTAAGCCAAGTACCTGCCAAATTTCTCTGAAGGTTTTTACACCTGACTTGCAGTTCCCGGTATTGGATTAAAAAACAGTATGCACATGTGTGAGTTTTTATTTTGTTGCCTTCTTTTGCTGTTTGGTTGATTTGCCTCTTTTTCAACCTGAAGCAATTGCTGAATTGAATCCAGTTATTTGGATTCCAATTATTAGTATATCAGTTTTGAATTTAGCCTTGAGCTTGGAGATAGGTTTTCTGGTTTATTAATAATACTGCTGTTATCAATTTTATTTACGAACCTTTAGAGTAACAGGATAACAGAGTTGGCAGGGACCTTGGAGATCTTCTAGTCCGACTCCCTGCTCAGGCAGGAAACCCTATACCATTTCAGATGAAATTACAATAGTAGATTACAACTAGTATTTAAATCTGCTTCAAATTTACAAAGTCTCTCTACAATATTGATGACTGATTAGTTCAGAACAATGTAGGGCATTTGTTTATATCTTAACTTTAATAGAAATTAGTATTGTGAATTTGGTGTTACAGATTTCAGCTGCAAAATCTAGAGAAATGCTAAATTGTAGCAAAGATGAACAGAAAACTTTAGCTCTCTGTAGCCATTTTACAGTCACTGGGATTTTAGATATGGTAGATATGGTAGCCCTGGTATAAAATTGGAATATAGACCACCAAAAGGTTAAGTCACTTTGGTGCCATTCTAAATAATATGATTAGCACTGGAGGTGTTTAGATGACACCCAGTTTATTTTAGGAATCTACGATTAATTTTGGTTCAGAAATCAGGCAAACTGATAAAATCTGAATGCATAGTAGATTCCTATGAGTTGGTGAAATCTACAAATTAGTGCATCATATTTAAAAGCATAGCTTCCACATTACTCCTACTAAGAAGTTAGTCCAAATAATATAATCTCAAATGGACCTTGACCACATGAATTAGATCCCAAATCTATATCGAGTCTATATAAAAATTAAACATGCTAAAGAATCAAATTCAACTCCTAATGATTACTTAGATAGATCCATACAGTTTTCTTATCAACAGAATATAAACTGTTTGCATTGCTTTTTCCTAGAATGTTTCTTTTACAGTTGAACCTATAGCTGTGGAATTCTCTGGCAATTTCCTATCTAAGTATTAATTATATTTAACACTCTTTAAATTCTGAATGAGGTAGAACTGTCATTTAAATAAATCAAAAATAAATGTTATTTTCATGCATCATGTTTTATCATTCTATTTGGTATATGAAGTCAGGACTGTAGTGGAGAGCTGTTAGCAACTCTGGGCTCAGAACCAGTGTTACATCTCTGGTCCCATAACCAGTGTTAGGGGTAGCAAACACACCCGTTTGAAAATGCAGAATAGTGTAATACACCGGACAGTAAAGAGATATGTTGCTGTAACCACACACAAACTCTAAAACACTGATAGTAAGAAAATAAATAGTCTTTACTTTGTAGCAACTAAAATACTTCTTCCGACTAGTGATACTAACTTCTTAAACAATAACAGTCCTTCACCAAAACACAGAGTTATCTTACAGTGATGCAAAACAAATACTTCTTCAGTCTTCAATCTTCAGCTTCAGCTCCTCAGCGGCAAACAGTAAGCACAGGAATCAAAGGGATTCGAAAAGGGAATGAATTGTGTTTCTGAGCTTCCTTTTATGGTAGAGCTGAGAAGCACAGCCAATCAGAATTCAACATAAGTCTTAAACAGTGGTGGGTTTCTGCAGGCTCACACCTACTCGCGAGAGCCGGTTGGTGAAATTTAGAGAACCGGTGAGAGGGGGTTCCACCGGCATACCTGGAAGTAAATCTGGCCCGCCGCTGCCAGTGACCCAACGGGAAGGAAAGGAAAGAAAGGAAAGGAAAGGAAGGAAGGAAGGAAGGAAGAAAGAAAGAAAGAAAGAAAGAAAGAAAGAAAGAAAGAAAGAAAGAAAGAAAGAAAGAAAGAATTTATCATCACAATTGAGTCCAAAATTTTGGTTGCTAAGCAAGAGCGTTGTTAAATGAGTTTCACCACATTTTAAAAGGTGGCCACTCCCACCCTGTCACATGACTGCCAAGCCACGCCCACAAAATAGGCCACCCCTACAGAGTAGGTTCTAAAAAAATTTGAAACCCACCACTGGTCTTAAAGCTACATATACTCTTTAAGAATACTGGCTTATATATATTGTCAACCCAACATAAGGATAAATAGCAAAGGTCTATTCAATCTTCTCTTTAGGGTTTAGATTTGAATCAAAAACCCCATATGTTACAAGAAATAGAAGATTGGGAGAAATGGATGCATGGAATTTGAACATGAGGAAAATGTGGACATGCACTGGAATCTGAAAAATAAAGAAGGCAACAGACCAGATTACCAGAGATAAGGGCTGTTATGCATAAGGAAATAATTCATCAGGGCTAAAACAGATCTGGAATGACAACTACCAAAGATAAGAACTGCCATCCAAGGATCAACGAAAGCCTGAGGTGATGTGGAAAGGAATGTGTGACAGAAGCTGTTGAAAAGGAAAACTGTGAGGGATCTTATTTTGAAAGAGTTTGCCACGCATACCTATTTTCACCTGATTTTTGTGCCTCGTTTTTCCCAAACTCTTTACAAATCTGCCCAAACTACAGTGGGAAACATGATTGTGAATATACCTATGTAGGAGTTTGTGACACTTAAGCAAATGCAATCTTTGTAGGTGAGGAATGAAGTGATATGAACTGGGCTTCTAGTTATTGCATAAGATCCTGAATCTCGAATCTCCATTGAAAGCAGGTGAATGATTTCCCCAGTGGACTCTATTTCCCCCAAGAACTTGTGCTTCAATGCGCTATTAAGGCTCAGCTCCCTTATCTAAACCCAGATGGCTTAGCCAGATCACAAAGAAGGTGACCTTCAGCAGGGAGTTTGAATAAAGAAAAGAATGAGTGAATTATAAATGAAGTTGTAACAAAAGAAGCCATCTCTGCTAGTGATGCTTCAAAATAATGTGCCCTGTGACAACATTTTGAGTCAAATATTCCATGTGTGAAGATATTGAATTCTTGCCTTGGATTATTTGATTCATTTGGTGTTTTAATGGCATATCAACATCCACATCTGAATTTTCACCAAAATCTGGTCATTTCTTTGGTGATCTTACCTTTTCCATTGTTAAAGGTGCGAGTTGTCCCAAGAGCCCTATGTTTGATAATGGCTAAATGATTTCTTTTCCTTTTAGTTCTAACATTGTCTTTTATCTAAATAAGGTAGCAGTGGGGGGAACTGTGCTTCCTCCAGACAGGTTGAATGTAAGATAAAAAGAGCATGCAGGTATAAGGAGAAATAAGAATGCCTATGACATTGACAGAATGCCAGCATCTTTCTCCTGTGCCATATAAATTTCCTAATCTGCATTTAATTAACATTTAGAAATCTCTTTGAAAAGCAATGATCATTATTACTACTCACCAGGGTGAGTGCCACACAAACAGCTGTATAACAGGGAACATGACTATGAAGAAAGTGATGACTGACAAAACTGCCTGGAATGCCCAAATTTAACTTCTCTTTTAAAAATGACTACATGCACAAGTGCAACAGATACTCCTATTACTACTTATTCAATGTATAGACTCCTTTGGCTTGAAAATTTTGTTTGGGGAAATGGGAGGTGGGGAGGATGTTTGGTTTGAATACTACCCACTTCTTTAATGGAAATAATGCTCGATTCCTATTGCTTCGGCATTTAGCAAATTTATATTTTTTAAGATGAATTTTGGAGCAATTAAAACCTTTACAACGAATGATCCAAGTTTAGTTGAAAGATTGCACATCTTTTATTATATGCATGAGATTTTTTTTTTAATGCAAAAGGAATGGAGGTTTTGGTTGCAACTCTTTGACATTTTGCCTGCTCCCACACATCTTCCTGTATGCATGCATGTACCTATCTCCATGCACATACCAACCTGATTGACTGGTTGTCAGGCACCTGAACAATTTAGGAGAGAGTGCACAGTTAGAGTCATTTTCATATTACCAATTCTCAGCAGATTGAGGCAGTGATAGCTGGGAAGGTTGGAGGAATAGAAGAACTTTGTCTGTCTTAGGCATTTTAAAGAAAACTATCACAGGTGGCTAATAGTTGTTCTTGGTGCCTGCTAAATTTATAATGTTCCTTGCCTGGCTATAAAATTAAAGGATGCTTATTGTGGAATACATTTGGTCTTAGTAGTTTTATTGCTCCTGGTACATCATATGCTGTCAGAGCAAACTAGGAAGGATTTTGTTTTTGTTTTGCTTCTTGTGAACTGCAATGGCTAAGCTAAAATTGAAAAAGCCACATTGTCTTTTCAATGTCATGGTTGGTTAACTATGGTTGATAGACTAGTTTGCTGTGGAAACACAGACGTAAGTCCGAGAGAAGGACTCTTTGTCCTTATTTACATTCACTTCCCTAGAGTCTTGAATAAAATGTGTGAACTACTTCTTTGATTTTTGGCATTAAAGATGCATCATCTAGGATTTCAAAAATGATGTTTCAGGGTCTGGATTTCTTTGATATGAATACAAGCAGTTTCTCTGCCTTTCTCAGTGACTCTCAGAAGAACTTTTAAATGCAGTTCAGGTAGAATTCTGCTGGTGTGAGATGGTGCTTATTTATCTCATAGTTAATTTGAGAATAATAATAATAAAAAGCAGAGTAGTGATAGAAGATGCCAACAAAATAATTCTTGAAAAGTCACGTTTTGTGCTTGTAATGTCCCCCTCCTCTCCATATCTGCTCAATCCCTTCTACAGCCCCGAACAGTGCTACCTTAATCCAATTGCTAACCAATTGTGTACATCAGGGGTGTTAAACACATGTCGTCACAGCGGTGTCACGTGATTCATTGTGACTTTTCCCTGCTTCACTAAACTGGGCATGGGCATGGCCAGCATGTGATGCTGCAAGCCACAAGTTTGACTCCCCTGGTATACATGCTCTTGAGAAGCTTTCTGGCTTGTCCACATAATCAGAATGTTGAAAGAATGCCTGAGAACGGGTGAGCTTACTGTAGCTTCATTTGGGAAGCTGCAGGCTGAAAATAGTTGACTCTCTAATCAGTTTACAGAGTCAGCATATTGTCCCTCACAATTTGGATGCTCATTTTACCAACCTCGGAAGAATGGAAGGCCGAGTCAACCTTGAGATTCTCAGAATCTAACTTCTGGAGTGAGCAGTGAGTTAGCCTTCAGTACTGCATTCTAACCACTGCGCCACCATGGCTCTTGTATACTTAGAATGAACCACTATATTCTTCACCTTAGAGGGTAAAGTAGTGTGTACTTGTCCAAATGAAATATATATTATGACTACACTAATATTCCTATTTTATCTTGTAGGTAATTATATTCAACCACAGCATGGAGCATACTTTTTAGATTAGGACTTCCCCTAACTCAGTGTGGCTAACACTTTATGTTTTCAAAAGGCAAATAACATATTTTGGTGGGCAACTTAATACTGTACAGCTTCCTTTTTTGCAAGTGAGAATGTAAACATTGTACACTATTTCAATGGGGAGGGACCAAAAATGCAATAAACAAGGTGGATGGATAATAGAATTTATACAGGATAAAACCTGAAGCACTCTGTTTCAGCTGGCAGAAGGATGGCAGTACTTATACACACAGCCTTAGTTGTTTCTGTTTTTTGCCTACCAAACCTATAAGATGCCCATCCCCCAAAACAAATGCCCTTGTAATAAAATATTCACAGCACGCTGCATTGACCCTGAATGGCAACAGGTCAAGAGCCAGTGGCCTAGTGAATAAAATTGTTCATATTTACTGATGATGCTTCGAAGATGCTGACCCTAGTAGTATGGATACGTAATGAGAAGGCCATCCAGATGGGTATATCTTAAACATACCAAAGTTATGCTGTAATTTACAATGCCTTTTCTTTCATCTTGTCTTTGTAAAGCAATAGGCCAAAGATATGTAAGCTGTAACTCTGCTTTTGCTCAGGGCCATTGAGTAAGCTGTCAATGTTCAGCGAGGAGATCACTATACACTGTAGGTGTTTGGATGATGAATATATTTATGTTGCATCATCAAAGTAATTTGGTCATTTTAAGTGAGTCAAGATTTTGTCATAAGAGTGGATATTCAATAAATGCAGTAAGGTCTCAATTTCATGGACTCTCATTTAAGAGAATCCGATGCTATAGGAAAAAGATTGGTTCAGATATCCTCTGAAATAATGGGTGAAATCATTGCATCTGAAGTAGTGTGGAAGAGGAATTTATTTGAGTAGTAATAGCAGCTCAGGAGTTTTAGATACTGATAATACATTTGCATTAAGCCAAGAAATAAGTTAATTGAATGTAGTACCTTTCTGTAGTTTTGAACAATTCAGATTTTACTTTTACATTTTAAAAAGATTTAAAAACATGATTATCAATCATTTAATCTAAATTATTAATTCCATTAACCCATCACAAAGAAAAAAAGGAAAGGAAGGATAAGGAAAGGAAAAGTTTATTGTAAAAAAGCAATCATAATTAATAGTTGGTTCCAACAACTTCTAAATCTGTTTTTCAACTTTAATACTATAATAGAATTGTGAATTAAAAAAAGGAACTAAGCTCTCACAATGACAATAAAAAGGTCGTATAATAATTTTCCAATATCTGGCTTTTGAGGTTTGATAACTTGTATTTTATAGAAAAAGTGAAGTCAAAATGAATGCTCAGTGATAAACCTGGAAATTGGGAAAGCTAATACTCCTTTCATGATATAGGAGATTTCGGCAGATAGAATCCACATGTTTATACTTACCATAAAACCCTTCTTAATAACCTTGAAAAACAGATTAAGAGAATTCCTTTGAATGATTTCTTTAATATATAAACATTTTTTTCCTGCCTGACTCCCACCAACTGTGGGTGACTTATCATGCCTCCAGAAGTTGTGAATGCTCCAACACTGGAAGTTTTTAAGAAGATGTTGGATAACTAGTTGTCTGAAATGATGTAGGGGTTCCTGCCTAAGCAGGGGGTTGGACTAGAAGACCTCCAAGGTACCTTCCAACTCTGTTATTCTATAAACATCCTTTAAAAGTAAAAATAACAAAAGAAAAAAGGAATTAACAACAGATCTAAAAACAACATATAACCACAAATCCTATCCAGCAGGAGCTCCATCTTTCCCTTGCCCCAAAGACTGGGAGAATACCCATGTCTTTATTAATTTCCTGAACATCATCAGAGTGGGAGCCATGCAGTTTATTCAATTACATTCAGTTTCACAATAGCTATAGTTCTCCATAAACTCATTTGAATTTTATTTGTGTGTGTACTTCAGTATTAATTCAAGATAAACAATTTAAAATATTTACTCCATAAATAAATATGTTTTCTTAGGGTAATTATTCCAAGGTATGAATTCAAATATGAAGTAAAGTCCCATTTTTAAAAACATTTCCAGAAATATATTACAAGCTATAGCAAATAGATGACTTGTTCCAATTAATTGAGCAACCTGATATTTTTTTTTAAAAAAATGTTGCACTATATCAAATAACATTTGTTATACAACATTAATTGTTTTTAGGGTAATTCATTTGGATCTCTTTGCTCCATCAAGTGGTCATCCAGTCTTAATATGATAAGGGCTCATCCCATTTTCAAGATTTATTTCATCCTGCCTTCTTCTTCATTAAGCTATAAAACTTTGCCTGCTGTGATTTTCAGTTTTAAAAGTACTAAATAATAGCTACCAGCAGAGGCAACCCAAAGCATTTGGCTGACTGAGACTAACAATGCATAATTGCTCAAACATACAGTAATTCAGTGGCCGCCAATCTTTCTGGCTTGGTGTGGGAAAAAAAGTATGGTTCTGTTTGAATAGTAGGTACATGTGCACAATACACAGCTCCATTTTTATGTTCCTGCCACTCGGAACTTCACACGCGAACATGAGTACCCAGTACTGATGCAAGTGGAGATATATGTGCATGTGCACACTTGCTCACCACTTATGTAGCCCAATTCCGAATAGGCTGTGGCCTAGGGTTTGGGCAATACCTGTAGCAATCAACCAGAATGATCACTGCTCTCCTGAGGATAGAAGATAGAAGATAGTCAAATTAGTTCAGTTTAGATAGAGTTCAGTTCTTTGCTACTACTCACAATTTGCCACATGAAGGTATTGCCTCATTCTGCCTAATGATTTGGGCTGACCCAGCTAACTAACTTGTTGTCTACTTTATCAAATGTATGTATATTATATCCACTGCTAATTTTGTCACATTGTCAAAGAATGCAGTAAGATTTGTCCGGCAAGATGTGTTTTTGACAAGCCCATATTTTCATCTCTTGTTATGACTTTGGTTCAGTGGTGGGATTCAATTTTTTTTACTACCGGTTCTGTGGGTGTGGCTTGGTGGGCATGGCAGGGGAAGGATACTGCAAAGTCCCCATTCCCTCCCAATCAGCTGGGGCTCAGGAGGCAAAGAATAGATGGGGGCTGGGCCAGTCAGAGGTGGTATTTATTGATTCTCCAAACTACTCAAAATTTCCACTACCGGTTCTTCAGAACTGCTGAATACCACTTCTCCTTTGGTTGCCTCTGGTTATGGCTTATCTAGTTTTCTCTTCTCCCCCCCCCCCCAAATGTCTCCCCAGGAAAGAGCAGGTATGTTTCCCATCTGCCCACTCCTATCTTCCTGCTCACCCAACATGGGTATAAATTCTAATCATGCTTTCCTCCCCACAACTTGATTGCTCCCTACAGCAACCCTACAGTTGGGATATAGGCAATTTGGAGAAGCACTCAGGCTAGCATCCTACCCTATCCTAACCCTATTTTTTTTCTTTTTAGGGGGACAAATTCTTGAAGTTTTCTTAGCAAGATTTTGAAAGTGGCTTGCCATTGCTTACTTTCTAGGGCTGAAAGAAAGTGAGTGGCCCAAGGCCACCTAGTTGACTTTGTGTCCAAAGCAGGATTCAGCCTTTTCCTTTTTTTAGCCTGATGTCTTAACCATTACACCAAACTGGCTGAATATTACAAACGATATCAAGGTAAAGCTTTCCATTGCACATATGTTCTAGTTGATCCTGACTCTAGGGGGTGGTGATCATCTCTGTTTCAAAGCTGAAAAGCCAGCACTGTCCGAAAACATCTCCAGGGTCATGTGGTCAGCATGACTAAATGCCAAATGTGCACGGAACGCTGTTACCTTCCCACCAAGGTAGTCTCTATTTTTCTACTTGCATTTTTATGTGCTTTCAAACTGTTGAAGCTGGGACAAGTAACGGGAGTTCACTCTGTTACAAGGTGCTAGGGATTCGAACCGCCGAACTGCCAACCTTTGTGATCAACAAGCTCAGCATCTTAGCCACTGAGCCACCACATCCCGCACAAACGATATAGGAGTAGGTAATTATGGAAGACCTATTAGTGGATAATTGCGGGAGAGTAATTAATGAATTTCTGGAAAATATGCTCTGTTAAAATGCCACCAATTAATGTTCATATACAGTAAAGTATCCCACTAATTCATTATTTGGAGCAATTGCATAAATCCAATCTGCAGATACAAAAAAAAAAGACTGATTTTGCCTGTGGATGGTAGAGTTATTCTTTCAAGAGAAAGAAATGCTGTGGGGGTTGACTCATATTGAGCTTTAGTGTGATGAATGAGAAAACTATTACTGTATCTATGGATTTATGATGCAATGACTTGGGGACAGGAAAAAATGGCTTTAACATGAACATATTATAACATTCAGTTAAGAAAGCAAGGTAATGTACAGGCATTCCTTGATGCCTAACCACGATTGGAATCAAAACCTCTGTTGCTAAGCAATGTGGTTGTTAAGTAAGTTGCACCAATTTTACAACCTTTTTTGCCACAGTTAGCTGATTCATCATGCTTGTTAAGACAATCACAATGGTTGTTAAATGAACCAGGCTTTCCCCATTGACTTTAGATGTTGGAAGCCCCTGGAAAAGGTCATAAATAGTGATCATATGACTTTAGGATGCTGCATACCAGTTGCCAAGAATGGGAATTTTTATCACATGACTATGGTTATGCTATAACAGTTATAAGTGTGAAGACTGGTTGTAAATCACCTTTTTCAGAGTCATTGTAACTTTGAACAGTTGTTAAATGAATAGTCATAGGTCAAGGTTACTTGTAAAGTATAATCATACTGAAAAATTAATGTACTTAGTTGTAAAATGATGCAAATTGAAGCATTTCTCAAGGAGGTTATTTAAATCTTCGTTTTAATAAACAACAGGGTTTAAAAAAAGAAAAAAAAGAAAGCAACTAATACATTTTAAGAGTTTCCAAGGGTAGTTCTTAAACCTTCTTTCCTGTTGCAATAGGAGTGTATTCTCAGAGAAAGTTAACTTCAGATGTTGCAGGTGGAGGGGACAATTAATAGAGGTTTGTATTGAATGGAATTCATCCACTAAATCCCATACTGTGTAACATTTGATTAATGACCACTTCCTTCTGAAATAGCACTTGACACAGAAAGTCCCAGGGTAATGCTGAGATGTTAAGTACCTGTTGTTAAGATCTCTGTAGTAATAAAACAGTCAGTCCTACTTACCTACCCATACCTGAGGTTACTTAACAACTGTCTTGGTGAAAGTAGTAGAAAAGATTCAGAGATAGTGGAACAGGACAGATGAGGTTATATGAGTCATTGGGTATATTTTGTCTAACAACTCTGGTACTAGAAAACTCAATTTGTTTTACCATTTCTGTTTGTAAAGCTTGGTATTATTTTTTCTGGGAAAAATTTAATGAATAGTTTAAAAAAAAACAATTCAAATACTTTTCAGGATTCTGAGAAAAGTATTGGAGCTTCTTCTGTAATCTTTCATATTGTATAATATTCTCCTTTCATTCTCCAATTTATAGGAACTAATTCACTATGGTCACAAAACAATCAATCTATAAACACTTCAGAAATATTTGTTTTGTCAAGTTAATGTGGATTTGTTAAAAAAACATGTCTTGAAGAACAATCTTATGTTTTCAGAAGGTAACAACTTTGCTTGATTATGAGAATATTATAGTTATAATATATCAACAAAGCTTTTTGCAATTTACACCATGCTAGCCTAATTAGCAAACAGATTATTAATACATCCAAAATTGTGTTGAAATCCACACTCAAAGGATATTTCTCAGTGGTTGCAAGAAGAAATGAAATGGGGTACTCACTTTAATTTTTTTATTAAAACTTGGGCAAAAATGGTCTAGAAGAAGAAAAAAGCACAAGATGATCTTGATAGTTTAGTGAAGTGGATGGAAAAATAACAAAATGAAATTTGGACATTTGACAACAGTAGTTGTTAAAATAATCTTGAATTGTAATTAATCAGATATTGAATATGAATCAGTATTTTTATATGGCTGCACAAAAAGGCAAGTAGAATTATAGGCCAAATAAATAGAAAGACAGTTCCCAAATTATGAAACACATTTCTACTCTGTTCTATATTAATAATATTCTTCTTAAGTACTATACCCAGTTCAGAATAGCACAGGTCAGCTAGACTAGCTAAATCCAAAGTAGCACAGGTCAGCTAGACTAGCTAGATCCAAAGTAGCAGAACTAAGTTTATCAGGAGTGCAAATGAAAACTAAATTCCGTATGTATAGATTGAGGGGATGGATATATTTAGTCTTGAGCAAAGTTGGTATTAGAGAGAACATGCTACCATTCTTCAAATACTTAAAGAGATGTCAACAAATGTATTTGAGTTTCTCTGGCATCTCAAAAAACCCACAAAACTTAGCTTCAAAAAAACAACCAGGAAAGCTAGGATTGGAAGAGAGAATGACAGCTATGGAAACAGTGTTAAACTCCTTGGTGCTGGAAATCAGAGAATTTAGAAAAGATCACACTAGCACTAAACTTGAACTTTTGGAGACACAGAAAAAATTGATGGAGAACACACAGAAGACCGAGGAGTTGGAGGTGGGGCTGCCTGGGGCAAAGGGGGATCTTAAAAATATTAATACGGAAATTGGAGATTTGTCTGGTCATGTGTCTAGGATGGATTTTGAGAGGATGTCATATTTTTTAAGATTTCAGAATATTTCTGAGGAATCTTGTGATTCTGCCTTCCTGATCTCATGAGTACAATTTTATCAGACTATTTACGTAAACCCAAAGAGGAGATCAGGGGGGACATTGACCTAGTCTACAGAATAAACTCAGCATATGCCAGGATGAATGAAGTACCCAGAGAGATACATATTAAATTTGTTAGAAGGTCGACGAGGGAGGGAATCTTGAAGGCGCAGAGGGAGGGTCCATTAATTTACCAACAAAAGCAAATCGCTATCTTTTTTTTTTATATTGAAAAAGTTTTATTGAGTTTACATTTTTTGTGGGGTAGGGTAAGGGTTACATAGAAATTTTGAGAGTGGTCACGTCAAAGTCGTCGGCTCCTCCGGAACCTCAAATTACATTATTAAAAAGAAAAAAAAGAAACATTTCACATAACACTACAAGCTGGGAGCAAGTACATATTCCTAAATTTTTCAGTTATATACTGTCAGTCAATTGCAAAAATCCAGATTACAAATATCATACAATATTACTCAAAAGAAAAACCAGGGCAAAGTTATTTTTTAGATCTAAGTCTCTTGGCAATTGTATCTTCCCCCTTCTCCCCCGGGCCCCCAGCGGGCGGGGCCATGGCTCCCCCTGCCCCCCCTGGATCTTCTCCCAGGACAGAGGAATGTTTTTTAAGAAAGGCTTCCACCTCAGCAACTGTTTTAATCTTTACTCTACCTCCTTCCCAGAACACCAGCATCCCTTCGGGTATCACCCACTTGAACCAGATCCCATGATCAAACAATGCTTTAGACAAGAAGGAAAATTTCCTTCTGGCTTCTCTAATTTTTCTTGGAATCTGCTTCAAGACGGTAATCTCCTTTTGTTGGTAAATCATAGGACTCCCTCTTTGCGCCTTCAAGATTTCCTCTCTGGTTGACCTTCTAACAAATTTTACATGTATCTCTCTGGGTACTTCATTCATCCTAGCATATGCAGAATTTATTCTGTAGACTAGGTCAATGTCCCCTCTGATCTCATCTTTGGGTTTATGTAAATAGTCTGCAATAAGTGTACTCATAAGATCAGGGAGACATTCACCATCCATCTCAGAAACATTCTGGAATCTCAAAAAATATGTCATCCTTTCCAAATCAATCCTAGTCACATGCGCATTTATTTCCACAACCTCATTAGAAACATTTTAAATCTCTCCCTTAGCCCCCTCCAGCCCCCCTTTCAATTCTTCATTCTTCTGTGTATTCTCAAGCACTTGTTTTCGAGTGTCCAATAGTTCCTTTTTAAAGTTGACATTTTCTGCCCTCTGAGCCTTAATTTCTGATACCAAATTTTGTATAACAGTTTCAAGGGCAGTCATTCTTTGTTCAAGGCTTGCGAGCGTTGCTTCTTGCGCCATGTTTAGCTGTTAAAATCCGTACCAGTAAAATGGCGTTTTTAGGGTGGGGCTGGTAAGGCAGATCAGGAGTCCAAAGTCCTCAAAGTTGTACAGCTGCAAAATTCAGAAGCCAACAGAGAAACACTTTTCCAACTCCATAGGTATAATAACGAAGGCAATCCAGAAAGGAAAACACAAATCCAAAAAAAGAAAATTCTTCATCAATAATTAGAGGAAGTCCAAATCGCAAAGAGACACTGGTAATTTTCCATAGGTCATAGTCAGTCGGGGACAAAGAGAAGCCATTTTCCGCCCAAACTCAGAGCCCGAGGGAGAAAGCGGTTAAAAAGCAAAAAAGAAACTGTTTCAGCCAGACCTCGAGACATAATTGCAAACAAGCCACAAAGTACTTTCCCTTGTTAGAGACCATCCAGATTTAAAGTTTCCGATTCCTCGCAACGAGGCATTTCCGAGTGCCGCTTTTAGTCCAAGGGGGGGGTTTTAGGAACAAACGCCCCCCTCCAGTCCCTTTCAGCCCGGCTGACAGTACACAAAAAAAAAGTTTTAAACGCTCACTCTCCGCTCGCAGCTGAGGTCCCGAAAAGCCTCCCGACTCTTCCGATCTTCTCTCTTCATAGAATTAAATGGTGCCGCCAACCTTTGGCGAAGGGAAGACCCCCCGCAGCATGTCCTCTTCCACCTAAGCCGAGGAGCAGGGTCGCTCTCCCCGCTGCCGCGGGGGGGGGCCTTCCCTGTCGAGCCGGCTTTACGGGAGAAGCCCCAAACAAGGGGCTTCTCGCCCCCGTGGGGGGGCAGGAAAAGGATCAAAGCGGCGAGCGAACCCTAAGTTCGCCCGTCGCCGCCGGAGCCGGAACCGGAAGCCTGCAAATCGCTATCTTGAAGCAAATCCCCCCAAAAAAATTAGAGAGGTGAGGAGGAAATATTCCTTCTTATCTAAAAAATTGTTTAACCACGGGACTTGGTTTAAGTGGGTGATGCCAGAAGGAATGCTGGTGTTCTGGGAAGGAGGAAGAGTTAGGATTAAAACAGTTGCTGAGGCGGAAGCCTTTCTTAAAAAACATTCCTCTATCCTGGGGGAAGATTCAGGGGGGGTGGAGGGGGCCGCGGCCCCACCCGCTGGGGGCCAGGAGGGAGAACAAAAAGACACAATTGCTAAGAGACTTAGATCTAAAAATGACTTTTATCTTTATTTTTATTAATACAGTATAATTTTTTATCTGGATGTTTGTATACGACTGCCAGTATAGAATTTTGAATTTACATGTATGCATTTATTTTCACCTTGTTGTACTACTGAAAAATGTATTACCAATGTCTTATGAAGAAGCCCGGGAGGGGCCAATGTTCCCGACGTGAAAGTTCTCAAAATATCTTTTCAACTCACCTTACCCTACCCTTTTTGTTATAAAAATTTGTAAAACTCAATAAAACTTTTTCAATATAAAAAAAAAAACCCACAAAACCAAATGACCTTACATTAAAAGGAGTTTAAAAATGGATCCAATTTCCTGGAGAAGAAATTGTTTTTTTCTTTGATCAATGTGGACAGATATCCATCAGGAATACAGTACTTTAATCTGGATTCCTACACAGACCAAGGTTTTAAATGTGATTAATGTTGGGATACTGCTGGTTTAACAGCGAGTTTAGTAAGCGCGTCCCTTGCATGTGAACATGTATGCCTAAAGCACTTGGGTGCAGCACTGAAAATGGAGCATTGAGACACTCAGCTGCTTACCTTCCAAGTCAGCAATGGTAAGTAGAACAGCGAGGGGGAGAAATCAGCTGTGCTTCACATTGAGATGAGCTAGAAAGCAGGAAATAAAGGACAGAATAAGGCAGGGGTGGGTGGACGGGGCCAACTGATCGTCAAAACTATTGGTTTGTCTGAACTGGTCTGAACTGGCTGAATACCACATCTGAATGTGATGCCCTAAGCAACCTTTTAGTTCTATGTTACTAACAGAATCTGAACTGCATGAAAATAGGTTTTTAGGACTGGTTCAGTAAGTTCAGTAGACAGAACCATAGTGGTCAATACTGTAATTCAACATTATAATATCTCTTTGGGAACTCTAAGATTAATTTGAAGTTTTATAATCCTGCAATTATTTCTAAATTGAATTTGTTATTAGTAACATGTATGCCAATGGTTAGATAGTATCATCAACACAGTGGGCATGGATGTGGGCAGATTCCGGCAGACAGTGCAGGATTTGGGGGAACTGACATGCTGTGGTCCATGGACTTGCAAAGAGTCAGGCATGATTAGTGACTGCACCACAACATGTTTATCAAAACGATATCAACAATAATTATAAAACTCTGCTAAAATGAGCACAAACAATTTACCTATGGAGCCAGAGTTCAGTTTTCAGAAACATCTGGTGAACAGAAATGTTTCTTGGCTTCAGAAAAAACAAAGATAAACTGCTTTACTGTTTGGAATGTGCTTGGCATTTTCAGAAAATAAGATGCTGTGAATTGAGCTGGGGAATGGAAAAACATTTAAAGCAAAGATTGCTAGGCATCAAGGGATCTTGAAGAAGAATGAACTGCTGCAAGGTAAGATCCTCCGTCGTTGAAAGTTGTACTTGCCTTCCACGTACTTCAGAGATTTCTCACCTAAATCTCACAGGGCTCCTTTAGATTTGATGACAAATACTTTAGAAGCTTCAAACAAGAATTATAACTTTCTTTCTATGGACCTGCTCATGTTGCAGAGATTTATAGCCTGCAAGGAAGAGGCTGCTGAATGGAGGAGGGTTCCCCCCGCCCCTCAGGTAGTGCAGAAGAGTTATAGTAAAAGAATTCATAATATATATGAAATAATAAGAGTAGGTTTAATTACAGACAATTTTACCTTAAGTAGCGTTAAGACACGGAGGAGAAAACACAGTGGAAATAGGAGCCTGATGGAGTCAAATAGCGTAAACTCTTTGGGCTGCATTTCAATAAAATACTGCAAATGTAAAAGTTAAATCAATAAGGCATTGTGGATTGATTTTTTGTTAATAATAATAATAATAATAATAATAATAATAATAATAATAATAATAATAATAATAATAATAATAGAAAAAAGTATGGTTCATTGAGATTGCAGTACCTGGTGATGCATTAATTGAAAATAAGCAGCAAGAAGAAATCACAAAGGAAGTAAATAAAGGAGGCCTTTTGAAGACAACTAAGTCAAAAGCTGAATATAAGAAAGAAGTAATTGAGAAGTGAGCTGAAAATTGGAAAAGCAAAGCTATGCATGGCCAATACTTGAAAAGTATTGAAGGCAAAGCTGACCAAAAACTAACTTGGAACTGGTTAAGATCAGTACAGAAAAAAGAAACAGAAGGCTTTATTTTGGCAGCTGAAGAACAAGCCTTAGCCACAAAATGCATGAAGGCAAAAATTCAACTTGTTACCACCAACAGCAAATGTCACCTCTGTAATGAGAGAGATGAGACAGTCAACCACTTGATCAGTGGGTGCAGCAAAATTTCACAAACTGACTACCTACAATGCCATGACCGCGTTGCTAAGATCATCCACTGGAAATTGTGCCAGAAGTTTGGATTTGAGTATAGCAAAAACCCTCAATCATTCCCAGCATTAGGTTCTTCTCCAGTCCTTCCTTTTCATTAGGTGGCCAAAGTATTTCCGTTAATTTATTCGATATTACCAAATATCAAAAATAGTTAACTGGCAAAATAGCACCCAAAAAGGTAAAAAAATAAGGGTGACCAGGGAGAGAGTCGGGATTAGGGAGTTTGAGTGATCCAACTCAGCATTTTAGAATAGCTTCCTATGTTGTAATATACATTCCCTAACATTTCTGATGTGGAGAAAAAAGCCAATTCATGACAAGGGAACAGAACCTTTCAGTGCCTTTCCCCCCAAAATAAGGGCCAGAAAATTTAATTTAATTATTAGATTTAATTATTAGATTTATAAACCGCCCCCTCTCCCCAAAGGGACTCAGGGCAGTGTACAGGAAAAAATTAAAAAACCATATAAAACATACAATATATAAAAACAAATTAAATTAACCTGTGCTAAAATTTAAGAACATTAAAATACAACCCACCTATGCTAAAATTCCCTAAAATCTAAAATCCATATACGTATTTGGCAGATATTATGTTATGAGAGTCAAAACTGTTTACGCAAGACCAGCTTGTTGAAATAAATATGTTTTAAGTGAGCGGCGAAAGAGGGGAAGGTCTGTTATAGTGCGAAGTTTGGGGGGTAGGTCGTTCCAAGAGGGCCGGCCCAGCCACAGAGAAGGCCCTACCCCTGGGCACCACTAGCCGGCATTGACCGGCGGTTGGTACCCTCAGTAGGCCCACTCTGTGGGAGCATATCGGACGCAGGGAGGTATGTGGCAGAAGACGGTCCCGTAGGTAGCTAGGCCCCGAGCCATGGAGCGATTTGAAGATGGTGACAAGTACCTTGAAGCGCACCCGGAAGGCCACTGATAGTGCAGCTCGCGCAGGAGAGGTGTTACGTGGGAGTAACGAGAAGCTCCCAGAATCCCCCGCGTGGCCGCATTCTGAACCAACTGGAGCCTCGGGGTGCACCTCAAGGGGAGCCCCATGTAGAGAGCGTTGCAATAGTCTAAGCGAGACATCACGAGTGCCTGAGTGACAGTGCAGAGGGCGTCTCGGTCCAGAAAGGGACGCAACTGGCGTACCAGGCGAACCTGGTAGAATGCCCCCCTGGTCACGGCCGTCACATGGTTGTCTAGGGACAGCCGGGAATCCAGGAGGACGCCCAAGTTGTGAGCCCTTTCCACGGGGGCCAATGACTCGCCACCGATAACCAGCGATGGAGTAAGCTGGCTATGCCAAGATGCCGGAAACCACAGCCACTCGGTCTTGGACGGGTTGAGCCAGAGTTTGTTACTTCCCATCCAGAGCCACACGGCTTCCAAGCACTGGGACATCACTTTGACGGCATCGTTGGGGTGGTTGGGGGTAGATATGTACAGCTGAGTATCATCAGCGTACAGATGGTACTCTACCCCACAACCACGAATGATCTCACCCAGCGGCTTCATGTAGATGTTAAACAGGAGGGGTGAGAGGATCGACCCCTGAGGCACCCCATAAATGAGTGGTCTCGAGGTCGACCTCTGCCCTCCTGCCAATACAAATTGCGACCGGCCGGAGAGGTAGGAGAAGAACCACTGTAAAACAGTGCCCCCCCATCCCAACCTCTCCAGTCGGTGCAATAGGATACCATGGTCGATGGTATCGAAAGCCGCTGAGAGATCTAATAGGACCAGGATAGAAGAGAAACCCCTATCTCTGGCCCTCCGAGATCATCCACCAACGCGACCAATGCCGTCTCGGTGCTGTGCCCAGGTCGGAAGCCGGACTGGCGTGGGTCTAGATAAGCAGTTTCCTCCAGGTGCCGAGAGAACTGCTGTACCACCACACTCTCTACAACCTTCGCCAAAAAGTGAAGGTTGGAGACCGGACGATAGTTAGTTAGTAATGCTGGGTCCAGGGAGGGCTTCTTGAGGAGGGGTCTCACCATTGCCTCTTTAAGGGAGGTCGGCAAGAACCCCTCACTAAGAGAAGCGTTCACAATTCCCTGGAGCCAGCCTCGTGTCACCTCCCAGGAGGCCAGTACCAGCCAGGAAGGACACGGGTCCAATAAACATGTGGTGGCATTCAGACGCCTCGGCAACCTGTCCATGTCTCCGGAAGTAACAAAGTCGAACTCGTCCCATGAAACGGTCTCAAGACCTGCCTCGGACGGCCTGCCCAGATCTATTGAAATGGAGGCCAAGTCGTCCCGAATCCGAGCGATTTTGTCCTGCAGATAACCTTGAACTCCTCTGCTCTACCCTGCAGGGGAGCTTCCCGCGACCCCTGATGGAGAAGGGAGCGGGTCACTCTGAACAGGGCAGCAGGGCGGTTATCTGTGGACGCAATAAGGGTGGCAAGATGACTACGTTTTGCCACTCTTATTGCCACTAGGTAGGTCTTTGTATAAGACCTCACTAGTGTTCGGTCGGATTCGGAACGAGTGGACCTCCATCTGCTCTCTAGGCGTCTCTTGCGGCGCTTCATCACCCTTTGCTCCCCAGAAAAGCAAGGGGCCAGGGTGGATCGGCGCCGCGTGAGAGGCTGCAAGGGCACGACCCAGTCCAAGGCCCCCGTGGCCGCACTATTCCATGCGGCCACTAAGTCCTCGGTCGAGTCGTGGGTGAGGGTTACAGGCATAGGCCCAAGCTCCGTCTGGAACCTCTCCGGGTCCATCAGGCGCCTGGGGCAGAACCATCTAGGAGTCTCGGGTTCCGCCTCCACATGGTGGGGTGTAGCCGTCGGAAAGTCCAGCCGCAGGAGCGAGTGATCTGACCATGACAGGGGTTCGATGACTAATTCCCCTACTCCTGATGATTACAAAGCTCTTATACAACAATATAATAGCAGAGTTGGAAGGGACCTTGGAGGTCTTCTACTCCAATCCCTTGCCTAGGCAGGAAACCTTATATTGTTTCAGACAAATGGCTATCCAACATCTTCTTAAAGACTTCCAGCGTTGGGGCATTCACAACTTCTGGAGGCAAGCTGTTCCACTGATTACGATAATTGTTCTAACTATCAGGAAATTTCTCCTCAGTTCTAAGTTGCTTCTCTCCTTGATTAGTTTCCACTCATTGATTCTTGTTCTACACTTAGGTGCCTTGGACAATAGCTTGACTCCCTCTTTTTTGTGGCAACCCCTGAGATATTGGAACACTGCTATCATGTCTCCCCTAGTCCTTCTTTTCATTAAACTAGACATACCCAGTTCCTGTAACTTCATATGTTTTAGTCTCCAGTCCCCTAATCATCTTTGTTGCTCTTCTCTGCACTCTTTCTAGAGTCTCCACATCTTTTTTACATCGTGGTGACCAAAACTGAATGCAGTATTCAAAGTGTGGCCTTACCAAGGCATTATAAAGTGGTATTAACACTTCACGTGATCTTGATTCTATCCCTCTGTTTATGCAATTTCATGCAACCAATTTCATTGTAATTTTAGTACAATGACAATAAAGATGATGATGATGATGATGATGATGATGATGATGATTATTCAGCCTAGAACTGTGTTGGCTTTTTTGGAAGCTGCTACACACTGCTGGCTCATATTTAAACGGTTGTCCACTAGGACTCCAAGATCCCTCTGACAGTTACTACTATTGAGCAAGGTACCACATATACTGTACCTGTGCATTTTGTTTTTCTTGTCTAAATGTAGAACCTTACTTTTTTCACCATTCAATTTCATTTTGTTAGATAGTGCCCAATGTTTAGATTTGTCAAGATCCTTCTGTATCTTAAGCCTATCTTCTGGAGTGTTGGCTATTCCTGCCAGCTTGGTGTCATCTGCAAATTTGATGAGTTCCCCATTTATTCCCTTATCCAAATCATTGATGAGGATGTTGAAGAGTACTGGGCCTAAAACCGAGCCTTGGGGTACTCCACTGCATACTTCCCTCTCTTCTGTTCCAAAGCTGTTGGAACAGAAAAAACCAGTTCCTTTTATAAAATATGTAAATCTCGGAGAGGAGAAAATGAACATCTCATGTAGGTTGGCCTTTGCGAGATGAAAGATTGACTAGTAGAGCTGTAGGTACTGATCTCAAGGATTCTTTTTGATATTAATAACTGACAGGCAAGGCACAGCATCCAGCTTCAGGACAGACATTTGCCATGTTACTGATGTGAAAATGTGTTATAAAAGCAAAGGGTTTCAAATGATAAAAGCAGATAGATGAGGCCAGTTGTTTATAAGGTTCCCAAATAACAAAACGATGAGATATTTAAGTTCAAGGGCCAGTAGATGTATTTTGAAAGATTTTTTAAAAAGCTTTTACAGTACCATGCTATTTTATTTATTTTGCCTTTATTTTATTTTTATTTTTTATTTTTTTATTTTATTTTTTTGTCTCTTTGAATCCATTTTGATTCCTGGGAACTGCCTGGGCAAGTCCCTTCTTCCTAGGGCTGGAAAGGAGTGACTGGTCGAAGGTCATTCAGATGGCTTTGAGCCTAAGGCAGGACTAAAACTCATGTTCTCCTAGGTTCTAGCCTGACTCCTTAACCATTATAAGAAACTCGATCATACTACAGGAAGCAAATGGTTTCTTACTATTTATTTATTTTTATTTTATTTTTTGTATTTCTATACCGCCCTCTCTCCCTGACGGGACTCAGGGCGGTGTACAGGGATAATAAAAAAATAATAATAATAAATACAATCAAAATAATTAAAAATGAATTAAATCGAATTTTGTAAACCCGTGCTAAAAGACATAATTAAAACCCAGACTAAGATCAGCCATAACAGCTATGCCAGGCCGGCCGCAAGAAAGAAGTATGTTTTTAATGCCCGACGAAAGAGGCGAAGGTCCGTGATTGTACGGAGGTTGGGGGGGCAGGTCATTCCAGAGGGTAGGGCCTGCCACAGAGAAGGCTCTTCCCCTGGGAGTCGCCAGCTGGCACTGTCCGGCGGATGGCACCCTAAGGAAGCCCTCCCTGTGGGAGCGGACAGGTCGACTGGAGGTGTGTGGTAGGAGGTGGTCCTGCAAGCAATCAGGTCCCATGCCATGGAGCGCTTTGAAGATGGTCACTAGTACCTTGAAGTGCACCCGGAAGGCCACAGGCAGCCAGTGCAGTTCACGCAGGAGAGGTGTTACATGGGAGTATCTTGAGGCTCCCAGAATCCCCCACGCAGCCGCATTCTGTACTAACTGGAGCCTCCGGGTGCATCTCAAGGGCAGTCCCATGTAGAGAGTGTTACAGTAGTCCAGGTGAGAGATGACGAGGGCTTGAGTGACCGTGCGTAGGGCATCACGATCCAGAAAGGGGCGCAACTGGCATATCAGGTGAACCTGATAAAAAGCCCCCCTGGCTACGGCTGTCAAATGGTCATCCAAAAACACCCGAGAGTCCAGGAGGATGCCCAAGTTGCGGGCCCTCTCTGCGGGAGCTAATGACTCGCCCCCAATAGCCAGAGATGGAACCAACTGGCTATGTTGTGACTCCGGGAACCACAGCCACTCAGTCTTGGACCGGTTGAGTCGGAGCCTGTTCCTCCCCATCCAGACTCGCACGGCCTCCAAGCATCGGGACATCACTTCGACGGCATCGTTGGGGTGGTTAGGGGTAGAGAAGTACTACTCCTTGATGTGAAAAAAACCCAAAACAAATAAACATTTAAAAAAATCTTTGCAATAGGATTTAAATAAATAAATAATAAATAATTTAATTTATAACCCGCTCTCTCTCCCCGAAGGGACTCGAGGCGGGGCACAGGGAAATTAAAAATACATATAAAACCACAAACAATACAGTATTAAAAGGAATTAAACTAAACCCTGCACTAAAATCCCATGTTAAAACTAAAACAAGCCCCTAAAAAAACCCCTAAAAACAGTTAAGTTATCCCAAGCCGGCCAAGCAAAAGAAATGTGTTTTTAATTTTTGACGGAAGGAGCGGAGGTCTGTAGTTGTTCTAATATCGAGGGGAAGGTCGTTCCAGAGTGTCGGGCCCGCCACAGAGAAGGCCCTTCCCCTGGGCGTCGCCCGCTGGCACAGCCTAGTGGACGGCACCTGGAGAAGTCCCTCTCTGTGGGAGCGAATCGGCCGCAGGGATGTATGGGGCAAGATGCGATCCCGCAGATAACTAGGTCCCGTGCCATGGAGCGCTTTAAAGATGATAACCAACACCTTGAAGCGCACCCGAAAGACGACAGGCAGCCAATGCAGCTCGCGCAGGGGCGGTGTTACATGGGAAAACCTAGAAGTTCCCATAACTGCCCGCACGGCTGCATTCTGGACAAGCTGAAGTCTTTGGGTGCACCTCAAGGGGAGCCCCATGTAGAGAGCATTGCAGTAGTCCAGTCGGGATGTCACGAGAGCATGAGTGACTGTACAAAGGGCACCCCGGTCCAGTAGGGGACGCAACTGGTGGACCAGGTGAACCTGGTAAAACGCCCTCCTGGCTACGGCCGTCACTTGATCTTCCATGGACAGCCGTGCATCAAGGAGGATGCCCAAGTTGCGTGCCCCATCCACAGGGGCTAGATGTTTGCCTCCTATGGCCAGTGATGGGGTCAACTGGCTGTACCGGGATGCCAGGAACCACAGCCACTCGGTCTGGGACGGGTTGAGTCTGAGTCTGTTCCTTCCCATCCAGGCCCGCACGGCTTCCAGGCACTGGCACATCACCTCTACGGCATCGTTGGGGTGGTTTGGGGTAGATATATACAGCTGCGTGTCGTCAGCGTAGAGGTGGTACTCTATCCCAAAACCACGGATGATCTCGCCCAGCGGCTTCATATATGTGTTGAACAGGAGAGGCGAGAGGACCGACCCCTGAGGCACCCCACAAGTGAGGGGTCTCGAGGTCGACCTCTGCTCTCCTGCCAACACAAATTGCGATCGACCGGAGAGGTAGGAGGAGAACCACCGCAACACGGTGCCCCTCACCCCCAAGCCCTCCAGCCGATGCAATAGGATACCATGGTCGATGGTATCAAAAGCTGCTGAGAGGTCTAATAGGACCAGGATGGAGGAACAACCCCCATCTCTGGCCCTCCAGAGATCATCCACCAACGCGACCAATGCCGTCTCGGTGCTGTGCCCGGGTCGGAAGCCGGACTGGCGCAGGTCCAGATAATCAATTTCCTCCAGATGACGGGAGAACTGTTGTGCCAATTTGATGTATAATTTGATGTATAATTTGTAAATAGCTGTGTTGCCTAATATTGTTGAATGTCAAAGGAAGTGTAGCAGGCAAGGGAAGGATAAGAGGAATAGAATAGAATCTCTAAATAGAAAATGCTTTCACCTATGGCACATTTTGCAACCATCAGCCATATTCCAAATGCATACCTCTTATGCATGTTGAAACACAACTCACAATAATCCCAGCAATTATCTACCCATTGGTGATGACAGTTTCAGGGAAGATGTGCATTTTGTGCAATTAGCCACTCAACACTTTCTGAATTCACAAACGGATTATACTGTCCCCCTGTGTTTTCCAGCCTCAGTACAGAACTACTGTTTTCTGATCTGAGTTGCTTTAAGCCCTTCCGTCAGTCCAACCAAGTAAATCAGATGAAGAAACAATGCCATGTGGGTCAGGACTTTTATTGAAACAGCTGAAGTAACAGACAAGTTTTACAAGTCTGAATGGGCTTCTCCCTCCCTTTATCTTGTGAACTAGGGAGAGGCTTGTCTCAGATATTTGTGGAAGTGGCTTTCTTAGTCTGGACTCAAACCTCTTTTATTCAACCATTGCCCAGGTTGTGCCTGTTCCTGCTATCCTTAAAGGTCATTTCCTGTACTCTTTCTACCTTCAGAGCTGATGGTCACCAGTCCTTCAATCCCTTCTGATAGTAATCTGAGTTCTAGTTGGTTATAGTATCTTGGATGCTTCTTCTCTATGCCCCAGTATCTGCTCTGGGCATCTTGAAATAACAGTTGCTGTGTTCTTTTCAGTCAATCTAATATTGCGTCCTTAAATCAATTAACTCAACTTTACAAGCTGATGCTTAATTCAACCCTTATTTGCCCCACTGGACCTCTTTTGGTTCATCATCTGCCTATTGGGTACAGCATGATCCTTTATTTATTTTATATAAATATATATATAAATTGAGATTTATTAACCGCACCCTCTCCCCACAGGGACCCGGGGCGGTGCACAGGCATAATTAAAAACAATATACAATAATACAAACATTACTTAAAATAGAATTAAATAGAATTACCCGTGGTAAAAATATAAAATTAAAAACCCATTAAAATTTGTAGTTAAAAGACAGAGAGAACTATTCAAGGCCGGCCAGTCGAAAGAGATGGGTCTTCAATTTTACACGGAAGGAGCGGAGGTCGGTGGTCGTTCTAATATCAGGGGGAAGGTCGTTCCAGAGGGCCGGGCCCGCCACAGAGAGCGCCCTTCCCCTGGGCGTCGCCCGCTGACAAAGTCTAGTGGACGGCACCCGGAGAAGCCCCTCTCTGTGGGAGCGAATCGGTCGTGAGGATGTGTGGGGCAGGATCCGATCTCGCAGATAGCTAGGTCCCGAGCCATGGAGCGCTTTGAAGATGATAACTAACACCTTGAAGCGCACCCGGAAGACGACAGGTAGCCAGTGCAGCTCGCGCAGGAGCGGTGTTACGTGGGCAAACCTAGAGGTGCCCATAATTGCTCGCGCGGCCGCATTCTGAACTAACTGAAGCCTCCGGGTGCACCTCAAGGGGAGCCCCATGTAGAGAGAGTTACAATAGTCCAGTCGGGATGTCACGAGGGCATGAGTGACTGTGCGAAGGGCGTCCCGATCCAATAGGGGGCGCAATTGGCGAACCAGGCGAACCTGGTAAAACGCCCTCCTGGCCACGGCTGTCACTTGCTCTTCCATAGACAGCCGGGTATCCAGGAGGACACCCAAATTGCGCGCCCCATCCACAGGGGCAAGATGTTCGCCCCCTATGGCCAGCGTTGGAGAAAGCTGGTTGAATCGGGCAGCCGGAAACCACAGCCACTCGGTCTTGGTCGGGTTGAGCCTAAGTCCGTTACTTCCCATCCAGATCCGCACGGCTTCCAGGCACTGGCACATCACCGCTACGGCATCGTTGGGGTGGTTTGGGGTAGATATGTACAGCTGGGTGTCATCAGCGTACAGATGGTACTCTACCCCAAAACCACGGATGATCTCACCCAGCGGCTTCATATATGCATTAAACAGGAGAGGCGAGAGGACCGACCCCTGAGGCACCCCGCATGTGAGGGGTCTCGGGGTCGACCTCTGCTCTCCTGCTCTCCTTTTGTCATGTTTATGTAGTGTATATTGGAGGTCTATCATCTGCCTGCCTGCCTGCCTGCCTGCCTGCCTGCCTGCCTGCCTGCCTGCCTGCCTGCCTGCCTGCCTGCCTGCCTGCCTGCCTGCCTGCCTGCCTGCCTGCCTGCCTGCCTGCCTGCCTGCCTGCCTATCTATCTATCTATCTATCTATCTATCTATCTATCTATCTATCTATCTATCTATCTATCTATCTATCTATCTATCTATCTATCTATCTATCTATCTATCTATCTATCTATCTATCTATCTATCTATCTATCTATCTATCTATCTATCTATCTTGCCTGCTTGCCTGCTTGCTTGTTTGCTTTCCTACCCTCTGCCCACAATACTGTAAAGCTTCCCTTTCTTTTCTTCTATTTTAAAAATGCAATACAGGATTATTGCTATTTAGTTCCTATGAACCAATTCTTCTTTGTTGCAAAGTTTCCATGAACCTTCAGACAAGATTGGAACCAGAAAAACAGCCAGTTTTTCTGTTGCTTTGATTATTGTAACATCAGAGCAACACTAGGTGGAAAAAGACAGTGTAGAAGGTCTGCTTAGTGTCAAAGGACATCATAAAGGAAGTAAGTTCATGGGTATCCAGATGTGCAAACATCTGGAAAAACAAAGGAAAGGCCAAGGGGCTAGTGCACAAGAAACAATATTTTATATCAGGCTCTGATATAAGAGGAATCCTGGTTGGACTGGAGAAACAAGTGAGTTAATGTAGTTGGTGGTTTGCTACCTGGCATGGTCAAACTGAATTTGGGCAAAGTTTGAGATGAGTTTCTTTTGTTCTGAAATTCACCCTTTCGTGATCACCCTTTCGTGATCATTCTCTTAATGTGTGTAAACCCAGTGGAGAATCAAGGCATGGATCATGTGATTGGTTTTTTAAAATGTATTGTTTGAGTCTAGGAGGGAATATATTAGACAGAAGATATGGAATCAATCAACTGGAAAATAATGACATTTAAGCCAGTTATTAAAGATTAATGTCCATGCTGTAATCTTGATCCCTCAATTGGATATGTTCTAGCCTCAGAATTACATTAGATATGTGCTTTGGAACTTGGAACACTGCTCTTATAAATTGAGTTTAGGAAGTAAATGAAAAACTATTCCATTATAGTTTATTCCACTATTATTAACATACATTATTACGACTACAATTCCAATTATTTTTACCAGTTTCTGCAGTTATTATGAGATACCAAAATGACTCTCTAAGGTCAAAGAATTAAAAATATTCCTGTGGGAGCTAACCATTGTTTTGTATTTCTAATAAAATCCTACTGTAAAAAAAGGTCTTATTTTCTCTAAGAAATTTGCTGTTTCCCAAATGTCAGATAAAAAACAACAATAAAGAAAATGACACAAGATTTTAAAAAAGACAAAATCCCCAAAGGGAATAGAAAAGGTGTAAAGGAGAACCAGCTTTAATATCCTGGTGAAGCCAGATTTATTTTACTCTTGCTATTGCATGAGTAAAACTGATGCATTTTCCTGATGGCCTTTGATTTTTCTTGCCAAGGGCTTTCCCTTACACAGTGCTGCAATTCCAGGTCAAATATCAGTGGGAGCAAACTATTATTATGTCATCACTTGGATGGTGCAAGCTGCTCTTTATTGAGCCAACAGATATCTGTCATCTTCCTTATTATGCAGTTGCAGTCTTTCTGCAAGACTCCAATGCCTTTTGTTCTTTTGACTGGCAGCAGCTTCATTTTACCTGCCCCCTCCCCCTCATTCCTGAGCACTGATATCAATACAATACAATAGCAGAGTTGGAAGGGACCTTGGAGGTGTTCTAGTCCAACCCCTTGCCTAGGCAGGAAACCCTATGCCATTTCAGACAAATGGCTATCCAACATCTTCTTAAAGACTTCCAATGTTGGGGCATTCACAACATCTGGAGGCAAGCTGTTCCACTGATTATGGCAATTCTTCTAACTGTCAGGAAATGTCTCCTCAGTTCTAAGTTGCTCCTCTCCTTGATTAGTTTCCACCCATTGCTTCCTGTTCTACACTCAGGTGCCTTGGAGAATAGCTCTTCTCTGCATTCTTTCTAGAGTCTCCACAACTTTTCTACACCATGGCGACCAAAACTGAATGCAGTATTCCAAGTGTGGCCTTACCAAGGCATTATAAAGTGGTATTAACACTTCATGTGATCTTGACTCTATCCCTCTGTTTATGCAGCCTAGAGCTGTGTTGGTTTTTTTGGCAGCTGCTGCACACTGCTGGCTCATATTTAAATGGTTGTCCACTAGGATTCCAAGACCCCTCTTACAGTTGTTACCATTGAGCAAGGTACCACCTATACTGTACCTGTGCATTTTGTTTTTCTTGCCTAAATGTAGAACCTTACTTTTTTCACCATTGAATTTCATTTTATTAGATACTGCCCAATGTTCAAGTTTGTCAATATCCTTCTGTATCTTAAGCCTATCTTCTGGAGTGTTGGCTATTCCTGTCAGTTGGTGTCATCTGCAAATTTGATGACTTCCCCATTTATTCCCTCATCAAAATCATTGAAGATGTTGAAGAGTACTGGGCCTAAAACCGAGCCTTGGGGTACTCCATTGCATACTTCACTCCATGTAGATGCAGTTCCATTGAGGACTACAGGTTGAGTGTGGTTGGTCAGCCAGTTATGAATCCATCTTGTGGTGATGCTGTGTAACCCACATTCTTCTACTTTATCTAGTAGTAGGTTATGTTCTACCTCATCAAATGCCTTACTGAAGTCCAAGTAAACTATATCGACGGCATTCATCTGGTCCACTAAATTTTGTCACCTTGTCAAAGAATGCAATAAGATTAGTCTGGCATGATCTGTTTTTGACAAACCCATGTTGGATTTTGCCTATTACTTTGTTTACTTCTAGGTCAGTAGGTCTCAACCTTCTTAATGCCGTGACCCTTTAATTCAGTTCTTCATGTTGTGGTGACCCCCAACCATAAAATTATTTTATGTTTTCAGTATTTTTTTGAAAATATGTGTTTTCCAATGGTCTTTGGCAACCCCTGTGAAAGGGTTGTTTGACCCCCAAAAGGGTCCCGTCCCACAGGTTGAGAACCACTGTTCTAGGTGTTCACTAATTCATTGCTTGATTAACTTTTCCAGAATCTTTCCTGATATTGAGGTCAGGCTGATAGGTCTATAGTTTCCTGGATCTATTTTTTTTCCTTTTTTGAAAATGGGAACCACAACAGCTCTTTTCCAGTCCTCTGGCAGTTCCCTGGTGCTCCAGGATCTCTGAAATATATGGTACAATGGTTCTGAGATCTTGTCTGCCAGTTCCTTCAGAACCCTAGGGTGTAATCCATCTGATCCGGGTGATTTGAACTCATCTAGGGTAGACAGGTGCTCCCTCTAGATGAGTTCAAATCACCAGGACCGGATGGTAGAAAACAGGGACTACCAGTTGATTTTACTCAACTGTTGGCAATGTGCTTTAACTGCAGAGAAAATATGTTGGCCTCTGACAGAAAAGAAAATAGTGGAGAAACAGAATGGTGTATTTGAAAGGCAACATAGAGAGAATGACAAACAGGATTGTTAATTTTGAGTTTACCTGGGCTAATCTCTGGCTACTCCTTCCCTTCTCTGCTTATGAAATGAGACTAACCTTAAAATTGATTTTTCTCCCTTTATGAATTGAAACTAGCCTTTTAAAATAAATCTCAGTTTGGAAGAGGGTCATTTGCCTAAAAACTAACATTAACAATTGGTAGCAGAGATTCCCATGTATTTTTTGACTAACAGAAACGACCTAAAAGAGCACAAGCAACTAGTCCTTTGAAGAGCATATTGAGTGAATGCTCCAACACTGGAAGTTTTTAAGAAGATGTTGGATATCCATTTGTCTGAAGTGGTGTAGGGTTTCCTCTCTAAGCAGGGGGTTGGACTAGAAGACCTTCAAGGTCCCTTCCAACTCTCTTATTCTAAATTCTAATAAAAAATCATTCGTAAAAGATAAATTCAGAGAGTGGAAAAAATATAAAAGTGTTCTTTTTTGAATTTTGATCTGGAAACCTTGTAACATTCTGTGGAGTATGTATTTTTAAATTTTTAGGTGATTTGAAATAAACCAGAAGAATACTACTAAATTACAGAAGGAAAATCTTGGGGATACTTATACTAGGTATCATCAAATTATGAAAGGAATTGGTATTCCCTTCCAATTACATTTCCCTTCCAATTCCAATTACATAACAAGGTTATGAACTTCTTTAAGTACATTAGAAGTAAGAAACCAACTGGGAAGGCCATTGGACCATTAGATAACAATGGAAGGCAAGGGATTATTAAAGAAGAAACAGAGATTGCAGAGAGACTCAATGAATTATTTGCTTCAGTATTCACTGAAGAAGACAGAGATCACATGCCTAAAACAGAGCCTATCTTCGTAGGGAGGGAAACTGAGGAATTAACCCATATAGAAATAACCAGAGAGGAGGTCCTTGCATGTCTTGTTAAACTAAACACTAACAAATCACCAGGACCAGATGGCATCTATCCACGAGTTCTCAAGGAACTTAAAGATGTAATTGCTGATGTCTTTGCCAAAATATATAATCTTTCCCTCAAATCAGGCCTTGTGCTGGATGACTGGAAGGTAGCGAATATAACACCAATCTTCAAAAAAGGATCCAGAGGTGATCC
This sequence comes from Rhabdophis nuchalis, assembly GCA_039707465.1. Taxonomy (NCBI): domain Eukaryota; kingdom Metazoa; phylum Chordata; class Lepidosauria; order Squamata; family Natricidae; genus Rhabdophis; species Rhabdophis nuchalis. The sequence continues at coordinate 66,842,327 of CM077643.1, forward strand.
AGGAAATTACCGGCCGGTCAGCTTGACAAGAGTCCCAGGTAAAGTGATGGAAACCATCTTAAAAGATAAAATTAATAGGCACGTAGAAGAGAAGGCGCTGCTGAAGGAGAGCCAACATGGCTTTTGCAAGGGCAAATCATGCCTCACTAATCTGTTGGAATTTTTTGAGAGTGTCAACAAGCATGTTGGCAAGGGAGATCCAGTTGACATTGTTTATCTGGACTTTCAGAAGGCCTTTGACAAGGTCCCGCACCAAAGGCTCTTAAATAAACTTGCCAGTCATGAAATAAAGGGACAGGCCTTGTCCTGGATTAGCAACTGGCTAAGGGACAGGAAACAGAGAGTAGCATTAAATGGACACTTCTCCAGGTGGAGGGAGGTAAAGAGTGGGGTCCCCCAAGGTTCAGTACTGGGACCCCTGCTTTTCAACCTTTTCATAAATGATCTAGAAGTAGGAGTAAACAGCAAGGTAGCCAAATTCACCGACGACACTAAATTATTCAGGGTAGTAAAAACTGAGAGAGAGTGTGAGGAGGTCCAGAGGGATCTCTTGACACTGGGGGAGTGAGCAAACCAGTGGCAAATGAGCTTCAACATTAGTAAGTGCAGAGTGATGCACGTTGGGGCAAAAAACCCCAACTACATCTATAAACTGATGGGGTCTGAACTCCTTGCAACTAACCAGGAAAGGGACCTTGGTGTCCTGGTGGACAGCTCAATGAAGGTGTCAACCCAGTGTGCCGCAGCAGTGAAAAAAGCAAACTCATTGCTAGGGATCATTAGGAAGGGTATAGAAAATAAGTCAGTAAGTGTCATTTTGCCTCTTTATGAATCTATGGTGAGGCCCCATCTGGAGTATTGTGTACAGTTCTGGTCACCATACCTTCAGAAGGATATTATGGAAATGGAAAAGGTGCAGAGGAGGGCAACCAGAATGATTAGGGGGCTGGAACACCTTCCTTACCATCTGAGGCTGCAACGGCTGGGCCTCTTCACTCTAGAACGATGGCGCCTGAGAGGTGACCTGATTAAAGTCTATAAAATCATGCACGGTGTGGACAAAGTCGAAAAGGAAAAACTGTTTTCCCTATCGCACAACACTAGAACTAGGGGACACTCCATGAAACCTTTGATAGCTAGACCTCAAACAAATAAGAGGAAGTACTTTTTCACCCAGAGGATCACTGGTCTATGGAACTCCCTGCCAGAAGAAGTGGTGACAGCTGTCAGCCTCAACACCTTTAAGAAAGGATTAGACGAGTTCATGGAGAACAAGGGTATCAATGGCTATCATTATGAATGCCTAAGGACACCCTCCGGGATGGAGAGATAGGCAGGATATTGCTCAATGCCATTTGCAGGGAATCATAAGCAGGTGAAGATATCTGCTTGGGAATACCCTGAAGCAAATGGTGAGCCACTGTATGAGACAGAATGCTGGACTGGATGGGCTGTGGCCTGTTCCAGCAAGGCTATTCTTATGTTCTTATGTTATGTACATTGATGTATACAGTATTTCTGAGAAACCTATGGTGTATTTTCAGAAATATACATTAAGGGTCAACAGGCCTTTGCAGTTTTTGAATTGAATTGAATTGAATTGAATTGTCCCATTAAATTTAAAGAGCAAAAGATCCATCCTTCCATCCCATTCAAGCTGATTATCTCACTGACTGCCAAATGCAGATGTGCCTTCCTTGCCCTGCTTTGCGTGAATAGAGTACTTTTCTATCTTCTGTTAGATATATACTTCAATCATTACATTTCCCATCTTCCTCTATGAAAGCAAGTCGGGTCATTTTGATTTGCCTTTCTTTATGGTGGTCTGTAACATAACAACCAAGAATATTGGGTATGTCATTCCTGACATGCAACAGTCTCCAATGTTTTAGAGCCTATGATGATTTTCCTTTGGCGTTATGGATAAATAGAGCAACATTTGAAAGGCCATTTTTCTCTCGCCTTTGCCCTAAAATATTATGAGTTGAGGTTCAGAAGAGCTAAGCTTATTCCCTCCTGTCTGACCCCCATTCCATTAACTAGTTTCTTATCACAGCATCACCTAGCAACCACAGATGAAACCCATGTCCCTTTTTCCTTTCCTTTTTAATTGTGCCCTAGCAATACGTTTCCAGTTTTCATACTGAAAATAAAGTTTCCACCTGAGAGTTATAATGATTTCTGGTTTGGCTTTTTTTTTTGCTTTAGTGCTGTGATCCTACACAGCTTGCAGGTGATTTTATACTGGCACAGATGACTTCTGCATTTTCTTCTAGTATGGCCCAGAACAAGAGAGAAACCACTGAAATAACATAAATCAGAGTTTATTTCTTCATTGGGATTTTCATTCACTCTCCTTCTCCATCCCAGAAGCATTTCTGATACTTATTTTTGAGACAGCATCTAAACATGCTTGTCAAATGAATAGTGTGAGGTTAGCAGAGGCATTGAGCACTGGGGCAAGAAAGTTTCATAGCTAAATATTGTTTCCTTTAGCTAATATTACTTTCTATTGCATTTCACCTTTGGGAGAAAACTGTAAACTGTAAAAATTTCTAATCATGCAGTATAGGTCAGGACACAGACAGTATTATGTGAAGAACTAAGGCTTGACTGCTTGGTCCTACAATGTCCTTTGTATATGACACACTACACACACACACACACACACACACACACACACTTGTGTCACAACACCCTGGTAAGCCCCAATTAAGGGAGGAAGCAAGCTCCTTTCCTTTTCTGTCTTTCGGATCAAAGCAAAGTACAAGGTTAAAATCAAATTAAACTTACCCTGTGCTAAAAAACTTCTATGAAAATAAAACTATCCCTAAAAAACCCCTTAATAATTTAAAATTTAAATTACCCTAGGCCAGCCAAGTGGAAGAAGTGAGTTTTTAATAGCTGTCGGAAGGAGCGAAGGTCCGTGGTTGTTCTGATTTCTGGGGGAAGGTCGTTCCAGAGGGTCGGGCCCACCACAGAGAAGGCCCTTCCCCTGGGCGTCACCCGCTGGCACAGCCTAGTGGACGGCACCCGGAGAAGTCCCTCTCTATGGGAGCGAATCGGCCGCAGGGATGTATGGGGCAGAATGCGATCCCGCAGATAGCTAGGTCCCGTGCCATGGAGCGCTTTAAAGATGGTAACTAACACCTTGAAGCGCACCTGAAAGACGACAGGCAGCCAGTGCAGCTCGCGCAGGAGCGGTGTTACATGGGAGAACCTAGAGGCTCCCATCTAGCCGGCCTAGTGTAACCCCCTGTATTGACCATTAGACAGTTTTAAATTTGGGATTTTAATTCGGTTTTTAGCACAGGTTTTACTAGAATAAGTTTTTAAATTTTATATGTTTTGTATGTATTTTAACATTCCTGTGCGCCGCCCTGGGTCCGTTGGAGAAGGGCGGGATATAAATTTAATAAGAAAAAAATAAGATAATAAGAACTACCCGCGCGGCTGCATTCTGGACTAGCTGAAGCCTTCGGGTGCACCTCAAGGGGAGCCCCATGTAGAGAGCATTACAGTAGTCCAGTCGGGATGTCACGAGGGCATGAGTGACTGTGCAAAGGGCACCCCGATCCAATAGGGGCCGCAACTGGCGGACCAGGCGGACCTGGTAAAACGCCCTCCTGGCCACGGCTGTCACTTGATCTTCCATGGACAGCCGGGCATCGAGGAGGATGCCCAAGTTGCATGCCCCATCCACAGGGGTTAGATGTTCACCCCCTATGGCCAGTGATGGAGTCAACTGGTTGTACCGGGATGCCGGAAACCACAGCCACTTGGTCTTGGACGGGTTGAGTCTGAGTCTGTTACTTCCCATCCAGGCCCGCACGCCTTCCAGGCACTGGCACATCACTGCTACGGCATCGTTGGGGTGGTTTGGGGTAGATATATACAGCTGTGTATCATCAGCATAGAGATGGTACTCTACCCCAAAACCACGGATGATCTCACCCAGCGGCTTCATATATGTGTTGAACAGGAGTGGCGAGAGGACCGACCCCTGAGGCACCCCACAGGTGAGGGGCCTAGAGGTCGACCTCTGCCCTCCTGTCAACACAAATTGCAATCGACCGGAGAGGTAGGAGGAGAACCACCGCAACACGGTGCCTCTCACCCCCAACCCCTCCAGCCGATGCAATAGGATACCATGGTCGATGGTATCAAAAGCCGCTGAGAGGTCTAATAGGACCAGGATGGAGGAACAACCCCCATCTCTGGCCCTCCAGAGATCATCTACCAATGCGACCAATGCTGTCTCGGTGCTATGCCCGGGCCGGAAGCCGGAGTGGCGCGGGTCCAGATAATCAACTTCCTCCAGATGACGGGGAAACTGTTGTGCCACCACACTCTCTACAACCTTCGCCAAAAAGCGAAGATTGGAGACCGGACGGTAATTCACCAGTAATGCCGGGTCCAGAGAGGGCTTCTTGAGGAGGGGTCTCACCATCGCCTCTTTAAGGGAGGCCGGCAAGAACCCCTCACTCAGGGAAGCGTTGACCACCTCCTGGAGCCAGCCTCGTGTAACCTCCCAGGATGCCAGTACAAGCCAGGAGGGACACTGGTCCAATAAACATGTGGTAGCTCGCAGTCGCCCACGTAACCTGTCCATATCATCGGAAGTAACAGAGTCAAACTCTTCCCACAAAACTGTCTCAAGATCTGCCTCGGGGCATCCCACTGGGCCACTTTCGGTGGGGACCATCTCGCTCTGAATCTGAGCGATTTTATCCTGCAGATATTCCCCAAATTCCTCTGCTCTACCCTGCAACGGGGCTTCCCGCACTCTCTGTTGAAGGAGGGAGCGGGTCACCCTAAACAGGGCGGCAGGGCGATTATCTGCGGATGCAATGAGAGTGGCACAATGATGACGTTTGGCCACTCTCAATGCCACAAGGTAAGTCCGTAAATGGGCTCTCACCTGTGTTCGGTCAGATTCAGACCGTGTGGATCTCCACCGCCTCTCTAGGCGTCTCTTGAGGCGCTTCATCTCCCCCAGCTCCTCAGTGAACCAAGGAGCCAGGGTGACTCGACGCCGCAAGAGAGGCCGCAAGGGCGCGACCCGATCCAAGGTCCCCGTAGCCGCGGTATTCCACGCGACCACCAGGTCCTCTGTCGGGGCGCGGGTCAAGGACTCAGGTAGTGGCCCAAGCACCGTCTGGAACCTATCCGAATCCATCAGGCGCTTGGGGCGGAACCATATAGGTGAATCACAAGAGACCATGCAGACAGAAAGCTATTTTTGTTGCCTTTTGTTTACATTTGTGTTATGTTTGTGCTGATAAATAAATAAACAAGGGAGACTAGTATAGATCTATTTCAAGCTATTTAGCTCTCATCAGCTAGCCATACCCATACTGGGTTTCAAACCAGGGAAATATTACATGTGAGGCAGTTGTAATTGCCACTAGACCACCGGTTCTCCTCCTGATCAGCTGAGCCAGGGGAATAGGTATATACTTGTGTCACAAGTATATGATATATATACAAATGATATATATATCATTTGTGGTGTTCCTGCCTGGAAGGCTCCTAGGATGGAGCTGAATGGCAAAAGAGAAGCAGTATTTGGGCATACCATATCACACACACACACACACACACAAGTTTCCGTAGATTTTCATGGGTACAGGTATGCAGGTCTTGGCGTATTCAGTTTTTCCCCCATGTAAGATTGATAGTATTATGGTGCCATTTCGCCGAGGTACCACTTGCCATCTTCAGGCTGGTGCCTTTGGCTTTGTACTTTTGTGAGCAAAGCGTGATTGGAGCTGCCATCTCTCTATAAGTATTGGTGGGAAGGGGTGGTAACTAACATTGACGTACCGACTGAGCAGATTCAAAGTCATTGGATCAGGAATGGGATTGCCCGTTCCTCATGTACAGATTTTAATTTCAACTATTGTTACCACAATAGGATTGGCTGCAGGAAGCTCAGCTATAGAGCTGTGAAGAAGACAGCGGGATATAATAATGGGTATTTAGCAACACTGGCAATTAAGCCAAATTAATATTTCCTCATCATAAGTAGGCAGGTAGGATTGCAATAAATGCTTTCTAATTTATGGTTCATCAACCATTAGAGAAATATTCAGCCTGCTAACCAGAAACCTTGGCTTCTTTTTCTCTTATTTTCTTCCATGATTTCATTGCAACAGGTAGGGAAAGGCTAATAGAACATATGCCTTGCATTCAGACAAGCCACGCAAAGCAGTTCCAAAGGAACATTGCAAAACTGTCTTTTCAGATCAGGGGTCTCCAACCTTTGCAACTTTAAGTCTGAAGGACTTCAGTTCCCAGAATTCTCCAGCCAGCAAAGCTGGCTGGAGAGGTTTGAGAGCTGAAGTCCTTCAGACTTAAAGTTGCAAAGGTTGGAGATCCCTGTTTCAGATGTTACTTTGGAGCAAAAGCTCCAATAACAATAGTTTGTCTGTGAAATCTCCAGAAGCTTCAAAGTCTCATGGGACCTGGGTTAGGGCACTGTTCTCCCTTGGCACAATCCTTGAATGTGGAACAGCTTATATAGGGAGTTTTTTATGATCCCATGCAATTTGTTTAGTGAAGCTGTTGGCTGCCTATTGACCAATTTATTAAATCAACCGCAACTGCCTAAGATCAGGAGTAGGTAATCATGCTGGTTGACACAAGATGAGCTTGAAAAAACAAAAAGCATTTTGTAAGTTGATATTCTTACAAAATGCCAACCACTGGAGAGTTGCTGTTTACAAAATAGTTGCCATACTGGACATGGCCTGTCAGAAAATATTTTCAAAAAAGAAATACATGAGCTTGCTTCCTAATACTACATGCAACATTTCCCCACCAGCTCCCCTTTACTAGTTACTATTTTACTTTACTATTTTACTTTTATTTAATTTTATTGGCAGATGGAGACATTTCCTAACAAAGTTACGCTCTATCTTTATTTTGTAACCTATTTCATTTGGGGAAATGAAAACAATGCTGGAGGAGGAGTTAGTCAGAAAAATCAACTTCATACAGTAGATACAAGGTGCCTATAAGCATTAGATAGGTGCTACTTTAGAACAGTGATGGAAATTCAGGGGCACAGTAGTTTTGTAACTAATTGACGCACTATATGTAACTGGAGGATGGTTTTTTATGTTTTATGTCTATTTATGTTTGTTTGTTTAAAAATAAAATAAATTGTTAAAAAAAAAGAACAGTGATGGAAATTCCATTCCTTGAGCTACATGTAGCCCCCAATCATCTTTGGTGAACATTAGAGCTATTTATGCCCATCATTGCTGAACATGGGTGGTATAGTTTCTTGCCTTGTTGGGATGGGAAACTGTCAACAGCGATGTAATGCAGTTTATGAAACTTCAGCCCCCCAAGGATCGCCACAGAAAATCTTATTGCCATCCAGGTTTTTTTCCTCCTCCTCCTCCTCCTCCTCCTCCTCCTCCTCCTCCTCCTCCTCCTCCTCCTCCTCCTCCTCCTCCTCCTCCTCCATTATCATCATCTCAGTTTGATGCAAGCCTAAATCACCAAATGTTTTTGTTTCTAGGCAATTCCAGTCATCAAAATGTCTCCCATCTTCACATATGTGCAAGTCATGGGAGGGTTACACAGAGAATCCTTAACTTAAAACCACAATCCGGTTGCTAAGCAAGGTGATTTTTAAGTGAGTTGTGCCCAAGTTAATGACTTTTTTTTGTTAAATGAATCACTGCAGTTGTTAAGTTAATCATGTGGTCATTGAGAAAAACCAGCTTTCCCCATTGACTTTGCTTGTCCGGAGCCATCTGGGAAAGTTGCAAACAATAATCACATGACTTCAAGACAATACAGCCATTGAAAATACCTGCCAGCTGCCGAGCAGCTGAATTTTGATTATATGACTGTGGAGATATTGGGATAATTTAAATGGGAGGAGTAGTTGTAAGTCATTTTTTTCAGTGTTGTAGCTTCAAATGATTGCTAAACACACATAGTTGCAAGTCAAGGATTGCGTGTACAGGGAAATCAAACCAAGAAGCAATTACATATATCCATTAAAGTACAGATGAAATTCTAATGTGACTTTTTCCCATGTCTGAATTATGAAAACTTTAAAACTTTCCATTTTGCCAGACTGATCTGGCTGTCCCAGGTGTGATTTAGTGGTTGTATAGCAGTTAATCTTCCAAATTGGAAGTAATTAGTACACTTTTAGATGTGCCAGATCAAACAGACCTATTGGAAAAATCTGGTATATGTTGAAGCACTAAATCATATGAGCATGATTTGGAGAAGAATCAGAAAATTGTAAAGTTGTCCAGAGTATTCCATTTCTGGAAAACTATATTTTGCATATTCCTAATTCTTAACTGCTTTATATTAAATTTGCAGAGATCAGACAATCTTATTTGTGAATGAATAAGCCACTAAAAATGCAGATACAGACTGTGTTCCTCACAAAACAATATAATCCAAAATAATGTCAGATTTTAAGTGAGAAGAATGGAGTTCTGTTCTCCCATAATGTACCAGGAGAATAACATAAATGATTTTTTTTACAGAGTAAGAGATTTACAGAAGAAGGAGAAAAGGGCTAAACTGCCAAAATTAGCTGAAACTGAATATTATTATTCCAGATAATATTTACTGGCTTCATATAAAATGTGATGAAATTTGCAGCAATAATAATCCCTTCAATAATAATACCAATAGTAGATTTGAGATGGATACAATTAAAAGAGAGTTACACAAGAGTAAAGGGTGCACAGTTCTGTCTATCCTGCAAGTTAATGCAGATTTATTTAGGTTAATGAAGTTTGAACTCATTTATCCTATTCTTCATGTTCCAATGCATCTGTTTTGTTCTCATTTGCAATCTACGTGTTATAGTTCTTCATGAGTATTCTTTGTTTTCTTTAAAAAAGCTATTACATTATAGAGGATAAAAATGTTTTATAGGCAATTGGGATATATTAATATTTTTAGACATCAAAAATCCAGTTACAGTCTCCATTAATTGATAGAATCAATTGATTAAGACATTTGATACTGAATTTACATAGGCTTCATTTTCTAAAAAGGAAGCCAGCACGTTAACTACATTGGGCATACAATATTGATGGGAAATGTACTATGAATTTTAGAAGACTTATTTATCACTTAGAGTGATTGCAAATGTAGATCTAATTAGATTTTGGGGCTTCAGTCACATAGGGAAGAAAAATGCCATTCTACAATTGAATGTATTTTTCATCTATAAGATTCTATCAATATACTGTGCGGTTTTCATTTAGTTTTGTAAGTCTTGGTGTCAGTTCTGATAAAGATGTACTTGCTGTTATTGGAAAAGAATTTCCTCCTCCTTTTGTTTTTGTAGTTGATTTTAAGCTGCTACTAGCAGGGAAAATATAGCTAAATCCCGAGTTTTCATCTGTTGTGCTACCTCAAAACACTTTACATACATTTTGCTCATTTTTCAACAATCCCTTAGCAGAGGCCTGCTCTGAAAACTTTACTGTAGCTACTTGGTGCAGGCAGTCATCGACTTATGACCACAATTGAGCCCAAAATTTATGTTATTAAATGAAACATTTGTTAAGTGAGTTTTGCCCCATTTTAGAATCTTCCTTGCCACAGTTGTTAAACGAGTCACTGCAGTTGATACCTTAGAAACCTGGTTGTTAAGTGAAACTGGTTTCCCCCTTGACCTTGCTTGTCAAAAGGTTGCAAAAGATGATCACATGACCTTGGGAATGGGACCCAGCAATGGTCGTAAGTAGGAACTAGTGGCCAAGCATCTGAATTTTGATCACATGATCATGGGGATGCTTCAAAAGTCATGAAAAATGGTCATAAGTAATTATTTTGAGTGCTGTTGTAACTTTGAATGTCACTAAATGAAATAAGTCAATGTTATAAGCCAAGAACTACCTGTATTAAAAGCACTGAATGTAGCTTTACTATTCAAGCAATGAATTATTATGTACTTACATTTCATTATAATAGTGATATAGTACATAATGGTGAAAGACAGTATAGTGCAGCAGTTAAGGTGTTAGGCTAGTCCAGCAAGATATTCTTTGGTGACTTTATGCCAGTTAGTTTCTTTCAGACCAGCCTAAGAAATGTACAATATAAATGTGATGGATGGATGAATAAACTGCGGAAGGGATGGAAATATCATAGCAATTATGTTACACAGATTGTTAAGGAACCGTGAAGAAGAAACCAGATCATAAACAATGTAACAAGTATGCATCACCTTTATTATCTTTAGGTAGAAAATATAATGCTGTTTTCCAATATTTTGGAAGTTGTTTGGGCTTGCAAAGAATTGGTGGCGGTTTGGAATGCATTACTTTCAAAAAGGAAGAGGCAGTGGTGTTGCTTTTCTTCTTCTTATATATGTATATGTATATATCATTCAACACCCTCCTGCCTATTCCTATTTCCTGACTCAAAAAAGCCTATAGGATCAATTTATATAGGATCTTCTCTTACAATTTAATTGGAGTGTGGGTAGTCAGAGAGGCTACAGATAAGAGTGAATGCCAAAAGAAAGGACATCTTCACAAATTGACAAAATCATATTTACAATAATAACAAATTATCTTACATCCCACCTTTGGGAATATTATCAAAATTTTATTTTTCTTTGGAAAAAAGAATGAGACTTGTAAAAAAGAAATACAGAATAAATGTTCAGGACAGCATTATTTTACTTCAATTACCATTGTAGAATTGGAATGATGAAGGGTAGAAACTGACAAACCAACTTCTTTATCTTGGCAATTCCCCTTTCCTGTGCTGAAACAACATTGCGTTTCCCATGGCCCCAAGTCATATTCTAGGCTTCATTTCTTCATGCATGCCACAATTTGTTCTTTATTATATTTCCAACGATCCTATAGTTTGACCTCATTGAAGCCTCTAGACAAAGACTCCTACTTGTCTAAATTTCCTTTTCTACTGCCTAAGGGTGATGTTCATGACAGAGGATTTCCTTTCACTGTAAATGTTAAGCAGTTTTAAAATTTAGCCTCTACCCTTCCAACTAACTGGAATGGAAATGTGCTATGGAATTCATAAGCAAGTATTAGCAGCTCTGCCCATACATCCCTTAGACTGATACACTCCCACAGACAGGGCCTTCTCAGGATGCCGTCGGCCGGACAATGCCGACTGGCGACATCCAGGGGAAGAGCCTTCTCTGTGGCGGGCCCAGCCCTCTGGAATGACCTACCCCCTGAATTACGCACCATCACCGACCTCCGCCTCTTCTGCCAATGTCTAAAGACATATTTGTTCCAACAAGCCGGCCTAGCCTAACCTCTCATGGGGACTTTTTAGGAAGTTTTAAATTGGGTATTTTTAAATTTCGGTTTTAGCATAGGATAGGATTGTTTAATAGTTATTTTAAATTATATTTATTTTTTGTATTTTGTATGTTTTTAAATTTCCTGTGCGCTGCCCTGGGTCCTCTGTGGAGAAGGGCGGGATATAAATTTAAATAAAATAAATAAAATAAAATAAATAAACTTCATTTCTTAATTCTACACAGATGATTCAACAGTCTGAGAGGTGTGTCTATGTGCTGCATTAGTGGTTTAAGATGGCTGAACAGCTCACCTTTAGCACTGCTGCAGAGACCACCTTATGCCTATCATGATGACGTTAAGAAGGCCAAATAACCAAAGAATAGGTAAGGAAAAGCTGCCTTCTTATACCCACAATTTTTTGCCTTTGAAAGGCTTTGAATTTCCAAATTTTAGTTCCTTTCTGGTTTTAAATCACTGAAAAAGCCACAACTATATCAAACATATCCTTTGTAAATTCCTGACCTGTCAAAAAGATGGTCGAGAATCTGACACTGGTCTACAAAATGTGGAGAATGAAATAGAAGCTGGTGGCTTCCACTCCCAATCTGTCAAAGTGTTAATGTTGTTATACTATATTGCAGTACTCATAAAAGCTATTAAACTGTGAGTGATCATGTATTACCAGACACAGAGCAGACACAGCATGGTCAGTAGTAACGTAAGCTTTCTCATATCATTTTACTATAGAGCACATTGTAATATACTCAAGGGAAGAGTTGCAAGAGTAGAGGTGTCAGCTGAATCTTCTAGTCAAATTCCAGCTATAATTATTTTTGGCTAACCTATTTATCCTCACTATATTATAGCAGTATATGTTGCAACTGGATAACATTCTTTTATTTCTGTCCCAAACTACTCTCTTGAGTCATTATTATCAAGTCTAGCTTTTTCTTCAAGAAGCACATCAGACATGAGGAAAAATTGTCTCTATGAGTGTATGTGTGTGTTTGTGTGTGTTTGTGTGTGTGTCAATGCAGAGACACATTTGAAAATTTAAGGAGGACAGAGCAGACACAGCTCTGTCAAGGTAAGCTTAAAAAAACCATAGGAATATAAAAGGAACTTTATTTTGGAGCAAATATTGTGGCCCTTAAGAAGTGAAACAGTGTTCTTGGACATAATTTCTAAGAGATGAGTTGAGAAAAGCTTTTGTCTCCGTGTATTATTTAAGGCACAAGACTTTTGAATGAGATCAGCAAATATATTAACCTGAAAGAGGAATTTGGAAAGGACGAAGCTTTAGCTTTTCCAAGCTTCCTCGTGACTTTAATTGAAAATATTATAATTTTCATTTATGATAAATAAAATATTAGCCATGCACTATGCCAGTATTTTTTCAAGTAAATAATTTTGGGGGGCAATTTTATGATGGCTAGATCACCTCCCAGAATGCTGCCTGAAGAATTCTGAGAGTTGAAGTCCATCCATCTTAATGTTGCCAATTTTAAAAACACTTCATTAGGTCAGTGATGGACAACCTCAAAGGGTATGGTTCTTGCAGTTCTGATGTCAACTTGACAACCGAGACTGAACTTTTCCACCTTTTTTCTCATGGCTTTACTTTCTTTTACCAGGAAAGGCATAAGGATGAAACTTAGTAGTTTAAATTTTGCTTGTAAAAAAATAATAAAGGCATGCATCACTCTTTTAAAACATTTTAACCTGCCATCTCAAATAGGGGGAAAATGGTCAGGTTTAATTATGAGAAGATTTAAATGGATGCACATCTCAAAATAGTTAAACACTTTTGAAAAAAAAAACCACTGCCCTAGACTACGGATCAGAAGTGCATGTTGTTTTTTAATTCCCCTGCTTCCAATTTCCTTCAAACAACACTATAATTTATTTGTGCAATTTAATAGCCACAAAAAAGCTGTTCTAATAAGAACACAGAAGGGTACTCTGAGAAAAAGTATATTCTCTGTTTTTCAGGGGAAAAACAATGTTCCAGTTGTCCAACTCAATTGCTTGCTTTTGGGCTTTTCTTTATGGAGAAACTTTCATTCATTAATGTTCATGGTTAGAGTATTAGCCACTTTTTAATGTGGTAGAAGAAAATGAATATTTCTTTAACAGTTGTCTCAGATTTCTCCACAATTTGATTTACCTTTTAGTAAGAAACACATGAACTGAAGCAATGGCTCGGGGCCTAGCTATATACGAGACCGCCTCCTGCCCCATACATCCCTTCGTCCGATCCGCTCCCACAGAGAGGGTCTTCTTCAGGTGCCGTCGGCCGGACAATGCCGGTTGGCGACACCCAGAGGAAGGGCCTTCTCTGTGGCGGGCCCGGCCCTCTGGAATGACCTACCCCCCGACCTTCGCACAATCTTGGACCTCCGCCTCTTCCACCAACGTCTTAAGACGTACTTATTCCAACAAGCCGGCCTAGGGCAGCCCCCCGTTTCTGACATTTTAAGGAAATTTGTAATTTGGTAGGGTTTTTAATATTGGGTTTTTAGCACGGGTTAATGAATTTAATTACATTTTAATCGATATTTATTGTATTTTTGTGTTTTTAAGATGCCTGTGCGCCGCCCTGGGTCCTAACAAGGAGAAGGGCGGGGTATAAATTTAATAAAATAAATAAATAATAAATCCTGCAATCCCTTTTCCTTCCTTTTATTTTGTTTTGCTGCTTTTTAGTTACTTCTTTGTCTCTGGATTATCCAGTGGGGCAGTCACCATTTCTGGGTTAATTAACTAGTTGTTCTTTTGCTTTTGAAACATCCAGCAAAGGGTTGGTTTAAAGAGTGTTTGTTCTGAATATATAAGTGGAATAAGCTGATGAAAGGTGGATGCTTTAGGCATACTTCTGTTCATATGAGTTTTAGCATGATTAAGATTTTAAAAAGGAAAAAAGAAGATGGTTTTTCTTGAGGGGAAGATTGCCATATGCTTGAATTTCTTCATGCGTACTTCACTTTCTCCGATGAACAGGAAGGACTTCTCCAGAACAAAAGTACGACTTGAGCTGTAATATTTGAAAAAAAGAAGAAAAATGCCACTGAACAAAGTGCTTTGTGACCTATCTGAGCTCAGTTAGGTCAGACAGATTATATTTAGCCTGACATTTAGAGAAATGAGATTTACTGATTGTATTATGCATAGAAAATACAGAAATATACAGGATGTCCCAGAATTTAGAGCATATTTCTTTTCCACACCAAATCAAAGACTTTATCATAGAAATGTCTGCATTTTCTTTGAAATTCAACATGTTTTAACTAGCTAGGTTTGTGTTATCTATAAATTAAATTGCACTGTTTTCGTTTCTGGGAATATATCATTTGAATCAACTGATGTTGGATAATATCTTTGTTCTAACTCTGCTACTTGGATTTCTTAAAAAGCGTTCTCTTTCAAATTAGTTTAACAACAGTTCTGAAATATGGCTTTTAGATCACTCTGCAAAGGTTTCTTAGAAGTTCTGCCAAAGCAATGATCCCAATCAACGGGATGCTTATTGCATATCAGTTAGCATACCATACAGAAATAAGGATGGTATGAATCAATCTGTTTCTGGTTCATCTCAGTTTTGGATGCATGCTATCTAGTCTATTAAATTTCTGCATCAGTCTGACAAATTAGAAAACTTCAGAAATAAAAAAAATAGTTTTAAATTGAGCAAACCCTTGGTAGACTTTAATGGACTTTACTTCAATGTGCTTTAGATACAATGGATAGTTTTCTTTTGTTTCGATTTCACTCTCATTTAAATTGAGGGTTTGTCTGTTTAGGCTTTCTTGTATATCACATCGAAAGCCATTTATGTAAACTGATGTGAAAATATAATTTTGGACATTCGGATTTAACAGACAGCTTTGAATGGCCGATTAAATCACTGTTTCATTGTAATTATACTGATTTTCATGCACGCATTTCCCCCAGTTGTGCATCTTTTCCTATTATAGTTATTTTAGTATGTAAACAATACTAAATGGAACTGAGAACTGCAGCATTAGGAAAATATGCAATATGAGGATACATTCACAAAAAATTCTCTTACATTTCAATTCTGAATAATATGAAAGCATTTGACTGTCTGTATCTATTTGCCAACAGAAGAGAGATGCCTGGCAGAATGGATTATTTTCTTCCACTTCCTACGCACTTTCCAAATCTTTTCAGTCTTTTAATGTTTTGGGCACAGATTTAGAGTGTGAGCACCACACTGAATTAAGAGCATCCTTTCCTAGCATGGCACAATTTTTTAAAAATGTCAAATGATCTTATGATATATTGAGTTTTCACAGTTGCATGGCATATAAACACTGCTACCAATAAATAAATGTTTCATAATATATTCTATTTACCCTGGGACACTTTTTCCAATTAGGGCTGTAATGCTTTCTGTGTCAGTCTTCAATTAAAAACCTCCCGAAGCTTTTGCTGGTCCAAAATTCTTCTGCCAGAACATTATCTTTGGCTGGCTAATTAGAATGTGTGTTCTTATTGTCTCCTTTTTGAGTTTCACACAAAGCTACTTGCTAGTGTTTGAAGAATCTCTCCCTCTCCCCCCCCTCTCACACACACATGCACGTGTGCGCACCCCTCCTAGCATACTACATCTGTTTTGCTAATTGTCAGTGCAATGGATTCATTTGGGTCCTGAAACAATAAGCACATACTAATAAATAGATTTTAGGCTTTATTATGTAACTGTAGCAAACAAATTTAAAAGCATAAGGATATGAATGCTTTTAATACATAAGAAGCAAGATGATAATTAAATATTTTTAGAAGCTGCCAGGAGCTGCTTAATAACAACAGTAGATTAATAACAACAGGTCAATTTCCACAGTACTCAGTGTTTGGTTCTGTGCAGGAGCTCCCAGCTTAAAGGCCAATATTTATTAAAACCTGGCACCATTACTTCATTTCTATGGGCACAAGACTGCAAAGCCTGACCTTAAATGGATAGTACACAACTCAAAAGTCTGACACTTTCACAGGTAAGCTTTGCACCAATGTGAACATTTCTCCCACCATGTTCTCCCTTATTGAACAAGCAAGTGTGATTAGCAAAAATGTTAGCTGAGAATATGTGTTAAATTCTTAAACCTTTCTTAATATGAAAGAGAAATCAAAAATTGTCATTAAACTCCTTGGAATAACAATGGTCTTTCATATTGCCATTACAACATCCTCCCAACAGGAGTCAAGGTAGGTTGTCACTTTTTCAGACAATCATGACTTATTCAATTGTTACTTTCTGTATGAGGAAAGTTGGCTAATTAGCAGAGAGTTGACACACACCATGGAAGCTGTTCTCAATCTTTCCAGACAATACCATGCTCTTAGTGTAATGGCTTATTGAAAGAGAAGACTGCAAATGTTTCATGTATGGCAACAAGCATGCTAATAAATCCATTCTGGAAATAGCTGTTATATGGTATGTTAGTTCATATATAAGGATAACAGAAAAACAGAATAACAGAATTGGAAGGTACCCTGGAAATCTTCTAGTCCAAACCCCTGCTCAAGCAGGAGACCCTATACGATTTCAGACAAATGGCTGTCCAGTCTCTTCTTAAAAACCTCTAATGATGGAGTACCTACAACTTCTGAAGGCAAACCATCCCACGGATTAATTGTTCACACTGTCAGGAAATTTCTCCTTAATTCTAGGTTGCTTCTCTCCTTAATTCTATTTCTATCCATTGGTTCTCATCTTGCCTTCTGGTGCTTTGCCTTCTGGTGCTTCTCTTCTTTGTGGCAGCCCCTCAAATCATGATAGGGGTGCTAACATGTCACCCCTAGATCTCCTTTTCACCAGACAGGACTTTCACTAGACTTTTCACTAATCTATAAAGATTAGTGAACTATCAAGATGTTAATGTAATGTTGAGTTACATACCAAAACTTTGGAATTTAATTGTTTATCAGAAATGATAATTGTATTAAGCATGCAGGGTGGCAAAAAGAATTATAGTAAGAAATGGAAAATGATATTATTTCGGACGTCAAGAAATGGCTGTTGGAAATGTGTGATGTATTTCAAAAAAAGGCAGTATTTTCTACCAGTCAATGTGTAAAATTGCAAAGAGATGCTGCAATATTGCAAAGATTCTAAGATATCTTACATTAAGATGTTGTACTTTTGATATTATAACAGTGAATTCATTGGTAAGCCACTGACTTGATAAATATAAAATAGAGTTTTTTATTTTCCTTCTTAGTTTAGACTTTTACTCAGTGCTTCTATTAAGTTGCTTTTTTAAGATTACAGATTATTTTGTTATATTTTTTTTAAAAAAAGTAAAGTAGCAGGACAATGAAAAATAACAAAATTTTTAGAAATGATGATTGAATTTAAAGGCAGTGAAAGAATGATTCATGAACTATTCTTAGGGTGGATCAGAAGAAAGAAAATATCTAGTACTGTATTTCTAATGTTCTCAGGAAGATTCTAAGTAACACGACTTCTTTAAGATTTGAAGGAAATTACTAGGAACAAAGGGACTTTTCTGGGCTGTAGGAATATTCAGTGTAACTCTGAGCTTCATGACCTCTGAGAAAGATGATGACAGTTCTCAGTTCTTTTCTGAGTTTACAGCCATGGAAATATAATGTAATGCAGTAGGCATTGTTGTAAACTGTTACACTCTGTGGTTCAATTTTTGTTGAATAATCCTTTTAATCCGATTCATGAAGGAAAAATATAACCTTTCCTAACTCAAGATAGTTGCTCTATCTTTGTTGAAATAAGTTGTCTTCACATTACTAGTGTCTCTAGTAATGTATAGTGCTAATATATCTTTTGTTTCATTGCTTGGCTAGTTTGATTTTGTAAATTTTGCTTTATTTTATTTGGTTGATTTTTGTTTTAGATGTTTATCTCATTATCTTTATATTTTCTTTCCTTTTATTATGCGGGTTTTTCCTTATTTTTTTTACAGTTGTGTGTTATAGGGAAAGGAAAAGGTTCTTTTTGCACATATCTGCTAGTTATTCCCGACTCTAAGGGGTGGTGCTCATCTCTGTTTCAAAGCTGAAGAGCCAGTGCTGTGTGAAGATGTCTCTGTGGTCATGTGGCAGGGTGACTAAACACCGAAGGTGAACAGAAAACTGTTACTTTCCCACCAAAGGTGGTTCCTATATTTCTAGCTGCATTTGATGTGCTTTCGAACTGCTAGGTTGGCAGAAGCTGGGACAAGTAATGGGAGCTCACTAGGGATTCGAACTGCTGAGCTGCCAACCTTTCTGATTGACAAGCTCAGCATCTTAGCCACTGTGCAACTGCGTCCCTTGTTCTGTGTTATACTTTTGTGTTATTTCACACAATACCTGAATAATATGTTCTAGAAAAAGGTAGTTGCTCTAGAGGCATTCTTATACTTCTACCCATGGATAATTAAAGCAATTTTAATTAGGGATGAGAAAAATTCTTATTCCCAACTTTCCTGATCCAGAGTTCCATTTTGAATAAAGAGAAAATTATTTCCAGAATGGTTGGCTTAAACATATTTTAACCCCCCCCCCCTCAATTGATGACAGTACTTGGCTTCGTGCCATTATGAAACGTGTAATTGAAAATAGATTTTTTTTTGCCTGTGAATGATTCCTGAGCAAAGCCCACAAAGGAACAAAGATGTCATTTCCATCAGAGCTGCTTAATTTATTTGACCTTTTATGTAGTGTGCGTTTAATACAAATGTTAAAAGATGAAACTGGCCTTAAGGGGGGAAAAAGAGTTGAAGACTGAGAATCTAATAGGACTTTGGCCAATGGTGACTTCATTTGTTCCTACTAGAAAGCAAATTAAGTCTTGTGGTGTTTGAAAGTTATTCATTCCTACATCTTAATGGCAAATGACACATTGGTTTGACTAGTTGGCTTGCCCCCAATTTATACTGTTGCAACTCAGCTGGGGAAGTTTGTTCTGAATGCCAGAAAGGAAGTATAAATCAGAACCTTCAAAAAGGCTACACAGCAGGTCTTCTTTGGGCTCACCAGCCATTGTTTTCTTTTGCAACAGAATGACCTAGAAGTGTCCATTTTTAACAACATGGTGGTAGCAGACAACTTCAAATAATTTTTGCAATATCAAAAACCTTGAACCCATTTTGGGGATTATCAAGTTATTTTTTAAACCATACATAATTAGACTGACCCAGACTCAAAAGAGCCCAAAACCACTGGACATTAGGCAGGTGGTTTCTAGGTATACTCCCTTTACTTGGGAAGATGTTTTGTTTTTGAAAAAAAGATATAAAAATGAAATGTATCACTTACAAATCCATATGTGAGCTTTTCTGTTGTCTCTGTCCTATGTTCTTTTCTGTTACTGTTATTTCTACATTAGTACGCCAATTACTACGGTATTTGTACAACAATTCTATGGTTAAAAGTAATCTGCAACTGTCCATACTGCACTTTTCCTTGCTGTGCCTCTATATTTCCCCCCCTTCCATTTGATCCCTTTGAAGGAAAAACAATTTGTTTTGTTCAGTTGCTTTACTTTGATTTCTGGTGGCTGCAGAGCTTTTAAAAATATGTTCCCTCTGATACTATTACAAGGTTGCAGCTTTATTGGTGACTTTGCCATGCTAACGTTAGGGAAAAGATTCAAATGGGAGACAAAGAAGGCAGCTCAGGTGCCTGCAATTTTTCTAAGCAGTTTGTTGTTGCAACAAATGGGTGCATGTTATCATTATAATTTTTTTTCATACATACATACATACATGCACACCCACACACCCACATACATACATACATACATACATACATACATACATACATACATACATACATATCAAAATAACAGAGTTGGAAGAGACCTTCTAGTTCAAACCTTGCTCAATCAACGAACCCATATACCATTCCAGACAAAGTGTTGTCCAATCTCTTCTTAAAAACTCCAGTGTTGGGGCATCTAAAACTTCTGGAGGTTAGTTGATTCTACTGATTAGTTGTTTTCACTGTCAGGAAATTTCTGCTTAGTCCTAGGTTGCTTCTCTCTTTGATTAGTTTCCGTCCATGATAGCAGCCCATGAGTTACTGCTATCTTATCACGCCTAGTTCTTCTTTTCACTAGACTAGACATAACCAATTCCTGCAACTTTTTAAATACGTTTTAGTCTCTAGTCCCTAATCATCTTTGTTGCTCTTCTCTTCACTGAGTCGCAACATCTTTTTTATATCATGGTGACCAAAACTGGATGCAATATTTGGTAAGTGTGGTCTTACCAAGGCATTGTAAAATGATATTACTACTTCATGTGATCCTATTTTATCCCTCTCCTTTTTTTGGCAGCTTTTTTTGGCACCTGTAGCACACTGATAGCTCATATTTAAGTGATTGTCCACTAGGACTCCAAGATCCCTCTCAGAGTAAACAGAGATCCCTCCATTTTTTAGAGTATAAGACACTCTGGAGTATAAGACGCACCTTAGTTTTTGGGGAGGAAAATAACACAAAAAAATCTGCCTCTGCCTACCAGCATCCATGGTATTCAACTGGCTAGCTTCCTGACTTGGAACACATGTTAACAAGGTCAGCCAATGAATAGGCATAGCAACTAAGTCAGCCAATGAGGGCTATTTGGACTCTGAAACAAAATTTGCCATGTGAGCAACATGGAGACAGGAAGGAGCCTGAGAATTAAAAGTGAAACTGCTTGTGATTTGCTTGTATTTACTGCTACCTTGGAAAACCTGCTTTTGGTAATGTATTGTATATTATTATTATTTTGAATCCTGCTGAATTGATTACTTGTGTATGCTTTCTGAATGTGATTGCTGCTGCAAAGTCTGACTGGCTAATCCAGCTTCAGAACTTATTGCAGCCTGATTCAGCACAGCTGATTGGCAGGTGGATTGGACTGCAGGGTGTTCTAGGCTGCAGGGATTGCCACTGGCCATCACTGCCTCCATGCCTCGTGATTTTGGGCTGTGGTGGAAGGGGCTACATTTGGTGTATAAGATGCACTCAAATTTTCACCCTCTTTTTTGGGGAAAAAGATGTGTTTTATACTCTGAAAAATATGGTACTACTATTGAGCCAGGTATCTCCTATACTACATTTGTGCAGGTATAAAATGTCTTAAGTTCTATGTTGAAATGCTGTCAATTTACAGATTGCTCAGAATGATTTCAGTTCGTAATTTCACTTATACCCATGGTTTCCTGAAAATAAGATCCTGCCTTATATTTTTTTGTCATCAAAAAAGGCACCAGGTCTTATTTTCGAGTGGGATGTTGTCCATTGACTCACCTCACTTGCGTGCATCACCTCCAGCCTCCTTTTGGCTGTCAGAGGCTTTCAGGAACAAATAGGTTGGCAAGGCAGGTGTTGGGGTATGCGAGGCCTGGCTGTAACTGTCTGAAGGTAAGCAGTAGGGCAGCTCCACCCTCCCATCCTCACCCTAGCTTAATTTTTACTTGTGCACCCTGGAGTGGATAGGGTCTTATTTACGGCTTATTTAGGTGGTAGGACTTATATTTGGTGCACATGTAAAAAATCAAGCTAGGACTTACTTTTGGGGTAGGTTGTGTTCTTGGGAAAACATGGTATTTGTTATCTATCTATCTATCTATCTATCTATCTATCTATCTATCTATCTATCTATCTATCTATCTATCTATCTATCTATCTATCTATCTATCTATCCAATGATTACAGAAGTGTCTTGTGGGAATTTTTTTCCAAATGACACCAGCATCTTCGAACTTCCTATTTTAGGGAAGGGGAGAACAATTAATAGTTCCTTGTCCTGAAGAATATTTCTCCCAAAGTAGTAAACAGCTTTATTCTTGCATATTCAGTCTGAAGTAAGTTCCACTAAGTTAAATAGAGTATGTAGGAGGAGAGTCATTTCAATCTGCACTTCCATCCATAGTTATTGGGAGGGAACCCATTGAAGTAAATGAAGCTGACATGTGAATAAAGAGGCATCAAGCTGGGCTGTCAGCATAACCAGTGAACACAGAATTCCTTTTGCCATTTCCCCAGTCTCACTGCATTATGCTAGCAATATAATACAATCAACCTTTAAATTTAATAGCCTGGAAATTTTTATGTGCTTTGCATTGACCTTTTATGTCTATGAAGGGCACACAATCACCCCTTTAACCTGCTGCCAAACCTAAGAATCATTTCAGTTTTGTCTTGGTACTAATGTGATTAAAAGTGGATTCGTATCTAAGCTATGAGTCTAACTTCCTTTTCCTATGAATTCTGAAGAAAATTGTGGTTTCATTATTTATAACTGGAAGCAAAACTAGACCATGACAGATAAGTTCCTAAATGTTTACTGGTCATTCATCTATAAAGCATAATACTTTAAGTCTCTTGCTTGGGGCTATTTTCAAAATCAGCATTTGATAAATTAGAAGCACCAGTACTTAGTGAAGTCTCTCTGTTGCTTTTCTTCAGACCCACATCCCCTTATCCTCAAAGATAAATTAAAGCATGCTCTCACTTTGAAAAGAAAGATACTAATAGCTTGTAGCTGGTATGAGTGAAATGCAATGGGAACTGTTTTTTTTTGGGAGACAAGTACTCAAGTTGAGAGAGAGTTGTTGTACTTGAGACACTGTTTGATAAGTTGTTCTTCTGCTAATTGTGTTGATAGAACTGTAGTCTTGAGGCAGGTAGATGATTGGAATTGTCTTAAATTAGGAATGATCAACATATGACCAAAGGCCACATGCATCCATTAGTCTAATTTTAAAGCTGTCTACAAGCAATCAGTTCAGACTTCAAGATAAATAATCTGCTTCTTTCTTGACTTTCTGCTGCATGGAAAAGTAAAGAGCAAACATTATGTCGATGTAATGGGTAGTATGAATAACCTTGAAGAACAGGAGGAAGAGACACTACCAAGAAAATGGTCAGATAAAAGAAATTTGAGTTTGAGGCAGAAATGTAATTTGAGAAATCCTCTCAGACTTGACCTTTCTTAGTTCTCTTTAGGGTAAAGACAGGGAGGGGAAAGGAACATTCAGATTTGCAAGATTCTATTAGTGTAACCTTAGAATAAAAGTAGTATTACCATTCATAATGACAGTTTTCTAGTCTGGTCTACCTTGGAGAGCTGATAGTCAGACAATAAAAAAAGGAGGAAAAGGAAATGTATTATAGTTGAGGCCTGTGTTGTAGAAGATTGGTGGTCTCAGATTTCCTTTCCTAGAAGTTCCTTGGTGTTCACAAATTGTTCTGGGGCAATAGCTTGTTAGTTCCGCCTGCAAATGCCAATCTTCTGAAAGGGGGTAGGGAAATAGCACCTCACCTAATGGCATCTATCACCTAACCTAGGTGTGTGAGTGAAATAGATGTCTCACATGCTGATGCTTTTCTGGTAAGCACCGCCCCAAGTCCCTTTCTGGGAAAGGGTGTGGTATATAAATTTAATAAACTCAAACTCACTCAAATGTTGAAGGAAGTGCTGCAATAATTTCTATAGCCCAAATAGCACAGAGGATGTGTGTCTATGGGATTTAACCTAATTCCTCTTGTCAGTGGTGGGATTCAAATAATTTAACAACTGATTCTCTGCCCTAATGACCAGCTGGGTAGGTGGGACTCAGTGGTCATGTGACTGGGTGGGCGTGGCCAACTCAACGTCACTCACATCGATGGGTGCTTCACCTTAGCTGTTACAATGTAATAAGGCTTAACCGGAGAGGCAGTTTCTGTAAGCAGGGCAATAAAGATTAGGCTACAAACAACACCAGAATGTTTCCTTCTTGCTTTCCTTCTTGCTTCCCTTACAGGATTAGCCCTGTAAAGTGGGAAAAAACAAAATGAGATTTCTTCCAACAACCGGTTCTCCGAACTGCTTAGAAATTTAACAACCGGTTTTCCCGAATAGGTGCGAACTGGCTGAACCCCACAAATGCCTCTTGCCTAATTCCTCTTTGGCAATTACTAATCTTGCAGGAGATAAATAAAGACAAATTTACTAAACCAATGGAAGAAATATTAAAAACAGTTCTGTACTTTAAATATTAAAACACAAATATTTATTGCTGAATATGTACCTTGCAAATTATTCAAAAGAGAAAAATCTAAAAGAAAACACAATCCTCCAGGTAGGTCACAAGATGGGGCTATTATACTATAAATAAAAAGGTCTCCATATAAAGAGATGGAGAAGGATTCAAATTCTTTCATATTTCACCAGATCCTAGAACTTCCACTTTAATTACATTTCTCAGGATTGATGGATAACCCTAATCTTTTAACCTTCGTCTGTAGATCTCTTCCTCTGTTTTAAACAGACCAAAACTTTTCTATCATTTGATGTATAGACTGAGATGCAGTCTACATCCACAAGTAGTGTAATGAAGGAGAGCGAATGGCTGGCTCTCCTATTCTGAGCTGTTGCCTTCCCTGTAGTATGAAATGATGTATATTATCACGACATTGGAGGAGATGAGCGAGGATGGGACAACTTTTAATAAAAAGACTAGAATACCTTCCCACAATCCCATTCAGTTTTGTTATTTTTTACTCCAATTTTATGTAACATGAGATAGCTTCCTTGGCACTATTGTAAATAAGCCAAAGGTATCACATTAGGCAGATAACCTTATTTTATTTGTACATCTCGATGTGCTTTATCCACACACTAATCTTAATTATAGGCTCTGTAGATGAATCACAGCAAGTGACTAATTAAACAGGAAGGCAGCAATTTGAAGGTCATCAATTTGTCTGCCATTTATCTTGAACTTGTTCTTTTTCCTCTTACCGTCATTGTCATAAAAAGAAAGGAAAGAACACATATGGGCATTCTTAAGGACTGAGCATTTTACATAATAGGGCAGCCACCCTAACAAGATCATCCTGTTCTGTTCTGAAGATCAGTTCAAAATCTAAAATGTGGGTACATTAATGATTATTTCTACTTTAGCTTTGCTCTGTCATCCCCCTCAGTAGATAGAACCTCTACCTGTCTGGATTTATTTAGCTATTCTACTGAATTTTCTCTTTTAAATACAGACTAATTTATAATATATAATAATAGATTTTTCTTTCCCTGAGCTACTCCTTTACTGTTTTTTTCACATTTCAAAAAAGTCTACTGTGAAAGTCATTTTTCTAACCACTGGAGGCATTTCATCTATATTTGGCCTATATTGGTGGCTGGGATAAACCCCTTCATTCTCAGTAGATTGGAAACTGTGGTCTGATGGACTAATTAAAAATAAAAGAAAGCTCATCTGAAAATCAGATAGCCCAGGAAGAGAAAAAAAGCCAATAAAGTAGAATATTTGTAGCTCAGAGTTAAAATGAAGGGTCCTTGGTACTCTCTGAGCTTGTTTGACGTCTCTGGAGATTCTCAGTAATTCAGGTCATGGTTATCCCAAAGCTGGTTTTTCAAGAGGCAACTGGAGCTTCTTGGATGGGAAATGAAAAGCCTTCAAAGAAGAACAAGAAAACCCAGTTGCCGCCTAAAAAACACTTTTGGGATGGACCAACACCAGCAGATGACATGGCTCCCCAAATCAATACAGACTGTGGAAACTTCACACTGGACTTCAAGCATCTTGCAGTGTGTGCCTCTCCATTCTTCCTCCATACTCTGGGTCATTGGTTTTCAAATGAGATGCACAAGTTGCTCTCATCAGAAAAGAGGACTTTGGACCACTGAGCAACAGGACTTTGGACCACTGTGCTTCATTAAGACCAGGGTCAACACAGCTGTCTACCAGGAGATTTTGGAGCACTTCATGCTTCCTTCCTCAGACAGGCTTTATGGGAATGCTGACTTCATTTTCCAGCAGGACCTGGCAGGTGCCCACACTGCCAAAAGCACCAAAACCTGGTTCAATGACCATGGGATTACTGTGCTTGATTGGCCAGCAAACTCGCCTGACCTGAACCCCAAAGAAAATCTATGGGGCATTGCCAAGAGAAAGATGAGAGACATGAGACTGAACAATGCAGAAGAGCTGAAGGCCGCTATTGAAGCATCCTGGTCTTCCATAACACCTCAGTAGTGCCACAGGCTGATAGCTTCCATGCCATGCCACATTGAGGCAGTAATTGCTGCAAAAGGGACCCAAACCAAGTACTGAGTACATATGCATGCTTATACTTTTCAGAGGTCCAATATTGTTCTATGTACAATCCTTGTTGTATTGGTTGCATGTAATATTCTAATTTTCTGAAATTGTGGATTTGAGGTTTTCATGAGCTGTACACCATGATCATCACAATGATGACAAATCGCAGCTTGAACTATCTTGCTTTGCATGTAATGAGTCTTATCTCATATATTAGTTTCACATTTTAATTTGAATTACTGCGCATGAGCACACTGGGAACAGGCTCAAGCTGTTTGTCTGCCTCAGTAATGTCTGACTCTGATGCCAGCTGATAACTGGCATATGTCTCTGCCCCCCTGTCTGCCTCCAACACAGATTCCTCATGAGAGCCTTCCCAAACTTCAGGATAGGCATGTTTCTCCCCAACCTTCTCATTGTCTGAATCCACAACAGAAAAATAGTTTTTAAAAATATATATATATATTTTTATGGAGTTTCAAATAACGCACAGTAGCCAATCAAATTGAAATGCTTGGCCTAAAAAAAAAATTAAACCATAGCATGGAAACCAGACACCAATACTTGATACAGCTGAAGCTGAAAAACAATGCTTTCATCACAAAGCAGGAAAATATGGGTGGAGTTCTTATTCCCAGAGCCGGAAGGTGTCCAGGATATGGATGTCCTCCATCCCAAGTCTCCAGAAATAACTGCTAGCCACTATTCATAATGGGCATCCTGTTATGGCCGATATAGTACAGGTACAACCAAATTGACCTCAGAATTTATGTTGTTAAGTGAGAAATTTGTTAAGTGAATTTTGCTGCATTTTATGACTTTTCTTGCCACATTTGTTAAGTGAATTACTGCAGTTGTTAAATTAGTTATTAATTAAGTTGTTAAATTAGTAACATGATTGTTAAATGAATCTGGTTGTTCTATTGACTTTGCTTGTTAGAAGGTCACAAAAGGTGATCACATGACCTCATGACACTGCAACCATCATAAATATGAACCTGTTGTCAAGCATTTGTGTGAAAATCACATGACTATGGGGATGCTGTAAAGGTTGTAAATGTGAAAAATGGTCATAAGTCACCTTTTTTCTGCCATTGTAACTTTGAACAGTCACTAAATGAACAACTGTAATTCAAGCACTACCTCTACCTATTCCTATACTGCTTTGCTGAGTTCTCTGTTTTCGTTGGCTGCCTTCATCAAAACTCAAAAGCTAAATCTTCTATAGAATCTTAGTATTCTACTAAGCCACTCTCCCCAAAGCCATTTTTGGTTGTTCTTAAAACTTTTTTTTACTTAACATTGTGCAAAGAGAGACTTTTTCTTGTCTTGTCTCAGATACTTCAGGAGCCATTACAGCTAAGTGATTACAGTTGTGTGCAATTGTATTTGCCTTGTTTCTAAAGTAGTAAAATTCTTCTGTCATCAGATACAAGGAGGGCCAAAACCTTTTCTTGATTGTATTATTTGCCATTCAAGCCTTTTCCAATTCAGTACATGTCAAAAGTAACTTAACTCTTTGCAAACAATCAATAGAATTGATTTGTTTAATGGTCCTTATGAACAATGGCGTCAAGCCAGACGATAAGTGATCTTTGTCTAGGAGGCTGAGAGCAACTTGTGACCTGTAACGCTGAACATGCTAAAATGCCGGCAGGGCTATAAATGAAGAGATTTATTAGAATGCATATATCTCGGATGAAATGACATTTCGGCTGACAAATAGCAACAAGAGAGAAAAACTTTGTAGACAGGAACTCCACTGTGGGAAGTACCTAGTTTTAAATGCCATGGAAAAGAGGAGCATTTTCATTTTGTGCCAAAAATGTACAGCCTAAGAAAATTCTTGTATTGGTTCTCCGGTGCATTTGTGGTATACAACTCTTAATCTCTCACATAGCGGGAGGGGTAGTATGTCCAGAAGGACAGGTGCAAAATTTTAATTAATTAGATCACAAATTTTGCAGAAGAAGACAACAAAGATGTAAGTGATCAAGTTTTGTAAATCTGTAAGAGGTCTCTTATAAAGACTGATATGAAATATTTTTTGTAGGAGGTCAAGGTGTCATTGTAAAGCTTTATCATCTTTATCTCACTATTCTTGTTACTAACACACTGTATTTCATTCTTTGCAGGTTTTGATATAGCAACTAAATACATTATCATTTCCAGTGTGGTGCTTGGCACTTGAAGATCCTTTAATATTAATATAAAACAAAACTTCTAATCTATTTGACATGTTTCTCCCAGTGGTAGGATTCAAAATTTTTACTACTGGTTCTGTTCGCTTGGTGAGCGTGGCATGGCTTGGTAGATGTGGCTTGGTGGGCGTGGCAGGGGAAGGATACTGTAAAATCTCCATTCCCTCCCCACTCCAGGGGAAAGTTACTGCAAAATCCCCATTCCCTCCCGATCAGCTGGGACTTGGGAGGCAGAGAATAGATGGGAGTGTGCCAGTTAGAGGTGGTATTTACTGGTTCTCTGAACTACTCAAAATTTCCACTACCAAGTCTCCAGAACTGGTCAGAACCTGCTAAATACCACCTCTGGTTTCTCTCATTGAACAATGTTGTCTTTCAAGATTATGTATGTTATGACAGTATTATCTTTTTAATACAATATTTATTTATTCATCAAATTTATATCGCTGCCCATCTCACATGACTTTGGTGATGGTGGAGAATTGTGTTTTCAGACTTACAAGACTGATGTAATTCTTAGTAGGTAAACCAGACAGGAAGTCCAGCCAAATATACTTGCTCGTATTTATGTTGGAAGCACTGAGTTGCTTCCAGGTTCAAAGAATTAATTGGTGATATTACCACTGCCTGGGGCAGTCTGATTGGGGGCTTCTTTCATGTCCCTGTTAATGTACCCACCAAAGTGATACCTATTTATTTACTTACAAATGTTTACTTTCGAACTGCTTGGTAGGCAGGAGCTAGAGTGAGCGATGGGAGCTCATGCCGTCACAGCAGCACTTGGGTCTTGAACGTGGACTTGCTAATTATCCCAATCATGTAGGTCACCACGCTCCACCAAATACACTAATTGTATTTTATTGCAAAGATGCATTAACAAAATCTTGCAAGTCTGAAAGTACAATTCCCCTACTTTCTCTATTGTAGTCCAATAATTAAAGATGGTCCCTCTTGAGCCTCTTGCTCAATCCATGATGCAGCTGTGGGCTATGCTCCCACTTATCTGACCATTCCTTAGGAAGCATATGTTTGCCCAATGTCCCAAGGTCATTCACACAAAGCATTACATCACATTAAGTGCTGGCCAAGCAGGGGTGAAATCTAGCAGGTTCAGAAAGGTTCTGGTGAACCAGTAGCAGAAATTTTGATTAGTTCGAAGAACTGGCAAATACCACCTATGGCTGGCTCCAGAGTGGGGTAAGAATGGAGATTTTGCAGTATCCTTTCCCTGCCACACTCACCAAGCCATGGCCACCAAGCCACACCCACAGAACCAGTAGTTTAAAAAAATTGAATTTCACCACTATGGGCAAGTTACAGGCAATCCTGATCTCCACCTAGCATTGCCATTTCCTGTCTTTCTATTTCTTCAATTTTAAGCTACAGTGTAGTAGTCATGCATTCAAATATTATCCAGCACAGTATTGCAGGGGTCCTCAACCTTTTTGGCACCAGGGACCGGTTTCATGTAAAAAAAATTCCGCCGACTGGTGGGAGCCTCCAGCAGGTGAATCGAGTCACATGGGCCGTGCGCGCGTTCAGAGGTCACGTGCAACTGGGCGGGAAAGCTGCCAGGGGTCCTGGGTGAAGGATCCTTGGCTGGGGCAGGGAAGGATGGGCTGCGTCCCGGGCAGGAGGGCTTGGCAGCCCCTTCCCCCCATGCAGGGCCGGGTGGTGCCCCGAACCCCCCCAATGCAGGCCGTTGCCCCTGTTCTGCCCCCGGGGAGCGCCCCGGCCAGCTGCCAGGATAGCGGAGCATTTGCTACACTTTCCTAAGAGTTGCGCTACTCTCTCTGCCGCTCACTCTGGCCCAATTACTATCAAGCCATGGACCAGCACCGGTCCGTGGCCTGGGGGTTGGGGACCCCTGCAGTACTGTATATACTTGTGGAAAACCTACCATATAAGAGTTTGTGGTCTAGTCCTCCCTATCTGCTCCCTATTTCCCTGGTTTTTCCCCAATGGTTTAGGCTTGAGGGCAATTGGTCCACTGACCAGTATATGTCTACTCTGTGCACTGTTTCATTCTGATTATTGCCTGCTATATAGTTAACTAGCAACATAAATAAAGTGTTTCAAATGGCTATCAGGGTTTAACAATGAGTAGTGCAAGTGACAATTTGCAAAAAGTTGGATTTCTAGAGGTTTAGTTTTTTACTGTTTTCTTGAATCCTACTGAAACTTACAAATAGAGGTTATATTTAAATTTCTTACAGATGATTGAAAATTTATCCCCAATTATATTCCTGTGGTGGTTGTAGCCTTTGCACGGCTCAGTCTTGTGACATTTTGTTCCACATGCTTAAAAGTTTGATAGAACTTGTTTTGTTTATTTATTTCTTTTTAAGGTGAAATCTTGGGTGTCAGCAGATGAATGCACTGACTGGATGCAATGCTGGAGGCCTCTATTCTCCATGCTCAAGTAAGTCAACCTTAATGTTAATATCATTCTGAGAGTTTCTCTTTTCTTATCTATTGAAAAGTTCTTAGTATGTTTATTTGAAATGACACCTGAGGCCTGAACTCTCTCTATTTCCTAGCCCCCCCCCCCCCTCTATTCTACACAAATCATCTCTGCAAATCTCTGGAGGCAATTTGATCCTGCAAGTTTTCAGGTTCAATTGGCAAGCCAACAGATAAGAGTGAATGCACTGCAGATAAGCATCCAGCTTTGAATTCTTATCCAGTCTTTTGGAGTTAGGCTCATCATCAGTTTTCTAAAGGTTTTCAAGTGCCATCCTCTGCACCAATTCCCAGTCCCAAATCAATCAGTTTCAAGCCTCATTTTATATTCAACAAATGTGGAGAACCTCTTGATTGCTGACATTCTTTTCCCACTTTGCTCCCTCCCACCACTTTTCATTCAGATTGCAACTATTTTTTTTAATGAATTCTTCCAACCCCCTGACTAGTTTGGAGATAGTTGATTTATAAACAATGGCTAGGTTATGGGATTCCCACTTTTTTGTGTAATAAAATGCAGCATGAAAGGACAAATGTACTTGTTCAGCTATCTTCATTATGATAAATTATTTTACATCAAATCACAACCAGATAGACTGGTTTGAGAGCTGCTTGACATTCTGAATATATTGCTTTGTTTTATAAACCTTTTAGCAATTGGCCATAAATATGCTGCAGCTAAGGAGTACTGCATCTTTAAGTATATTAAATGCACTC
The DNA here is from genome assembly GCA_039707465.1 of Rhabdophis nuchalis. Taxonomy (NCBI): domain Eukaryota; kingdom Metazoa; phylum Chordata; class Lepidosauria; order Squamata; family Natricidae; genus Rhabdophis; species Rhabdophis nuchalis. The sequence goes on from CM077643.1 coordinate 66,874,068, forward strand.
TTCTGTGACCAAACATAATAGGATTTTTAAATGAATTTTAATTGCAGTACTTAACAAACAACTTTTTAAACTTTCAACACGTGCAAGGCCTTTTGAAACTGACCAATTCAAATTAAACCTGGACAAGTAAACTTATTTGATAGCATAGTTACAAGGTGATATCACTTGTCAATGTCACATATATGGCTAGATGGGATAAATATGTGAGGTTTGAATTTAAATTCTCACAACAAAGGATTTTAAAGAAAAAGAAATGCAATCAATCTGAGGTCTGCATAAGGTCACTATGATTTTATTCTGCACTTTGAAAGCTTAATATAAACATGCTTATGGATATAATCACACTGCTTTGATCCAGATAAATTTAAGCAAGAATCATAGAAAACAAACAAATTAAACGATAAAAAGAACACAATCAGATCTGCATTACAAGTAAGTTTGTTTTCATCGTACTCATTTAAATCAGAAACCATTAATGGCAAAGCCCATATGGAAATTTAAAAGCAATTTTCTGATTGATATAACTAACTTATTCAAAGAAGAAAGAAACAACTCCTTAGGCTAGTAAAGTAGTACTTTTGATTGTGGCCTGTGATATATATGCTGTGCTACACTAAAACCTTTGGTATTTGAGAGAATAAATAAACTATGGCTTGTTTGCTGAAGTTTGTTTATTTTTAGCAAGAAAGAAAATGTATAAACCAAGAGCCAGCAATGGCAACATTGAAAAAATTACCTTTTAGCTGTGGTGTTTCTTATGTCTAATGACAGAGCCAGCTTTGCCATTAAAAAGGTAAGGCTACTAATGCTATGTAAGGAAAGAGGAAAGTGTGTTGGAAGATGATATTATGAGTGCTATATGAGTGGTAACCTCCTCTGATATTCTAAGGGGGAGCCTGCTGTCTAGTTTTCAATGAGGATTCATACTATCGTATTAGTTATTTACATATTAAGAATTGATACGGAAAAGGAAACATACATCTTTTGTCCCAAGCGTAATAATAATATTGGCCCAATGCAGTGTGTTCAGTTTATCAACTCATTTCAGAATTGTGATCATACTGGAAATTGTGGAGAGGTGACCTCACCATATACGTAAGGAGGCTCTGCGGAGTTTACTCCACTAGTTGTTGCCGACCTTAGGGTGCTGTGCTCATCTCTGTTTCAAAGCCATTGAGCCAGTGCTGTCTGAAGATATTTCTACAGTCATGTGGCCAGCATGATGTTACAGAGCGCTGTTATCTTCTCACCAAAGTTTATGTACTCACATTTGCATGTTTTTGAACTGCTAGGTTATCAGGAGACAGGGCAAGGATGGGAGCTCACTGCATTGTCTGGTACTCAGGTCTCAGTCTTGGGCTGCCAGTCTTTCCAGCCAACAAGCCCAGCATCTTAACTGCTGAGCCACCATGACATCCTTACACTATATATATGTGGACTCATTAATAGATGTTATAAACACAGAGTGACCTCGGCCACTCTCAGCTCATCACTCTACAGATATAGTTCAGTTCTCAGAATTTCTCAATTACCAGGTTATTTCATCAGAGATATCTATAAATTGTGCAAGGAACAATTTATATGTGGGATCCATATCTGTAAGGTGGCAGAAGCAGTTTACCCCTTCTCTGTACATTCAAAGGAGATAGGGATTTGAGTATGACTGTGCCCTGACTGTATCATCACCGCCCATGGGTGGTGGCCCAAAAATAGGATTATTACTAAAAATAATCTCATTGGTTATCTAAAACAATGAACACCCAGAAAAGTTGGGAAAAATAGATCCCAAACCATGAAAACCATAAAAAATATAATTCTATTCCCACTCATATGCATGAGTATCACCTTCTGCCCCTGATTTTGAGCCTTCTTCCCCAAAATGAAATAGAACTCTAAGCTATCAATTAGTTTTCCACTTTTGGCCTAAGCATCTGAAAAAGGAGGAACCATATTGTTTTGTCTACAGCTTCCACAACATAGCCACACACAGACTCTCCTGATTGGCTGAGGTGTTGACAGTCAGAGCGGGAGAATGCTGCATCATGATTGCCTACCCTGTTTGACAGCAAGTATATAAAGACCTGTCAAACAGGGAATTCCCTGTTGCCGGTTCTGGAGTTGCCTCTAGTTTTGTTGTTAGCTGCTTACCCTAATAAAGGGGATTGTTTTACATTCTGTCTTGCCTCAGTCCTTGCCTGCCCAGTTCTCCCTACAGAACACATATCCTTTCATCCCCCCCGCAAGCGTCTCTTTTCTTTCCTCTATTAAAGAGGAGAATAAAAAGTGTGTGTGTGTGTGTGTGAGCACATATATGTACATGGGGAAATTTTAGCTCATTCTTTGATGCATAAAAGTCCCGGGTCAGTTACTGTGCTTTCATTTCAAGATGAATGGCTGCTAGGCAGTGGGAATATGTGCTCTGGACAAAATAAACAACACTTGTTCTGTAAAATTGATTTGATGATGTCTCTTAAGTCACCTTCAAAAAAGTAAATATTTCCCCAAGGTGATGCACAAAATGATTATTGAAAAAAAACAACCAAAGAATGACATCAATATTTAAAATAACAGAACAGAAGGCAGCCTGCCTGTGAACATAATTCAAGCAGCTGTTTTACTTGTGCACTTTTAATTACAGGTATATAGTTTATTTGTTCATTCTTGTCTTTGGCATTTTTTTTTCTTATTTTTAGTCGCATTATCTATTTTTGTTAGCTTAATGTGACAAATAAGTGAGCCATCTGATCACAAAAGTTAAGTCTTTGCACACAACCATTTTAACTACATTTAGTAACAGCAACTTCTTGTTGAAAAAGCCTATTTTAGCTTATCCAATCGCAAAAATCCAGATGCTTGTAGAAGACTTTTACTGCTTTCCTAGGCTTAGTACATGACAACATGAGGTGTGCATTATCTGCATATTGACTGCTCTTTTAGCCCAACTTTACATATATTTTTCCCAATGCTTAAATGGATATGTTAAACAGTATTTATTTACTGACTTATATTTTCTCTTTTATTTTGCGTGACTTAAGGCCAGGTTATCTGAAGTCCTGCCTATCTCCCATGGTTTCTGCTGGCAAGCCCGCAGAGTTGGAGTTTGCTTGATTCCTTCAATTAAACTGTGCCTTTTTCTAGGTTCAAGAAGTATGTTGTCATTGTTCTGAATGGGATCCCCCCTGAAATTCACACTGTTGGTGTTCCATATGTCTCTGAAACCTGCTTATTCTCCCAGGCCTTGTATTAAAATGAATGGACCACATTGTTGGATGTATTTTTCTTTACATTTTTATAGAGAACAATGAGACTCTACATGCAGGGTCCCATTTGTGAGTTTTGTGACCTTATAAATCCAGTTTTAAAATAAATTCAGAGAACTCAAATCCCACTTGTTTTGTTATGTATTACGGACCTTCTTGTTGGATATTCGATAGTATGCATGCATTGTTTACTATATTCTGAGCAATCCAGAGTTGATTTAGAGTTGGGCAGTGTGCCTAAACTGAATTTAAAAGAATTCTTCAGCATGCCCAGCTAAATATATTTTCACAGACATATCTGAAGCCAGATGAATTAGTCAGCTTCTAAGAGACTAACCAATTGCATTCACCACACTTGTTTTCAAGTACAAATAATCTCCCTATTTCCATTTCATAATCAAGTCGACAAATGAAAGCATTAGAGAACAAATTAAAGTATTCAATATCACCAAGAGAGTAAAAGAATTGAAATGGAAATAGGCTGTCACATAGCAAGAAGAACTGATGGCAGGTGGACTAAGGCAGTCATAGAATAGATCCCACCTGATAAAAAGTGTCCATGAAAGAGACCTAAAACAAGATGGATCAACATCAGCAAGTATTGCGGGCCCAACTGGCAAAAGAAAGCCTAGGACCATATTGGTTGGAAACATGCGGAAGAGGCCTTCAACTTGCAGTGAATAGACAATGGATAAAATGAGGATGAATCAAGTCCGAGGATAATATGCAAGAGATTAAATTATTCAGTTTAATTCAAAAGTGCTAGTAAGCTGAATGAGATGGAGAAATAGTTCTTAAAAATTAGCATCTAAAATGTGACTTAAGAAAAAAGAAAATAAGCTTGAACAGAAAAAGGAAAAATAGATGACAAAAGATAATGTGATTAAATGTGTTAGCAATTGTAGAGATAACTCTATAGTTTCAGTGGCACAATTATTTTGGATTTCTGTGTAGGGATAATCTATTGTTCTTCGGGTAATTGAATCACTGAAAGAGAAGATATGTAGAATATTGTGGTAAAAAGTTAAGCAATGTAACATCATAATTCAGTTAATATCGCCTTTCCCTCATGATAGTCAATTTGTAATCTGGGACTGTGGCGCACTGATAGGAAACTTATATTTTACATAGCCACACATTTATTTTGTTCTTCAGCTTCTCAATGGTTTTCTCAAATTTGTAAGCATTGAGTGAAATGATGCACCTCTAGGCATAAGATGAGATCTATTCTGCCATGAGAAATTCGAGGCCTGTTTTTTGCTTTTATGGTGTTCTTATGAAATTAAGTTTTGGGCAAAGCTTAAGGAAAATGACTGGTATTTGGTATTCTTGGATTGATGCCTGGTACTTTCCATCATAGGCACAGAGGAAAGAGCTGTTAGGTTAGATCAGCTTAAATTCCTCAAGGCTTGATAGCTTTAATTAACCTTTGGCCATTTTTATTTTTCTTAAACAACTTGATTTCTTTTATTAGGTTAGATTAACATTATGCATTGATTGCATATAAACTACTTGTGTTTCTGCATACTCAAACATATTATGATTTTTGAACTGAAGGAATGAAAGAAATCTTTAGGATATCACTGCAAGATGGTTTGTGAGGCCTAAGTGGTCTTAAAAACTGATGCAAATAGAATAGGGAAAGTGGCTAGTTTGGTGAGCTGCGAAAACTGCAGCTGAGAGAATCATTATGACACAGTTCTGAATTTGCCAAATCTCTGTGTGTTGGCCCCCTGTTTTTGAAGAGGAAAGCAAATAAAAAAGCTTCCAACTCGGGTTGGAATTTAACCTAAACACACCTTCTGAATTAAGATTTGGTTCTTGCCCATCAGCTTCTGTCTCACTTCTAGCAACTATTGAATTCATTTTATTTTATGTATTTGTTAAAATTACATAGGTTCAATACAGATTTGCAGGTGTTTGGCCATTTCTTATTTTGAGTTCCTAGCATATCATCTTTTGGGAGGATTCTTTTAGTTTGGCAGGGCCACAAATTTGCAAGTCTTGCCCATGCCTTGCCCTTTCTCCCACCTATACCTCAAGTCCTGGCTGCCATGGTGAGAGTAGATGGGAGTGGGTGGGGGACTCCCTTGCGTTTGAATAAATGGAAGTACTGTATGTTCACATAATCCTGGAGCTGGCTCCTGCATGCCACAGCTTCATGCAGAAGAATTCTGGGGTCTGTTGAGTTTCTCATTCATATACTGCAATTCAAATGAGTCCGATGCTCTGTTAGAATAAGAGTTGACTGTTCCCATTCTTATGGTTGCGGAAATAAGCCAGACAAGATAAAAAGGCAGGCAGTGAGCCGGTGTCTGCTTCTTTGTTACCTAGATGCACAGGTTACTTGGCCCGTTTCCACATTTACCAGTCTGAGGATCAGGTCATTGTGTTTCCTGCTGTAATCCAAGGTTCTCTCTGGTTCACAGAATGAGTTTAGTCACAAAGAGTTAATGGAGGAGAAAATCACAACATATTGATTTCCTTCTTATGCTTCAGGAAAGAAACATTTCTCTTTCTTCTTGTGTGTTTTAATGGATTAAATGTAATATAAAAAACTGGCAGCAGGCAGATATGGATATGTTTATATTCTTGATCCTGAACGTCAACATTCTTGGGGTTTGCTCAGAATCTTCAAGGTAGAAAAGAAATTCATTTTTCACAAGGGGCTTGTGGCTGAAAAGTTCTACACTTGCTTTATTTCTCAGATATATTGAAATTTGTAGAGAACATTTTCTCTAAGTGCTATTGCTATTCTTCTGCGGGTTGTTCCATAGCTGAGCCCAGAACACATCTGTCAAAATTAGAAGAGAATAGAATAATAGAGTTGAGAAGGACCTTGGAAGTCTTCTAGTCCAACCCCTTCTTAGGCAGGAAACCCTATACCTGTCAGGATTTCACAGATACCCAGGACTACCTACTTGCTGCTTGTGAATACATAAAATGGAACCTCTGAAACTATTTTTCTTGGCCCTCAGGATCTCCTTCAACCCTGCAACTGTATTTCATGGATATGAAGTACAAATCTAAATAAATTAAGATATTCAAAATATGGAGAGAATTCTTCCAAACAATTTATCATTAAGTCAAGGAATAATCCTATCATTAGGCAGAACTTTAGATAGCAAAAATTTGTGGCAGCAACAGCTCTAAATTTCTTCCTTCTGAAACTCTAACCATTTCAAGTGTTCAGTGATAAAATGCACGGGTCATGAGGCTTGTTCTGAGCCTATCCTAGGTCATGGAAAGACTGATTTGACAGTTTAGTCTACTTCCTAGAATGAGAGAATGACTGGCTTTGATTATATTTAGAAAAAGGTGAGTATAAGTGTGCACAATATTCAATATGCTAATTTTCTGCAAGCATTGTTCACCTCGAACAAAATGAATGAATGAATGAATGAATGAATGAATGAATGAATGAATGAATGATTTAATTTATAGACCACTCCTCTCCCCGTAGGGACTCGGAGCGGTGCACAGGGAAAACTAAAACCACAATACAATAAATATACAAATACAATTAAAAACAAATTAAATCTGGGCCTGTGCTAAAATCCCCTTAACCTGCTAAAATACCCAATTAAAACAGCTAGACCCTGTAGAGAGAGGCTACCCAAGGCCGGCCAAACGGAAAAGATGAGTTTTTAGTTTCAGACGGAAGGAGCGGAAGTCCGTGGTTGTTCTGATGTCGGGGGGAAGGTCGTTCCAGAGGGCTGGGCCCACCACAGAGAGAGCCCTTCCCCTGGGCATCGCCCGCTGACAGAGTCTAGTGGACGGCACCCGGAGAAGTCCCTCTCTGTGGGAGCGAATCGGCCATGAGGATGTATGAGGCAGGATCCGATCCCGCAGATAGCTAGGTCCCGTAAGGAAAATCCTGTAAGGAAAGTCAGACTCATTAACACATTCCTATTTCATGTGTTTAACACTCCTCATGAATACTGTCCAGCTTATATCACCTAGATGGAAAAAATAATGCCGGAACTAAACCTCAATGTTATAATATAAGTAAGGTTAATAAGTAAGGTTCTACATTTAGGCAAGAAAAACAAAATGCACAGGTACAGTATAGGTGGTACCTTGCTCAATAGTAGCAACTGTGAGAGGGATCTTGGAATCCTAGTGGACAACCATTTAAATATGAGCCAGCAGTGTGCAGCAGCTGCCAAAAAACACAGTTCTAGGCTGCATAAACAGAGAGATAGAATCTAGATCACGTGAAGTGTTAATGCCACTGTATAGTGCCTTGGTAAGGCCACACCTGGAATACTGCATACAGTTTTGGTCGCCACGATGTAGAAAAGATGTGGAGACTCTGGAAAGAGTGCAGAGAAGAGCAACCAAGATGATTAGGGGACTGGAGGCTAAAATATATGAAGAACGGTTGCAGGAGCTGGGTATGTCTAGTTTGATGAAGAGAAGGACCAGGGGAGACATGATAGCAGTGTTCCGATATCTCAGAGGGTGCCACAAAGAAGAGGGAGTCAAACTATTCTCCAAGGCACCTGGGGGCAGGACAAGAAGCAATGGGTGGAAACTAATCAAGGAGAGAAGCAACTTAGAACTAAGGAGAAATTTCCTGACAGTTAGAACAATTAACCTCTGGAACAGCTTGCCTCCAGAAGTTGTGAATGCCCCAACCCTGGAAGTCTTTAAAAAGATGTTAGATAGCCATTTGTCTGAAATGGTATAAGGTTCCTGCCCACGCAGGGGGTTGGACTAGAAGACCTACAAGGTCCCTTCCAACTCTGCTATTGTATTGTATTGTAATATTTGCTTTGCTTGCAGAAGTGTGACCATGAGTTCAAAGCCTCTCAGGCATGAAAGCTGGCAAGGTTACTTTAGGCCATCACTCTCTTTTAGGCTAGACCACCTCACAGGTTTGTTATTGTAAGTAAAATAGAAGGCATGAATGTTTGCCACCTTGAGTTAGTTATAAAAAAGATGGCATGAAATAATAATAGATCATCTATCTATTGTCCTTTACATGAACATTCTGATGCTATAAGGAAAAACAACATCTGAAACACACTAGCTGCTTAGTACTGTCCATATATAGGTAAAGGTAAAGGTTCCTCACCCATATATGTGCTAGTCGTTCCTAACTCTAGGGGTTGGTGCTCATCTCCGTTTCAAAGCCAGAGAGCCAGCACTGTCCAAAGACATCTCCGTTTATGTGTTGCATTTTTACATACTTTCGAACTGCTAGGTTGGCAGAAACTGGGACAAGTAATGGAAGCTCACTCTGTTATGCAGCATTAGGGATTTGAGCTGCTGAACTGCTGACCTTTCTGATCGACAAGCTCAGAGTCTTAGCCACTGAGCCACTGAATTCCCTATACACCGCGTCCATATATTCAGCCACGATGTTACAATGGAGTTTGGACTGGATAAGGGTGCCACTCTCATCCCTAACAGGGGGGAAAATGTGAAATTGAAGATGTCAAGATGCCCTTTGGAAATAACATCACACAGGCTGAATACAAACAATGGCATAGCAATGTAGCAATAACGGTGCACTGGAATATCTGCAAGAACTACCATTTACCTGCAAGCAAGAACTGGTGGGATCTCCTAACAGGAAATGTAATAGAAACGAGGAAGCTAAATTGCTTTAGAATTTAGAGACTTTAGAATTCAAATAGACAACCACCTGCCACATAACACCTCACACTTAACAATTGTTGACAAGAAAGACAAAAAGGTCTGGACTGTAGAGGTTTCTGTACTTAGAGACAGCAGAACAGAAAGATAAGAGAAAAACCACAAAATACAAGTAGTCCTCAACTTACAACCACAATTGAGTCCAAAATTTATGTTGCTAAGTGAGAAATTGGTTACATTATGGTGACCAAAAGTGGATGCAGTATTCCACGTGTGGTCTTATCAAGGTATTATAAAGGGATATTAACATGTCATATGAAAGTGTTAATAAATCAACAGAACAAACCAACAAACAATGAACCAAGAAACAAACCAAGAAATCAAGGAAACAATACCCTCACCACACCACACCCTGAAAAACTAGAAAATGAAGATAGTTCATTATTTTATAACCTTCTAGCAGGCACCTTAACTTTATACAGAGACATGTAAGTGCATTACAGATAAGGATCAATTTTTGTGTCCAGCCTAGATAAATAAATGGTTTTGAGCTATTGTGCCAAACTAATTTCTTAAAAGCAGGGTGACATTTTATAGAATGAAGTTGACAAAGCTTTCAGCAATATTTGCGGTAGGAGTGTAAACACTGACAAATCAAGATTTGGAAACCCAGCAAAGCACTCATGCGACTGTTAACCTGTAGGCCAAATTAGTTCACTCATGTCGCTTCATCTTACTGTGAGTATTGTAAAAAAAAAAAAGGATATTAAATTACACTAATGACTGAATTTGGAATAGATGGTTTGTTGAATATAGCAAAATAAGTCTCCTGTAATTGAAGGATGATACAATTGCATGTTACAAAATGCAATTGATCAGTTTTAAGTAATGCAGTTAAGTGACAAAACAGAGCAAGATGTGGCAATCACACACCATTTTGTATAAAAAAAAACTGGTCACCCCTGAACAATTTTTTGTGATGTCATCCCAATACTCTGCACAGGATTATTGTGATCCCACAAGTTCTTCCTTACAAATACTGTTTATGAGAGGTGACCACACAATATTTTAATCATTTCATGCCCTGGTATCCCCAGGTGTTATACTGTTAACTCTATTAATTTTTGAATGGCCTCGCAAGTCTTTTAAAGGTATTATCAGTGGAAAACACTAACTGGACTCCACTTTAAGCAATAAAATATCCCAGAAAAAGTGCAGGCATCTCATAGTGCTGAAAGGGACCTTTGGAGTTATCTAGTCATGCTCAACATTCAATGATAGGGTTATACTGCAGGATGTAATTATGACATTCATGAATGATGATCACTCTATTTCTACTCACTGTATATACTTAAATAGAAGGAAAACCTACAACTGCCATTGTCAATCTGTTCCTCTACCAAACAGCTTTTACTGTCAAAAGTTTCTCCTAATTTGTTGCTTTAGATTTAAGTTTGCAGCTGAGAATCAAGGCAAAAACTAGTATGTTGCGGAGCCACAACACATTTCTGTAAACCAAGGCAAAAGGGAGGAGGGGCGAGGGAGAGAGAGATACCTCCCCCAAGCCTTTTGGGAAAAGTCATGGTGAGTGCACTTCACAAAAAGCAAAATCTGGTGTATTAAGATCACATTAAATGGCTCACGGATTTCTCATTTTCCCCAAAACTGACAAAGTTTGCCTGTTGATTTATTATTCATATATGGAGAGATGCTTTCCTTGAGAAGATCATAAATACAATTTTGCCAGCCCAATCAGCCTCTCAGGTTTTCTGATGAAGTGATAAACACAATAGAATTCTGCAGGATTAAGGGATGAAGTGGAAAATGAAAGCTGAGTTGTGTTTCTGTAAGTTGCCTTGCATGAAACAGCCACAGAGAGATAAGGGATGCCAAATAATGTGTGAAAATATCTACATAAACCCATTTTCTAATAGAAAACTGGGACTCCATTAGACCTCTACTTCTAGAATGGATGATTCTGAATCTTAGTAGAAGCACTGGAGGGTAATCCCATTAAAAGGAATTCAGTTTATATTTATGTGGTGCACATCGTCTCAGTGTGCTGAAAATAAAAAAAAAATCCTCTGTATTTATTTACAGAATCTTCTGGTGAGTTTGGTAGGAGGGTTTAATAAATATAAAATATTTTTGATGCTTCAAGAAGTTTGGCTCATTATGCTTGTATATGTGTGAATGTATTCATGTATATGAACATTTATTCAGGTTAACTAACATGATTGTGCAGCAAATAATGATTATAGTAACTATGATTTTTATAATCTGAGTTCAGTGGATTGAACCAATGTTTCTTACAACCTGGCAGAAGACAGCTGATGTTGGTAAGATTCTGGTAATGCATTTGCAGTAAAAGCTATGATGATGGGAGATGATATATCATCTTACCAGTTGATCAAGAAAAGAAGATGATTCCCTCTCTCCCCCCCTCTTTCTCCCCCCCTCTCAATTTTTTTTTCATGACTGAAACTGCCCCCAAAGTTGTTGTTGCTGTTAGTTGTGAAGTTATGTCCGACGCATTGGGACCCCATGGAAAATGTTCCTCCAGGTCTTCCTGTACTCTACCATCCCCTGGAGTCCATTTAAGCTCATCATGCCTAGTGCTTCAGTGACTCCATCCAGCCACCTCATTCTCTGTTGTCCCATTCTTCTTTTACCTCCAATTGTTCCCAGCATTTGACTCTTCTCCAGTGAGTTCTTCCTTCTTATTAGATGTTCAAAGTATCTGAGTTGGTTCCAAAGTAGTAATCTATTAATATGAAACTAGAATTTGCTGCAATCTGATAGCCGTGGCCAGGAGGGCCTTTTATCAGGTTCACCTGATACGCTAGTTGTGCCCCTTTCTAGATCGTGATGCCCTATGTACGGTCACTCAAGCCCTCGTCACCTCCCGCCTAGACTACTGTAACACTCTCTACATGGGGCTCCCCTTGAGGTGCACCTGGAGGCTCCAGCTAGTCGAGAACGCAGCCACGCGGGGGATTTTGGGAGTGTCGAGATACTCCCATGTAACACCTCTCCTGCGCAAGCTGCACTGGCTGCCTGTGGCCTTCCGGGTGCGCTTCAAGGTGTTAGTAACCACCTTCAAAGCGCTCCATGGCATGGGACCTGGTTATTTGCGGGACTGTCTCCTACCACATACCTCCCTTCGACCTGTCCACTCCCACAGAGTGGGCCTCCTCAGGGTGCCGTCTGCCGGACAATGCCAGCTGGCGGCCCCCAGGGTGAGAGTGTGGCAGCCCCTGCCCTCTGGAATGGCCTACCACCCGACCTTCGTACAGTTACGGACCTGCGCCTCTTCTGCCGGGCTTTAAAAACATACCTATTTCACGAGGCTGGCCTGGCATAGTTTTAAATTTTTAATCTTATTTTAGAAATGGGTTTCAACTGATAATTTTAGCACGGGTTCAACTTAATTTAATTCGTTTTAATATTCTGTATTTATTGTTTTTACATTTTATTCTTTTCCTGTGCACCACCCTGAGTCCCATTGGGAGATAGGTGCGGTATATAAATTTGATAAATAAATGAATAAATAAATAAGAATATCATCATCCCTCAATTTAAGTTCAGTCTCTAAATGCATATCGCTAAATCAATATAATAATGGTACTATAAATATTCAGTGACTTCTTTCAGTGACTACTGGTGTCTCTGACTTCTCACTCCTCAGATACTTTACCCCACTATATAACACACAACAATTTATTTATTTATTACCATTATCCTACAGAAGGAAGAAGGGTATCAATTACTTCCTCTGTCATCTGTTTCCATGCCAACTGCTTGTTTTAGAAAATACACAGTAACTTTTGGAACTGGTGCTTAGTTGCCTTCCTTTCTTTCTTTCTTTCTTTCTTTCTTTCTTTCTTTCTTTCTTTCTTTCTTTCTTTCTTTCTTTCTTTCTTTCTTTCTTTCTTTCCTTCCTTCCTTCCTTCCTTCCTTCCTTCCTTCCTTCCTTCCTTCCTTTCTTTCTTTCTTTCTTTCTTTCTTTCTTTCTGTCTGTATCTTTTCATTCATAGTGGAAGCAGGGACCATAATATTTTTTAGTATGTTAAAACTAAATAACAAGGGATGTGGTGGCTCAGTGGCTAAGACACTGAGCTTATCAATCAGAAAGGTCAGCAGTTCGGCGGTTTGAATCCCTAGTGCCATGTAACAGAGTGAGCTCCCATTACTTGTCTCAGCTTCTGCCAACCTAGCAGTTTGAAAGCACATAAAAATGCAAGTAGAAAAATAGGGACCACCTTTGTTGGGAAGGTAACAGTGCTCTGTGCGCCTTAAGTGTTTAGTCATGCCAGCCACATGACCACGTAGACCTCTTCGAACAGTCCTGGCTCTTTGGCTTTGAAATGGAGATGAGCACCATCCCTAGAGTTGGGAATGACTAGCACATATGTGCGAGGGGGACCTTTACATTTTACCTTACTGAAAGACAAAAATTCTTTTAAGTGTAGCAACTTTATACTAGTTTGTACCTTACTTTAAAATACATGGTGCAAAAAAGAGTAAAAAAGATGAGCACTTCCCCGTCTGAGAATGGCTGTGGCAATTTCAACCTTCATAATCAAATCATCAGATCCATCAAGACAATGAAATCTGTATCAAAATAGCCACCACTCCAAATGGAAAACTTAATGTCAAGAAATTAGTTTCCTGCCTCATAGAAGGATGTTTTCCTAAAATCTTTCCCATGAATGACATCGGCTCCCTTGAGTGATCAATGGAGACTGTACTTGTCATTGATTGCTCTGTGATTTACACTCAGCGGTTCTGCTGAGTTTTGTGCTTGATTGACAGCTGTTAGATGAATCTTTGGTTTTGGAGAACTGATAGCTCTTCTCAAAAGGGGCAGTTTGCAAACAAGATTGAAACTTCCTTCCTTGGTTTAGATTTATTGCTGGAGGGGAGACAAAATGTCAATGGCCTTTTTTATTGTCAGTGAGATTCTGAGATTAATATTTTTTCTAGGGAACTAAAGAATATCTTTCTCAGACAGCCTTTCAGACAACAGCTGGATTGGGTTTAAATGACAAAAGTGAACAATTATTTTGCCAACAAGAACATTGCTTTAGGTATATTGTAGTGGGATTAGTATTATTTATTAGTGTTATTATGTCTTACTAGTAAAAAAGTCAATTTTACTCATCAAATTTTATTTTGCCTTGAGCACATAGCAATTAAACTAAATTCAGGAATAAATACTAAAAATCACATTACTTACAATGCACACATATAAACACAAACATATACAGACATTAGGGAAAAACATAATGAAAGAATCTCTTTTCTCTCCATCTGTCTATGCATTCCCCTTGCCATTTACTTACTAACTTTACAAAAATGTCTAAAAGCTAATTGTTAACAACTTGTGATTTTAAGTCTCTAAGACAGGGATTTCAAACTCGATTTCATTGAGGGACACATCAGGATTGTGTTTTACCTTGGGAGGTGGTGGCGGCGGCTAGGGTGGGTATGGCCAGTTCGACGTCACTCCTGTCGAAGGTGCCTTTAGTGGCCAGAGTGCCCTGCCAGCGAAAATGGGCTTCCAAGCTGCATTTTCACTGACAGAGGGTTGAAGGAGGCCATGGCAGCTGAAAGCAGAGCTCAGGAACCTGTTTTCACTTCTCCAATATTGTTGTCCTCACTAAATGAGGAGAACAATATAGGTTCATTGGGTATTTATTGGCTATTCATCCTGATTTAAGCTTGACAAGGATAGTTTATCCTCAACTTTGTATTTGGACCTATGGATGACATTATCTATAATGGGTAGAGGTTTGCTTTAGCCCTGTTCAAGTTCCATAGTTATGGTACTAAAAGTTGCCAAAAATATAGGAACTTCAGTAGTGACTTTCTCTACCATTCCAACCTCTTATCGGCATCAATAATCTTAGTGTTAAACTTGAACGCTCAGCTCTGGAGTCGCCATTTTCAAAGTTCTTCTCCATACTAAAAAAAAGGCTGTGCTTTCTTGATGAGATTCCCATTGAAGGAACTGGGCTTGATGCTACTTTAGAATATCTTTTTACCAGTGGTGGGTTTCAAAAATTTTTAGAACCTCTTCTGTGGGTGTGGCCTGCTTTGTGGTAGTGGCTTGCCGGTCATGTGACTGGGTGGGAGTGTCTTGCCAGCCATGTGAGCGAGTGGGAGTGGCTTGGCAGTCATGTGACTGGGTGGGCATGGCCAACTTGTAAAATGTGGTGAAACTCACTTAGCAACCAAAACACTCTTGCTTAGCAACCAAAATGTTGGCTCAGAAACTCTGGCGTTTGAAGCATGCAAGTCTTAAAGCTGTCAGATTCCAAGACCCTTGCACTTCTAACCCTTTAGAAAAAAACCCCAGGGGTGTTCAAACTTGACAGCTTTAAGAATTGTGAACTTAAACTCCCAGAATTCCTCCTCTTGCTCCTCATCTTGATGATGTGCAGAAGGGCAGGGGGAGGGAGCAGGAACCAGTTCTAAAGGCACTGTAAATTTATGGAACCTCTTCTATAGAAGAGGTTAGAAATGGCAGGAAACCACCCCTGCTTTTTACACTGTATACACTGTATGTTCTCTATCATTGACTGGATTGAGTGTTTGTATGATACATTATCTCTTCCTTCTCCTTGACCAGATCAAGCACATTATCTCCAGAAGCTTCTTATGTCTACTGAGATGGTTGGGAAGGCCTCAGAAGATTGGAGCAACATAGCAAAGCCATGTAACATGGCTACTTCTCTTTGTTCTTAGAAGTGAACAACCATATTGCACCACAAAACTGCTTCAAAGTGTGTTTCATTTAACTTTATGTTTATTTGACTAACCCATTGAAAGACCTAATTTGTAAACCAAACCTCATTTGTAAATCAGATTACATCTAATTTGTAAACCAAATGTGTGGCTTAGCATTGTGTATGAACCAGTATATGACAGCTTGTTCAGTAAAAACATTCTTCAAGCAAATTATGGCTTTTGTACAACATTTCTTTTAAGAGCTGACACCCCATAAATCTTGTTCTCTATTACCTTCAGATGATGAATAATAAACTATTGTCTAACTATATGTACCCACTATGTCTAGCAACCCGAAAAAGGTTCCTTAGCTAGAAAATGTTTAAAATAGTATAGCATTTCACACTATTCATACTTAGGAAGGACTCTTTTCAAGCAATAATTCAACTCTTCTGGACTGTAGGATTTGGTCTCCCCTTTTGAGCACATTTGTATGGAAGGTAAGCATCAAGGGATAAATATATATATATATGCTCCAGTTGTTTAGAGCAGGGGTCCCCAACCTTTTTGGCACCAGGGACCGGTTTCATGTTAAAAAAATTCCGCGGACCAAAAATGGCTCGGCCGGCGTAGAGGGGAGCGGGGGGAGGGGGAGCAGGCGGCAGATGCATGCATGGGGGGGGGGTGAGTCAGCTCACTTGCCCCTCTCAGGCCCCCAATGGTGCGAGCGGCCTTGCCTGCGCTCTCCCGCCCCAGTGCGCGCTCGGCCCAGGGGGCTGCTCCCTCCTCCTCCTCTCCGGCCCTTTCTAAGAGTTGCGCCGCTCACTGCGGCCCAGTTCCTATCAAGCTATGGACCGGCACTGGTCCACGGACCGGGGGTTGGGGACTCCTGGTTTAGAGTAGTGTCCTGAAAGCAATGAGAAGCAGAGTTTATTATTCCAAAATCAATATCCTGGTGCACTCTATCCCACTCCCTTTCTGAATCTCTCGGAATGATTTTGTTCAGAATCAGCTTGCTTTCCAAGCAACCTTCTCCAAGCCCACAGTGGGTGTTTCAGCTTTAACAGTTCTGCCCTTTAAAAAAAAACCTCTCTCCTTTGTTGCATTCGGTTTGGATTTTGCTTTGTCATCACTTTGGTGTCATTCATTAACATGAATATTTGCTCAGCTGGCACATTAATGCTTTGGAAAGAAACCAGAAATACCATTCTGAATGCTGATAGCTCTCTGGCAGAATGAAAGAACAGAAATCCAATAAAAATGATTCCCTCTGTTTTCCTTCTCTTCTCCAGTTCATTACCTACTCAGTGGCTGAGATTTCCCCCTCACCTATTACTCTTGAAGAAATAGATACTCCTCCCAAGATCCTGTTTCTTTCTCCTTAAATCCACCACTTATTGGATCATCTGAGCTTTCAAGCATCCATTATATTTTTCCAGAGCAATTTAAGCTACCAACCTTTAGCTTTCTAGAGGGGTATGTATAATGGAAAAGCATTTCCTAGGATGCTGTAAATGACTTGCCTTGTCTGGGCTGAGAAGCTCAGCATCCCCCGGTCTTGTGACTACCTGAATAGAATATTCGATAGGCTAATCTGGGAATTGAGAAGAAGGAAAAAAGACAAGCGAACAGAAGAAGGCAAATGACGAGCCATTTCTGCATTGTTGCCAAGGAGACTACATGACAGTACTCATGAAGTTGCCAGGAGTTGAGCCAGATTCAAAAGAAGCTTTTTAATGTAGCCTTTTCTACTGGGTTTCTATAAGAACAGACAAATTCTTACATGATCTTGCTTCCTGACATGCCTTTGGGGATATTTTTTTTTGATGTCTGCCTTATTGCTATCTACTGAGGGCAAATATTCTGAAGCTCTTGCATTGTCAGTAGCTCCCTTCACTTTTCTTTTTAAAACCATCTTTTTATTCATTTATCTGGATTAGGTTAGCAATAGTGGTGGCCTGTTATTTATTTAACATTTTATTATAGAGAGGAGTATATTTTATCTTGTTCACATATGGTGTTGCCTATTGTATTAATCTCTCCCCTCCTGTGTGTGTGTGTGTATGTGTGTATGTGTGTGTAAAATATCAGAGAATGCCATTTAGTGCTCTCCCTTACTACTGCAGGCACACAGAAATGTCAATTAATAGTTGACCTTAATGGTAAAATTAGGTAATTTTAGATTCCAGCCTTGTTTATAATATGCCCCTATCCTTTGATGGTAATGTACAAAACTTCATTTTATTTCAAATTATAAGCCTGTTAATTGTACTGCCTACTATTATTTCAAATGGGACTGTTTTCTAAGCCTCCTACTTTAGATTTCATTTTAAATAACAAACTAGCAGATAAATGATTGTCATACTGTTGTTGGTATTACTATTGTGAGTAGCAATGATAATAGATAATGTAACAAGCAAAAACAGCTACAAATATGGGGGAGGTAGACAAGGCACAGGCTTATAAGCGTTATCTACTACCAACACCTACAACCTAGCGCCTTGTTTACCTTACCCAATTCCACTAAAATTATACTAAATCTAGCCTGACGGAAGATACATATAAACTGATAAGTGAAATAGGAAGTGTGTTGCCTGTATAAGGTCTGGCTCAGATCATCTCCTTGAAATGGGAAATCTACATGGATATATCTGGATCTTTGTAAATTGCTTTCCATGTCAGCATTTTGGGCCTCTTTGTTATTTCTTTCATTGCACTTTAATTTCATTTTACTGCTGATGAAAAATGGGAATGAAATCAATGCTACCAAAAAGAATGTTTAAAAATGGGAGGCAGTGAGAGTATTTTTTTTTGGAGGGGGGGAAGGAGGAGGAGATAAGAAATGAGGTAACAGAGCCAAGAATAAATGTCATTCTTAAAGACATAAAACAGGTTTATGGAGTGAATTATGTTTGAGCACTTGCGTCAAATGGACTTCTTAAAAGTTCTATTAAGTATTTTATCTGCTCTTTTCTGTTTTCCTAATGATAACTCACTGTCAGAATTTATTTGTCTTGTACATACAGGCTCTGAATATGAATATCTAAAGTATCTCTAATCCCAACATTTTCATTTGCATTTTTGGCAGGGAACAAGCAGTCAAAAAACTGTTAGTCTGCAATAGTAGGTGATACAGATTAAGTATGTAAGGATAAAGGCAGAAAAAAGCTACTAGCAAAAGATTTTCAATTATATATGATTTCAGTAGGATCTTTTTGGGTTGTGTCATACGGTTTTTAGAAATGTGGGGGAAAAACACCTTAAAACTGCCTTATTCAATGGGGGTACCATCTAAATATGTAGACCAATTTTCACAATTTCCTAGCCAGTTATAGCCCTTGCTGAGAATTAAAGTCCATACATTTTGAAGATTCCTAGATTGGAAAAGGCATGTTCTTGGAAGTAAAATTTGCACCTGAGTACATAATTATATTAATTTAAAGCATAGCAGCCCTTCTAGAGTAGATGAAATATCCATAAAGTCTTTTTTTCTTCATCTTGTAACCAGAGGCCCAGAACCTAATGGAATATTCTTTCCATTCCAATAGTGGCAAATATCTGTAGCCTGGGTGTAGGATGAGGGTGAAAGTCAAGAGTGAAATTCAGCAGGTTCTGGAAGGTTCTGGAGAACCAGTAGCAGAAATTCTGTGTATTTTGGAGAACTGGCAAATATCACCTTTGGCTGGCCCCAGAGTGGAGTGGGAATGGAGATTTTGCAATATTCCTCCCCTGCCACACCCACCAAGCCATACCCAGAGAACTGGCACTAAAAAAAAAATTAAATTTCACCACTTGTGAAAATTGGTTGTCTGAGCTTGTGGCTTTGTGCCCAGCAGAGTTTAAACTTGTGGTGAAGATGTTACCTAGTCTGGTAACGAAACATTCGGAAACCAACCCACAAGCTTGGGGAATCAACTTTCACGCTCATATTCTGTCCATCTCGTGGTTTGTCCCTGAGTTACATGGCCTTTTGAAGTATATATTCTATGATTCTGAAATTCAGTTGTTAAAGTGCTTTTCTGTCAATAAGCTTCCCATTGATGTACTTGTTGAGACCTTTTTAAAAAGCCACCATTACCACACTATGCAGTAGCAAAATCCATGCTATTAGTGTGATGTGTAAAGAATCACTCTCATTTCTGTTGTGCTGTATTGTCTTTGGGTAGTATGGATTGATTATACAATCCTGTGTCAGATTCTATTTCTCCGAGATCCATGAAATGTTTTATTTTTTAACTAGGTTGTGCATTCAGCTTTTGTATTTGGTAAAACCACCTGACAGTTGTTTTTCCAAATGCTAACAAATGTGCCATTTCTTCTTCTTCAGTGACTTCTGCCTGTAATGTCATACTGAGAACTAGTCAAAAGGTGCTGTTCTTTCTCCCTAGAGAATATAACAATTGTTGGCCTTTTTGAACAATTGTCTTGGAAAAAAACAACATTTTATGGCAGGATCTGATTGTAGGAATTTGAAATGGCATCTGGCAGCTTTTGAGATACAAACCATGTAAAGATTAAGACAGTTATTCTCCAGAGTATTTATGCGAAGGAGATCTTCTTAAGCAAGAATAACTGGAAGTGCTCTTGACTTGCCTCTTTCTTTTAAATTCTGTATTTTGGAAACCAAATCTGAAGAAATAGATATGGATATTTTCATTCATTGTTGCCCCAAAACTGTTACTGTCTTCACAAGATCCAATGGCTTTCTTCTCCTTTAGGTTAGGTCAGTGGTGGGATTCAATTTTTTTTCCTATTGGTTCTGTGGGTGTGGCTTGGATTGATGGGCGTGGCTTGGTGTGCATAGCAGGGGAAGAATACTGTAAAATCTTCATTCCCACCCCACTCTAGGGGATAGGATACTGTAAAATCCCCATTGCCTCCTGATCAGCTTGGACTCGGGAGGCAGAGAATAGATGTGGGTAGGGCCAGTCAGAGGTGGTATTTTCTAGTTCTCTGAACTATTCAAAATTTCCGCTACTGGTTCTCCAGAACTGGTCAGAACCTGCTGAATACCACTGGGTTAGGTGTAATGATATAAAATGTCATGAGACAGTGGTGACCAGTCTGATATGTTTCCAGAACTGACTGGGCTATTTATTGAAGAGAAAATATATTGGCCTTATTAATTTTTGAAAAGAATGAGGCTTTATCCTCATGAACTGAAATCTCAGTCAAAAAGAAACAATGTTGGATTCATCACCTCACAATAGAAATAGCAAAGAAAAAAAAATTCGAGGAAAACTTCACCACAACTTCTCCACCTTGAAGTTTCTAGGATGTATTTTGACTGTAAATTCCAGATGCCTAGTTGGGCATTCCTAGTTGGAAATTATAAGAATTGAAGTCCCACATATATGGAGGATTTTACATTGAGCATGCCTGCTTTCTAGCTTGAATTATTTCAATGATGAAAGCAATCACCTTTGAATTTAAAAAAGCCAGTAGAAAAATATTTAAATCCGTTTGTAATTTGGCAATGTAGGAAAATAAATATGTGATTAGTTGGAAAAATGGTTAAACAATGGAAGCAGGTAATTAAGATGCTGCAATAGTAGAACTGCGGCGCTAAATTTAAATCTAACATAAAGAGAGTTTGAAGTTATGGAAGACTTTGGCTTGTTTAAGGCACTGGCTTTACTTAGGTGTTGCTATTCAGTTTGAGTCTGATTTAATAAATTAAGGAAAGCATGCAGAGCATGCCTTCTGGAATTCTTTACTAGCTAGAGCAGTGGTGAAATTCAATTTTTTTTTACTACTGGTTCTGTGACGTGGCTTGGTGGGCGTGGCAGGGGAAGTATACTGCAAAATCCCCATTACCTTCCTACTCCTGGTGGAAAGGTATTGCAAAATCTCCATTCCCACCCCACTCTGGGACCAGCCAGAAGTGGTATTTGCCGGTTCTCCACACTACTCAAAATTTCTGCTACCAGTTCTCAGAACCTGCTGAATTTCAGCACTGAGCTAGAGCAGCCACATTACTCCTGCATAGTAAAGTAACATGTTGCATTTCTGTTTGCATATATTACATTTCTTGTTTATTATGCCTCTCTGTGATTAAGTGTACGCATTAAAGCATACCTTCAGCTCCATATATTCCATTCAGGGTTACATGACCAGTACAGAGGAGGGAGGGGACTCAGAATGGAGCAGCCATCAGCTTTCTGAACTTCTGCCCTTTTTTCTGAAATGTTTTTCTCTGTAGCTCCAAGCTGAATCCATCACATTTCAGTATTGTATTTGTTAAACCTCTTTCCCCAGGGGCATCAGCGGAAGAGGGTTGAAAAAGTCAAGCTAGCACATACAATTATGTAATCAAAGGTCCACTTCCTTGTTACATACAGTATGTCATCTTAATAAAAATGGACTAGAGTTCTCACTCTGTGAGCAGTCTAGATTTTTAAAACCATTCCCCGTGGACACTGCTTATTTTCCATGATACCAAACTTGGTTCTCTTTTGCTGATTTATAGGGAGTTATCTCGCTAAAAGATAAAGTTCTAACTCCCCAATTTTTAAAAAATGGGACAAAGTTGGTTTTCCAACTCATTTTATTCATCTTGAAAATGTTTGTTACAGTGCTAGTTTGCTAGAGTGATAGTCTCCTACTATCATGTAGAGATACATGCTTGATATGTCCTCTGGTAGGACATGTAAGGATATCATTTCTGATATGACATGTTATGATTTTTCTAGTAGTATCATTCACCACTTCAAAACTCCTTTGAATTTTTCGTAGATGTTTTCCAACATCACAATGTGCAAATTATTTCCCATACCATAAACTTTATTTTCTAGGGTTTGTTGTTGCTTATATTTTTAATCTCTGAAGAAGACTACAAGACAATGTAGCATGTAAGGAATGTACAAGGAAAAGGTACTATACAGTAAAACTGCAAAAACCAGAAAAGAGTAGTAAATTACTGCTTGATTTGCCTCAAATGTTGTTCTCTTTTTTTCTCTGTCAGGTTTTTTATTGTTTGCTATGAGACTGAAAACAGAAGATGAAGTAGTATTCTTTATTAAAAAATAACCATCAATAGTTACATTCATATAATATGCAGGACTTGCTTTAAACCCAGAAATTCAGGATCACTTCTATATAGAGCTCACAAGGATACAGTCACAATCTGCACAATAAATATGCAAATGTTTAAACTGATCTACACAACAAGAGCTTGCAATATTGTTTTCATCCAGCGAGTTAGATATGTTTTGTCATTTCAAAAGTGATTGAATATGTTTTTAATCCACAATATGTAGTCCAGAGGTGAGAGAAGAGAAAGGAAAAAAAAAAGATGAAGCAGAAGGAAGAAGGACAAGCATGACAAGGTTGACAGTCATTGAAGTTAAACTTAGATATGATAATAAGTAACAATCAAAGCATAGAAGTTAAGAAAATCCTGCATTATTCAACAACAATGAGCGAATTTGCATAAGAAAGAATTTTACCGTGGGTGTTTGTGAACACTGAACATATGAACTGAAGAGAGAACTAACACTTTTTAATAAAATAAGAAAAACACACTATGCACACTACCTAGTTATCTTTCTACCCATTTGTGACATTAATAGGCTAATTTTAATTTCTTTTTAAGGTCTTCAAACACCATTGAAGGCAATCTGGAAGATTCCCTGTTTAGCTCTTTGTACATTTTTTGGGTCTAAACAAAAATGTGACTTAGATAAGGCCCAGTAAGGAAGTGAAAGGACACAATTGGACTGGTCTTCCGCATTTACAGAGATATTACCTCAGAATTCATTATCTTTCATGCATGTCAACCCTGATAAAAATCTTTCTTTCTCCCTTATAGTTACTATTTATTTTGTAATTTTCTTTTTAAAAAAGCAGTTTGATGTGTCTGTCCTTTGCTTTGGGACAAAAATGAGGTGAATTAAAACAAATGTTGGGATAGTCTGCCTCTCAGATGTGCAAAAACCAAAAATCAGAATTTTTCTTTGAACTCAATTGAATTAATAGTTTCTTTAGTGTCACCAAATCTTTTTATATTTTGATAACACTTAAGATCCATCAGGGCTCTGAGAAAACAAAAGCGATGTTAAGATCTTCACAAAATCTAAATTCATTAGTTTCAAATACCATTAACTACAAATTTATCCCAGTTACTTATAGATGATTCCCAATGACTGTAGACAAAAGCTCTTCAAGTTGCCTTCTTTCTCACATCAGCTTCAGATGATCAACTGTGCTCAAGTTTTTAGTAGCCCTGCTGATAGTCTTGTCCCTAATACACACGTGTGAAAATTTTGTTTTAAAATGTCATCTTTATTATTTTTATAATAACTCAAGGCAGGAAACATACCTAACAGTCCTTCCTCCTCTACTTTTCTCACAACAATCCTGTGAGGTAGGTTGAGCTGGAGGGTGTGTGTGACTGGCTCAAGGTCAGCCAGCTGGTTTTCATGACTAAGGCAGAACTAGAACTCAATTTCCTAGTTTTTAGGTCAATATTTTAACAACTACATCAAAATGGTTCTTTTCTTTAAAAAATAAAAGGGGGGGGGGAGAGGCAGGAGAGGGAAAGCACTAAATATTTTTCATGTAATTATTTGGATTCATATTTGTATTCCATAAAGCAGAATGCATGAATTCATCTTGCAAAGGGCTTATTACCAATTAATAGTCACAGAGTTGTCCAATTAGATCTCAACTCTAAATGCACTTATTATGGAGTGCATCCCATGAGAAGGGTGAGATTGTTAAGTAAACATTTATAAGATTATACTGTCCTAATGGGCATCAGCAGGGAGAGAAATCAGAGGACAAGCGATAAAAAGTGTTCCAGTGACACAATACAAATTCTGCCCTTTATATACTTGCCTGTATTGCAACACATATTTGAAAGAATTGAACTTACATCATGATATAATAAAATATGTTATCAGTTTGGCATTAGTGGTGGGATGCTGCCAGTTTAGCAATCAGTTCGGTGAGCGTGTGCTTCTTGCGCACGTGTGCTTTGTGCGCACGTGTGCTTTATGCACAAGTGCAGTGCTGAAAATAGAGCATTTAGAAGCTCAGCTGCTTACCTTCCAAGTCAGCAATGGTAAGTAAAACAGCTGGTGGAGGGGGAAATCAGTTGTGCTGCATGATTGAGCTAGAAAGCAGGAAATAAGGGACAGGATACAGCAGAGGCAGTTGGGCAGAGTCAGCTGATTGTCGGAGCTACCAGTTCACCTGAACCAGCCTGAACCAGCTGAATACCACCACTGTTTTGCATAATAATGTTTAGGAATGGATGCCTGTGGCTGAAGTGTTAAAATAAATTTATGTAGAAGTTAGGGTGTTGGTTAGGATATGGAAACACCAGGCTCAAATCCAATTCACAGTGGAAGATCATTTAATGACTTTGGACCAATCGTTATTTTTCAGCCCCACCGTCTTTACACGATTGTTATTATGAAAATAAAATTAGAGGAGGTACTACTAAAAATTCCTCCTTAAGTTACAAAATTAAAAACAGGACAGAAACTAGACAACTAATCAATTAAAAAAGAAACCATTAAGCTCAGTTTGCTTGTCAGCGTCAGTCAACACATGCTTTCCATATGAGTTAATGAAATCCTTGTGTTAAATGACATCACAGTCTTTGCCTAAGAACCTCTTAAATTCTGGATTGGAGACATGGTAACATTCCAAGTATATACAACAGCATGGGGTGGACATATTGTTTGTCTGCTCCTTTGAGAAAAAGTTCCCACTGGTCATAAAAGCAACTTTTGATAATGAAAATGGAAAACAGTGAATGTTCAGGTTGTCATCAATATACAGTTGCCACGAAACCATTCTCAGGTTCCTTTGTCCTTGCTGCTTTGGAAAAGAGTTCTTTTCTTGAGATTTTAGATCTAAAATTAGTTTTTCCATAGGAACACAGCACGTGCTTGACTTTGCCACATGAGTCCAATGCCTTGATGAATGGCTTTAATAACTCACAAAAGGTGCTGGTTTTTGGCTCTCGAGGAGGCTACCTTTGCGTATATAGCACAGCTTACTTCTTCTCATGTCAAGATATTTTTATGGCAGAAAAGTTATTTTCTACAAATTCCTGAAACTGATCAGATTCACTACCGGGGGAGTTTAAAGTAGTCAAACTGAGCAAATCTATTTTATATTTGACACAAATTAAATTTCCACTCTAGATTTTTTTTTCTTTTCCCCATGATGCAGAGAACAACAATATATTGAAAAATTTCATCACGCATCAACATGAATTTAGAAGGATGAACATGGCATATGGTTATATAAATGTTCACAGTAGTTCATCTAATGCTAATATAATCTAGGAAGCAGAAGCAAAAAAAAAAAAAAGTAAGCAGGAATCTGAATGGATTCTTGATAGCTGCTGTTGTATTCATGATAATTTTACATTTGTTTAATTTTGGCCTGGAGCAATATTACAAGCATGTTATTAAGAGTACCTTGTCAGAAAAACACAAAAACTCTCATTTTCCATTCTCCAAACTCAGCTTCCCAAATTCTCTTCATTCTCTTCAGTGATCACTGTAATAATCCAATTGTAACAGATGTTATATTTACAGAATTTATATTAGGTCCCCATAATATGAGACATTAAATACATCTCTGCCTTTATTATGCTTCCCCCACCCAATGAATAGTTTCATCCAATACTAACATCATCCAATGTGTGTATGCATATGCTAGTTTGTGTGTGTATGTTTTAGTATCAGAAACACAGGAGGCATAGAGGAAACCTATTTCTATTCTTGAAAAAAATATTATCTTGAAAGTCGCATTTGATTTGGGAAGAAATCACCCTTTAGCAATCAATTTGGCTTTGAGTGGTATTCACTACATTTCAGCTTGTTTGGGTATTTTCAAAATGATTTTAGAATTAATGATTTGTTTTTATTGTGTGCTGTGAATTGCCTCAAGCAGCTGGAGAGGTAAGATGTAACTATTTTAAAGAAACTCATACATGAATAAATAGTGCTATGGGCAATAAGAACTGATTTACACTGTCAGCTATCAGATTCTCTGAGCTTGGTGAGTCTTATAACTGAACTACAGGTTTAAGAACATTATACGTTCCCCTGAATTATAGCACTGCATTGAGAAGTCACGGTTTTACATGCTCCCCCAGGCAAAAAGAATACATTCTTGCACAGGTAAAGAAAATTGACCTAGCTCTCTACATATAATTATTCTTAATACAATCTGTAATGTAGTCTACCTCTAGTTTTCTTCATCTCAATTATCCAAAACTGGGCACTTGAATTTAAACTCTCTGGATACTTTTAGAAGCTAGTATTGAGAGATACTCAGTGGTGGGATTTATTTATTTTTACTATGGGTTCTATGTGAATGGCTTTGTGGGCATGGCAGGGGAAGGATACTACAAAATCCCCATTCCACCTCTGGAGATACTACTCTAATTGCTTGGGGCTTTATGCTGCAAAGTTCTTTATAGGGTCTCTTATTATATCTATATGAAGCTACTGGGAAGGGTCATATTCAGGTTTGGTATTATTTACCAATAGTATAGAGAAGGCATGTTCCTTTTGTTGTAAAAATATCAGAGAAGGTCATCTCAAGAATCTCCTGAATGCTCTAAGCAGTAAAAGTAAAACAAACTTTTCTGGATTCCAATTTTA
Source organism: Rhabdophis nuchalis (assembly GCA_039707465.1). Classification (NCBI taxonomy): domain Eukaryota; kingdom Metazoa; phylum Chordata; class Lepidosauria; order Squamata; family Natricidae; genus Rhabdophis; species Rhabdophis nuchalis. Next base: position 66,901,294 of record CM077643.1, read on the forward strand.
TCCAGAAATTCTACAGATAAAATCAAGGACTTTTTACAGCGAGGAGTTTGCTAAAATAGGCACATTGACAAAGTAGTCCAATTAGAACATAGAATAATAGGATTGGAAGGGTCCTCAGAGATCTTCTAGTCCAATCCCCTGCTGAAGTCAGAAACCTTATACCACACCAATCAAAAGGTTGCCCAATTTATTTTTGAAAACCTTCAGTGATGGAGAACGCACAACTCCAGCAGGCAAGCTATTCCACTGATTAATTGTTCTCACTGTTGGAAAAGTGTAGAGATTTGGGATTTAAAGATCCATGGCTGAAAAAACTGGAGCTCAGTTAGGATTTAAAACAATAGGCACCATAGGCTCCACAGAAGCAAATACTATCTATTGTCTCTTTCCCCATCTCATCATTATAAGCTGCACTCTTATTAAAATTGCTGTATTACAAGGTTCAGGAAAATAATTTCTGAGTAGCTTACATACAGTTAAATATAGCTTATAATGTTCTTTGCATGAAGGAATGGTAATGAGGAGAAAAGGTGGGAGAGATGGGAGAGGAAACAGAGAATGAGGTATTCCTTTATGTCTGTAGAGGTATTTCAGTCTGGTTGCTGAGAGACAGAAGAAAAAAAACACATTCTCACTCCAATACTGAAAGGTTCCTGTTACAGTTTTCAGTGTATATATTTTCCCCTAATTTTAACACTGTAGATTCATTCCTGAAATTCGTATTGCTCCTTCTAACTTAGCCTTGCCTTTTCTGGCATGATAGGAGACATGAATACAGCAAACAATATAGCTCTTCCTAAAGAATCAGCCCTGTGTAACTGTAAATGAAATTTAAAAAGATGAATTGACCTGGCATCTGAATGAGTGTAGTGTGGCAGTGTCTCCCACCAAAGCTATCAATGAATCTACTGAATCTACTGAGAAGCAGAGTTGCCCCTTTGATATGTTGTTGATCTGCATTTGCTAAGCAGCCTTCCCAAACTTTTATAGGTTTCAAGTTCTGGAGGTAACACATTCCAGGAAGGAAAGAGAGAAGGGAGGCAGGCTTGAGGTCCCGCTGAGATGTGTAATACAAATAAGCACTTTATGTTCTCAGCTTGATTTCCAGGGAACTATTTTTAAAAATATAAAACCTGCCACTACAAATAAAGGTTCCAGCTTACATTAATGGAATAATTTTCCTAAGTTACAAAAGGTAGATTCTGCCCAAAGATTAGGGAAAATTTCCTAATGGAGAAAGCATCTTGGCAGAGAGCAAATTTGCTAGGTTTGGCAGTGATGACTTTTCCTTCACAAGCAAGCCAGACAGCTGTCAAATTCACAGAGCAGGGGTTGAACTCAGCCTATTCCGATTGTGAGTCTAAATCAGAAGCACCTTCCTTTTGCATATGCAGAATTAAGTTGTCCAACAGCTTGGTAGAACCTATGAATGAGATACAAAAAAGTCATAAGCCATTCCACAGACAACATAGTTTAGCTTAGTGAAAACAACAGAAAGAAAATGTGAGCACAGTGTTTGATAAATGAATGAATGACTCTCTTTCTCGCCTTTCTTCTATACTTATCAGTGATTAAAAACTCATGATACTCAATGGAAAAGACAAGATTAATAATATTCAGCTTCAAACTTTAGGGACAACAAGACCTAAATGAACTTGCTTTGGTGGAAGCTCTGTAGGCTACTGCACGGTTTTCTGCAGTATGATCAAATGGGCAAGATCAATGGAAATTAGCAAAACTATAGAAATGTCCCATTTCCCATATTTTCTCCTTCTTTCTGTGCTTATTATTATTCTGTGGTTAATCATTGGTGAGATTCACAGCCTTTGGGGCTGGTTGGTAGCTCAACAGCTCGAGTCCTAACCAAGGACCTAGGAGTTGTTAAGGTAACGTTGGAGGATATAAGCTGTTCAAAGTAGGGTGGTTTTTTGTAGAGTCAGAATGTTCAAGTCTGGTAAATTTAGAATTTCTACATAGCGAGGTAGCCCTTTAGTTATTGCTCCAAGGGCTCCAATTACAATTGGGACAACACTTGATTTCTTTTTCCATAGTCACTCAACCTAAATTTTCAAGTCCGGTACTTTGTGATTTTTTCTTGCTGCTTATTTTCAATTTATGCATAACCAGGTATTACAATGTCAACGAACCATACTTTTTTCTTTTCAGTTATTGTTATATCAGGTGTGTTGTAGGACAAGTGCCTGTCAGTCTGAATTCTGAAGTCCCACAAGTTCTTGACTTTCTCATTCTCTAAAACTTTCTCAACCTGATGTTCCCAGTGGTTTTTGCTGTACTCAAATCCAAACTTCTGGCACAATTTCCAGTGAATGATCTTAGCAATGTGGTCATGGCATTGTAGGTAGTCAGTTTGTGAAAATAATACTAATAATACTAAAAATACTAATAATACTAATAATAATACCGTAATAGTTCCTAGGTCCTTGGTTAGGACTCGAGCTGTTGAGCTACCAACCAGCCCCAAAGGCTGTGAATCTCACCAAAGATTAACCTAATAATAATAATAATAATAATAACTATTATTATTATTCTGACTTTACAAAAAAACCACCCTACTTGGAACAGCTTATATCCTCCGACGTTACCTTAATAGCTGTTGAGCTACCATCTTGAGCTGTTGAGCTACCATCCATCCCCAAAGGCTGTGAATCTTACCAAAGATTAACCACAGAATAATAATAATAATAATAATAATAATAATAATAATAATAATAATAATAATAATAATAAAGTATTATTTAAGGAAGTAAATAAAGGAGGCCTTTTAAAGACAACTAAGTCAAAAGCTGAATATAAGAAAGAAGTAATTGAGAAACGAGCTGAAAATTGGAAAAGCAAAGCTATGCATAGCCAATACTTGAAAGGTATTGAAGGCAAAGCTGACCAAAAACTAACTTGGAACTGGTTAAGATCGGGAGTACTGAAAAAAGAAACAGAAGGCTTCCTCCTGGACTTGCGGCTGTCCTTGGATGACCATGTGATGGCCGTGGCCAGGGGGGCTTTTTATCAGGTTGGCTTGATATGCCAGTTGCGCCCTTTTCTAGATCAGGACTCCCTTCGCACAGTCACTCAAGCCCTCGTGACATCCCGCCTAGACTACTGCAATGCTCTCTACATGGGGCTCCCCTTGGGGTGCACCTGTAGGCTCCAGCTAGTACAGAATGCAGCCGCGCACGGGATTCTGGGAGTTTCTCGATACTCTCATATAACACCTCTCCTGCGCGAGCTGCACTGGCTGCCTGTGGCCTTCCAGGTGCACTTCAAGATACTGATAACCATCTTTAAAGCGCTCCATGGCACGGGACCTGGGTATTTGCGAGACCGCCTCCTACCACATACCTCCCTCTGTCCTGTCTGCTCGCACAGGGAGAGCCTCCTCAGGGTGCCGTCTGCCGGCCAATGCCAGCTGGTGACCCCCAGGGGAAGAGCCTTCTCTGTGGCTGGTCCGGCTCTCTGGAATGACCTACCCCCCAACATTCGTACCATCATGGACCTGCGTCTCTTCCACCGGGAGCTTAAAACTCACTTTTTCCATCTGGCTGGCCTGGCTTAGATTTTAAATAACAAATTGTTAGGGATTTTAGTAAGGGATTTTAGATGGGTTTTAAAGATGCTTTTAGCACGGGTTTAAATTTAATATATTTTTATTGTATTTATATTGTATTTTTGTATTGTTTTTAATATTTACCTGTGCACCGCCCTGAGTCCCTTTGGGGAGATAGGGTGGTATACAAATCCAAGAATAAATAAATAAATAAATAAATAAATAAATAAATAAATATTTGGCAGCTGAAGAACAAGCCTTAGCCACAAACTACATGAAGGCAAAAATTCAACATGTTACCACCAACAGCAAATGTCGCTTCGGAAATGAGAAAGATGAGACAATCGACCATCTGATCAGTAGGTGCAGCAAAATTTCACAAACTGACTCGCTATGTGGAGGTTCTAGGTTTACCAGACTTGAGCATTCTGACTCTACAAAGGGCCACCCTGCTTGGAATAGCTTATATCCTCCGACGTTACCTTGACAATTCCTAGGTTCTTGGTTAGGACTCAAGCTGTTGAGCTAACAACCAGCCCCAAAGACTGTGAATCTCACCAAAGATTAACCACAGAATAATAATAATAATATAGAAGACTATATTTTTCTCCCTGGTGCTGATGCTAGCTTAGTACTGCAAACCTATTTCTCTGGGAAAAGGCCCCGGTTATGCTGTTCTACTGTGGGCATCGTTCTTAATTGATTAATTTTGGAGCAATAAAGAGTTCTGAAATTTTAGATATCTTGGGACTGTAACATTTAATTCATTACTGCTTGTAAGTCTTCATGCAAATGACACTACAGACAGAAGAATATTAATTACATCTATTAAATAAAAAAAGAATTAAATCTTGGCTTCCATTTTTAATTATATTGTTTCCTGCTGATTTAGTTCAGTCATTTTAAATGTGCAGAAATGCATATTTATTTCAATAGTAGTATGTCACCAATCATTCATTTTCTCATTTTTCATGTGACATGTTTTATTTTTTAAAAAAAATTAAATGGGAATTTTCTTTCATTTACTTCTGCTGAAAACAACCATATTGCCATATACATAAATTAAGGTAGATGAACATTTGCAATGTCAGTCCCCAGCTGTTCTTAAGTTAAATAATTATCACTCTAAATGGTGAAACTATTCAATTAAGAGTTCACAATGCTTCCTTCTAACTATTATAATTGAAATTCTTTGTTATCCAATAAAATACTTGGATAATTCTTATTGTGCATTGGATGCTGGATGATTTATGATACCCAGTTATGCTGGAAAACTACACTTGGAGAATTCTGATGCTTTACAGACTTATTACATTTTCAGCTCCTGAAATTAATAGTACATTAATTATTGATCATCGGAACCCAAATGTTTCTATTACTGCTGTCCATTATCACATAAGCTCTTTATAAAAAACAATGCTTCATTTTAATGTTCCTGATTGTCATTTCCTTCCTGCCCAATTGTTACCAATTTTTTTAAAAAAATTATTATACCATACAAACTTACCACTAAGAAATTAACAATTGGATAGTTTTTACCCCTTATGCAAAAAAAGAAAAGGAAAGGACAAAAGAAAGAAGGAAGGAAATAGGTTCTTTGGAGGAAATTGGTGGGAAAGGAACAGATTTCTCCCTCCAGTAGTATACTTTCAATAACTGCTCTAGGTATTACTCTTTCCAGGGAACAGAAGAAGAAATTGGATATGTGCAATTTTGCTGGTGTCACCATAAACTTGTTTTCTTAAAATTTTTAACCAGATATTATGTTCTCAAGGAAGTAAATATGGGAGTAGGGGTGGTGCAAATGGTGGGATTCTAATAATTTAACAATCAGTTCTCTGCCCTATTGACCAGCTGGGTAGGTGTGGCTTGGTGGTCACGTGACTGGATGGGCGTGTTTCAGTTACAGTTTCTGTAAGCAGGGCAGAAACAACATCAGAATGTTCGCTTCCTGCCTTCCTTACAGGATCAGTGGAACCACAAGGCAGGTAAGTGCCTACCTGACTTCTGAAATGGTACATACAAATTACAAAGTTAATTTCACAGGGAAAACTGAATCACCGTGGAAGCTGCCAGGCTTTGAGAGAACATTCATTTAAAATGTAGGTTTGATTCTCACCTTAAATTTTGTTTTGAGTAAAGCAAAGGCATTTTCAAGTGGAGGTTGAATTCTGGTGACCTCATTAATCTGTCCATCTGGTTATCTTGACAACAATGTGAATGTTGCTTTGACTTCTCAGTCAAATATACAGTCCTGGGATTTTCTACTAGACAGCTTTGATCTTGCTTAGCTTTTTTGAGATCAGTTTAAGTCAGCTAGGTGCCAAATCAATTGAGCCCCAAAGCCCCCAGTGTCATATGTGGCTGAAATTCACTGGCCAAATACAGACCTTCAGTGGGATGAGATTCTACTAACTGTTTTGATTCTAAAAAAAATTATGCAGATCTTTAAAATAGTTTTCCTTTCCTTTCAAGTACATACATCTACATGGCAGTGATCAAATATACACCCCATATGAATAATAAAAGCATTGACAGGGGGCACACATTGGTTAAAAATCTTATCACAGCATACAGATTTAAAATTTTAATACTTAAAATTCAAGGACTGTAAAATAAAGTAACAAAATAGGTAAGAAGAATCCTTTCTGGATTTAGCTTATCTATCTTACTCAAGCTGTAACAACTATCCAATAAAAGTACATTTTCTCTAGACATTAGATGTCCTTGAAATCTTGGAAAAGGGATAGATGCAAAAGTTGTTTATCCTATTTTGAGAGAAATAGCTCATAAAATAAAAACAATGTTTTGGGAACATGAAATAAGATATACTTAAAATTAGAGGTTACCTTCACAAGCATACCAAATTTGGATTAGTTTGGTTTAATCACTAAAACTAAAATTAAAAATTTTTTTTAGAGTGTTTGAACTTAAATCACTGGGGATTTTTTGTCACTTTACTATGGGTCCAGCCTTCCCCACTCCCCAAAAATTAAGCAATCTTAATTTCTGGAAGAGATACCACAAGCTATGCACGTTTATTCTCACAACCAGAAGCTGAATTTAAGAACTATTGATGATTGTGAAAACATAGATGTTGTTGCAAAATTCTTTACTTCAACATGTATAAGTTTTCATTCCAATTTGCCTTCATATTACAATGAATTGCAAAATGAAATTGGGAGCCAAATCACTAAATTGAACAAATTGTCAGATACTTACTGCTTGTGGAACGTTGCAGTCATGCTAAGCTATTAAATTAAGGTGACCAGACGTCCCGCTTTTGGTGGGACAGACCCGCATTTCAAGCATCTGCCCCACGTCCCGTGGCCTCTTTGTATTGCAAAAGTTTTATTGGTTTTTACAAATTTTTTCAGGTAGGGTAGGGTAAGGTGAAGTACAGAAATATTTTGAGAACTTTCACGTCGAGATCGTTGGCCCCTCCAGGGCTTCTTAATAAGACATTGGTGATACATTTTTCAATAATACTACAAGGTGAAAATAAATGCATACATCATAAATTCTAAGTTCAATGCTGGCAGTCGTGTACAAACATCCAGATAAAAATTATACTGTATTAATAAAGATAAAAGTCATTTTTTTGATCTAAGTCTCTTAGCAATTGTGTCTTCTTGTTCTCCTTCCTGGCCCCCAATGGGCGGGGCCGTGGCCCCCTCTGCCCCTCCCGGATCTTCCCCCAGGGTAGAGGAATGTTTTTTAAGAAAGGCTTCCACCTCAGCCACTGTTTTAATCCTTACTCTTCCTCCTTCCCAGAACACCAACATCCCTTCTGGCATCGCCCACTTAAACCAAATCCCGTGTTTAAACAATTTTTTAGATAATAAGGAATACTTCCTCCTCACCTCTCTAATCTTTTTTGGGATCTGCTTCAAGATAGTGATTTCCTTTTGTTGATGAATTAACGGACCCTCTCTCTGTGCCTTCAAGATTCCCTCCCTAGTCGACCTTCTAACAAATTTAATATGTATCTCTCTGGGTACTTCATTTATCCTGGCATATGCTGAATTTATTCTGTAGACTAGGTCAATGTCCTCCCTGATCTCATCTTTAGGTTTGTGTAAATAGTCTGCTAAAATTGTACTCATGCGATGAGGAAGGCATTCACCAGATTCCTCAGAAATATTCTGAAATCTTAAAAAATATGACATCCTCTCAAAATCCATCCTAGACATATGACCAGACAAATCTCCAATTTCAGTATTAATATTTTTAAGTTCCCCCTTTGCCCCAGCCAGCCCCACTTCCAACTCCTCGGTCTTCTGTGTATTCTGCATCAATTTTTTCTGTGTCTCCAAAAGTTCAAGTTTAGAGCTGCAATGATCTTTTCTCAATTCTTTAATTTCCAACACCAAGGAGTGTAACACTGCTTCCATAGCTGTCATTCTTTCTTCCAATCCTGGAGTTTTTGGTTGTTTTTTTGAAGCCATGGTGAGCTGTTAAAATCAGTGCCACTAAGATGGTGTTTTTTGGGTGCGGCCGCTGGAGCAAGTCCAGGGAAAAAAGTTCAGAAAAGTTGTAGAAAGTTATAATATCCAGAGAGAGAGACACTTTACACTATCAATTATTAAGACAAAGAAGGCACTCCAGGGAAGGAATCAATTAATCCAGAAAATCGAGGAGTCCGCTTCCGGTTGCAGTTGCTGCCGGCAGGTTTTTTTCCAAGCCTGCCATCCCACCCCCCCGTGGAGGCATTTTTTTATACCATCAAAGCATCTCGGAACTCCAAGTTCTCAATGAACTTGCGAGGGAGTTTTTGCTGCCAGGGAGGGGCCCACTTGCGAAGCCCCCAGAGGGTTAGTTTCCTCTGAGGAGCTAGTAAGGAGAGGCCCCACCCTCCATAGGCTGCGATCTTCTCCAGGAGGGTGTGGAGCCCGTGCTAATTAGCACAGCGAAGCAAACTGCTTTTACCTTTATATCTACATTCCAAGATACTTCGTACTTCAAAGGAAACTTCTTGGCATCTCATCGCAAGCGCAAGTAATTAAACTTGGTGATTTCACCAGAAAACAGTAGATTTCAGACACAGCTTTTAGAATGAAGGAACCAAGATGGCGTTAATTACCAGATGAGACGAAACGAAAGCTAAACTATTAACTATTAACTGACTTGTGGATTGTAGTCTCTGTGTAACCTCTGGAGTTCGAGGCGAAGGGGGAGCAGAGCTATAAAGTTAAATGCATTACATGATTTATTGTCTAATTTTGACATTTTGAAGAGAACTCTCTTTGGGAAAGTTTAAAAACATGGCAACGGAACAAGCTGGTGCAGTAACTCCTCAGGATTTAAAGAATTAATGAACTTTTTGGCTAATGAGAATAAAGAGATTAAGAGAATGGTTCAGGATAAATTAGAACAATCGGATAAAAATATGCAAGCTGTGGCTAAGGGTCTGTCTGAAATTATGATTAAAATTGATAACAAAATTGAGGACCTGGCCTCAGGAGTGGAAGCCAAAGCAAAGGAAACGGACCTGAAATTTGTGGAAATGGAAGGGAACATGCGCAGGATACATAATGAGATTATTATGATACAATTTTGCTCCATGGAGTATGCGATCAGGCTGAGGGGGATCAGAGAAAAACCTAAAGAAGACCTAAGAAAAGTTTGCGCCGATGCTTTAGCTAAATTATTAAGAGTTGCTCCTGATGAAATTTCTGATAAGATGGATAAAATCTACAGAGTAAATTCACGTATAGCTTTACAAAGACAATTGCCAAGAGATGTTGTGATATATTTTACTGAGAGAAATTACAGAAATGATATTATACAGAAGTCTTTCTACTCCTCTATTCACGTAGACGAACATCGGATTAGTGTTTTCAAGGAGTTGCCTCCGGCAATGTTAAAATTCAGAAGGGATTTTGGATTTTTGGTAGTGGAGCTGAAGAAAAGAGAGATACAGTATAGGTGGGATGCACCAATGGGTGTTATATTCAGATATGAAGGGGTGAGGTATCGTCTGAATACTATAGACAAGGCAAGAGAATTTTACCATGAAATACTGATGGCAACTGCAGCGCCCCCACGTACATCTACACCTACATCAGCAGACCTGGAAGCTTTGGAGCAGAGGCTATTTGAGAAAGAGACAGAAGAACAGATACTGCAGACGCAAAAAGAGAGAGAAGCCCAGGGTGCTACAGGTGGATCTCAATTGGATTCTTCCCAGCTCCCTCTAAGTTCCTCTTTGGAGGAACCGTCTAAGACACTTATTGAAATGCCATTACTTGAGCCTGTGGAACAACGTGTTACTAGATCTACGACTAGACAATTGCTGGATTCTCAGAAGCAGGGGCAGCCACAAGGACAAGGTACCAAGAGGAACAAAGGCAAAGACAAGAAGGAAACTGAAGCTGTGGGAGGAGCAGAGCCGAAGACTAGTCTGGTGGAGAGAGATCTTCAGCAAATGCTCTCAATGTTTCAGACTAGGCCTAAAGATGTTTAAACTATTATCCTGGAATGTGAATGGATTGAACTCTCCACAAAAAAGGAGAAAAATATTTAATTATTTGAAGCAATTTAATAATGATGTGGTCTGCCTTCAAGAAACTCATATCAGACTGCAAGATCAGAAGTATTTAATGAATCCAAGATTGGGAACACTTTATGCAGCCTCCAGTTTAGTAAAGAAAAATGGTGTGGTAATATATATTAACAAAAGATTTTCAGCTAAAATTATAGAGGCGGATGACAGTGGTAGATTTATAGCAATTGAACTTGATACAGATTTTGGTCCTATCTTGCTGGTAGGAATATATGCACCTAACCAACAACAAGAAAGCTTTTACAGGATGCTTCACTTAAAAGCGGAGGCGGAACCAGAGACACCGAGTTGGTTCCGCCCCAGGCGCCTGATGGACCCGGAAAGGTTCCAGAGGGAGCTTGGGCCAATACCTGTGTCCCTGCCCCGTGGCTCGACTGAGGATCTAGTGGCCGCATGGTATAGTGCGGCCACGGGGGCCTTGGACCGAGTTGCGCCCTTGCGGCCTCTCATGCGGCGCCGAGTCACCCAGGCTCCTTGGTTCACCGAGGAGCTTCGGGAGATGAAACGCCGCAAGAGACGCCTAGAGAGTAGGTGGAGATCTTCTCGATCCGAATCTGACCGAACACTAGTGAGAGACCATATTAGGACTTACTTAGTGGCGCTAAGAGTGGCCAAACGTGAGTATTGTGCCACCCTTATCGCGTCCGCGGAAAACCGCCCTGCCGCCCTGTTTGGGGTGACCCGCTCCCTCCTTCATCTGAGGCCGCGGGAAGCCCCTCTGCAGGGTCGAGCAGAGGAATTTGGAGTATTCCTGCAGGACAAAATCGGAACGAGTTGCCCTCCACTTGTGGTCCAGTCGAGGCGTCCAGCGCAGGTCTTGAGATTACACCTTGGGAGGAGTTTGACTTTGTTACTACCGAGGATATGGACAGGTTGCGGAGGAACCTTAGAGCCACCACATGTTTATTGGACCCGTGTCCCTCCTGGCTTGTACTGGCATCCTGGGAGGTGACACGAGGCTGGCTCCAGGGCATTGTGAATTCATCTCTGAGTGAGGGGTACTTGCCCACTGTTTTGAAAGAGGCGGTGGTGAGGCCCCTCCTCAAGAAACCATCCCTGGATCCAGCTTTATTAGAGAACTATCGTCCCGTCTCCAACCTTCACTTTTTAGTGAAGGTTGTTGAGAGTGTGGTGGCTCAACAGTTTCCCCGACATCTGGAGGAAGTTGATTATCTAGACCCGCGCCAGTCCGGCTTCCGGCCCGGTCACAGCACCGAAACGGCATTGGTCGCGTTGGTAGATGATCTCTGGAGGGCACGGGATAGAGGTTGTTCCTCTATCCTTGTCCTATTAGACCTCTCAGCGGCTTTTGATACCATCGACCATGGTATCTTATTGCACCGATTGGGGGGGTTGGGGCTGAGAGGCACCGTTCTACGGTGGTTCTCGTCTTACCTCTCTGGTCGGTCGCAATGGGTGTTGGCAGGAGGGCAGAGGTCGTCCCCGAGGCCACTCACATGTGGGGTCCCTCAGGGGTCGGTCCTCTCGCCACTCCTGTTTAACACCTACATGAAGCCGCTGGGCGAGATCATCCGTGGTTTTGGGGTGGAATACCATCTGTACGCTGATGACACTCAGTTGTACATATCCACCCCAAACCACCCCAACGATGCCGTCGAGGTGCTGTCCCGGTGTCTGGAGGCCGTACGGATCTGGATGGGTAGTAACAAACTCAAGCTCAACCCGTCCAAGACCGAGTGGCTGTGGTTTCCGGCACCCCGGTTCAGCCAGATAAGTCCAACACTGGCCATTGGGGGCGAACAACTGGCCCCCGTGGAGAGGGCGCGCAACTTGGGCGTCCACCTGGATTCGCGGCTGTCCATGGAGGACCATGTGACGGCCGTGGCCAGGGGGGCATTCTATCAGGTACGCCTGATACGCCAGTTGCGCCCCTTACTGGACCGGGGAGCCCTTCGCACAGTCACTCAAGCGCTTGTGACATCCCGGCTGGATTACTGTAACGCTCTCTACATGGGGCTCCCCTTGAGGTGCACTCGAAAGCTACAGTTAGTACAGAATGCAGCCGCGCGGGTGATTATGGGTGCCTCAAGGCAAACCCACGTAACACCTCTCCTGCACGAGCTGCACTGGCTGCCTGTGGCCTTTCGAGTGCGCTTCAAGGTGCTGACGACCATCTTTAAATCGCTCCATGGCTCGGGGCCTAGCCATATACGAGACCGTCTCCTGCCCCATACATCCCTTCGTCCGATCCGCTCCCACAGAGAGGGTCTTCTCCGGGTGCCGTCAGCGGGGCAATGCCGGCTGGCGACACCCAGGGGAAGGGCCTTCTCTGTGGCGGGCCCGGCCCTCTGGAACGACCTACCCCCCGACCTTCGCACTATCTCGGACCTCCGCCTCTTCCGCCAACGTCTTAAGACGTATCTATTCCAACAAGCCGGCCTAGGATAGCCCCTACTTCTGACTTTTAAATTTAAAATTAATTTGGTATGGTTTTAAAATGGGTTTTTAGCACGGGTCTAATAATTTAATATATTTTAATCAATTTTGTATTTTGTGGTTTTAATAATGCCTGTGCGCCACCCTGGGTCCTAACAAGGAGAAGGGCGGGGTATAAATTTAATAAAATAAATAAAATAAATAAAAATAAAAATAAAAATTTTGGATTGGAATTTTAAGAGTGTTTTAATTATGGGAGATTGGAATGGTGCGATCTCTCCAAGGATAGACAAGAGAACAATGACTAAAGTCTCCACCCAATTACCACGGGGTTTTTTTGATTTTAAAAATGATTTGGAGTTAAAAGATGTTTGGAGGATACAACACCCAAAAGAGATGGACTTTTCTTTTTACTCAGAAAGGCACAAATCTTTTTCAAGGATTGATTTTTTTTTGTTAACACCGGATTTACTTCCTAAAGCTAAAAAAACTAAGATATTCCCCAGGACATTAACTGATCATAGCCCGGTGTGGTTAGAGATCGATCTAGGGAAGAGGTCAAGAAGGTCATGGAGAGTAAATGAAAATTTATTTAGATATGAAAAAAATATTGAAGAACTTAAAAAACATATGAAGGATTTTTTTAGTTTTAATATGAATAAAGGTACCCCTATTGAAATAGTATGGGATGCGAGTAAAGCTTATATGCGGGGGGTTTTGATACATATGAATTTTAAACATAAACAAAGTAGGCAGAAAAAAAGAACGGAATTGGAAAACGAAATTAAAAACAAGGAGCAGTTACTTATAGTAAATCCAGAAGATGTTTCACTCCAAATGGCGATAAAGCTGTTGAAAGATCAATTTCAAATGCTTATATCAGAACAAACAGCAACCAACTTACAATTTGCTAAACATAACACCTTTGCTAATGCGAATAAACCTGGTAGGTGGTTGGCCTACACCTTGAGAAAAAATACGAATAATAGAATTATTGACAGAATTGAATATGGAGGAAAAATGGTATATCAACAGGACGCGATTAAAAAATCATTTGTGGATTATTACACCAAGTTATATCTACAGGATAATATACAGAATAATTCAATAGATGACTTTTTGGAAGGAAAAAGGGTTACCAAAATAAATGTGCTCCAAAAGGCAAATCTGGAACGCTTGATAACTGCAGAGGAGATTGCTTTAGCTATAAATCAACTTAAATTAGCCAAGCTCCAGGGACTGATGGATTGACGGCAGTCTACTATAAAACTTTACAATTGGAAATGATGGAATATCTTACAGAGTTATTTTGTAATATACAACAAGGAGGTAAAATACCTTCCTCATGGGAAGCGGCTTTTATATCATTGATACCTAAGGACAAAGATGGCCCTATGAAACCAGAGGATTACAGACCGATATCTCTTCTAAACACGGATTATAAAATATATGCTAAAGTACTTGCCAACAGATTGATGCCAGTTATCCAAGAGGTTATTCATGATGACCAAGCAGGATTTATTGAAGGGAGACACATGAAGGAGAATGTAAGACAAATTATAGATTTGATTGACTATCTTGATAAGAATAAGCAGATCTCGGCAGTGCTGGTTTTTTTGGACGCGGAGAAGGCCTTCGATCGAGTGAACTGGAACTTTCTAACCAAGTCTTTGGAAAAGATGGATATGGGACCACGATTGAGACAAGCGATTGGTGCAATTTATCAGCAGCAATATGCGCAACTTATTATTAATGGAAGTTTGACTGCAACTTTTGAAATACAAAAAGGTACAAGGCAAGGGTGCCCACTATCTCCATTGTTATTTATTTTAACCCTGGAAGTCTTGTTGAATACAATTAGGGATTCTAACTCTTTAAGTGGTATAATTATTAGGCAAAAAGAATACAGAACTAGGGCATTTGCCGATGATCTGGTTGTTACCCTCTCACATCCTATGAACTCAGTAATCCAGATGAAAAACATCATAGCAGAATTTGGCATGGTGTCTGGGTTTAAACTGAATCAAGGCAAAACGAAAATGATGGTTAAAAATATGTCAGAGACTCAGAGGAAGTCACTTGAAAGCTTGGCAGGTTTTGAAACAGTTTCTAAAGTTAAATATTTAGGAATACAAATTGCAGAAATAAATACAAAACTCTTTTCAAATAATTATGAAGTGTTGTGGCAACAGATACAGAAGGATCTTCAAGCTTGGAATAAGCTACAACTATCTCTGCTTGGAAGGATTTCAGCAATTAAAATGAATATTCTACCTAGATTCATTTTTTTATTTCAGATGATACCGGTGCTTAAATCAGATAAAATCTTGTCAGAATGGCAAGCAACATTAAATAAATTTGTTTGGAAGGAGAAAAAGCCGAGAGTAAAGATGAAGATTATGCAAGATACTCGTGAAAGAGGTGGACTTAGACTCCCAAACCTTCGATTGTATTATGAAGCGGCGGCATTGACGTGTGTGGCAGATTGGTTTGGGAAAACAAAATCTGAATTATTGAATATAGAAGGTCATGATCTTGTGTTGGGTTGGCATGCATATCTGTTTTATGAAGAAAAGGTGGATAAAGTATTTAACAACCATGCTCTCCGAAGTGCCCTGATGAGAATTTGGAGGAAGCACCGGCCTAATTGGGATTATAAAATACCGCTTTGGTTGGATCTTGCAGACACCATGTGGATTACAAATACTAAGTCACTCGGGGGGTGTTTATATAAAGATGTGCTTACTTTTGACAGGGGCGAATGGCAGATGAAAACTTTGGAACAACTGTTGGAGGCAGGAATTACTTTAAATTGGTTACACTACACACAGTTACAGAAGAGATGGAAAGAAGATCGCAGGATTGGTTTTATGGATAAAGAAGTGGAGTTGATCAAGCAGATAAAAGAGACTGGCCCAAAACATATTAAAAGAATATATAATGTACTGTTAGAAAGGGATTCAGAAAGTGAGTTGGTCAAGGATTGTATGATTAAATGGGCTCAGAATTTTGATGAACCCGTTATGTTGGATACGTGGGAAAAAATATGGGTTCAAAATATTAAATTTACACAGTCACAAAGTTTAAGGGAGAATTTTTATAAAATGTTTTATAGATGGTATTTGGATCCTAAGAAATTATCATGTATGTATCTTAATTTTCAACCTAAATGCTGGAGATGCGGGTGTTTAGATGCTACTTTCTTCCATGTATGGTGGACTTGCAATAAGGTCAAAGCTTTTTGGATAAAAATATGGTGGGTTATGCAAAACGTATTTAAGAAAAGATTAGAATTTACCCCGCAAATGTTTCTATTGGGCATAACTAAGGATTTTCGTAAAGGGGAAACAAAATTGTTTTTGTATATGGTTACAGCAGCTAGGTTGTTGATTGCTCAACATTGGAAGAAAGATTTTGTACCGACAATTGCTCAATGGATTCAAAAAGTGGCGGGGTTTGCGGAAATGGCAAAACTTTCAGCTTTCCTAAAAGACCAGAAGCAGGAGAGCTACACACAGGAATGGGCAAAATGGATTAATTATATACAGAATAAATATCAGACTGGGAAATACCATGTAGCCTTTAGGTAGGAATGTTTGGATTGATAGGTGAATAGATTAAACAATATCTGGGATGTTTGGAATGTTTAAAGTGGTGTACAGTGGAACTCAGGGGGGGTGGGATTGACTGGGAGGTGGGGGTGGGTTAGGGTGGAGGGTGGGGAAATATAAGTGGATAAGCAATATAGAGATGGGTATAATGGGATATGGTTATGTTATGATGTATATATGCTGAATTAACTTAGAAGAGGGTGTCAGGGAGAGATTGATGTATTTTACACTAAATTTATATCATGTTGGTCGGGGGTATAATACTCAATATTTGAATGAGAACTTTATTTTAAGACGGGGGGAGGTGAGGGGTATACTTTTTGTATGTGATTTTATATTATATGTCGGGGGGTAAAAGGGGGGAAAACTTGTCTGAATAAAACTTTTGCAATATAAAAAAAATTAATCCAGAAAATCCTCCTTTAGTAGAGAGAGGCAGTCCAGGTCACAAAGAGATGTTGGTAATTTTTCCATAAAGAATAGTCGTTTAGGAACAAAGGGCAGCCATCTTCCACCACCCAATCTGGCAGCCAGCCGGAGAAAGTAGCAAAGAAAATTGTTTCAATAAAGCCGGACTTAGATACATTGTATAGAAACAAGCCGCGAAAGACTTTCACTTGTTCCGCAAAAGTCCGGATGCGAAATATCCGCTCCCTCGCGTTCGAGGAGCCATTTCTGCGCGCCACTGTTATAAATCCGAGGGGGGGGGTTAGCAAACACCCCCCTCCACATTTCTCTCGCTCAAAGCCGCCAGCAAAAAAGTTAAAGTCACTTACTCTCCACCTCGCCGCAACAGCCCTGGCAAAGCCATCCGGCCCGAACGCTCCCGTTCTCTCCAAATCAATTATTTGTTGCCGCCCTCCGTTGGCGAAGGGAACCAAGCCCCCCGCAGCATGTCTTCTTCCACCTAGACCGAAGACAAGGAGTCTTTCCCGGCCGCCGCCAGGCTGAACAGGTCCAGGCAAGCCGGTCCCCAAAAAGAAGGGGCACCCCGCCCCGTTTGGGGCAGAAAAAAGAACAAAATGGCGGACAAGTCCTAGGACTCGTCCGTCGCCGCCAGAAGCCGGAACAGGGAGTCCGTCCCGTGGCCTCTTAAAAATATCCTGCTTTTTGGCCGCGGGGGCCGGATGGGCGGTAGGCAGGCGGAAGGGGGGGTGGCGAGGGAGGAGCCAGGCCCAGGCAGGCAGCAGGCGACGGAAGAGGAGGACAGCCTGCTGGAGCCCACGTGGCTCTGAACTTCTTTGCGCTGCGCTGCGATGCACTGAGAGCAGCCGGACGGAAGCCCCACCGCCGCCGCCTCCTCGCCCGGCTCATCCCAGGCGCCCAAGGCGGAACAGGCAGGCGGCGGTGGGGCTTCCATGCAGAGCACCCACCGCCCGCCCAGCCCTGCTCTGCCGCCCCACCAGATGCCTACCTGCAGGTGCCCTGCTCGGGGGGGGGGGGGAAGGGAGGGAGAGGGGTTGGCCTGCGCAACCCTGGCCAGCGAGGGAAGTGGGTGGTGAAACGGCCTCTGCAGCGGCTGCGGAGCTGGGAAAGGCCACTGCCCCCCCCCCCCGGCGATGGTATCCTGCTTTAGTGAAGTTGAAATCTGGTCACCTTATATTGAATCAATATTTGGAGCAATTTTATTGTTTCTTAATATAAGCCATGAACTGTGTTCTGAAAGATGTGTGGAAGCACGTGGCATTCTAACACTTGACAGAATGGTGCTTTGTGTTTTATCTGAATCTTTTTAGTGGAAACCTTCTTGAACTGAATATTGAATTATTTCTGGTCAGAAAATAGTCCTAATACTTACAGTGTATAATATATATTTACAATACAGTCCCAAAGTCCCCAGACTCATCAAACCATAGGCATTTACTCAGTCTATATGGCTTCCTTGAATGTAGAAACTCACAGCTCAAATTTACAAAAACTAAATGGCATTGGACTATTTTGGATCACATTGCGCTCGTGCTGAAAGCATTGAGGTGCTTCCAGGTTGAAAGGATTAGCTGGAAATGTCATCTTTACCTGGGGGACACCCAACTGAGGGCCCCTTTCATTCCCTTGCAGGAGTTTACTCCAACTCCAAGGGCATGAGCTCACCCCATCCAATGGAAGTACTCCGACCCAGTGACTTAACTACTTGAGCCACCATCTTCCTACTCTTTTGGATAGTTATTTTAAGCTGTTGATCTAAGTCATTGAAGTAAGCTTCAGGAATAAAAAGAGAATTACGGTGCAGACTCTGTTGATCTCTGTGTGTTGAAAATAAAGGAGAAAATCCACATAAGGATTTCTAATTTGATCATCCAGACCTTGGATAAACAATAGCATTTGGGCATTCTTACCTGGCTAGCAGTTGTCTTATCTCAATTTGCTGTTTGCTGTTACTACACTGGTAACTCTTTGTGTAGGGCAGCAATAGATGATGTTTATACCCCACACATTCAATGTGACATCAAGGTCTTCTACATCAGGTGATTGGAAAAATGATAAAATGGGGTGTCCCTGGATGTGGAAAAACAAAAATGACAATGAAAACAATATTTCTGCCAATTTCAAACCAGCAACCTTCTCTATGCTAAGCAGAGATCATATTTCACTGTGATTTCAGCAAACCTATAAAACAGAAGTTTAGAAATAATTAAAGTGGAAGAGGGTAGAAAGAAGGGATGTTTCATTTTTATGTAATTATTGTGTGGACATATATGTGACGCTCAATGCTTTAATCATATATAATTTATATATGTATATAAAGCGTGAGTGTGTGCTTGTGTACATAAACAAATGCACCCAAATGAAAGTCCAGGAAGATTGATGTCCATGAAGCAAAGCAATTGCCAATTGTTTTCCCAGAGGAGAAAGGTGGAAGTGTACAGTACCAAGGAAATTGTCTACTGGTAATTTTCTACCTGCAATTTGCAATGAATTCTTTGCAAGCTGTTGACAAAATGTCTCAGTTCAGGCAGGAATTTCTTATTAAGTTAGAATCAAGCTGACATGAATACAAGATAGGAACAACTTCAATGCTTACATGAAGTTGTGTTCTTTGTAGATTGTTGGATTAAGCTACTGCATGTTCGAAAGCAATTCATTATTACACCAGTATTCTGTTCCTTCTAATTTGTACCTAAAATGTTTGCATAGGAATTTGTTTCTGAGCCATTTTTCTTTTATAATTATAATATTGAGCAGTTGTGATCAGTGGGGGTCATGAGTTGTTAAAAGAAGGAGTTCAGATAATAATAATAATAATAATAATAATAATAATAATAATAATAATAATAATAATAATAATAATAAAAATTTTAATTTATAGACCGCTCCCTCTCCCCAAAGAGACTCGGGGCGGTGCACAGGGGAATTAAAAAACATACAACCATAAATACATCATAAATATATAAAAATCAAATTAAACAAGTTATCCCTGCACTAAAAACCCAAAATGCTAAAAACTAACCCCTTAAAAACCAATTAAAACAATAACAGATGACTAACCTAGGCCGGCCAAGCGGAAAAAGTGCGTTTTTAATTTTTGACGGAAGGAGCGGAGGTCCGTAGTTGTTCTAATTTTGGGGGAAAAGTCGTTCCAGAGGGTCGGGCCCGCTACAGAGAAGGCCCTTCCCCTAGGCACTGCCTGCTGGCACAGCCTAGTGGACGGCACCCGGAGAAGTCCCTCTCTGTGGGAGCGTACAGAGTTCAGTGTACTCCTGGTGTCCCACATTTCCTGGCCCTGAATATCTACATTTTATTTTAAAAGTACACAATGATTCTTTCTGTAAATTATTTTTAACAACAGTTGCCTTTCTCTGTGATATTCTCTCTAGGCTTAAATTACATAGGAAATAAGGGAGGGACAACCATAATTTAATAAGAATTCTATTGTATGAGATGGAAGTGCAGAATCTAGTCCAATTTGACATCCAGTACTAACCAAGATGGTGACAAAAATGACAAAATGTATACTGTGATGGAATAATGCAAAATCTAGCCTTCTCTCAGATAAGAGCAAATATATTATGGGGTTTACACAACTGATATTCATTACTTGCTCCCTTTTGCCCAATCTTATTTTTGTAGGTTGCAACCAAATACAAATTTAAATATGTTTAAACTTAATTAAATTAAAGGACATAACTGTGGCTATGTTATAGTTTAGAGCAAAAGTAGCTGCTGAATTGTAATTTTTAATGCCTCACAAGGGGGAAATTATTAATCTCAGAGGGATTAATCATATTAACTGCAATTAAATTAAATTGACACAACTCAGTCTTCATCTTAGGTCCTGCCCTTCAGCAATCCAATCAAAGACTAAATGTTGTTTGCCAGCCTTAAAAGCCTCGTATCATTTTCACAGAAACAATTCAGAGCCTCTTACTTACCCCAAATGCAGAACTGTAATTCTGTGGCTCTCCAGGTTGCTGATTTTTAGTTTTCAGCAGCTATAATCAGTGAAGCCAAAGGAAAAGGAAGCTGGAAACTCTAGTTCACACATTTCTAGAAAGCCTTCCCCATCCCTTAGAAACATTTCTTGCTGCATAGTTTGCCTTTGTTCATATGTATGAACAAAAGGTTTATATGTATGTTGACTATAAAACAGTTTTGTTCCTTATGTTATTCATCTTGTAAACTTGCAGGATTCTTTTTTCTTGCCATGTATAAGGTTACAATTGAACTAGACTGTGATGTTTCTTTGTAACATGTGTGTGTATGTGGATATCTGCACAATGGTTATTTTTTGAAAGCTGAATGCAATGAAATTTCATTTTAATATATGCTGATTAGTGTACATTTAAAGTGACAATAAAGATTCTATTCTATTCTATTCTATTCTATTTTAAACATTGTAAGTAAACAAAGAAGTGACTTTATTTATTTTTATTTTATTTTATTAAATTTATACCCCGCCCTTCTCCTTGTTAGGACCCAGGGCGGCGCACAGGCATTATATAAAACCATAAATACAATATACATCAATTAAAAATATATTAAATTAATTCACCCGTGCTAAAACCCGTTATTAAAACCGCAACCAAATTATAATTTATATTTAAAAGTCAGACGCGGGGGGCTATCCTAGGCCGGCTTGTTGGAATAAGTACGTCTTAAGACGTTGGCGGAAGAGGCGGAGGTCCGAGGTAGTGCGGAGGTCGGGGGGTAGGTCGTTCCAGAGGGCCGGGCCCGCCACAGAGAAGGCTCTTCCCCTGGGTGTCGCCAGCCGGCATTGCTCGGCCGACGGCACCCGGAGTAGGCCCGCTCTGTGGGAGCGGACCGGACGAAGGAATGTATGGGGCAGGAGGCGGTCTCGTATATAGCTGGGCCCCGAGCCATGGAGCGATTTAAAGATGGTGGTCAACACCTTAAAGCGCACTCGAAAGGCCACAGGCAGCCAGTGCAGCTCGCGCAGGAGAGGTGTTACGTGGGCTTGCCTTGAGGCACCCATAACCACCCGCGCGGCCGCATTCTGCACTAACTGCAGCTTTCGAGTGCACCTCAAGGGGAGCCCCATGTAGAGAGCATTACAGTAATCCAGGCGAGATGTCACGAGCGCTTGAGTGACTGTGCGAAGGGCCCCCCGGTCTAGTAAGGGGCGCAACTGGCGTATCAGGCGAACCTGATAGAACGCCCCCCTGGCCACGGCCGCCACATGGTCCTCCATGGACAGCCGGGAATCCAGAATTCCCCTTAATACACACATTTAAAATTAATATGAATAAAAAACAATGTCATTTTATACCTCAGATCATTAAAGCATTTATTGCCAAACCAGGCAATCCACTTTATTAAATGGATTCTTAATTTTCTTAATCCACTATGCCAGGGGTGTCAAACTGGCGACTCGCGGGCTGGATATGTCACATGAAGGCCACGCCCACCCAGCGCTACAAAGGGGCAAAATGTCATGAAACATCTCATGGCAGCAACATGACGCAGCAAGTTTGACACCTGTGTACTATGCCTTTCTTAATGGAGGCATAGGAAATCTAAAGCCTTAGGACTATATGTGGCCCTTAACATCTCAGTTGCAGCTCTTCAAATCAGCGCAGGTTGAGGGGGTTTTTAGGGAGGTTTTTAATTAGGCTTTTAGGGGGTTCCAGGGAGGAGGGGAAAAATAGTCCAGGGAGGGGACAGCAAATGAGGCCGGCGGGCGGAAGTAGGGAAACGGAGGAAGGGAGGGGGGGGGTCATTTCCACGGTAGCTCTTTCCATCGATTTGGTCTGGGGGAGGGGCAGGGGCGGAGGGAGACGAAATGGGTACCATCAGTTGGAAGACCGTGGCCGCTGGATCCAGGCGGTCACGTGCTCCAACTCTCCGTTCTCCCATCGCAGACTAGGTGGGCAGGAATCACAGGCCCAGGGCCCGAAGCTGATGTTATGCAACGCCAGGTCCGTGGTTCAAAAATCCCCCCTCATTCGTGACCTTGTGTCAGAGGGGGACCCGGACCTGGTGGGTATAACGGAAACCTGGTTGGGCCACGAGGGGGGTATGCCCCTCGTGGACATGTGCCCACCAGGTTACCGTGCTTTTCATCAGCCTAGGGCCCTAGGGAGGGGTGGGGGGTGGCGATTATCGTAAAGGAAGGTCTTGAGCCAAAGGAGACCTCTGTCCCCCAGACAACCGGGTGTGAATCTCTCTATGTGAGATGGGGCCTAGGAAGGCAGTTGGGCATGTTAGTTGTATACCTGGCTCCTCGCTATGCAACAACAGCCCTGCCCGAGCTCCTAGAGGTGATAGCCGAGGCGGCAGTTGAGACCCCCAGACTGGTAGTCATGGGGGACTTTAACTTGCCGTCGGCGGGCGAAGCCTCTGGAGCAGCTCGGGAGTTCATGGCTTCCATGACGGCCATGGACCTGACCCAAGTAGTTTTAGGCCCCACTCACGAGGGGGGGAACACACTGGATCTCATCTTTGTCTCGGGACAGTGGAGCCGTGATCTTGGAATAGGGGATCTAGTCATTACTCCCTTGTCATGGACGGATCACGCTCTCCTTCGGCTGGACTTTCCAATCGCTGCACCCCACCGCGGGGAGGCGGAACCGGACACTCCTATATGGTTCCGCCCCAGGCTTCTAATGGACCCGGAAAGGTTCCAGAGGGAGCTTGGGCCAATTCCTGTGACCCTGCCCCGCGACTCGACTGAGGACCTAGTGGCCGCATGGTTAAGTGCGGCCACGGGGGCCTTGGACCGAGTTGCGCCCTTGCGGCCTCTCTTGCGGCGACGAATCACCCGGGCTCCTTGGTTCACTGAGGAGCTCCGGGGGATGAAACGCCACAAGAGATGCCTAGAGAGTAGATGGAGATCCTCTCGCTCTGAAGCCGACCGAACACTAGTGAGAACCCATATTAGGGCTTATTTAGTGGCGATAAGAGTGGCCAAACGGGAGTATTGTGCCACCCTTATTGCATCCGCAGATAACCGCCCTGCCGCCCTGTTTGGGGTGACCCGCTCCCTCCTTCACCAGAGGCCGCGGGAAGCCCCTCTGCAAGGGCGAGCAGAGGAATTTGGGATTTATCTGCAGGAGAAAATCACTCGGATTCGGAATGAGCTACCCTCCATCGACAGTGGTCCTGTGGGACTGTCCGAGGCTAGTCTTGAGGCTCCTTCTTGGGAGGAGTTTGACTTTGTTACCACCGAGGATATGGACAGGTTGTCAAGGAAACTTAGGGCGACCACATGTTTATTGGACCCGTGTCCCTCCTGGCTTGTACTGGCATCCTGGGAGACGACACGAGGCTGGCTCCAGGGCATTGTCAACGCATTTTTGAGTGAGGGGTCCTTACCTGCCGTCTTGAAAGAGGCGGTAGTGAGGCCCCTCCTCAAGAAGCCGTCCCTGGACCCAGCTTTACTAGAGAACTATCGTCCGGTCTCCAACCTTCACTTTTTAGTGAAGGTTGTCGAGAGTGTGGTGGCCCAACAGTTTCCGCGACACCTGGAGGAAGTTGATTATCTAGACCCGCGCCAGTCCGGCTTCCGGCCCGGTCACAGTACTGAGACGGCATTGGTCGCGTTGGTTGATGATCTCTGGAGGGCGCGGGATAGAGGGTATTCCTCTATCCTAGTCCTATTAGACCTCTCGGCGGCTTTTGATACCATCGACCATGGTATCCTATTGCACCGACTGGGGGGGTTGGGGCTGGGAGGCACCGTTCTGCGGTGGTTCTCATCCTACCTCTCTGGTCGGTCGCAATATGTGTTGACGGGAGGGCAGAGGTCGACCTCGAGGCCTCTCCTATGTGGGGTTCCTCAGGGGTCGGTCCTCTCGCCCCTCCTTTTCAACACATATATGAAGCCGCTGGGTGAGATCATCCGTGGTTTTGGGGTGGAATACCATCTGTACGCTGATGACACTCAGTTGTACATATCCACCCCAAACCACCCCAACGATGCCGCCGAAGTGCTGTCCCGGTGTCTGGAAGCCGTACGGATCTGGATGGGTGGTAACAAACTCAAACTCAACCCTGCCAAGACTGAGTGGCTGTGGTTTCCGGCACCCCGGTTCAGCCAGATCACTCCAACTCTGGCCATTGGGGGCGAAACACTGGCCCCCCTGGAGAGGGCGCGCAATTTGGGTGTCCTCCTGGATTCCCGGCTGTCCATGGAGGACCATGTGGCAGCCGTGGCCAGGGGGGCGTTCCATCAGGTTCGCCTGATGCGCCAACTGCGCCCCTTACTGGACCGGGCTGCCCTACGCACAGTCACTCAAGCACTCGTGACGTCCCGACTCGACTACTGTAATACTCTCTACATGGGGCTTCCCTTGAGGTGCACTCGAAAGCTACAGCTAGTCCAAAACGCAGCCGCGCGGGTGATTATGGGAGCCACTAGATGCTCCCACATAACACCGATCCTGCGCGAGCTGCATTGGCTTCCTGTGGCCTTTCGAGTGCGCTTCAAGGTTTTGACTACCATCTTTAAAGCGCTCCATGGCTCGGGACCTAGTTATATGCGAGACCGCCTCCTGCCCCATACATCCCTCAGACCAATCCGCTCCCACAGAGAGGGCCTCCTCAGGGTACCGTCGGCCGGACAATGCCGACTGGCGACGCCCAGGGGAAGAGCCTTCTCTGTGGCGGGGCCAGCCCTTTGGAATGACCTACCCCCTGAATTACGTACCATCACCGACCTCCGCCTCTTCCGCCAATGTCTTAAGACATATCTGTTTCAACAAGCCGGCCTAGCCTAACCTCCCTTGGGGACTTAAGATAGTTTTAAATTGGGTTTTAAAATTTGGTTTTAGCGCAGGATGGGGTTATTTAATAGTTTTTTAAAATTATATTTATTGTATTTTTGTATGTTTTTTAAATTTCCTGTGCGCCGCCCTGGGTCCTCTGTGGAGAAGGGCGGGGTATAAATTTAAATAAATAAAATAAATAAATAAATCTTTGACCTGGTAGCTAATTTTGGTAGTACAATCGGCTTCTTGACATTTTGAAAAGGTTGGTATATGAAATGAGGTGAATTCTAATATAGACTTAGTACAGTATAAAACAGTTTTAAACCTGGAAAAACCCTAGTCACAAAATATTGCATAAGCTTGCTTTAAGGCATGAAATTATCTGATCCAATCTCCTTTCTCCAACCAACCTGGAATAAACTTGAATTGTTATTATTATATGTTCATAAAAATTTCAAATATATTCTTCTCATTTGACCTAATAAACCACTTCTCTTGCATTAGGAAATACAATTTGGTTGCTAGGAGAGTTCACAGTAGGGATAGAGGGATAAACCTAGTTGTTATGTAATTAACTCCAAAATTATACCCCAGCAAAGTATATACATAATATGGTGATCACATCCTTAACTGCAATGATTAACCACAGAATTTTAATCAGGTGTTACTTAGCGAAGAAGTGGCTGTACTCTTTTAATTGATATCTGATTCTAACTCATTAGGTATAGTTAAATTGACTTGTAGTGTTGGCTCAACAACAACAACAAAACAGTTATTATAAGTGGTGTGAAATAATGTTAGGTATAGGTGAAAATGGCAGCCCAATGCACAGCTTCTGCAACAAAAGACAAATTCCATACTTGGAATCATTTGAAAGAAAATTGAAAATAGAAGTCCCAATATAATGTTCTTTCCAAATCTATGTGATTCTACTGGAACTATTATGTATATTGGTCTCTGAATTTAAGGAAAATTATGATATACTAAAAAGTCAATCAAAATTATTAGGATACTGAAACACAATTCAGAGATATTGCCCTCCGGTTTAGTTTATGAAGTTTACAAATCCCTATGGCCTATCTGCTCCCACAGAGAGGGCCTTCTCAGGGTGCCATCGGCCAGGAAATGCCGTCTGGCGACACCCAGGGGAAGAGCCTTCTCTGTGGCAGGCCCTGCCCTTTGGAACGACCTCCCTCCTGAACTTCGTACCATCTCAGACTTCCGCCTCTTCCACCAGTGTCTAAAGACACATCTTTTTCAGCAAGCTGGCCTAGCCTAACCTCCCGCTGGGGCTAATAAATTGGGGTTTTAATTTGGTTTTAGCATAGGATTGTTTAATTTAATATGCTTTTAAATTTTATATATTTTGTTTTATATGTTTTAAATTCCTGTGCGCCGCCCTGGGTCCCTCGTGGAGAAAGGCGGGATATAAATCGAATTAAAATAAAATAAATAAAATAAATAAATGCATCAAGTCGATTCTTTTGTAACACTTATTGGTAATCCTATGTTTCCGTATAAATAGACCCATACTCTGATCCAGAAGATTTCCCCCCCTTGAAGTACCTGGGGAGATTTATTTCTTCAGGGAGATTTATTTATTTTTAAAGATGTTAGTGCACAAGGAGGCCCACTACTCTTCTCGAAGATGACCTTCAGAGGCATCAAGGCTAACAGCTGGATGATGACGATATGGGAACGAGAGGGGCCACGGCTCCGCCTACTGGTGGGGTGGAGGAGAAAGAAACAATAGCAAAGATGCTCAGATCACAAAAAATACTTTTTTTGTCTTTTTTTATGTATGGTAATTCCTGTATGGATGTTAATAGAAACAAAGTAATTGAATGTATGAAATTTTACTTTTGATTATGAAATTTATGATTTAAAATGTATGTACCCCTTCCTATGTTTATTATTTCCTAATGGAACTTATTCAAGAAGACTTGGAGGTGGTCACCAACCCTGATGTGGAAGCTCTAAAAATTTGTCAATATACCTTACCTACCCCTTTCCTTTTTTAAAATGTTAAAACTAATAAAAATTATTTTAAAAAAAAGGCTAACAGCCTTGGCTTGTTGATCTCCATAACTTCCATAAATATGTCTAACCTTTTTTGAAGCCAGCAAACCTGGTAGTCAGCACCATATCACAAGGTAACTGTTTCACTTCATTCTGGAACAAGATAATTCTAACTTCTGCTATCAGATTTCTTTTCATTTTCCATTTGCCAGAATTTCTTATTGAAGGTAAAGGTACAATTTTACCTCACACATATGTGCTATTTGTTCCCAACTTTAGGAGGCAGTGCTTATCTTCCTTTCAAAGCCGAAGAGCCAATGCTCTCCGTGGTCATGTAGTTGGCATGACTAAATGCTGGAAGCACTCGAAACATTGTTACCTTCTCACCAAAAGTGGTTCCTATTTTTCTACTTGCATTTTTATGTGCTTTTGAACTGCTAGGTTGGCAGAAGCTGGGACAAGTAACGGGAGCTCACTCTGTTATGCGGCACTAACCTTGCTGATCATTAAGCTCAGCATCTTAGCCACTGAGACACCTGACTTTCTTATTCTAGTCTGTGTATTTCACCAGCATTTGCAAAATGACAGATTGTTTATGAATATTGTCTTGCCACCCTATCTATGGTACTTCTTCCAATTCCTTATTCAGATTAAATTATTATATTTCTCTATTCAAATGGGATTAGAATTTAAACATTGTATTATCTATCTGTGTTAAATCTGTTAATATATATAGACAAGGGAATATAATGCTAATCAAACCATGTGTGCGTGAGAACCTGAAAGGGGCTTGGACTCCGTGTATTCTTTGAAAAAGAAAATGTATCCTTGAAGATCACTTATATTTGCAAAAGATTCTACACCAAATGTATGAAATGTAACTACAGGTGGACTTTCTTCAATATTTGCCTGCATATTGTATTCTATTGTAGAATATTTATTTTATTTAATTTATTTAATTTAATTTGTAAAACCGTTCCCTCTCCCCACAGGGACTCGGGGCGGTGCACAGGGAAAATAAAACAATAAATATACAGCATTACATAAAAACGAATTAAATCAATTCCTGTGCTAAAATCCCAATTATAACTAAAATACCCAATAATAAATAAAACCCTATAGCAGAGAGACTATCCAAGGCCGGCCAGGCGGAAAAGATGTGTCTTTAGTTTCAGGCGGAAGGAGCGGAGCTCCGTAGTTGTTCTAATGTCGGGGGGAAGGTCGTTCCAGAGGGCTTGGCCCGCCACAGAGAGCGCCCTTCCCCTGGGCGTCGCCCACTGAGAAAGTCTAGTGGATGGCACCCGGAGAAGCCCCTCTCTGTGGGAGCGAATCGACCGTGAGGATGTATGAGGCAGGATCCGATCCCGCAGATAGCTAGGTCCCGAGCCATGGAGCGCTTTAAAGATGATGACTAACACCTTGAAGTGCACCCGGAAGACGACAGGTAGCCAGTGCAGCTCGCGCAAGAGCGGTGTTACGTGGGTAGACCTAGTGGTTCCCATAATTGCTTGCGCGACTGCATTCTGAACTAATAGAATATAATAGAATTCTTTATTGGCCCAGTGTGATTGGACACACAAGGCATTTGTCTTTGGTGCATATGCTCTAAGTGTACATAAAGAAAAATAAAACAGAATACATTAATCAAGAATAAAAAGACACAACACTTAGTGATAGTTAAGGTTACTAATAAGCTATCAAATCATACTAGGAAACAAATAAAACAATATAAATTGAAAGATACAAGCAACATGGTTATAGTCATAAGTGGGGAGAGATTGATACTAGGAAGGAAGAGAAGACTAATATTAATACATTCTTAGTAAATTATTGACAGTGGGGTGGGAATTGGTTGCTTAGCAGAGTGATGCCATTCAGGAAAAAACTATCCTTATGCCTAGTTGTTCTGGTGTGCAGTGTCCTATAGCATTGTTTTGATGGTAGAAGTTGAAACAATTTATGTCCAGGATGCAGGGGGTCTGTAGATATTTTCACAGTCATCTTTTTGACTCTTGTATTGTATTGTATTGTATTGTGTTGCGTTGCGTTGTATTACCGCACTGCACTGCATTGTATGACATTGTATTGTGAACTATGAATCCATCACAGATATGACCTGTTATGTATTTCATGCACTTTCATGGGGAAAGGCCAATGTGGCATAATGCATCTTGAGCAAATTCAGATATGACGTAAACTGTTGGGCTACCAAAATAGGTGTTGGTTAACCCATGCTGGAGTATGTCAAATCAAGCCATTTGTCCATTGAATTCAAAGTCAGCTGCATCTTTAACCTTTCAAATGAACTGCTCTGTGAATCACAGCTTGAAGAGGACAATTACTTTCTTGAATGAAACAACAAAAGAGAAGTGAAGGATTGCATCTTTCTGACTGAGCCTGCATTTTGTGCATTATAAAATAAATGAAAGTTTCATAAAATGTAATGAACTCAGCATTGATTTTTTTTTTGTTTAAATGAAAGATTGTAACTTGTCATGTGAATGATTTTTTTTTCAAACCTTGGCTTTCTATTTTCATTGCTCTTCTAAATCTCCATTAATGTCATTGGCAGCACTTTCAGAGCTCCTAAATGAAGTCAAGCATACCCAATCCACCTTACAAGTGACCTTTCAATTTTCTGCCATGGAAACAAGATTACTACTTTGATAACGGGCATCAAATTTCAAAGAACACAGGAACAGCTGCAGTTTTAGACTTTCATGAGAAAATGAAAATGTATGAACTGTTAATTTTCTTTAATGTGGTTTTCTATTGAAAGAAACTATTTTTTTATTTTGAGAAATGGAAATGGCATCAACAGTAACACCACATTTCAAGTAAAGACAATTGGCAGTTCTATCACACTTTAATTACATACCATTTGCATTAGGCTGACTCAACCTGTTGCATTTAATAAGGAAAAATGTGTGTGTGGTGAGAAAGAGAGAGACCGAGGGAGAGAGGGAGAGCGGGAGAGGGTAAGTCAGACAGTGAGGGACGACTTACCCCCTGAACTCCGCACCATCTCTGACCTCCGCCTCTTCCGCAAGTGTCTGAAGACACACCTATTCCATCTAGCCGGCCTAGCGTAACCCCCATTACTGACTCCTAGATAGTTTTAAATTTGGGTTTTTTAAATTCGGTTTTTAGCGCAGGGTCTATTAGAATAAGTTTTTTAAAATTTTATATGTTTTATATGTGTTTTAACATCCCTGTGCGCCGCCCTGGGTCCGTTTGGAGAAGGGCGGGGTATAAATGTAATAAAATAAATAAATAAATAAATAAATAAATAAATAAATAAATAAATAAATAAATAAATAAATGACACAGGAAGAGTGCATGGCTTATTTGATTATCTGTACTTACAAATGTAGAATTCATTTTGAGATTTAAGTCCCAATATTCATAAGGTTATGTTCCACAAAGTCCAGTGGAAAATGGATGCTAGGATGTTGGACAAAGCTATTTGAATCTTGTTTTGTCAAAGGTAGCACATAATTATTCTTGTTGCCTGCTCATCTGCATGTTTTCTACTACCTTCCTTCCTGAGTACATATTTTACATTATTCCCCAAGACCCTCAATGCCTTTAGATAATGATAAAGGGGGAAAAAATCACTTCCTTTCCTTTGAAATTCCAAGTCATCTATTTGTAAAACAAGCCATTGGAAATGACATTAGTGATCAAATGAACTCTGAAGGGCAATGAAGAAAAGTACACTCAAATGCAAGTGTGAAGCAGTGAAATTCTTGGATATAATATTAAAAGAAGGATGACTCTTCAAGAAGGGGAAGTCATTTTGTAATGCAAGAAAGGTGAATAATAGCAGGACGGAGTAGGTTTCTCCATGTTATTAGGTACAGACAAACAGCAGATCACATATTGTTGCACTGATAACTGGCATATTTTATGCAATTATGACATATCAGAAGAGGGATGGTTAAATAGGAGAACCTCAGGATCTGGCTAATATCTGTAGCTGAGGAAGCAAGATAGCCTCAAAATGCTTTACCTCATCAAATTATGTTGACATAATTAATTGCAGGGATTATTTATCTGACTATAAATATAAAGCCAACTTTAGCCTTTTCAAGTATTATGTTTATATTGTATTATTTCTACAATACTGAGTTCCTCTGTGATTTCCTGGTAGATGTTGGGTGGATCGAGAAAGCCAACTGGTATTCTACAATTTGCAGTATCCATCTCTTGTAAATCCCATTTGGGTCCCTAGTAATATTTTTTTGTCCATGATTTAATATTACCATAGTTTACTGATACTTCATAAATATGGAATGGTACTTTCAGCATTATTCTATGCCAGTTTTGTAACAATATTAATGTTCTGCACTGATTACAATTACCGATGTAATTATTCCTAGAAGTATGCCTATCAAGCCAAATTTAAATAGCAAAGAATGTAAACCAACCTTTAAGTAATCTAAGTAAACCTTAATGTTCAGTGAGGGAAACATTCCTTTATATACTGTAACAATATTAGTGCATCTGACCTTCCAAATACCTTCCACAGATGTTCACTATCAATTCAAGAAATTCCCTGGTGAATCATATTCTTGGGTTATCACATCCTTCATCCTTCGTTATTGATTTAAATGATTTCCATTTATTGTAGCATTGCTTTTATACAGCCATTAGTTAGAATAATGAATTATATTTTCATTTTAATCACATTCAAATTGACCTGCAGAAAGGATAAAAATTGAGATCATTCACTAATCATAGAAACATAAAACAGGGAAATACAATAATGCCAACATCTCTTCTGGAAACAGATTTCAGTAAAAAGACACTTTGCACAATGACTGATCTTGGACAAGCTAAAGCATCCCAGAATAGTGTCTATGGAATCAGCACTAGTACAACCAAATGTGGGGTTGGGGTTTGATTGAAAAAAATTGGGAGGCGAAAAACACCAAATGCAGAATGTGACAATCTTTCAACTGATCCCAGCCTTTTTCAATAGCTAACTTCCATTTTAAAGACTCCTGTTAGTGGAGTGCAAAATAAAAAAAAAAGATGGTTGCACTTGTTTAATTAAGATTCAGATTATCAACAGCTAAAAGACAAGTCCCTAAATACTAGTTACTAGCAAACAGAAGCCAGAGAAAGCTATGGTATTTGTGTCCAGTCTATGGATTTCTTGAACACCTTTGCTATTAGTTCCACACCCCTGTATTTATATTGGAAAATATTATTATGTGGCACTATAAGCTTAATACTACCATACTATGTCAAAGTTGAAATTCTGAAAGATTTTCTATGCATTCTCAAATAATTTAAAGAGTAAAGAGAATTGAATTGTTCATGAAACATAGATGGTGTGCAAATCTAGATTTTTGTTAGTGGAATCATAGAGGATATCTCCTTATCCTTTATTTGCACTTCAGAAATTGTGAGGAACTGTTCACCATTGCCTTATGTGGCAGGATGTTGTCAATTAATAATATTCCTCGTAATAAACCATCACAGATTCTCCACAAAAACTTTCTAGATTATTTTTTTTTGGAGAAAAAGGAAACATATCAACAGAATTTTACTTGAGTAACAAAACCTTTGTCATATTTTACACTTCCGGTCTTGATTGGATTCAAACCAGAAGTATTTCTAATCTGTATCAATTCACCCTGTCGTTCCTGATTTGTACTAATTCCCACTCTGATTGTCTTACATATTTAATAATCATTGATCCTGACTTTGCAAGGGAGCATTTTGAAATCTGCTTGAGATTGAAAATACTTGCATCATATGAACATTAGGTACTCTAAATTGTGGGAGAAGTGTAATGACCAGAATTTAATATGAGACATAAGTATTATGTATTTTAAAAAATCCCAACATTTTTAGTATGAGACTATTTTTTAAAAAAAATCCTTATTCCATTGAAATCAGATGTTGAAAAAGGTCACCTAGTAGATTTGAATAATAAGTATAGTTGTACTGCAAAATATTTTTCGGGCTATGAAATGAATTAAGTGTACTTCCTCTTGTGCCATGCATACTTCAGATACATTTTTACCATATTTGTTTCAAATCTTACAAACTCTAATCTGGTGTAACCATTGTACAGGTTGACTTATTGTTGTTAGTTGTGAAGTCATGTCTGACCCATCGCGATCCGATGGACAACGTTCCTCCAGGCCTTCCTGTCCTCTACCATCCTCTGCAGTCCATTTAAGCTCACACCTATTGCTTCGATGACTCCATTGAGCCAACTCATTCTCTGTCGGCCCCTTCTTCTTTTGCCCTCAATCATTCCCAGAATTAGGCATTTCTCTCATGAGTCCTTCTTTCTCATTAGGTAGCCAAAGTATTTGAGCTTCGTCTTCAGGATCTGGCCTTCTAAAGAGCAATGAAGGTTGACCTCCTTTAGGACTGACTGGTTTGATGGCCTTGCAGTCCACATTTTCTCCAGCAATAGGTTGACTTTTTGAAACATTATTTTGATAATCAAAATCTTCTAAACTTCTAAATGGAACTTGCATAATTTTCAAATGGTCATCAAAATTTTATTTTCAAATGTCCTTCATACAAAAAGATATAAATATGCACATTTGAATTAATACAAACTTAATATACATACACACAAATACATACAAATATATGTATGTAGTTGATAGGAAATATTTCCTTTATAATTCAATATAAAATATCAACTGTACAGTATTAATGCGTTTTCATTTAGTTTAATAGAAACAAAATTATTATGATCTGGGTAATAATATAAATGTCCATTTTTAGACATCATAACTGCATTTCTCATGTCTCAAATATTGATTTTAAAAACATTACTTTATCCCCCTTTAAGTTAGCATTTTAATTTGTGATTTAAAAAATATAGATAATCATCCAATCCATTCACTGGCCCATCTGTCTGTGTTTCTATTCACAAATGGATGTATTCCTCTTTTAGGAAAATGGATGAGAAGGATGGCAGAAGGAAGCAAACATGACAAAAATCTGAATTAATAAATATTTCCATTGACCAAAGCTAGAAATATAACAATGCAGGTGCTGCCGTAGCATTTTAAGGACATCTCAATTTTAATTAAATATGAAATAGCATTTTACTTCTGCCAGCAAAAACATGCAATGTACTTTATAGTAAATCTTAATGTAATGTTAATGCTTCCCTGGTACTTGCTGACTTCGGAATTGCATATTGATATATGATCGCTAGCCACGTAGTAACTCCATTCACTACCTTGCATACAACAGAGTTACTGCCTTGCAAATCATGAAGCCAGCTGATAGATCTGTAAGTTCCTTGAGCATTTATTTTGCTTGTGTGTAAGACTAAAATTTGTTAATATGCAATGTTTTTTTATAGCTACACCATTAGGGATATATTTAATAATAAATAATACATTGGAATTTATTAACCGCACCCTCTCCCCACAGGGACCCGGGGCGGTGCACAGGCATAATTAAAACAATATATAATAATACAGACATTACTAAAATAAAATTAAATAAATTACCCGTGCTAAAAATACAATTAAAAAACCCATTAAAATTTATCGTTAAAAGACAGAGAGAACTATTCAAGGCCGGCCAGTCGAAAGAGATGGGTCTTTAACTTTACACGGAAGGAGCGGAGGTCGGTGGTCGTTCTAATATCAGGGGGAAGGTCGTTCCAGAGGGCCGGGCCCGCCACAGAGAGCGCCCTTCCCCTGGGCGTCGCCCGCTGACAAAGTCTAGTGGACGGCACCCGGAGAAGCCCCTCTCTGTGGGAGCGAATCGGTCGTGAGGATGTGTGGGGCAGGATCCGATCTCGCAGATAGCTAGGTCCCGAGCCATGGAGCGCTTTGAAGATGATAACTAACACCTTGAAGCGCACCCGGAAGACGACAGGTAGCCAGTGCAGCTCGCGCAAGAGCGGTGTTACATGGGCAAACCTAGAGGTGCCCATAATTGCTCGCGCGGCTGCATTCTGAACTAACTGAAGCCTCCGGGTGCACCTCAAGGGGAGCCCCATGTAGAGAGAGTTACAATAGTCCAGTCGGGATGTCACGAGGGCATGAGTGACTGTGCGAAGGGCGTCCCGATCCAATAGGGGGCGCAATTGGCGGACCAGGCAAACCTGGTAAAACGCCCTCCTGGCCACGGCTGTCACTTGCTCTTCCATAGACAGCCGGGTATCCAGGAGGACACCCAAATTGCGCGCCCCATCCACAGGGGCAAGATGTTCGCCCCCTATGGCCAGCGTTGGAGAAAGCTGGTTGAATCGGGCAGCCGGAAACCACAGCCACTCGGTCTTGGTCGGGTTGAGCCTAAGTCCGTTACTTCCCATCCAGATCCGCACGGCTTCCAGGCACTGGCACATCACCGCTACGGCATCGTTGGGGTGGTTTGGGGTAGATATGTACAGCTGGGTGTCATCAGCGTACAGGTGGTACTCTACCCCAAAACCACGGATGATCTCACCCAGCGGCTTCATGTATGCGTTAAACAGGAGAGGCGAGAGGACCGACCCCTGAGGCACTCCACATGTGAGTGGTCTCGGTGTCGACCTCTGCTCTCCTGCCCGCACAAATTGCGATCGGCCAGAGAGGTAGGAGGAGAACCACCGCAACACGGTGCCTCCCACCCCCAACCCCCCCAGCCGATGCAATAGGATACCATGGTCGATGGTATCGAAAGCCGCTGAGAGGTCTAATAGGACCAGGATGGAGGAACATCCCCCATCTCTGGCCCTCCAGAGATCATCTACCAACGCTAATATGCTCTTGCTGTATGCTGTTTTATTAGTATGAACATTTTTGATACAATTACCACCAACAATACCTTTTGGGTTGCAAGTCTCCAAATGGTATAGGGTTTCCTGCCTAGGCAGGGAGTTTGGACTAGATGACCTCCAAGGTCCCTTCCAACTCTGCAATTGTATTGTAAATATGCCCCTTATTTTTTCCAACAATCCTAAGTAATCACATTTTTTACAAAATCACACAGGTTTTACAAAAGAACAGACTGCTTTTAATTGTTAAAAGGTGATCTTCTTTTTCTTCTCAGATCATGCTTGGCTGTTCACTAAAACAACAAGATGCGATTGAATCATACTTTTGTTGAGTGTATACTTGTATAATCACTTTCAGAAAGTTGTTGTGTAATACTGTTGTGATGTGCAAAATATGTCCATGTATGTATTCTTGCCCATAGAAGACCCAAATTACAGATGTATCAAACAAAAGCAAAATAAATGAATTACTTGAAGAAAAGGTCTAGAGCCAAGTCTAGTCACTCTGAGACTCAACCAACAAAATAAGAAACTTCAACTACAGAAAGAAGAGTGTAGCCAAACTAAACCCACTAAGAAACAAGCTACCAGAAAAAAAAGAACATTTAGATGAACTTTTAGAGATAGACTGATGGCAATATGTCACTTTTAGGAAAAACAACAACTGAGAACAATATCCCTCCTGTCTAGTCCAACCTAGTCCAACTTGCTGGAATTAAGCAATTGATTTCATAATGACCAATCTTTAGCATCTACTTCCAAGTATAATCCTGAAGACAAACCAACAAACAATGAAATAGGGAATGGTGTGAAGGAAAGGGAAGTCAGATATAAAACATGAAATGTAGGAAGCAAACACAAGGTCAGCCATAAACTATTCAGATGCCTAAACTATATACTGATGCTCAAAGTATGAGGAACAATTTGTAGGATGAATTTGAAGTGCTAGTACACAAGAGAAGCTACAATATTGCCATTACTGGAACTTGGTAGAATGAAACTCATGACTGTAAAATATAGGAAGATACAAATTGTTCAGAAGAAACTAGCTTAATAAAAGAGGCAGTAGAGTTGCATTATACCGTATATAAGAAGTAACTACACTTCTACAGAAATGCCCCAAAACAAAGGTGAAAGCTTTCTTGGATGCATTTGCATTGTTAATGCAAAGGGAAAGAAGAATAACATTCCCATAGGTGTATACTACTGGCTACCCAAACAACAAACAAACAGAGTGGAACCTTTTACTAATCAGTTAATTATGGTGTGTAGGAAACACTGCAGTAGTAATGGGGGAGGGCACTTTTAGTAACCTGACAATTGGGAGACAAACTCTGCAGCAAGTGGGAGATCAAACAAGTTCCTGATGAGCCAGCTTTGTAAAGAAGGCAACTAGAGGGTCAGGTATACTGGATTTATAATTCTTACTAGCAGAGAAGGACAGGACAATAAGTAATGGGTGGAAGATCATTAAAAAAAAACATCCAACCTACGACTAAGAAGAAATTCCTTGACAATGAGAACAATCAGTGGAATAAAGTTGTGGATGCTCCATCACTGGAGGTTTTCAAGAAGAGATTGGACAACTTATACAAAGTATCTTCCTTGAGCAGGGGATTGGACTAGAAGACTTCCAAGGTCCCTTCCAACTTTGTTATTTGATGTACTATGTTGCTCTTGGGTAAAAAATAAGGTAGTAGTGGATGTTAATTCTTTGTACTGGAACTGGAAGACAGTTGTGCTACTTTGTGGCCCACATTAAATGCAAATGGAACAGAGCATCTTTTGATCATTTGATTTTGGCCGCCTTCAAATATCAGATCTCATAATGATCAACCATTAGGTATTATTTTCATTATATGTTATCTGAAATGCATCTTTAAAAATATTATGTTTGATTTATCAAATATTCTTAATTTACATACAGGTGGGATAGCCATTCTAATCTGCTATAAAAGTAGCCATATGTCCAGTAAATCCTTCAGGAAGCCACATTTCCTCAAGTCCACTTAGTTGATAGAAATGTAGTTGTAAGAGCTTTATTCTGTCCACACTTCTGAGCCACTCCAGCTATTAATTTTTAATGCAGTACATTGATTTTAATATGATTATTCCATAATTGTAATCCAACAAAATGAGTTGATAATGTTATATTAGTAATTTAACAGTTTTATGATGAGCTCTTAAGCGCAGAAATTTGTCAGATGTTCATCTATGAAACTATAAGTAATGTTAGTCATTTTGTTCCAAGGACAACCCAACTATTAATCATTGTTATTTTGAGATACCTAGTGCACATGGTAGTTTATAGTGACTGATAGTGAGGCTGCATGAAACCTAACTGAACCTGAAATATATTCCAGATGATTTTTCAGAACACAAATGGCAAGCATACAGCAGTAAATAAGCAAAGTTTCTTACTCCAGACTGTGTAAATATGAAAATATGACTATACTTTTGGTTAAAGGTAAAGGTAAAATCCCCCCCCCCCACGCACATATGTGCTAGTCATTTCCAGCTCTATAGGGCAGTGCTCATCTCTGTTTCAAAGCTGAAGAGCCAGCACTCTACGAAGACGTCTCCATGGTCATGTGGCTGGTATGACTAAATGCCAAAGGCGCACGGAACTCCATTATCTTCCCACCAAAGGTAGTTCCTATTTTTCTACTTGCATTTTTTATGTGCTTTCAAACTGCTTGGTTCTTACCTACCTAGTTACTACCTGGCTATTTTTTTATTGTTCTAAAGGCAATGAAGCATCTGATATTGCATATCAAGGGAATATGGAATATTTTCCCAATAAGGGAATGAAAATATTGGATTCCTTGTAGGTCATTATTTTGCGAGGGGAGAAACAGGTTTTGTTTTCCTGAAGCTATAACTCTTACCTTAAGCTGTCTAGCATGGACATCACACCATTCCTAAGAGGTCTGTAAGGGGTGTGCATAAATGCACCAGTGTGCCTACCATCCCTGTCCTATTGTCTCCATTTATTCGTACCCATTTCCTGTGTTCATGTCCATGTCCATGTTATACTTATACCTGTTATCTCATACATGTTTGACAAACTAAATAAATAAAAAGTCAAAGACACATTAAGTGGTTGTAGTTTGGAAAAAGACATGTGGCATATGAAAGCTTAGTGGCTGAGGAAAACTCTCAGGGTGGAGAAAGGATGTAGAAATGGAAAATGTCCTATAGCAAAAAGTAGAAGATTGAGCATATGAGAAAAAGAACTAAAGTAAGTAAAAATTAATAAAATGGATAGTTTCTAAATATCTTTTCAAAAGCTATCATACTATAATTTGGATATCCAGAGTAATTGTGGATAATATTCAACTGGTTTTTGAATAAAATCTTTATACATCATATGAAATCTTTATACATAAAGATATATATAAAATCTTTATACATCATTTGAAAGGTTATTTTTAAGAATCAAATTCATTTTAAGCAATCATGTCATTTTAAAGTCACTAGCTTTTCTTCCATTGTTCCACATATTATTGATGGTCTAAATCTTTGAAGGTAATTTAATATGGTATTCCTAAAATACCTTGCTTGACTGTCTGATTGACATTAGACACAGTGAAAGTAGTCTTTAAACATAAATGGTCTAAGAAAATAAATAGGCCTAACTGTTTGGTTCTTTCTTTGTCTTGCATCACTCCCTATTGTAGAGGTACTTTAAGGACATAAGAAAGGAAGGAAGGAAGGAAGAAAAAAGAGAGAAAGAAAGAAAGAGAAATAAAGAATCAATCTTTTTAACTAGAAGAAATAAGATGAAACTGTAAAAAAATGTAGGTACTGAAGATAAATTGAGAGATCTTACATTGCTTGTTACTGATGAAACCTCCCAGTTTCATCTGGGGTTTAGAAAAGCACTTGTTTGTGAAAATAGAAACTCCCCATTTATGTTGATGTTATTTCATTAACTGAGGTATACTAAAGAGAAAGAAAAAGCATAGCAAAAAGACTTGTTTGCCAAGAAGAAATCTTCCAACAATACTCCCATCAAAATAAGACCATTATATTAAACACATTAAACTATTTAACATATTGTCCAAGATTGCACATGGTATGCATTCTCTAGTTGCCTGGAAGATCTGCATGAAGTAGTGCCAGAGGCAATTGCCTCTTATTAGATGAATTGGATAGCCAATTTTGAGGCCACTTCCATAGAAGTGGTGTATTTCCATAGACCTTTTGTATATAATTAGGTGGATTGTATATATATGTTTACTTCGTTTCTATCACTTTCTCATTATACACTAAATTAATAATAAAGTCCATGATGCACTATTTCCATTATTTTTCCAGTCACTAAGGCACAAAAGTTTCACTCCAGCTGCCAAGTAACAAAATCTATTTGGACTTTGGGAGCTAAATAGGACTGGACTTTTTTTTTTTTAAAGAAATCTCTGGGAAAGAAAAATATTATTTCTAAAAAATAATTATTCCAGGGTTTGAATCAGCAACTTTCTATTTGAAACAACAAACAAACAAACAAACAAACAAAAACAAAACAAAAACCCTGTAACCATTGTCAAAATTTATGGGGAAAATGTGACTTTAACTGATATGAGAGCATGATAAGACTTGAAAGTGGGCATATCCTTGTTACTATTTAAAAAGCTCTTGCATTGTGTTCATTTTGGTTTTTTATCTCAGTTGGTTTGACACCACTTTGTCCAGTTGGTAAATATCTTTAAAAACATTCAGTTTTTAAATCCAGTTTAGAAAAAAGTGTAAAATTGTCACAAAACAGTTATGGAAAAATAAATGTGAAATTAGCTGATGTGAAAATAATCTTGTTTTATACTTTCTGCTCATGTTCAGTACAGAGTTCCTCCAAAGTCTGCAGACTCTATGTTAAAAAAAAAACCAAAAAAACTCAACTTAAACTTCAGTTTCAAAAAATACACATAAAAATTTACTTTGTGCAAGCAGCTAGGTGAGTGAGACTCTCACATTCCATGGGATGTTTTAACTTAGTGTGCCTCAACCTTGGCAACTTTAATATATGGAAACGTCATCTAGAATTTCCCAACCAGCCAGCTTTTTCCTGATTCATTGTCCTTGATAAAAATGACCATTCTTATAAAATATATTAGACCAAAATCTAATACTTTTCTGCCCTAGGAAGAAATAAGGTAAACTGTTTAAACAGACAACAGATTTAAGATTAACAGAAGCCATTCATAAATTTCCCAGTTAAAACAGTTATAAAAGTAGAAAACCATCAAGGCTGTATAATTATATTTTTACATTATTCCACAATGACAGTAAATATGACTCTTATTTTCTTAGTACTGGTCATATAAAGTTTTTTTTAATAATTAGAGCTCAGAATGATACAATACTATTCATCTGATTTGTTTAAGGATTTGGATATGGGTTGTGCTCAATCAAATTTATTACAGAATTGTCTTGTGAAAATGTGTCTTAGTTTGCAATATCACCTTGCAGATCTGAGTTTGGCAAAAGCTTTAGGCATAAAGCCATGGCTTCACAAAAAGGTATAGATTTTGCTTGCAGTGTTTACTTTGGAGCTTTTCTTAATGGCTGTTATTTATCTCAGCTAATTAACTGACATTCTTTAGTTGGAGGCAATTGTACTAAGTTGTAACAATAAACAACAAGATTATGAGAAGAAAGTTAAAAAGGGTTTACATGAAAGAATCTCATGCTCAGGTCTTACATTTTAGAAACTTTAGAACAAGTACAAGCTCTTTTAGTAGATATGGATACAGTTAGTATCCATACCTTGACCTGTCAGGAAATTGTAACACTGAATCTGAATTAATAACAAAACAAGGGAACTTTGTTTTATTAGTTGCAAAGTTGTGTCCCACCCATCACAACCTCATGGACAACGTTCCTCCAGGCCTTCCTGTCCTCTATCAACCTCTGGAGTCCGTTTAAGCTCACACCTACTGCTTCAGTGACTCTATCCAGCCACCTCATTCTCTGTCATCCCCTTCTTCTTTTGCCCTCAATTTTTGCCGGCATTAGGCTCTTGAGTCCTTCCTTCACATTAGATGGCTGAAGTATTTGAGTTTCATCTTTAGGATATGGCCTTCTAAAGAGCAGTCAGGATTGATCTCCTCTAAGACTGACCAGTTTGATCACCTTGCAGTCCAAGGGACTCGCAGGGTTCTTCTCCAGCACCATAGTTCAAAGGCCTCAATTCTTTGGTGCTCATCCCTTCTTATGGTCCATGTTTCATAGCCATACATTGCAACTGGAAACTTTAGATCTTTATTTGCCAATAGGAAATATCTATTGCCTTTGCTTCAGCGAAATTGTACTACCTCAACATAACCAGAGCCGCTTCCTGACTACTTATGATTGAGCCACTAATACTAATAATAGATCTCCACTACCATAAAAAATGTTAAAAAGCTGTCAAAGAAGAAGCAAGAGGCAGTCAAGAATAAATAAGTTATCCAACCAGAAATTGGAGCTGCAAAACATGCAGAAACACTTCAAAGATTATGGGCTGAAGCTTTAATGCCTTTAAATTTCTGACAATTTTTGGAGTGCAAGGTTTGCTTTGACCCTATGCTGCAGAATAGTCTGGGTTCAGTACTGATAAAGGATAATATTTGCAGCTAAGGGTGCTCTCTGATCTTGGTTGTTTACTGGCAGACTTTTCATTACCCAAAGTAGGTGACACCATCAGTACTAATAAGGAGTGGCATTTGCTCTCAATTTATATTCTAGTAGCTTGTCCTCTCAGTGTTAGTGGAAGTGGCCTTGGGGGTTGCTTCTAACAATGAACAGCACAATCAAAGAACCCAATACTGATAGTGCAAGCCATTAGAATATAAATTGAGAGTAAACCCTCCTTTCAACTAGGCAATGATGATGCCATCTAGTTTGGGTAATGAAACATCTGCAAGAAAAGAACCGGGTTGAGAGACACCAAGGACTCCTCAGCTTTGCTTCATTCACTGACAGGATTTTGCCAAACCCATAATTAGTTACAAAACTTAACCTTTCTTGATAATGATCATTGTCTCTGCTGGAATTAAGGCTGGACAAGGTGTGTTGGCATAGCACACTCTGAGTCTTGAGCAGGACTCAGGAAATAGCTAAATATCTTCCTTAGTGGAGTGATCAGAGGTGAGTTGCTACTGGTTCGCACCAGTTTGGGTAAACCGGCAGTGGAAATTGGGACTGGGTGGCCAAATTGGAAGGGACAGCAGGGTGGCCATGCCTCTGAACCAGTTCCCTGGTTGCCACTCCTGTTGCTGGCTTGTTCTTCAGTCATTTTTTTCATGTTCTGCGCATGCACAGAACAATTTACAGGAAACTGTGCATGCATGTGCGAAGTGCACACGAAGAAAACCAGCAGCAATGCTGGCAGCAACCCACCCCCTGGGAGTGACATACCTTTGTTACTACTGATTGGACTTTTCAGGGGTACAAGCAGAGCTAGCATAATTGGTTGACTAATTTGGCTTTATTTTGAAGAATCTTCTTATACTGGAAATAATCAATTATGTCACAATCATGCCTTGCTGGCAATATTTGACATTTTTTTAGGCAGCAGAATCA
Organism: Rhabdophis nuchalis; assembly: GCA_039707465.1. Taxonomy (NCBI): domain Eukaryota; kingdom Metazoa; phylum Chordata; class Lepidosauria; order Squamata; family Natricidae; genus Rhabdophis; species Rhabdophis nuchalis. Next base: position 66,944,930 of record CM077643.1, read on the forward strand.
GGATGAACAGAAAAAGCAGTGCCACAGACATAAGGAATGTAGAAGGAAGAGGAGGCAAAGCAACAACTGCATTTGTGGTCTTTCATGCCTTTCAGCAAATATTTGAGACACTACCTGTAAATATTAGTCTGGCATCTATTCAATAGTTGTCAAACTGCTCTGTTTATGCAAAAATATGCACATGTCAGATTGGTCAGCCTTGAGCTCATATTAAGAGGGCAGAGCTTAATTGAACTTGAACCAGCACAGAAATTATCATTCCATTAACACAAAAGAGAGCAAAGTTAAGGCTGTAAAGATGTTGAGAGCTGAGAAAATGAATGAATCGGGAAACAACCTTAGCCTTGCCATCCCATTTTGATAAGCAGAGTTTAATAAAGTAATCCATCTCATCAGCTGCCTCCTCATATCAATGTCAGAAAATGAATCCCCACTTAATCTGTCTTCAGAATTTTCAACAAAGAAAAGCAAAGTTTCAGGCGCATTGCACATTGTCTATGACAACTCCCCTGCACAACAGGATCAGAAAGCCAACTGAATCTGCAAAACACAAAGTGCTTCAGAACCACCTGATGAACTCTGTTGTTTAAATACATTGTTTATGGAGAAACAATAATCTTCCAAAGAGAACACTGTTAAGCAGCAAAAGCACAGAGAGTGTAAAAATGTAGTGCTGGGGAGTATTCAGGAACAGGGTGGGCTACCCCAGTTTAGCTTAATAGCCTTAGATGCCATACTTACATTGCCAAATGCTCTATGAAAAGAAACTCCAGCAGTCAAAATGGGAAATCATGCTGCTCCATATGTTGATGAACCCCAATATCTAGCACCTCCAGCCACCATTGTACACATCCGTCTATGCCAACTTGCCACTGCTAACTCGCCCTTCGCACAGTCACTCATGCGCTCGTGACATCCCGTATAGACTACTGCAATGCTCTCTACATGGGGCTTCCCTTGAGGTGCACTCGAAGACTGCAGTTAGTCCAGAACACAGCCGCGCGGGCAATTATGGGAGCTCCTAGATGCTCCCATGTAACACCGCTCTTGCGCGAGCTGCACTGGTTGCCTGTGGTCTTTCGGGTGCGCTTCAAGGTGTTGACTATCATCTTTAAAGCACTCCATGGCACGTGACCTGGTTATCTTCGGGATCGCATCCTGCCCCATACATCCCTTTGGCCGATTCGCTCCCACAGAGAGGGACTTCTCGGGGTGCCGCCCACTAGGCAATGCCAGCGGGTGATGCCCAGGGGAAGGGCCTTCTCTGTGGAGGGCCCTACTCTCTGGAACGACTTACCCCCCGAACTGAGAACGATCACGGACCTCCGCTCCTTCCGCCAAAACCTTAAAACTTATTTTTTCCAACAGGCCGGCCTGGCCTAACTCACATCACCTAGCCCATAGTCTGCAGTTAAATTGTTTTAAATTGTTTTTTAGGGATATTGTTTTAACATATTTAAATTTTTTAGCACAGGGATACTAATTTAATCTGGTTTTATATTTTGTATATTGTTATGTTATATATGTTTTTAAATTGCCTGTGCACCGTCCCGAGTCCCTTTTGGGAAAGGGTGCGGTATATAAATTTAATAAACCATAAACCATAAACCAACCACGGTCAATTCACCATGGCCAACTCGCGGGACAAGAGCTACAGTAATATCGAAGTAAAAGTGTAATAGAATCAATAATAATAATAATAATAATAATAATAATAATAATAATAATAATCTAATAATAATCTTTATTGTCATTGTAAAAATTACAATGAAATTGGTTTTAACTTCACTGGTGCAAAATTATAACAGAAACAAAAAAGAGAGAAAAGAAAAAAGAAAAAACTAGCATGTGCATGGAGTGATTGCGGTTGAATTTAAAAGTCTCACAGCCCATGGATAGAAGCTACCTTTAAACCTGTTCATTCGGCTGGCTATACTTTGATATCTTCTGCCCGATGGTAGAAGGGCAAAGAGATACCAACCAGGGTGTGAATCATCTTTGAGAATCTTCCTTGCTCTGCTAAAGCAGCGAGATCTGGCGATGTTATCCAGTGATGTCAGAGGGCAACCGATGGTTTCTTGTGCCGAATTGATCACTCTCTGTAGTGCCTTCCTCTCCGCAACTGTTAAACCAGCATACCACACTGTGATACAATATGTGAGGACACTTTCTATGATGGACCAATAGAAAGAGGTCATCAGCCGTTGTTCAACCTGATTTTTCCGCAGGACTCTAAGGAAATGAAGTCTCTGTTGAGCTTTTCCAATCACCAGAGACATGTTGTTTTTCCAGGTGAGATCTTGGCTAATAAGCACTCCTAAGAATTTAAAAGAGGAAACCCTCTCCACACAGCCCCCCTCGATATACAGTGGGGCAGGTTCCTCTCTGTGCCTCCGGAAATCTAGCACCATCTCCTTTGTCTTTCTAGTATTTAGATGTAAGTTGTTTCTTGAGCACCATGCGGATACCTTCTGGACTGGTGCTCAAGAAACAACTTACATCTAAATTAAAGAAAGGATGCCAAAGGAAAGACAAAATGAAATGTGAATGACAAAAATGAAAATACTTTTTAAACTATTTTAAACAATTAAATTAAATTGTGGAATTGTCCTGAAGCGAGTTGGCCATGATGAGCTGTCCTGCAGTGAATTAGCAGTGGCAAGTTGGCCATGATGAATTGGCCATGGCAAGTTGGCTGTGGTGAGTTGTCCCATTCCAGTAGGGGACATTGGTGTTCTGTGACCCATGAGAAAACCCACCCAGAAATGAAACACAAGTTTGTCAGGATAAAAAATTTGGAGTGTTAGTTTCACGCCCCATCTCAAAAATGTGGATAATGCTAGTTGTATAATGTATTGGCAACCCACAATATGGATATAAAATGCTGAAATAGTGAGGGAAACCAGCCTGTCAATAGCTAGAAAGACTCAGATGATTCATTAGGTCTGGTCTATGCAGAATTTGCTCAATTGTTTCAGCTTTTAAGAAAAATTACACTCCAATGCTGATGTGTTATAATCTCTTTCTGTATTTGGTGACCGAGGAAGCATTTATGAAGCTTTTATTCAATCTTTCATGACTTGACTTCCCACCCATATAAAAGGTTTCTTGGAGGATTAGTATCATATAAGAGTTAATTACAGAAAGTGTAGACTGCACATTTTTCAGCCCACTGCTTTTCACTTTCTGTATTACAGTCCTAATATATTAAAGTTCAAAAGAAAACTCAGCAAGTCAAAATGTTATAAATGGCTTGAAAAAGCTTGAAATGTCAATATGATCTAATCTAAGATTTTCTATTTCAGCTCAGCTGTTGTACGTGGACAATTGTCTACTATGCACGTTTTAAATAAACAGTAAATATATCAAAATAATTAAAAACAGCTACTATTAAAATAATGCCACCAGGTTCAGTAAATTCAGTAAATTCAGTAAATTTTCTGTCCTTTATTTGGTCTTCTTATTTATTTATTTATTTTATTTTATTAAATTTATACCCCGCCCTTCTCCTTGTTAGGACCCAGGGCGGCGCACAGGCATTATTAAAACCACAAAATACAAAATACAAAATCGATTAAAATATATTAAATTATTGGACCTGTGCTAAAAACCCATTTTAAAACCATACCAAATTAATTTTAATTTTAAAAGTCAGAAGTAGGGGCTATCCTAGGCCGGCTTGTTGGAATAGATACGTCTTAAGACGTTGGCGGAAGAGGCGGAGGTCCAAGATAGTGCGAAGGTCGGGGGGTAGGTCGTTCCAGAGGGCCGGGCCCGCCACAGAGAAGGCCCTTCCCCTGGGTGTTGCCAGCCGGCATTGCCCCGCTGATGGCACCCGGAGAAGACCCTCTCTGTGGGAGCGGATCGGACGAAGGGATGTATGGGGCAGGAGACGGTCTCGTATATAGCTAGGCCCCGAGCCATGGAGCGATTTAAAGATGGTCGTCAGCACCTTGAAGCGCACTCGAAAGGCCACAGGCAGCCAGTGCAGCTCGCGCAGGAGAGGTGTTACGTGGGTTTGCCTTGAGGCACCCATAATCACCCGCGCGGCCGCATTCTGTACTAACTGTAGCTTTCGAGTGCACCTCAAGGGGAGCCCCATGTAGAGAGCGTTACAGTAATCCAGCCGGGATGTCACAAGCGCTTGAGTGACTGTGCGAAGGGCTCCCCGGTCCAGTAAGGGGCGCAACTGGCGTATCAGGCGTACCTGATAGAACGCCCCCCTGGCCACGGCCGTCACATGGTCCTCCATGGACAGCCGCGAATCCAGGAGGACGCCCAAGTTGCGCGCCCTCTCCACGGGGGCCAGTTGTTCGCCCCCAATGGCCAGTGTTGGACTTATCTGGCTGAACCGGGGTGCCGGAAACCACAGCCACTCGGTCTTGGACGGGTTGAGTCTGAGTTTGTTACTACCCATCCAGATCCGTAGAGGCCAGTTTGGTTTCTTTGGCAGTCAGTAAATCTTCAAGGTATATTAGTTTCAGTGCATCTTCTTCACTGTCCTTCAGATATTCTCCAATGCCCTTTTTGATTCTTCAACTTCAATTTACAACGTTTCATGCCCACCTATTTTCCTTACTAAGTAGACAAAATATTAATTTTATATTATCATTTATTAATAGGTAATATAGATGCATTAATATTTATAATATTAATATTATGGTTGGTCAGGCAGCCAGAGGTTTACACTGGATTTTCCATTTTTATCCACCTATTGAGTCCTTTCCAAGGACCTAGGAGGCACACATGTCATTTGATGGTTTTTAAAGGTATTGTCACAAGATGTAAACTCTTTTAAGTAAAGCTGCACTTGCCTAATGCTGATTTTGTCAATGCCAATGGTGTTCAAGTGGTCTGCATATGTTCTGGGAGTGCACACACTATCACTATCAGTACTATGTTTGCTTTCTTTTGTCAATGTTGTTTTACTTCTACTTGCAGGTCTTTGTATTTTGTGATTTTCTCCAGTTCTTCTATTATGCCATCTCCAGCTACTGCCATGTGCACTAGCTAGACTTTTTGTCTTTCTTATCCATAGTTGTAAAGTATGATATGTAATGATGTTGAAGATTACAATAGCTTCTACATTATTTTTCTTCCTGCAAATGCTGGAGGAACCCAAATGAGTTCCATGAATGTTCTTAGAAAAATGATGAGTGGTTGTAATTTCAGGCATTTTATTTTAAAACTGGCCTAAAAAAGAAATGATATTTCACAAAACTCAATGGGTCATTGTAAGTGTAGAGGAGAGATTAATAGAATTTTCGCAGATGTATATTTTGTAAGATGTCCATATGGCAGCCATTGCATGAGTAGGAAAGAGCAAATCATTTTATAAGAATGTCCACAGTATGTTCCCAAAATTGGGATCCCTGAGAATGGGAATAGCAATAGCATAGATTTAGACTTATATTCCGCTTCATACTGCTTCCAGCCCTCTCTAAGTGGTTTACAGTGTCAGCATATTTCCCCCAACAATCTGGGTCCTCATTTTACCCACCAGAAGGATGGGAGGCTAGGTCAACCTTGATCCTGGTGAGATTCGATCTGCCAAACTGCTGGCAGCCGGTGATCAGCAGAAGTAGCCTGCAGTACTGCACTCTAACCACCGTGCCACTGTGGCTCCTGGGATGGGATGATGCTAGTATAATCTGCCTGAAGTCCTGAGCAAAACATATTTGCAGAATGTCAGCAGAATTGTTTCTTAATCTCCATATGTGACTCAAAATAGCAGAGCAAGAAAAATAAAGGCGGAGGAGATGTAAATGGCAGACATTGCTTTTCTTAAAGGGATTGAAGCAGAGGTGGTATTCAGCCAATTCTGACAGGTTCTGAGAACTAGTTGCAGAAATTTTGAGTAGTTTGGAGAACTGGCAAAGAGGCTGGCCCCACTCCTGCTGCCTCCCTGCCTCATCCCCTCCCTGCCTCCCAGCTGATTTTCTTTTGTTGCCCTGAACAGGAGAACAGAGCTAGAAAGCAGGTTAGGAGGGGGGGGGGTATTTTGCAGTTCCTTCTCATGTTAATCTCTTCTAAATTGTAGGTGCTTGTTTCAGCATCCTCAGATAAAAGATTCTAAGCAGCATGAATATGTTCTAATAATGTGGCTTTTCATAATAAGCAGGTCAGACTAAATTTGGACCATGATAATTACGCTGGTTTTCCCACAGTATTCTATGAAAACTCTGAACGTTTGAGTGCAGCAGTCTCTAAAAATATGTGGAAACATCTGCATTTACTCCTGCATTTACTCTATTTTTAGTCCCCAATTCAGGATGTCCTGAGTGAATTCAACTCCTTGCATAATAATAAGAAAGAAAATAATACTCCAAGAAGCTTTCAGATAATGTTTGTGGTTCTATAGAAAATTGGTCCTATTTCATAGTATTCTTTTTCTTTGTTATTTTTTAATCATTTTGAATTGTTCTGTTATTACTCTTACAATGTTATTTATCACAGTAGAGTTCTTAATTTGTAACAGGGATTACATGTGAAATGTTATCATTAGTCTTAGATTCATCTGTCCATTGTTCTCAGGGCTGTAAAAATCCACCAACTAATGGAACTGAATTTTGATTTATCTTCCACACTCAGTTTGCCTTTTTTTTTTGGGACTGAATTGATAAAAAATCTGTTACATGTATGTATCCAACACTGAAATATTGAAATTGCATTGAAATGTCATGTTGACAATGGCATTTCTAGGGCCCTTTTATGTGTTACAATTTATAATGTCTTTACCCCTTCGCTGTTACAAGATGTTTCATTGATCTGTAAAGATGTTTCTTTTCTTACATTTTTAACTGTCTCCTTTTATGCAAAGACTTCATTGTTGGAAATCGTCTTTATTGATGCTGAGAAGACTTGCAGGCAATTTGTGCTCCATTAATGATTCTTTTGGGGACAATTTGCATGCTTGCAAAGAAGCATGTCAAACTGGTAATGCTGAATAAGGATATAGGGGATCATCTGATACTTATATTTGAACATTCATTTATAAAAAACGATGCACTTGTCTCCATCAAGCCATTAGTTTGGATTTGGTGAATAGTGATTACTGTTCATTTTGTATTGCATGCACATAATTGCTAGGAACTAGAACAAAGAAATATTTTTCTTTACATTTAATGCATGAAATACCTATAACGAGAAGGACAACTGAGGTTGAATGGAGCACATACGTTTTTATGACACCATTTTGAAATAGCCGTATCAAATATCTCATAGCAAATAAAGGAGAAATAAAATGGGCTTAAATAAATAATAGATAACTTTCTTGCTGTTTTTGTGGTAGATTTTCTTTAGGTGGTATTGATGAAGAAGTTTGCTTATTCAAGTTACAGTGAATTTTAACTTTTTTTTCAGATTTGTTTAGATCAGTGGTAGTCAACCTGGTCCCTACCGCCCAATTGTGGCATTGCAGCATTCATGGTGGGTGGTAGGGGTTTTGTCCAATACTGAAGCACTTTCCTTTTTTTAAGTTAATTGATTTCCCTATTTTATAAATCCCCATTACTGTGGAACCGGTGGGCAGTTAGAAAATTTTACTACTAACAGAGATACAAAAGTGGGCGGTAAGTATAAAAAGGTTGACTACCCCTGGTTTAGATGAAAAAAGAATTGTATGGCCATGACCAAATCTAGATTTTTTAAAATATCTCATGATGTTTCCAAATATTGATCATATTACCATAAAGCCACTTGGAGATCAATTGGAAAGTGCATGGCAAGAGCCAAATTAATTTGCTCCTAATGAAACAATGAACAATGAGCTGAGGTTTCAGACTATGCTGTAAATTTAGTGATTCCACTTGCCCCCCCCCCTCCTGACATCTAAAGGTTTTCATTATCTTATCCATGGATATTACTGAATCACTCCCACCTCCTTTGAGAGAAAGGGAGAAATAGTGTTTTATGGATAGAATTGGACATGCTATCTAGCTACTATGTATAAGATGTATGCAGATGTGGGATCCTACTGGTTTAACAAATGGTTTCTTTGCATAAGCACTAGGATGCACGCTGCATGTGTGTGCACAATTTAGAGAATACTTACCTTTTGGATTCCTGCTTGGGAAGGAAAACAACTGAGGCGTAGCAATCCACTCTGCTGCACAACTCAGCTGAGCAGATAAAGGTAGGTAAAGAGCAGGAGAGGGTGGGTGGGCCCACTTGCTCATGGGAGTGAACCTGTTTGCTTCCAGCTGATCTTCGGAGCTACAGGTTCGCCAGTCTCTAATTGCCAAGAGTCAGATACAAGTGAATGGATAACATGTACAGTGGTACCTCTGTTCACGAACGCTTCTGTTCACGAACAACTCGGTTCGCGAACAGAAAAGTTCATCAAAATATGCTCCGGTTCACGAACTCCGCTTTGGTTCATGAACAGAAAAGTTCATCAAAATATGCTCCGGTTCACAAACTCCGCTTCGGTTCACAAACTCCGCTTCGGTTCACGAACAGAAAAGTTCATCAAAATATGCTCCGGTTCACAAACTCCGCTTCGGTTCGCGACCAGAGTCAGTTCAAGAATTAAAACCAAAAAAAGAGATCAGAACGGATTAACCGGATTTACATTAAACCCTATGGGAAACTGTGCCTCGGTTCACAACCAATTCGGTTCGCGACCAGAGTCAGTTCACGAATTAAGTTCGTGAACCGAGGTACCACTGTATATGTATATTATATGTATAGACAGAAGGAGAGAAGAATTGATCTTTTCATGCATAGTTAGTTAGGGGCATGGGAAGGCTGTCTAACTAAAACTGTGCTCTTTAAAAAGGAGTTCATCATGCATTTTTGTAAGAAACTTTTCATTTTGGCTATTTATGATGTGTCCCAATACTTTCTGTCATCTTTCTAAGAATTGATCTGAGAAATAAACGAGAAAGATTAATAGGTAAAGAAAATCAGTCTCCAGGTCACTTATAATAAAGCGTGTTTTGGGCTAGTATCTTCATCTGTCACTGATACTTAAAGAAGTTTCTAGATCACAAAATTCAAATGTATGAACTAAGTAGAATTATGTGAAAAGTTGGGGTTGTTCTTTCCTTATCAGGCAAACATTTGGGGCTTATCCTATTAATCTGGAATAATTGTTCTTTATTTTCAAGACCCCGTATCTTTTATGGAGACAAACATAGCAAATAGCCTGCACAATTTTTTTTTAAATGACCGTATTCTATTGACATGGTTTCAAAAATGCCATCTGTTAGAAATGGTGTTTGTTACCTCATTAATTCTATTCTTAGACTATCTCATTCTAAACCTACCTCCTTTTCCAGTGACAGAAAAGGAGGTAGGCAAAACATATGGCAACTTTTCAGTTTTCTCTGCCTGGTAACAGAGTTTGTGAACTCTGTTAATGTGAATTAACGCTAATTAATCAAATGTAAATTATAAATGTTCTTTTTTTAACATGTGGACAAAAGGCATGGCCTTTCAGGGATCTGCGTAGGCTTCATGCGTCTTTATTTGACTGGGTTTTTTAGTTTCGCCAGATTAGCACCAGATGTAAATATTAAGATTTGACTCAAGCAATAGGCTTTGACCTCTCTTTAGTGGTGTACCATTAAGCAGAGTAAGCACGTGCTTAGGCCACCAGACCCAAAGGAGGCACCACAGAAAGAAAAAAAGAACCCAATGAAGATTTGTACAGTATGTACAGACGGGGGTGGGGACACACACACACCAAGAGTTGTCAATGCTTAGGGCACCAGTGAGCCTTAATCTGCCACTGTCTCTCTTAGATGCAGGAGACTTTACATTTGTGTGACCAAATTGCTTTATGCGCTGGTAAAGGAATAAAGATTCTGAAGTTTGAATGTGTTTTGCAGAGCTTAATAAAAGCAGATAGGGCCCAAATGTACTTTCTTTTCCTAATGATCCAGGGTGCTAAAATGTCTAAACTGTGAAGATAATAACCTGAATATTCCAGTGTTTCTATGGTTTTTTTGGCTTTTTGCAGGGCTCCAAATATTCTCAGATTCTCAGATTAACAGAGTTGGAAGGGGCCTTGTAGATGATCTAGTCCAACCCTCCACCCAAGCAGGAGACCCTACACCATTTCTGATAAATGGCAATCCAATCTCTTCTTGAAAGTCTCCAGTGATGAAGCTCCCAAACTTCCAAAGGCAAGCTGTTTCATTGGTTGATGGTTCCCACTGTCAGAAAATTCCTCCTTATTTCTAGGTTGAATCTCTCCTTGATCAGTTTCCAACCATTGTTCCTTGTCTGGCTTTCAGGTGCCGTGGAAAATAGTTTGATCTCTTCCTGTCTGTGGAAGCCCCTCAGATATTGGAACATTGTTATCATGTCTCCCCTGGCCCTTCTCTTCACTAGACTAGCCATGCCCAGTTCCTTTAATCATTCTTCATATGTTTTAGTCTCCAGTCCCCTAATCATCCTGGTTGCTCTTCTCTGCAGTTTTTCTAGAGTCTCAACATCTTTTTTATAGTATGGTGACCAAAATTAGACACCGTTCTCTAGGTGTGGTCTTACTAAGGCTTTATAGACTGGTATTCACACTTGATCTTGATTGTATCCCTGTTAATGCAGTTTAGGACTGCATTCCCTTTGTTGGCTGCTGCTGCAGCACACTGCTGTCTCATATTTAGCTGGTTGTCCAGTAGGATTCCAAGATCTGTCTCACAGTTACTGCTATTAAGCCTGGTTTCACCCAGTCTATATGTTTATTTTTGGTTTTTCTGGCCTAAGTTTAAGACTTTACTTTTCTCTATATTGCATTTCATTTTATTAGTTAGGGCCCAGTGGTCAAGTCGATCAAGTTCCATCTATGGCTGGGGAACTCTGGGAGTTGAAGTCCACCAGTCTTAAAAGAGCCGACTTTGCAGACCTCTGCTCTACCCGATTCCATTGTTACATCCTCAACCCCCCACAGCTTCAACCTTAAACTGTCTACCATGGACCTCACCCCATTCCTAAGAGGTCCATAAGGGAAGTGCATAAGAGCACCAGCATGCCTACCATCCCTGTCCTACTGTCTCCATTTATTTGAACCCATTTACTCTGTTCATATTTATGTTTATACTTATACATGTTATCTTTTACATGTTTGATAAACTAAACAAACTAACTAAATAATAGTTATAACCATGTCTAAACGATGAGAATAACAGTTTACTGATCATCATCATTATAATTCCAAAGGTCTTTCATTCATGCTAAACTTTCAGATAAAATCGCTCCCACAGAGAATCGCTCCCACAGAGAGGGACTTCTCCGGGTGCCGTCCACTAGACTGTGTCAGCGGGCGACGCCCAGAGGAAGGGCCTTCTCTGTGGCGGGCCCAGCCCTCTGGAACGACCTCCCCCCCGACATTAGAACAACTACGGACCTCCGCTCCTTCCGTCAAAAACTGAAAACACACTTTTTCTGCTTGGCCGGCCTTGGTTAGTCTCTACCTCTGGGGTGTTTAGGGAATTTAGTTTTAATGGGGTTTTTTAGCGCAGGGACGATCAATTTAATCTGCTTTTATCTATTGTATTTATTGTTTGTATATATTTTATATGTTTTAATTTTCCTGTGCACCGCTCCGAGTCCCCTTGGGGAGAAGACGCGGTATACAAAATTAAATATTATTATTATTATTATTATTATTATTATTATTATTATTATTATTATTATTATTATTATTATTATTATTATTATTATTATTATTATTATTATTATTATTATTATTATTATTATTATTATTATTATTATTATTATTATTATTATTATTATTATTATTATTATTAAAATATAATAAGTCGGTGTCTTCAATAAAAACATATTTCATTCTACTGTCAATAAGATAAAATTTGTCTTTAACCTGGATATTTTATTAATGTAGTGTTAGTAATGAACTAAGTGCAGTATCTTGTGTAGGTCAATACCTTTGTGGCTCTTATTCATTTGACTAGTCCTTTTAAAGTATATCCATTAGCTAACAGGTAAATTTGAGAGCAGAGAAATGATTATCATCCATTTAGGTTCATACCCACAATTTTCTCTTTCAACATTGTGAGAGGACACATCAGACAATAAGTTCCCCTGACAGAAGGCTAACTTTGGGAATTCAAGTACAGACTTCATAACAAAAGTAGAGTGATAAACTATTAGGTACTAAAAGATTAACAAAATGAATAAAGCACAGAAAAAGACTCAAGGCAAAAGCTGAAACAAATATTAGGCTGGCAATATTTTTAAAATATTCTTTTTTACTGTGTTATTGGAATTGTGTATTAATAATAGCTCCAGGGAGTCTGTCAATTGACTTTATTTTGTTTAAGTAAACACTATTTTTTTCTTATACTATTGATGTAAACTGGTATTATAGCTTTCTCTTCCATGCTGTAAGGTGTATAAAAAAATAGAATTCAACTACAGGGTATGTTATTCCAAATAATGTTGCACCCACAGAGTGCTGCTCCTGAGTTATTATTCAAAATTCAAGAATTCCTCCTTTGTACATTCCAAAATTGAAGAACTGCACCAATGCACTTATGAGACTGATTGGTGAAGTGAATTTGTTAAAATATCAGTGACATGCTTAAAAAAAAGGTATCTTTAGTGAACATAGAAATGTACTGTATGTTTTAAAACAACATATACTTTTAAATAGGCATTGTAATGCAAATCTTAAAATTGGGTTGTTCCCATAACAGGAAAACAACTCATATAATATAATTATTTTATCTTTATTTTATTACATAGGTTATTTATTATAACTATCCATATGATATTATAGTTAATAAATACTGTAACCATATGCCCTTTATATTAGAAGACAGATGTTTAATTCAGAAAGTGGCCCTGTAGATTGATGTATTTTTCAACAACTCATTTATGCACTTTATTATAGTCATTTAACTTTTACAGTTCAAATAGTGCCACTTAAGGCATAGCCTTTTACATTCATGTGAACAATATGAAAATAGAACTTTAAAAAATAAATAAATTCTTATATAGTGTTTGATTTTAGATATTTTTATTAGAATGTGCATTTTCGTAAAGCTTTTCTTGGTTTGCTTTTGGATTTTCCTTTGTGAAGCAAAGTTATAGAACAATTTGTTCTATCCTTGTGCACCTCTTTTAGATATGTCCCCTTTTTCAGGTTTATTCCTGATTTTTTCCCCATGAAAATATGATCAATATAGTTGCAGGCTATACCAGTGATGGTGAACCTTTTAGGCACCGAGTGCCCAAACTCCACGCACGCATGCCCAAATGGAAAGGTGCATGCGCATGTGAAGGCAGACATGCACGCATGTACAGCAGAGACCCAAAGACCAGCTGGCCAGTGGGAGGTGGGGCATCCCAACACTGGCAGCACAGCAAAAGGTAAGATTTTTTTTCTTTTGTAAGCTTCTGTTTCATTGTTTGCAGGGAAACAGAAGCTCATGAAAGAAATGCCACCTGGGGGGATGATGTGTGTGCCAGCACAGAGGGCTCTGCATGCCACCTCGGGCACACGTGCCATGGGTTCACCCTCTCAGGGCTATACCATTCATAGGTCCAGGTAGGAATACTACCACCCCTGCTTTTAATAATTGTGCTCTGAGTGATCAGCTCTGCTCAGGTTTATTAGTGCCGTATGCAACTTTAAAAGGCTCCAGTGTGAAAGTGACTTTTTAAATGCCATTTGCAGACTGCTGGCTTTGATGGAACTACAACTGGCAATGATAGCTTTTGAGACAATGGACATTTCCTGCCTGACTGGCTGTATACTCTTTATGCATTCATCCTCTTTACAGAATTTTCCTTTTAGGCTGAACATAAGCAGAGATTGCTCTGAACAGAAACACTAGAACCAGCCAATATTATTTACCTGCGGGATCGCATTCTGCCCCATACATCCCTTCGGCCGATTCGCTCACACAGAGAGGGATTTCTCCGGGTGCCGTCCACCAGGCAATGCCAGCGGGCAATGCCAGCGGGCGACGCCCAGGGGAAGGGCCTTCTCTGTGACGGGCCTGACCCTCTGGAATGTCGGGCCCTGACATTAGAACGACCACGGACCTCCGCTCCTTCCATCAAAAACTCAAAACCCACCTGTTTCATCTAGCCGGCCTGGCCTAATTTCATCTTTCCCGCCTCAGTTTGTAATTTTAAATTATGTGATTAGGTTTTAAGGTTAAGTTTTTAATTTTTATAAATTTGTACAGGGGATTATTTAATTCGATTTTAGTTTATATGTATTGTTGATTGTTATAGTTTTAATTTTTACCTGTATACCGCCCCAAGTCCCTTCGGGAGAGGGGGCGGTCTAGAAATCCAATAAATAATAATAATAATAATAATAATAATAATAATAATAATAATAATAATAATAATAATAATAATAATAATAATAAATAACCTTGTTCTTGTTTTCAATCCATAACACGAGTTAAATTTATTTATTTATTTATTTTTCATATTTATAACCCGCTCCCATCTCACAACAAGGGACTCGGGGCGGCGAACATAGAATTAAATCAATAAATACAAAATACAAATACATAGATATTAGATGCCTGTGTTGTAACCATTTTTAAAACCCTCGTTTATAATTGGCGGTGCTGGGGTTACGCAAGACCGGCTAATTGAAAGAAGTGAGTCTTAAGACATTTGCGGAAGAGGCGGAGGTCAGGAATGGTGCGGATTTCAGGGGGCAGGTCGTTCCAAAGGGCCGGCCCTGCCACAGAGAAGGCCCTCCCCCTGGGCGCCGCCAGTCGACATTGCCCGACTGACGGCACCCTGAGGAGGCCCTCTCTGTGGGAGCGTGTCGGTCCCAGGGATGTATGGGGCAGGAGACGGTCTTGCAGATAGCTAGGTCCCGAGCCATGGAGTGTTTTGAAGATGGTCGTTAGGACCTTGAAGTGCACCCGAAAGACCACAGGAAGCCAGTGGAGCTCGCTTAGGACAGGTGTTATATGGGAGTGTTTAGGCGCTCCCGTAATTATCCGTGCGGCCGCGTTCTGGACTAACTGTAGTCTTCGGGTGCACTTCAAGGGAAGCCCCATGTAGAGAGCATTGCAATAGTCAAGTCGAGATGTGAGTGACTGTGCGTAAGGCTCCCCGATCCAGTAAGGGACGCAAGTGGCGCATCAGGCATACCTGATGGAATGCCCCCCTGGCCACGGCCGCCACCTGGTCTTCCATAGTCAGCCGGGAGTCCAGGAGGACACCTAGATTGCGTGCCTTCTCCACAGGGGCTGGTGTTTCGCCCCCAATGGCCAGAGTTGGAATAATCTGGCTGAAACGGGGTGCCGGAAGCCACAGCCACTCAGTCTTGGACGGGTTGAGCCTGAGTTTGTTACTACCCATCCAGATCCGTACAGCCTCCAAGCACCAGGACATAACCTCGACGGCATCATTGGGGTGGTCCGGGGTGGATATGTACAGCTGGGTATCATCAGCGTACAGATGATATCCCACCCCAAAACCACGGATGATCTCACCCAGCGGCTTCATATATATGTTGAACAGCAGGGGCGAGAGGACCGACCCCTGAGGGACCCCACATAAGAGGGATCTAGAAGTCGACCTCTTCCCCCCCGTCAACACATATTGTGACCGACCAGAGAGGTAGGACGAGAACCACCGTAGAACGGTGCCTCTCAGCCCCAACCCCCCCAGTCGGCGTAATAGGATACCATGGTCGATGGTATCAAAAGCCACTGAGAGGTCTAATAGGACTAGGATAGAGGAAAATCCTCTATCTCGTGCCCTCCAGAGATCATCGACCAATGCGACCAATGCCGTCTCGGTACTGTGCCCGGGTCGGAAGCCGGACTGGCGCGAATCTAGATAGTCAACTTCATCCAAGTGTCGTGGAAACTGTTGGGCCACCACACTCTCAACAACCTTCACTAGAAAGTGGAGGTTGGAGACGGGACGATAGTTTTCTAATAATGCCGGATCCAGGGACGGCTTCTTGAGGAGGGGCCTCACCACCGCCTCTTTCAAGATGGTAGGTAAGGACCCCTCACTCAGAGATGCGTTGACAATGCCCTGAAGCCAGCCTCGTATCGTCTCCCAGGATTCCAGTACAAGCCAGGAGGGACACAGGTCCAGTAAACATGTGGTGGCCCTGAGTCTCTTTGACAGCTTGTCCATATCTTTGATAGTAACAAAGTCAAACTCCTCCCACAATGGTGTCTCAAGAGCTGCTTTGGCACTCTCGACAGGGCTATTGACAATGGAGGGTAACTCGCTTCGAATCCGAGTGATTTTCTCCTGCAGATAAATCCCAAATTCCTCTGCTCGACCCTGTAAAGAGGCTTCCCGCGGCCTCTGTTGGAGGAGGGAGCGGGTTACCTTAAACAGGGCGGCAGGGCGGTTTTCTGCGGATGCAATAAGTGTGGCACAATATTCACGTTTGGCCAGCCTTATTGCCACTAAATTAGTCCTAATGTGGTCTCTTATTAGTGTTCGGTCGGATTCAGAGCGAGATGATCTCCATCTGCTCTCTAGGCGTCTCCTGTGGCGTTTCATCCCCCTGAGCTCCTCGGTAAACCAAGGGGCCCAGGTGATTCGTCGCCGCAAGAGAGGCTGCAAGGGCGCGACTCGGTCCAAGGCCCCGGCGGCCGCACTTAACCATGCAGTCACTAGGTCCTCAGCCGAGTCGCGGAGCAAGTCCGCAGGAATTGGCCCAAGCTCCTTCTGGAACCTTAACGGGTCCATCAGGAGCCTGGGGCGGAACCATATAGGGATGTTTGGTTCCACCTCCTCACAGTGAGGTGTGGCGGTCGGAAAGTCGAGCCGAAGGAGAGCGTGATCTGTCCATGACAGGGGTGTGATGACTAAATCCCCTACTCCCAGATCACTACTCCACTGACCCGAGACGAAGATGAGATCCAAAGTGTGTCTGCCCTCATGAGTAGGGCCTAGAACTACCTGAGTCAGGTCCATGGCTGTCATGGAAACCATGAACTCCCGAGCTACACCAGAGGTCTCACCTGCAGATGGCAGGTTAAAATCCCCCATGACTACAAGTCTGGGGGTTTCAACCGCCACCCCGGCTATAACCTCAAGCAGCGCGGGCAGGGCTGTTGTTGTATAGCGAGGAGCCAGGTATACAACTAACACGCCCAACTGCCTCCCTAGGCCCCACTTCACAAGGAGGGACTCACACCCGGTCGTCTGAGGGACTGTGGTCTCCTTTGGCTCAAGACCTTCCCTAACCATGATCGCCACTCCCCCACCCCTCCCTAAGGCCCTGGGCTGATGGAAGGCTCGGTATCCTGGTGGGCACATTTCTACGAGGGGATGTCCTCCCTCGTGGCCCAACCAGGTTTCCGTAATGCCAATCAGGTCCGGGTCCCCCTCCAACACAAGGTCATGTAAGAGAGGGGCTTTTAGTACCACGGACCTGGCGTTGCATAGCATCAGTCCAAGGCCCCGGGTCTGCGGTTCTTGCTCACCTAGTCTGCGATGAAGGAAAGGGGAGTTGGAGCACGTGATCACCTGTAACCATCGGCCACGACGCTCCAACTGATGGTGTCCATCCCCCCTTCCACCATCCCTGCCCCTGCCCCTCCCCAAGACCGTATTGATGGCAAATACCCTAGTGGGACCGACCCTTCCTCCATCCCCCTTCGTCTTTTCATTTCCGCATATTGCCGGCCTTCTCTCTTGGCGTTCCCCTAATTGGTCCCCCCACCCCCCTTCCCTGGGAACCCCTAAAAGTCGGATTAAAAATTTACACAGGAATCCCCTGAGCCTGCGCTTCGCCCACCTCTTAGGATTAATAAATGTTGCAGATCTTCAACACTGTGGGATAAATAGGGAGACAGATACAAGGGAAGTGCTGTATATGTAGCTTGCCAAAGTGTACCTTTTGACCAATCCAGATTTTTCATGATGTTGTGAAAGAAAGAAAAGAATTACAGCAGTTAAAATCACTTTTTGGCATTCATGGGAAAAAAGATTATTATGAAAGCAAGGTGACCATGGAAACATATGAAAGGCCCAAAACTATAAAATATTTTTAACATTAAAGCCCCCATTCTGAATTTGGAACAGATGTTTCAAGTTTAGGCATCTGACACACCTCTAAACATTGGCTTATTTTAGGTTAGGCAAGATGTTTTTGTAGATCAATATTGTGTGCATTAATTTCAGAAGTGGGGATTCTGAATCTTAGATGTACGAGAAGGAATCAGAAGTTGAACTTGAGAATTTTCACCTTGAAGATAAATGCACAGACATGCCTCAAACATTTCTAGAAGGGATTCAGAAGGAGTACATAACATTGAATAAGGGGGACTCTTATGGCAGAATTAAAATTTATTTAAATATATTGTTTTTGAGGTAGTTTTATCACATTTGCCATTTTTAGATATTTTGTTTCCAAAATGGTTTCTTTTTTGGAATGAGTCTGTCTATCATCTTCAATTTTCATTAAACTTGTATAAAGCTTCTATCACCCACCATTGAAAGAAACTTAGCCAGGGTAATGAAACTTATGCTGAATGTTGTTAATATCCAAAAACTGTAAACAAGCAATTTCTAGGAGAGATCAAGAGTAGAAGTAGACAATCCCTGTATCCAGAATGTGTTCTGACCTAGGCTTCCTGAGAAAGCATAAATCACAATCTTAGTCCCAAAAATCCTCTTTTATTTATTCAGCTGGAAATTATGGTCATTCCCAGCCCATAAGGCTTTACAAACAGTTTGTGAAGGTTCTGACAGATGTCTGCTCGAATTGCCACAGTCTTTCAGGGGAATGTTGATAAACGCCCACCTTATCTACTGCCAGAGACCTAATTGCCAAATGCAGAAGAAGGCCAAACTTAGCACAGAGTCAAACAGAACTTTTCAAAGCTTGAACCGACCAGATGAACTAATTGCTTCCTGCAAAAACTCATGTCCTGTTTGCTCCTCTTTTATGTCTTAATGCAGCGACCAATAATCTCCAAGCCTTACTCCCAAGTCAACCCTTTTTTCTTAATTGTTCTTGCCTTCTGGCAGATCTGCGCACACTGTGAACAGGTTCCTGCTGTTCTTCTGCCTTGCTGTCAGGCTCCAGAGGCAGCAAATAACTACCAGAGGGTCTTGGTCCCCTCTCTGCCTCTGATGCAGAGCTGTCACTCAAGTCTTCTCCAGACTCCAGGACCGGCCCATGTTCCTCCTCCTCATTGTCCAAATCTGTGGGTCCACAATAGAATGGCATCCACCATGTCCTGTGGAAAGATAGCTTTTCTTTGGCTCCCAGAGCTCTAAAATGCACCTGAAATGACTTCTTGAAGTCTCCTAATAGGGAGCTATTTTATGGGTTGCTTATGGGTGATCACAATCCCTCTACTTGTTTGAACAAAAATTCTGAGAAGCTGATGTATTCTCTGCCTCCTTATACCTCTTTGGTCATCGGTTTGCCATTGCTTCCCTAGAAGCCCAATGTATAACCATTTTCAAACCATTAAAAAAAACCCCATAACTCATTTGACATAACTGACAAGAAAAAATAATAATGAAAAAGGATTCTAATCATCTCAAATATTTGGCTGTTTTTTGAAATGAAAACAAATTTTGCAGCATATTCTAGTTTTTTTCTTTTCCAGTTTTTCTTTAAAGTCTGCATGTCAGAAAATGTATATTTCAGTCACCAAGTGAGAAGTTAATCTTCTCTCTAAAGTATTCAACAATACAAAATTAAGACTCTTAACTCACTGTATTTTCAAATATCATAGCAAAGCAATAACTGATGTCACTGACAGTTAATTTTGGGAACTGATTGAATTACCTTTTCCAGACCAAGTAAGCTTTAACACCTCTTTCAGAAGGAATACTGTAGCTCCATTTGCTGTAGTACCAGCATATTATTTTGCTGTACTGTGGATCTTCTATTGATAATGAAGTGCTTGTTCTGAATTATGAAGCAATTTAAGGATGCCTTTTGACTCCAGTCAATGATATTGACAATTTAATTGTTATCATTACTTCACATGAACTATGACTTTGCAGCGCATGAACAGAATATTAACACGGGTAATTTCAGTTTGCTGCACTGACACAGACATTTCTCCCCAGGTACATTGGTTGTTAGGAGTAGGGATGGGTGCATAAGTCAATTTTGCTTCCTCTCTGTTTCTCATATTTCAGGCTTTAATTCATTGCTGTAACAGTTTGCAACTTTTTTCTAAAAAAAAAGAATCAATAGAAAAATGTCTTATATTTCTCTTAATGCTAGTGTATTCTCACAGTGCATTCTGTATGCACATATGCTTAACAAATGCCATGTTTGCAAGTAGTTTCCTGCTAGGTCAGGAATGGACAACCTACCGTATTTTTTGGATTATAAGACGCACCTTTTTTTCCTCTAAAAAGAGGCTGAAAGTCTGGGTGCGTCTTACATATCGAATACAGCATTTTTTGCCTCCTGAAATCCCACCCCTTCACCAAAATGGCCATGCACATACCCTTATGGAGGCTTCCAGAGAGCTCCTGCAGGCTGGGGAGGGCAGAAATGAGCAAAAAACAGGGCATTTTTGCCCACCCCCACAGTCCCCCACAGTCCCCAACACAGTCTATAAGCCTCTATAAGGCTATGCATGCAATCTTTTTGACCAAAAACCGGGCCATTATCACAAAAAAAGGGCCGTTTTTTCTTCGTTTTGCCCTCTGCCCCAGGAGCACTCTGCAAGCCCCCCCAAGGCTATTCATGCCTTTTACTTGAAAAAAACGGACCCATTTTTGCAAAAAATGGGCCGTTTGGGGGAAGTTTGCACAGTACAAAAAGTTTTTTCCCCTTTTTGGAAAGCTGTTTAGTTAGAGTGATTGATGAGAATTATGTTGGTCAAGTACTGTGCCTGCAGAAACAAAGATTTGTTCCAAAGGTGGTCAGTGATTTCCTTCTCCAGCACATGGGTAAATACACCTGGAAACTTCTACCTACCTACCTACCTACTCTCTCTCTCTCTCTCTCTCTCTCTCTCTATCCCTCTACCTACCTATCTACACTCTCTCTCTTACTATGAATCTACTGTATTTCTCTCCCCCCTCTATATACCTACCTACCTGCTCTCCCTGCCTCCCTCCCTATCTACTGTATTTCTCTCTCTCTCTCTCTATTTATCTCTCTCTATTTCTCTACCTACCTACCTACCTACCTAAATACCTACCTATCTACACACTCCCTCCCTCCCTCCCTACCTACTGTATTTCTCTCACTCCCCCTCTCCCTATCTACCTACTCTCTCTCTCCCCCTACCTATCTACTGTATTTCTCTCTCTCTCTCTATTTCTCTCTGTCCCTCTACCTACCTACCTACCTACTGTATTTCCCTCCCTCCCTCCCTCTACCTACATAACTACACACACTCTCTCCCTACCTACCTAATGTATTTCTCTCTCTCTCTTTCTCTCTACCCCTCTACCTACCTATCTACACACTCAATCAATCAATCAAATTTTTTTTAATGCGCATGCGCGAGAAG
Source organism: Rhabdophis nuchalis (assembly GCA_039707465.1). NCBI lineage: Eukaryota > Metazoa > Chordata > Lepidosauria > Squamata > Natricidae > Rhabdophis > Rhabdophis nuchalis. The sequence goes on from CM077643.1 coordinate 66,966,352, forward strand.
ATGGCGGCGCGCCGTTGAGTCCCGTGCGGGCCGCGGAGGCCCACTGGTGGAAAAGGAGGAAAAATATGGTATGACTTCTGGGAAAGATCCTAAACAACTTAAAAAGTAGTAGCTGGAGCTGCTTCTCTATTATTGTTGAAAATAAGCATTGCATGAATTTTATTTTGTCATTCTCAGGAATAAAACATTAATGTAATTTCTAATGTAATAATTGTAGGCCTGCCTACAATTTGGGGGAAAGTGCAAATACGAAGAAATAAGCTTCCAGCCTGTTTAATCTTAAATCCTTTGTCCTGCATGAAATTTTGATGTTTTGAAATTTGAATGTAAAACATTCATGACAAGAGGGTAAATTTGGATAGTTTACTAGATACATATGGAAGACACCTCCAAATTGCTGCTTTGATGGAAGGCAGATCAGATTCAGATGGAAGGTAATCCCAATTCTCTCTATAAATCAGTGGAGGGATTCAAAATTTTTTACTACCTGTTCTGTGGATATGGCTTGGTGGGTGTGGTGTGGCTTGGAGGGTGTGGCTTGGTAAGTGTGGAAGGGGAAGGTTGCTGCAAAATCCCTATTTCCTTCCGATCAGCTGGGACTCAGGAGGAAGAGAATAGACGGGGGCAGGGCCAGTCAGAGGTGGTATTTACCGGTTCTCTGAACTACTCAACATTTCTGCTACCGGTTCTCTAGAATTTCTGCTACCGGTTCTCTAGAATTTCTGCTACCGGTTCTCCAGAAGTGGTCAGAACCTGCTGAATACCACCTCTGGTATGAACTAATGCAGTAATTTCCAGAAAAAGAAAAGGAGTTGGGGAAGAAATATGTTGCCAGAATATTTGCCCACTAGTATCCAGTGGGCAAATTCTTACAAGCTCTATCCACCAGTGGACCAGGAGTGAAATGCTACTAGTTCAGGGCAGTTTTCCCAAACTGGTAGTAAAAAATGAGAAAAGTTACTGAGAAAGAAAGATTGAAAGGAGAAAGAAAGAAAAAGAAAGAAAGGTTTGGAGGGAGGGAAAAAGAAGAGGAAAGAAAGACTACAAACCTGGCATTAGATGCAGCTTCAGAGGATAATCCAGGGCTGGAAGGGACCTGGAGGTCATCTAGTCCAACACTGCTCCAGAAGGACATTAGTAAAGTGAGTTTCTGTCTTTTGATTCCCCAGTTACATGACTACATAGCCACACCCACCCAGTCATATGATCCCACCAAGCCATGCCCACAGAGCCACGCCCACAGAACTGGTAGTATTTTTTTTTTATTTCACCACTGCAGTGGACCATAGTTTTTCTATCCCTGGTTTAGGAAAAGATTTGTAAATAGGATGCTATCACTATTAACATTACGTTTCAGACTACCCATTGAAGAAAAAGTCTTTTACCACCAGGAATGCCATTAGCTGAAAGCATAGTCTTAAACAAGACATATGCCAGTTGCTGCTATTTCCTCACCAAGCAGAAGGCCTATAGACATCTTCTGCAAATGATGTCCTATTTTGATTTGAGTGACCTCTTTATAAATATTCACTTAAAAATATATGGCAATATGTAACAATTCCTTTGTATGGGAAAAAGAATAATACTCACAACATGAATTTAACTATACAGCAAAAGTAGCCAGGAGAAACAAACTTCTCTACTATGAAATGCAAGAGTGCCTTTGCTGAAAGCAGAGTTAGCATTATACTGATCTGCATCTGCCAAATGTTTCTCTCTTGGAATGTCTGCCTATAATATTTGTTCTGCTTCATAGTCTGTTGTGATAATACATTAGGATGATGCCTTTACTATTTGTTTGGGAAAGCAGTGAGGGATGGAAGCTTTTCAATTACAGTATTCTCCATGAAATTAGAGCAATGCATAAGGTTTAAAAAAAATGTAGGCAAGACAGACAAAAAATTTTTCCTACTCAGCAGAGAGTTAAATGCAATCTTGTTCCATGAGCAACTGAAAGAAATAATCAAGGCTTACTCTGCCCGTAGGCTGCAAGAATCCAGCTACATTTTCCATTGCAATTTTAATTTGATAATGAAGCCTTAAAAAAGAAACCTTGTACTACCATGGTAGGTTCTCTAATTTACAGAAGGCAAAACTATAAGACAGAATGGCATTTGTATCATGGGGAGACCAAACCATGCAACATTAAAACATTGAGGATTTTTTCCGGGATCAGGAGCAGTTCTAGTCGATCTACCATTTTCAGTTTGGCCATTCAAAACTGGTCTTAAATACATATAGTATATTGAATCCAAGATTCTTGTATACTACATTACTAAATCTGGGCTGCCATTTTTCAGCTTTTGAAATGGGTTAATTATATTATTGCTCTTATTTTATATTCAGGCTCAATAAACAATAAGAAAGACACTATACAAAGGCATCCCCAGTAACAATCCCTGGCTTCAAAATTGCAGTGATCAGCCTTTCCTATGTAATGCAATACATGTGATGCAGGTCAAAATGGCTGTGGTTTTAGTTACTCAGTATGACCCACTATTTTAAAACAAGGCACCATCACTGTGGATAATCCAGCTATCATTGCATCATGTATTTACTGAGGAAACAATTACTTCAGTGCACAATTTATTGATTACAATAATAATAATAAAAAATTAATTTTGCCGTGTCTCAATAAATGGAAGCTAAATGCAAACTCCTTTGGAAGAAAGATTTCACGTATGACATGTTGATACCCCACATATTCCCTTATTAAGAGGAAATAAGCTGTATATCAACTCATAAAATGGAGGCTTGCCTAATCATAGTGCATAATTGCCTTTTATCAATTGATACATTAGATAGAGCTCCTTTTTAACGTAAAGGATTTTTCTATAGTAACATTCAGCTTGAATTGCTGTTAGTTGCCCTTGATCAGCTTCCTCAATGTTACTGCTTTTTAAACACCTGCTCAGCTTAAGCCAGGTATACTGTATGTTGTGTTATAATATCCTTTAATAACCCCACAACCATTTCATTTTCAGTCAAGGCTCTCTGGCCACATTACCTGAATTAAACCAGGTGATTACTTGAATTGTGATGCCCTATTTTATCCTAGATAGTCTTTGGAATAAAACACATTGATGGGTCCACCTTCCATGAGTGAAACAGCTTGAATTAGGGGGAAGAATGACAGTATTTCATCTGTATTCTTATCATATATAGCAGTGATGGCTAACCTTTTTTGGCTCAAGTGCCAAAAGCGGGGGGAGCGCAGGGGGGTCGTTCATGGGCATGCCACACCCATAATGCTATGTGTGTGACCCCCTGCTTTTGGCGTGCTTTTTTCGCCCTCCCCAGGCTCCAGAGGCTTTCTAGGAGCCTCGGGAGGGTGAAAACAGCCTCCCCTCCCCACCTCCAGAGGCTTCAGGAGCTTCCCTGAAGCCTCCAGAGGGCAAAAAATAGCCTCAAAAGAAGGCCTAAATCAGCTGGCCAGCACACACATGCGCGCTGGAGCTGACAGGGCAACGCCTCGTGTGCCCTAAGAAATGGTTCCGTGTGCCACCCATGGCACCCGTGCCATAGGTTCATCATCATCACTGATATATAGCATATACAGTACATACTGGTTTAAATTGATACCTACAATGGCATTAAAAGTCCAGAAAGTCCAGTAGATCAGATTTATTGAATCTCTGACTTATTGGCATATTCTAGTTTAGCAGACCAACTCGGGATTTTGAATTTGGGGTGGTGTTAAGGTGTTGAACTAGAAGCAAGGAAATCTGAGTTCTGGTCCTCCATTAGCTGTTAGAACTAACTAGAGGACTTTGGGCTTATTATTATTTCTCAGTCCAATATCTCACAATTTGTGAAGGATAAAATAGGGCTTATACAGGCAGTCCTCAAATTATAATAGTTTATTTAGTGACCATCCAAAGTTACAATGGCACTGAAAAAGTGACTTATGCCCATTTTCACACATATGACCATTGCAGTATCCCACATAATTATCCCCATAATCAAAATGTGGATGCTTGACAAGTGACTCATATTTATGGCAGTTGCAGTGTTTCAGGGTAACGTGATCTCTTTTGTGACTTTCTTACAAGCCAAGTCAATGGGGAAGCCAGATTCACTTAACATCCATGTTACTAATTTAACAACTGCAGTGATTCCATGTGGCAAGAAAGGTTATGAAAAGAGGCAAAGTTCCCTTAACAAATGTTTCACTTAGCAACAAGAAATTTGGGCTCAATTGTGATCGTAATTTGAGGACTACCTGTACTGCGCATACCAAATAAAAGCTATAAATATTAATACTAAGTCTCATTCATTGTACTAGTAAGACTTGAGTGTGCAAATTCTCCACTGGCAACATATTCAAACACAGATTGATCTTAAACAACTTTCACTTTCCTTCTACTATAAACTTATTTAGTAGGCAAGTTCATGGGGAGTTATAATTGCATGTACCCAACTGGAATGCCATCAAATGCAATTTTGACTTAAATCTAAAGAAAGGACATATCAGAAAATTGTGCAAAGCCACTCTTGGGGAAAAAAATGCAGTTGGAGTACCTGCAAGGCCAGTTGACAATTGCTCTGTGCTTGAGGAGTGGAGGCATGCTGTTCATGCGTCATTCTGTATGCATTATGTTTGTCTAGGTTATAAGAGGTAGAATAATAGCACTCTTGGCTTTGCTCCCCGGAAACAAAAATACTTCATTATCCCATTGCCAGCTGTCTGTTTCTGGCAGTGTCATAGTGACAGACAGACAATGGTAGCACAAGTTTTCAATCAAAAGTTCAAGATGAGAAAAAAAAAAAACCTATAGCTAAGTATAGGCTGAATACAATTTAACTGTTTTCAGGATTGGGATCCAAATCAAATTTTACAGTTGGTGCACATCCCACCTAAAAATTCAACAAGTGTTGTTTTCCTCTTCACTGAATATTTGGGAAAATGTGTGTCTATTGAATAAAGATTTTCCCACCATTATAGTGTTCTATCATTGAGTTAGCATGCTGTTCACATAGGTTAGTGGTATTAAACATGAGATTAGTTTAACGGATCATCTATGCTTAGAAGAAAGCCGTACTGATCTTAATGGACTGTATTTTAGCAGTTTTGTGGATGTAAGTAAACTTATACAGCCTAAAGGATCAGTTTTATCTTTGTCTGGAAGGTCATAAAAAGTAGTGCAAAGTAACTACCTAGAGTAGTTACTCTGGGTATGAAGTGCTAAATTGTGTGTTGATTAGATAAGAACTTACCTTAAAGCTTCTCCTCAAATTAAACTATGTTCAAGCAGCAGCATTTTTGTGAATGCTCAGAAGCAGGAATCAGTAGTGATGGGGGATTTGGGTGATAGAATATCGTCTAAAGAGTAACTTATTTTAATGCAATGGATGAAATTTTTCAATACTTTCTAATCTAATTGGTTGGCTTAAAAGGTTTAACAAACTGCACATCCCATTTATCCAAAGGAAATAGTTCTTCAGCATCTGAAACTTCCATTTCCAAGATACTTTCTGTAGTGCTCATCCTTCATTCTTTTGTAAGGATAGGTTTGCTTGGAAAGGTGCTACAAGTCACTTGAAGAAATGAAAGATAGAGAATAGGTATTTTCACAATGATGCAATTCTAAACTTCATATCTGTACACTGTTGTGCCACCACTATTGCCAAGATCTCAGAGTTTTATAAACATATGAAGAACGGCTGCAGGAGCTATGTATGTCTAGTTTGATGAAGAGAAGGACCAGGGGAGACATGGTAGCAGTGTTCCGATATCTCAGAGGGTGCCACAAAGAAGAGGGAGTCAAACTATTCTCCAAGGCACCTGGGGGCAGGACAAGAAGCAATGGGTGGAAACTAATCAAGGAGAGAAGCAACTTAGAACTAAGGAGAAATTTCCTGACAGTTAGAACAATTAACTTCTGGAACAGCTTGCCTCCAGAAGTTGTGAATGCCCCAACCCTGGAAGTCTTTAAAAAGATGTTAGATAGCCATTTGTCTGAAATGGTATAAGGTTCCTGCCCATGCAGGGGGTTGGACTAGAAGACCTACAAGGTCCCTTCCAACTCTGCTATTGTATTGTATTGTATTGTATTGTATAATGAACTGGATCCAGAAATAATAACTGAAGAATCAATAGTGACTCACAAAGAATCAGTGTATGTATGTTTCCCTATGTGTGGAGGAATATACTAAGCAGCATTATAGAACCAGGAGTTTTGCTAAGCCCAACCTATCTCATTGTTTAGAAACCCATAATTCAAATAGTCCAAATTTAGATCACTAACTAAATCCTTCAAATATTAAATTCAATGGTAAATAAGCATCTTTACTCAAAAATATTATGCCAAACATGGACTGTGTGTGCCATTGCAGAGATTTTGCCTGATATGAGCTGGAGAAGCAAATAATAGGCTTCAGAGACAAAATCGACTTTGGGATGGGCTACTGGGTACAGGAGGAAAAAAAAATCAATCCCAGTTCTTATTAGATCTGGTTGGTTATTTGGAACTACCCATGGTGCTGCTTTTCAAAACCAAGAACCAAACAATAAATTTGAGGTTGCATTCAAATATGAAATTGTTTCCTCATGGAATATTTTTTTAAAGGAAATGAATTTGACTCAGATGAGGAAAAATGACTTCATGAGAAATTTGTACATTTTCTCTTTGCTGATGAACATCTGTGGACTGAATTCCTTTTGGGAGATAGGGCGGTATAAAAATCCAATTAAATAAATAAAATAAAATAAAATAAATTCATAATATTACTAATGTTGCAAACTAGATAAGGCAAGTTTACTAAATATAATAAGTATGCTGTCAGTGTTTCTGTCCTGGAAGAAAATATATGCGAGACCGTCTCCTGCCCCTTACATCCCTTCGACCGATCCGCTCCCACAGAGAGGGCCTTCTCAGGATGCTGTCAGCCGGGCAATGCCGGTTGGCGACACCCAGGGGAAGGGCCTTCTCTGTGGTGGGCCCTACCCTCTGGAACGACCTGCCCCCCGAACTACGCACCATCTCAGACCTCTGCCTTTTCCGCCAGTGTCTTAAAACGCACCTATTCCAACAAGCCGGTCTAGCATAACCTCCCGTTCCTGACTGTTATTAGCTAGATTTTAATTAGGGGGATTTTACATTATTTTAGCACAGGGTATGGGTTTAATAGTTTTTTTTAATGGTATTTTTGTATGTTTGTATTGTTTTTAAAATTTTCCTGTGCGCCGCCCTGGGTCCTTTTTTAGGAGAAGGTGCGGGGTATAAATTCGAATAAAATAAAATAAAAGGTGGGGTTTTTTTGTTTGTTTGTTGACAGCAAGAAAATTCCTAAGTGTGTAAAGGAATTCAATCAAATCCAGAATTAGCTCTCCCAAATGAACTGTCCAAGTGACTCCGAACAGTTGAATTGAGTTTGATGCCTCCAATTCAAAAGGAGTCTAGTAGCAGCTTTTTCCAAATGTGTGTGTGTGTGTGTGTGTGTGTGTGTGTGTGTTCCTTTGAACGAGTGAGTCTGCTTACAGGTAGGAAAAAGGGGTGGAGTTGGAAAGCTCTCCAATTAAAGAAGGAACTCATCCTACAGACAGAGAAAAATTGCCTTGTAAATGACTGAATATCACTAACAAATAAAGAAATCCAACAGTGCTGTTTATTCACTCTTCAGTGCAGAATTGCAGTTTAAACATTTCAGATGATTGGAGCAACACCCATTTGAAATGTATTACTAATTGTAATCATGACAATTATTCTGCATAACTGCATTATTACAGTGAACTATTATAATAGGATTGTGACAAATAGCACAGTGTACATCAGTTGGCATTCTTTAATTCAAAGAGAATACTTTTGAACAGATGCCTCACGTGAAGTGGTACAGATTTTTTTTCATGCTGCATGTTTTAATGCTAAAAAGATCTTTACAGTAGACTGTTCATCATGCCTTCCATTTTCTGCTTGACCTCTATTATTAAAGGTCAAACACTTAAGACTGCAAATCTGAAATTGCTTCCTCCTAAATAGTTCTACTGATTTTTAAAACAAGTCACTTGGATACCAGTCACCCTATGGGCCAAGCAGCCTTCTGTATAAAAGAAGATGTCTAAAGAAGATGGGAAAAATGTGGAATGGGGGGCATTTGTTATAGATTATTCTAATTTATAGTATGTTCATGAGATTTCTATATTCTGTTTTCACTTTATTTAAGAGGAGATCTTTTTCCTTTGCTGCAAATTCATGATTACTTCCATTCTAAAATTGTGGTACAGTTGGATATAAAGGAAAATGAAGTCCACCACAAATTTAATCCTGCATAGGATTAATTTTGATCATTCTACCAGTACAGCTATGCCTTTTTTTTGGTCTGGAGGGGACTTAATTTTGTTTTCAATCACATTGAGATCTGAGGTTTGCAAAGGGTATGTCTAGTAATGGAGTAGTGTCACCAGATGAATGGGTTGAAACATTTTTTAAGAATAGCAAAACATTTTTCCATGCTTCAATTTCCTAACCTAAGTTTCTCATTCCCGCCATAGAAGCAAAGCTTTTTTCAGCTGCCCATTCTGAAGTCAGTCTATGAGTCCACCTTTTCCAAATTGATAACACTTCTATTGCACTTAGTTCTCACACCTGAATTTATTGCTACTATTTTTAATACCTATTATATGTTAATTGTGTCAAGTCTGTTTAGTGACTATCATATAGTTATAACTATACAGTTATTTTCAGCTATTTTTTATTGCAATGACATCAAGCAACTTATTGGCCCACAGAATATGAAATTAGCTCTAGTGAATGCTACAGATTTCATTGTTATTAAATTTTCTATCAAGTAAAACTTTGATGAAGCTCTGTTTGGGGGGCAGGTTGTCCTAAAACTGTCGGGCAAACTTATTTGGGCTGACTACTTCTTGCTAGGAGAGACAAGCCATGGGAATATCAGACAGCTGCTGTGTTGAATACTCTTGCTATTTGATAATGTCATTCAGATGCACTCTGACTTGAATTGGACCGATTCAATTGAGGTACCTGGGAAACAGTCTTGTGGAATTATTTGGAGTGAGTTTGAGTTTTGTGACACGTGAGGGAGCAAACCTTCAGATTGTGAGCTTAGCCAATTCTTTGTTAGATTCACCCGGATACAGTGAGCTTGGCTACTTGTTCATTAGTTCATTCTCTGTTGTTAAGACGATCTTGGCAGTTACTTACAGTTAGGTCCATGAAGCGGCTTCAGTTTCTTTGAGATAGGGGTAGTCTATTCCCAGGAAGTTTTCGCTAGAGCCAGTGGGTCTGGGCAATTTTTATTCAGTCTCCAATCTTCCCTTTTTGGTAAACGTTGTTGAAAAGGTGGCCAGGTAACAATTCTAGTGATCTCAGAGGGAACAGATTATCTGACCCTCTTTCCATCTGATTTCAGGCCATGATACTGTACAGAGATGGTATTGGTCATGCTTATTAATGACTTTTGGTAATATACAAATGGGTCTAGTTCACTATTCTCACCGCTTTTGATAGCATAAATCATGTATCTTCTGGATGCAGGGATTTTGTGGTGGGGATCATATTTTCCTCCTTCTTTGTGGATGGTCACAATGAGTGTGGATTAACTATCATTTGTGGCACATCTCATGGATTACCACTCTTCCTTCAGTTTAACTTTTACATGAAACCTCTGGGTGAAATCTATTTGTTCAGAGTCAGGTATTATAAGTACAGCTCAACTTTAGGCCAACAAGTGAGGTTATTGAGCTCCTATCCTGGGGTGGTTTGGATTGGGGGGGGGAGCAGTTTAGGTTCAATTCTAACAAGACAGGGTGTATATGGGTTTTTGGCCATCTCAGTTTAGTCTTGGATTTTGCATTTCTTCACTTGAGCCAAGTACACAATGTCTGGGTTGTTTTGGACTTACAGATCTTGCTTAAAGAACAGGTGACAGCTGCAGTCAAAAGCCTTTGCACACATTTATCTAGTATTCCAGTTGAACCAGTTCCTAGACCAAGAGGTCCTTCAGGCCCTAGTCACCTCTTGAAAAGGTTATTGCAATGCATTCTACATGGGGCTACCTTTGAAGGCTATTTAGAAACTATAACTGGTCCATAATGTGTTAGTGCAGGCAGTATGATATTGTGTATTATGTATTTTGTAAAATGTTATATCATTATGATGCCACTTTCAACTGCTTCAACTTGCTGATTGTCCCATATAAAATTCTTCCTTGCATAGAGTCCAGCTACGCAGTGATCCCCTCACTCCAACTATTTTTGTCTGTTTAGTGAGATCAGTCAGAATCACACTTTGAATAAAGCAATATCATTTATAGGGTTCTAGGAAGCATGGCTGGATGGAGTCACTGAAGCAGTAGGCATGAGCTTAAATGAACTCCAGTGGATGGTAGAGGACAGGAGGAACATTGTCCATGGGATCGCGATGGGTCGGACATGACTTTACAACTAACAACAGCCACAAAGGAAGCATGCCTTCTCTGCTGCTATATCGCTCCTCTGAAATAGCATTCTTCAGAGATTTGTCTGGTCCCCAATCCGATGACATTGGAAAAGTCATTTAAAACTTGACTGTTCTCCCTGCACAGGTGGTTGAGCTCCTGTAAGAAAATTTGTTGTTATGCAGAATTCTGGATACTAATGAAATGTTTCTCATTAAGAGCTAATTTTTAAATGTAAGCTGCCCAGAGTCATCTGGAGCTGGGCGTATCTAAATTGAAACAAACAAATACAAATGTACCAGCCTGCCTAGAATAAAGCAGCAACACTTTTTTGAACAGATGAAAAGAAAGTTTTCAGCTTGCCTCAAATTGGTGAAGCTTTTTCATTCTAATTTTGGATTCATAAATGCAGCTTGAAAAGCAAACATGGTCTTGACAGACTGTATTGCGTGTAATTTTAAATGCTTCCTGCAATATTTCATATCACTTTCTATGGGTAAGCTGAAGTGCTGGGGGAGAGGAAGAAGAGAGAGAGAGAGAGGGAGGGAGGAGGGAGGGAGGGAGGATGGAGCGTGGGAAGATAGGCAGTACAAACCGAAAGAAGTCTACTGAGAAGTACACTTCACTGAATTAATTTCTGATCAGGCTTACATATCATATGCTGCAATTCATATTTAATATTTATTTATTTCACATGCACTCAAAGTATCCCAATAATAATAAGCCTCAGTCAATTTCAACTTTAACAAAAGACAAACAAAGCAGAGACCTCAAAAGAATGATCCAGGAGAAATATGAACAATTGGAAAAAAAAATGTTTGCAATGGCCAAGAGTCTGTCTGAAGTTATCATTAAAATTGATGTGAAAATTGAAAAGCTGTCTTCAGAGGTGGAAGTCAAAGCAAAGGAAACGGATTTGAAATTGGTGGAAATGGAGGGGAATATGCACAAATTGGACAAACAGGTTATTATGTTACAGTTTTTGTTAATGCAAAACGCCATTAGACTGAGGGGGTTATCAGAAAATCCTAGAGAAGACTTAAGAAAAGTTTCTGCTGATGCTTTGGCTATATTAGTAAAAATGGATCCTGGTGAAATTTATGCTAAGATTGATAAAATTTACAGAGCAAACTCACGTATAGCACTACAAAGGCAACTACCGAGAGATGTTGTGATATATTTTACTGAGAGAAACCTCAGAAATGATATTCTGCAGAAGTCTTTTCACTCCTCTCTCCACATAGCTGGAAAACGGATTGGTGTCTTTAAGGAACTTCCATCAACTATCTTGAAGCTCAGAAAGGATTTTGGTTTTTTGGTGGAGGAGCTGAAGAAAAGAGGGATACAGTACAGGTGGGATGCTCCAATGGGTGTTATATTCAGATATGAAGGGGCGCGGTATTGTTTGAATACTATAGACAAGGCAAGAGATTTTTATTATGAAATACTGAAGAAAAGTGCAACGCCCCCACGTATATCTATACCAACACTAGTAGATCTGGATGGTTCAGAGCAAGATATTGAGATGGAGCAGAAACAATCTGGAAAAGAGATGGAAGAACATACTCAGTTGGATTCCCCTGGGCTTTTTTTAAGCCCTACTCTGGAGGAAATGTCGAAGACTGCTATAGGGGGATCTGTTGGAATGCCAATACGTAAATCAGATGAGCAATGTGAAGCCAGGTCTAGTACCAGACAAATTCAGAAACCGCAGAAGCAGAGGAGGTCTCAATCTCGGCGAGTTAAGAAAGACAAAAGGATTAAAGGACGAAGCAATTAATCAATCTAGATAAAAATATACAGATCTCTGCAATGCTGGTTCTCTTGGATGTGGAAACTTTTTCAGGGTTGAAAACTGGAACCGGAGCATTTGCAGTGGATCTGGTTGTTGCCCTATCACGATCTTGGAACTTTATAATCCTGATGAAAAGTCACTCGGGGGTTACCTATGTAAAGGGTTGGCTTTTTTTTTGTTATTTATGGGGGCAGCTGCTTAAACTGGTATTACAAACAGCTATGGATGGAATGGAAGGAGACCTGAAGAGTTGGACTTATGAACATTGACGCGGAAAGGGCTAATATTATGTTAGTGTTCTGGGAAAAAACTTGGGTCGAACTTTGAAATTTTCTTGCAATTTACTGTACCCTTTATGTGATAGGATCTGAAATTTTCCTATACTATTTCTGTTTCCTTTGTGAAGAGAGAAGTAACTCTGCTTTTTTTCAAATATTAGAGTAATCTTTACATTTTTTTGTGTTGCTAAGTGGGCAATTAAGCAAATGGAGAGTGGAAAAATAGTAAACCTTTTGAATTAGGAAGGATGTAAACTTAAGCTAGGATATATGGTTTAAGTTTTATAAGTGTTAGGTTATATGATATGGTATTTAGATCTTAAGAATTATTTTTTATGTATTTTAATGTTCAACTAAAAGGGGGTGTTTATGTTGAGTTCGTTATAAGGTTTCTAATGGATTGATTATATACAGAATAAATATCAGATTAGGAAGTATTATGTAGCTTTTAGGTAAGAATGCTTTGATTGATAGGTGAATAGAGTAAATAATATTTGGGATGCTTGGAATTATTAGAGTGGTGTATAGCGGAAGTCAGGGGGGTGGGTTTGAGGGTGGGATTGACTGGGAGGTGGGGGTGGGTTAGGGTGGAGGGTGGGGAAATATAAGTGGATAAGCATATAGAGATGGGTATAATGGGATATGGTTATGTTATGATGCTGAATTAACTTAGAAAGGGTGTCAGGGAGAGATTGATGTATTTTATACTAAATTTATATCATGTTGGTCGGGGGTATAATACTCAATATTTGAATGAGAACTTTATTTTAAGACGGGGGGAGGTGAGGGGTATACTCTTTGTATGTGATTTTATATTATATGTCGGGGGGGTAAAAGGGGGGAAAACTTGTCTGAATAAAACTTTTGCAATAAAAAAAAAAAAAAAAAAAAAAAAAAAAAGACAAACAAAGCCCTCCACTTCCTCTTCAGAAGATTGCACTTAATTACAATTACATTATATTTTTAAAGCTTACGCAAAATATATATTTTACCTTTTAATAGTTTTGCTTTTAAATATGTGATACTGATATATTTATTTTGTAAAACAGTTATGAGTTAGAATAACATATACTGCTAAATATTACTTGACTGATGGCAGTGGATATAACTGAATGGCTTAATTATTTTTATTACTGTGCTTGCTTTCAGTAATTTGATCAAAAGTTTTAATACATCCTGTGTACTCAGAGCATCTTATTAGAACTTTCAATGTTATAAAATAATTTTAAGATTCAAGTGCCTATTACATATACATTAACATATATCTATATCTATATATAAGTTATAAATGTATATATGTATATGGTTTTTATATATACATACATATACTTGTATATGTATGTATGTGTGTGTTTGTGTGTATGTGTGTGTACACACACACACATTTACACACATACATTTACACACACGCACAATATGCTGAAAAATCTCATTGACATGGCAAAAATAACAATGAAATATCATAAAATATTAGAATTGGAAAAAAATCGTGAAGATCTACTCAAAGCAGGAATTCTCAGACCAACTCAGAAAACTTTTCCTTGAAATCCTCAGTGACTCCAGGAATCAAGGAGGTTGCACTTCTTAATGGAGTTGCCTCAGGAGAGCATACAAGGTTAATAAATAAATAAATTAGCAAGCAAACAGTCAGGAAATTCCTCATTTTGTGTGTGGATCTTCCTCTGTAAAACTTCCAACAGCCTTCTTTTTTCACTTTAGTGCTTTCTTCTTGAGGATAAGCATATCCATTTCTTTTCATTGTTCTTGATAGGATTTTGCCGCCAAGCCCCTTACCCTCTTTGTGGCTGTTCTCTGTGCTATTTCCAGTTCCTCAGTATTCTTTTTGTATTGTTGCAACTGGAATTGGACACAGTATTCCCTGGAAGAGACAGATAATGGAATGGAATAGAGGAATGCTGTCTTTAAATGGGGTGGGGTGTGTTAGAGAAAATGGAGATGAAATGGAGGCTGAAGAGAGAATGGCAGGGAAATGGCAGACTGTGAGAACTGCAGAACAATTGTGATCAATTGGAGCTGTACTACAAGATAAACAATCAATTAAGGAGGGATAATGATAAAAGGGAATGGATTTGGGGAAAGGCAGAGAGCACACAAGAAAGAAAGAAAAAATTGATTTAAGAAATGGAGGGAAAAAGTCCAGGTCTGTCTCTTTTCCTCCTCAATTGAGCCTGCACAGAATGTTCAGTTAGCCTTCAGATAGCAAGTTTTGTGTAGTAATAAAACATACTGTCCTATTGGTATGTCAACATCAAAAAGCCCACAATTTGGACCATTGCTTTGACAGCACGTGAAAGAAACACTGCAATCATGTTAACCCTGAAAACCAGAAAGCCTACCGATTTTTCTGAACTGTTTTTGAATCAAATGATTTAAAGGTTGATTGTGGGGGTTCAGACTGAATGGCATGATTTCTTGGAATCTCCTTAAAACTCCAGCATAGCATTGTACAGGCCTACAAAGTGAACTGGGTGCAGATTCACTAAGCCCCACATTCCTAAGCTATGCCTATCAGTAGCACCAACACTGCCAACTGCCTACATACCTTTGGTGATTTTTAACCTGTTGTATAATTTCAGAGGTTAGAAATAATTGCTGTGTAACACACGATTGCTTAACAGGAAGTCCAATTTGAAAAGTGAAAATTAAAAAGATGATTATCAAATTATGCTGATAATGACTTTTTGATGAGGACATAAATGAAAAAAAATAGCAAATATGCCTTTATTAATGCTTAAAATAGTATGAATTCTAGTATAAACTATCATGCTGTTATTAGCTATCACAAAGCAGCAAGCTTTAAACCTATTAATTCTTTTAGAGGCTTGCTTGGTGGCAGTCCATTGTATCTGGCTGATGACTGTTAGCATCTGAAGGAGACTGTCTACTAGTTTATTGTGACTGTTGAAAGTGATGGAGACAGATTTGGGAAAAAGCATGTCAGCTTGACTCCATTCGCTCTACTTCTTAGAATGGCATTTCCTGCAGACACATTAGTTAGAAACTAACTATGTGCTAGGAAAGTGATTGCTAAGTTAGTGAACCGAAAGGTTTTTAAAGGATTCATTAATTTACTGAAATAGTTTTGTTGTAAGAAGACATAAAAGTATGGTCATGAAGGATCTGAATTCCATTAGTCATGAAATAAATTGAAACAAACAAATAAATGCATCTTTAGTAATAAATATTGCCATGATTCAAGCATTATGAGGCCAGGCTTAGATTATCCTACTTTTGATATAATATGTGGAAAACTAACTCTCTGGAGAAGACTTGGATGCTATACAAGGTCAAAGGAAATTGAAGAAGAGGATGACCAGTAGCAAAGTGGATGAGCTCAATTATGTTAGTGATCTAAGTGTGCTGTTGGATCAAGTTGGAGACAGATCACCATGGAGAAAAATCTTATCTATGTGGTCACGAAGAATCAAAACCAACTTGAGGGAACATAATAAATAATAATTTTAAAAAGTGATGTAAAGTGTAGAAAGTTAGCATTCACTCTTCTCCTAGAAAAATGAAATATTCTAGGAAATATTAAGAAGGCAGAATATTTTCCCTAAAAGAGAAATAGAAATCTTAAGGGATACAGAAACTCAGTTCCAGCAGATATTTTGGTGCCATATTATCTACAAGACAAAAGATTTTGAGCTCCAGGGTGATACGACTAGCCCTCAATCAAGATCCAAACCAGGACAAAGCCATTATCGGAATTGCCCAAAGCCCCTTCATTATGTCACCCAGCAAGATTCAACCATGCCTGGGACTCAAGTCAACCTACAAAGTTACCCCTGCATGGCCCATGGGACTCTGACGACCAATCAGAATATATTTCTTTCACGGGAACAGGAAGCAAGTTCAAAGCCCAACAATGGGTGTAACTCTCTCTCTCTCACCTATGTGCTCGATTGCTCAGGACCTTAAACCATGTGGTCCTATCCACCATTAAAGCCATTCTTCCAAGCAGTCTCCATGTTTCCAATGTCTTTCTTCTCACTTGGAACTGAACCCAGATGGACATTTCTTCCAACACATGTGACCTCTTAAAATTGTTCACCCCATTAGAAATTGACAGTAGAGAAGAGGGAGGGGGAACCACCTCATTAATGGCAGTAGAGGTAATGCAATTTGAGTTCATGCCAAATAGTCTTGGATTGAAAGTGCATTGGGTTTGTAAGATGGTCATCATAGCATCTCATTCCAAGGGAACAAGGTGATAAATGCCATGGGGGTTTTGTATCATTCTTTAGCTAACTGGATTGATCTGGGGAGTTTACAAGCCAAGTATTTAAAATGCACTGCCTGTGGAGAAAACAGCCATCAATATATCAATGAACACAACCACTCTAATTTGATCCTGTCCCTTTTAAAATGACTGCTATTATTACAACTGCTGACAATTTAACTGTGAACTACATATATAAAAGGATTTCCTTGTAGTGATTCTGAATCTCTTTGCCTTTAATTTTAATGGGTGGCCTCAAGTCCTCTCACATTATATGCTTGTGAAAGAAAAACATATACATGTTATTCATGCCACACATGATTTCAAATAAGCCACATGTGATTTTACAGGATTTTGTGTCTCATGTGTTTCAAGCTAAGGAGTTCTTATAACATTTTTTTTCTCATTTTTTCCTGGCTCTTAAAATGCCATGACCAGAATATTTTTTCTAAAGGACAGGGACTAGAAATGCGACAATACTCCAAATCTGGTTACATCATAGATTTATGTAAGAACATTAATGGTTCTGTTTTCAGTTTCTTTCCTAATGAATCCAGGCCCAGAGAATAGTTGAAGAAAATGTGCAACCTACCCTTAGTTTTCAGGGACCAGTGGTGGTAGGGGAGGGATTGAGAAAAAGAGAAAATGTCATCTGAGAAAATTTAGTCATTTCTATTTGATACTGACACAGATTTAATTCATCTTTACACTTTAAAAGTGCTGCTTCTTCAAAATTAGCTGGGAATGGAAATTTCTGAGAAATGTATGCATTTTATTTTGAAATAAGACAAATATTGCTGTTCCTGAAAAACACCCTGTATGATTTGCTCCCTGGGAAGAACATTCAGTTGCTATCTGAACTGTCCCTTTTGAAAAGTTTGCTCAAACCTCTATCCAGTGCTATAAACTAGCCAACATTAATTTCTGAAATAGTTTCAACAAGAATAAGTAGGAAATATAGCCACACGCTTACTACTGCAAATAGAAAGCAGTTCAATAATCCCAAATGAAGTGATGAATTTGAAGATAGTACTGAGGACACTTTGATTTGGATAGACTGTACACATCAGACAAATATATCTATCATCAAGCTGTAGCCTCTGATTAGGTTAGCAGAAAGTGGTCTACTGATAACTACATTGTGATTTATGGTGAGTGGTATCTACTGGGAAAGCATGAACTACCCTGTTTAAATCTTTGATATCAGCTTACAGAGAAAGTGCTGCATGGCTAATAGTGACCTAAGGTCTCAGGCTCTTCTAAACAAGCTGATACACTCAAGTCTTGGCTTGTTCATTAGGGAATGACCTAGCTGGTGATAGTGCCTGTAGTACTAGACCCAATTCTAAGATATGATCAGGCAACAACAAGCTGAAAATGAGGTGCAGTTTATATAATCCATTATAAGCTCTGCTGATTAGATAAGCAGCAGCATTATGATGCTATGAAAAGATGACTGAAGAAGGAGAAAGAGAAATTAGTAACTTGATGCTTCTTCAGTTGCTTGGATCCCAGAGCAGCTGTAGCAGCCTACCTTTAGCCATGAAGTTGTTTTCCCCCTTTAAATACACTCAAACTTTTTCTGCCCCACTTATATTAACTAATTGGTTGTCATTCCATTGTTATCTTTATGAACCTTTTATAACCAGCTTGCATTACATACTTAGAAATTTATTGGTGCATGGAAGAATTAGACTGTATCTCTGCTAACAAAATTGGGTTCTTCTGGTAGCTGAAAAATAGGCAAACATGAAATACATGGAGGACACAGAGCCTTTCTGACAACAGTACAACTTGATTCCCACCGAGGTTAAGAAGAGACTTTTGCACTATTTCTTTTTATACTGCACCAATGATCTGAAAAGAATATCTAAGCAAGATTGGAACGGATTTCCATTTGGGAGAGAAATCATGAATAAATCCAGAACTGTACAGTAAACAGGAAAATCTAAAAATCATCCAAGAAAGCACAGTGGCAAGCCGTATCCAAATATGACAAATGAAATTATACAAATAAATCCATGTGCTCATTGAAGGATTGAACTCAGTTGAGGGGAATTTTTATATTTTACCTTTACTATTTTTCTTTTTTGCTGACCATGATTGGTGCATTACAGTGAGCCAGGGAACTCAGAATGGACAGTACCAAATTGGGAAAATTGGCTTATATAATAATTGCAACAGTATCTGATTTCAGTGGTTTTGGAGAACTTCGAAATCAACAAAATGGTGAACTGAACTGTGCAGCACAATTCCCATCCCACTCTTGTGTACTTCATTATTACATATGTATTCAAAAGGTTTACATAACAATTCTTCACCCACTAGCTTTCAAATTCTGAACCCACTTTGCATGGTGAATCTTTATGGGGCTGGCAATGTCAGTGTGTGAGATGTTGAAACTAGGTCACAGATATTAAACTTCATCGCGTCATGGGCCAGATTGTGATGTGTTGTGATGTTTTTTGTGGAGCCAGGATGGGCGTGGCCTGCACAGGATGGGCGTGGCCTGCACACCCTGCGGGCTGCCAGTTTAACAGGCCTGTCCTAGGTTGTCCTATTGCCATCAGCTGTTATTCTGGTTAATTTCTATTCTTGGAAAGGAAAAAAGGCAACACTTTTCCTGGGCACAAGTCAGCTTATATCTTCTCTGACTGCCGTGAAAGAGATAATGGAAAGAGCTGGGTGGCAGGATAGTAGCAGTATTCAAAGTAGAAATACAATGCATGGCAAATTTGCACATCTAAACAGGTTTCATTTTGCATTGCCTTGTCTTTTAATTCTCTGCTTCTCTCACCCTTAGTTTGAACAGGTAGGTATAGAAGGAAGAAGCAATATTGCTACATTGCTCTGCTTTGTGGTTATTGCTATGTGCATGCACATCCCTCCTTTTCCTCATAGTTTTTTCAGTCAAACTTCATTGAGGTTTCATGCTGAGAATCTATTTTAAATTTGCATTTGAACTAATGTGGGTATAGGGAGGATAAAAGAATAGGGACATAGACTATTTTTATGATTTTTTTCTCTATTTGTCTCAACTATTTAGTCTTGTTACTATTTCTTCAACCCCTCAAATGTTCTCTTGTTCTGCATCTCTTTCTGTAAATCTTTTTTCCTTCTTGCCTGCCTGCTTGCAACTCCATCCCTTCAACACTTCTTTCCATTCTGCTATTTGGACAACTTCTAATTTTATATTTGGCTTGGAATAAACTTCATTAGAGGTTTGCTTTATTGAAAGAAACATTTGTTTATATTTTATTTATATTTCATGTTTCTTAACCACCTATCTCTCTCAAAAAAAATTGAAGGTACTGGCAGATAAACATTAAGAATCTGTTGCACCAAAGACATATTTTTAACTTGATGCTTATACAGGTGGTAGATAAACTTACTTACATATGCTATCTCTAAAGGTCTCAACAAACACAAACATAATGGCTTCTTAACACATTATAACTGTTAATTGATAAGGTCCTTGCAATCTGTCTCACATGCTACTTGCATCCACTTAATCAATCTGTCTTCCCCTCTCTTTCTCCAATTAAGTGGAGTGTGTTTTTGAGAATCAGAAGATGACCGATGGGAACAGATCAGTAATGATCCTATTATCTTCACTACTGGTTCAGTAGTGGGAGCTACCAAAGCGGGAACATGTCCAGACGTGCTGCACACCATACTCATCCGCAGCATGTCTGGACATGCGCAGGATTGTGACAATGTCTATTGGGTGGGCAGACCCTTGTGCTGCTGTCACTACCAGTTCACCCAAACTGGTGCGCATGGGCAGAATACTACCTCTGCGACAGAAGCATGACTCCCATTGAGTTGTTTGTTGTAGGGATTCCCTGGGTTCAGCATTCCCTCATCTGGAGGTTCCCTAGTCTTTTGCCCAGCTCCCTACTTTGCTCAGCTTCCTGAGATTTTCAGGGCCTGTGAGAGCAGAGTGTCAGCCAGATGGAGCAGCCAGATGGTATACAAGTAGGATGTCAACTCGCGAAGTATCCCTGGCCTGCTCTATAGGCAGGAGTGATGTGAAAATGAACTTTGCAGCCACAGCGAGGCAGCACGTCGGTCAAAACAAAAGCACATTGCAGCCATATCTCTGTCAAGGCCATCTCCATGGTTACACATAGTGGCCAGAGGGGAGTGATCTCTACAACCTGTGAAATTGCTTCATTGGGGAATGTGACTGATGACACATCTTGGGGGGAGTGGAAAAAATGGTCAGAGCTGGAATGTAAATTAAATGGGGTCAGAGTTGGCTTCATTTGGAACATGCCAACATGAAACTCCTAATAAATAACTTTCTTTTGAAGCTTGGCTGGAGGTTCATGATTTAATTAGGGCATCAGTCAGGACCCTGACATAGGGTATTTGATTTGATTTGATTTGATTTATTTGGATTTATATAACCGCACCCTCTCCCCAAAGGGACCCGGGGCGGTGCACAGGAAGTTAAAAAACACAACAGTATCACACCAAGACAACCTGAACAGGCTGAAGCAGGCAGCAGCCAATCAGTTGATGCCTCCTTGGGAGGTGGAATAATGAGGGAGTGGCAAATGGTAAGCATTGACAAGTGACGGACTGAGTGTGAGGTTGTGTGTGTGTGTGTGAGTGAATATATAGACAATTTGGAATTCTCTTACTTGAGTGAAAGTTGAAAAGAGGGGACAAGTGGGTTGGGCACCATAAACATGTTTAAAAGTATCTATTGCCTTTTGTTGGAAAATGCCCTGTGGAATCAATCCTTCCATCAATCCTGGCTTTTCTTGACCTCTTGGTAGCCTTTGATATAATCAACCATGGTGTCTTTTTGGGTTGGCTTTGTGAAATAGAATGAGAGGAATGGTTTTATGTTGGTTCACCTCCTTCCTCCTATGTAATTTTGGAGTATCCTTCTGGATTCATGACAATTGTGCCTAAGAGGGCCTTTGCTCCCCTTTGTGTTGTCCATCAGTTGTGCCCCTTCCTGAATTGAGAGCCATTCTTTTTATCAACCATATCCTGAACATGCCTCTTCTGGACTAGTGTAATTCACTGTATATAGGGCTACTCTTGAAGAATATCTGGAAGCTGCAGAACTAAACATTTTGAGTGCCCCAGGGCTATGTGTGGAACACCACTACTACATAAACTTCATTTGGTGCCAGTTCGATTCTGAGTCCAGTTCAAGGTGTTGGTTATTACCTTTAAAGCTCTTTATGACATGGATCCAGGTTATCTGTCTTGTCCCTATTTCATCTACCCATCCTGCCTGTTCAAACCTGGAAATTATGTTGCAAATTATTATTTATTTTATTTTATTATTTATTTTTCGCATTTATAACCCGCACCCATCTCACCACAGAGGGACTCGGGGCGGCGCACAGGGAATATAAAATATACATATACATATATACAAGAATACTAACATTCTTAAAACTAAATTAAACCCACCCTGCACTAAAACCAATTTAAAACCCGTAAATTAAAACTTTGATCAGCTAAAAGTAGTACAGTGTCGAGTAAAATCATGCCAGGCCGGCTTGTTGGAAGAAGTGCGTTTTTAGACGCTGGTGGAACAGGCAGAGGTCCGAGATGACATGGAGTTCAGGACGTAGGTCGTTCCAGAGGGTTGGGCCCACCACAGAGAAGGCTCTTCCCCTGGGCGTCGCCAACCGGCATTGCCCGGTTGACGGCACCCAGAGCAGACCTTCTCTGTGGGAGCGAATTGGTCGTAGGGACGTATGGGGCGGCAGACGGTCTCGTAGGTAACTAGGCCCCGTGCCATGGAGCACCTTGAAGATGGTCATCAAAACCTTGTAACGCACCCGGAAGGTCACAGGCAGCCAGTGCTTATGTTGCTTAAATACAATACAATACAATACAATAGCAGAGTTGGAAGGGACCTTGTAGGTCTTCTAGTCCAAACCCCTGTGTGGGCAGGAACCTTATACCATTTCAGACAAATGGCTATCTAACATCTTTTTAAAGACTTCCAGGGTTGGGGCATTCACAACTTCTGGAGGCAAGCTGTTCCAGAGGTTAATTGTTCTAACTGTCAGGAAATTTCTCCTTAGTTCTAAGTTGCTTCTCTCCTTGATTAGTTTCCACCCATTGCTTCTTGTTCTGCCCTCAGGTGCTTTGGAGAATAGTTTGACTCCCTCTTCTTTGTGGCACCCTCTGAGATATCGGAACACTGCTATCATGTCTCCCCTGGTCCTTCTCTTCATCAAACTAGACATACCCAGCTCCTGCAACCGTTCTTCATATGTTTTAGTCTCCAGTCCCCTAATCATCTTGGTTGCTCTTCTCTGCACTCTTTCCAGAGTCTCCATGTCTTTTCTACATCGTGGCGTAACGTCTTTTCTACATCGTGGCGTAACATCAAAAATGTTTTTGATTGGTTGGGCCTAGGAAAAGAGCCTTTTCTGAATGCTCCCCATCCTATGGAAAACTGGTCTTCAGAAGTGGGTCAAGCCTCTGGCCTTCTGGAAGAGCATCAAGATCTGGCTCTACCAACTGCAAGTCTAGGAGGTATTGGAGGTATTTGGTAATTTAAGGATGCTCCCAACATTTTTCTTAATTTTTATAATTCTTAACATTTGAAATATTTTTAACGATGTCTCTTTTGATGTTTATTTGTAAGCCTTCCAGACTCATCTTAAGTAAGATGTAGAAATGTAATAAACAAATAATTGTGTAATATTAAATTGGGGTTATTTTTTTCTATCAATTGGAAGAAAATACAAAAAATATCTTGGTCACCTTCAATGTATCTTGAATCAACCACCTTTCCACAGATCCAGACAATAGATTTAAAGGAAATAGTCACAAACAGTTTAAAAGTAACTGTCGTGTTTCTTTAGAAAATGTTCCGTGGAATGGCCTGATCTCCGGTAGGAACCACAGCTGAGCTCCAGGAAATGGAGGAGTAAGAAAATGAGAAATTCTTGCTATCCAACTTCAAGATTGATTAAAGATCGTGTACAATTTAGTAGAAAGAGGTCCAGAAGGATGTTGGTCAAGCAACAGATCACTTGAGCAGTTTGTACCATTATCACATAAAATAAACACTTCCTTCTAGCAGTCGATTGATGTGCACTGTGTGGTGATAAAGAGAATGCTTCCTAGCCAAGACAAATGTGAAAAAGAACTTTATGAACATTACTGCCAACAGACATCATGCAAAAATAATTTCTACTAATCTGGTAAGGAAAACATTGAGCAGTTAAAATATAAACAAATTAAATGCATTGCATTCTCTGTTATGGTACTAAAATCATCTGGGCTTGAAATTAAGATTGGCAATCCATGACTGCATTTGGCAAAGAGAATATTAACTATTAATTGTTCAATTTTGCAATGGCCAATCAGAAGTGGCATTGTTAATAACTTCCTTTGTGCAGTCTCTGAAAGGTATGCTTTGCAGCTGCTTATAAAGTTTCTTTAAATTTGAATGGAATTTTCCAGACACATAATCAGACTAATTGTTTTGATTCCTTTATTTTCTTTCAAAATTGCTATGCCAAGTGAGGCAACTATAATAATGCCATTTCATCTTGGTTTTTGTATCAGTTAAATTCTTCTTCAGTGATAGCCAGATCTTGATCTTATGGATCACAGAACTGCACTGCTTTACAAAATGCAGCTGCAAAACAGGAGAGAAGATAAACCAGATGAGAGACAGATAAAATAAATATCTACCTTATTCATGTTGACAAGCCATGCTTGTATTGTAGTGTCAGGTTCTTCAGGTCATAATGGTGGAAAGTGCTTGCATTCAGAATTTTCATTTAGCAAGCTCAGGTAATTGGCAAGATGTATTTCAATAAAAGGACTTAGATTATTTTTCTGGATTGCAAAATCTGTTCTGGCATGATTGCTACTGAGAATTTCTTCAACTGCTCCATCTTTATGCATGATTATAATATTATCTAATGATGGTGATGCTGATGGTGATGATGATGAAGATTTTCCAACCAGAGACTAGACAGAAATTCCAAAGGTCTAGGAAAGAAATGAGAATATGGAGCATCTTTGTTTTTATCCATCTGCTAGATCCGATGGGATTGGCTTACTCCATGTACTATCAGTAAGTAGTGACATCTTGTGAGTACTTGGAATCAGGCCATGTCTGTGGCCATGCCTGCCATCTAAAAAGCATTCCCAGAAGTCCTCCACATCATCCTATTTAGTACTATTATTTGCACTTGATTTTTTCGTTTATTCTTTAATCTTAATTATTTATATTTAATAAATAGCCTATACTTATGATTGAGAAGATGATTGAGAAGATCTATACATTGAACTTGAATAAATAAATATTACATTTATTTGAAATTTTGAAACTGAATCCTGGAAGAGTCGAGATAGACAAAAGGATTTTATTTTTTGCACAATGTATAATTAAACTTTGGAATTAACTACCGGATAAGGAGTTGGACGAAGTACCATAGGCAGTGATAGCAGGCCAGTGTTTATGCATCTATTTGCTGGATCTCAAGTGTGGTAATAAACTGGAATTCAGCCAATTGTTCTTTGAAGCGAACCAAACATCAAAGCACCACATCTTATGGTAATGTTCCCTTCACTCAGGAACAAAACACTTCTAATTTCTGATGTTTCATTCATCCAATTTCATTCATCAGAACAGACTACAAAAAGAAATTCTGATGAATGAAAAAGGAAAACAAAACACAAAGAAGAATTACCTTGTTCAAGAGTGAAGGGAACCTTAGCAGAAGATGTGGTGCTATCTACCAGCTTGGCTGGCTTCAAAGAAGGGTTGGATGAATCTGTAGAAGTCATAAGGATCAACAACTATTGGCCTCATTCATGGTGATTAGCTCTGACCGTATCTGCTGAAAGAGTAGTGGACTTCCTTGTTAGCAGACTGCTGGCCTACATGGGCCAAGGGTTTGATCTAGTAGGGTATTGCTCATGTTCTTATTACAGAAGGAACATTGTACATTAGCTCCTTCCCCCAACTCTAATGTGCCAAAAGGAGCTGTTTAATTCAATTTAGTTTAATTTTAATAATTTAATTCTGTTTAATTTAATTAATACTGATGTATTTCACCTCCTTTTGGAAACTCACATTTCTTTTCACTGTTATGGCCGCTTAGTCTGTGATGTTGGGAACAGAACTGCCATAGTAAGACCAATTGTATTGCTGGCATTTATGCTTTGGAATCACGCTCCTCATTTGCAAAGGTAACAAATGCATTCTAAGAGGAGACAAATAAGTGAGTGGCAGAACCCAGCTGACAGTTCACTGAAAGCCATTAACATTCTTGGAATGATATTTAAATGGAGAGAAAAGAAAAGAGCTTTCCAATTGCAATCCTTTTATTAACTCGGCATTCCAAGTTTGCTGATGAAAATTGGCTTGTGTCAAAATTGGCCTTAGTGAAACAATGGCAAAATAATTCATTGGCCCAAATGTGTCTTTGTACCAATCCAACTCACATTTCTGAAACCACTCTTACAAAAGTATTGTAGGTAGATGGCAGTGCAATGTAGGTAAAAATCAAGCTAAGTGGCAACTTAAAAATCCCAAAAGCTTGTGCAGCAAGAGATACAAGGCACTTACCATTCAAAAGCTGTTGTGTTTTCTTCTCTGACATTCCACTTAAAGTTTGTAGTGGTTGCAAAAAGCATTCCAATTAAGGCAAATCTGCCAGGGTGTCTATGAACCCAAATAAGCATGAATGCTCCAGAGCTGATGCTAATTATCCTAATGAATCTGAATGAGGCTGCGAGATTAACACAAAGCATTTTGTTGTTGTTGATGTTGTTGTTGTTGTTGGCATTGTATGGTCTCAAAGGGATAAAGTGATGCAATTGTCTTTCTCTGTGATGACATTTCTCTAGTTCCATTTATGCTCTCATTATTTGCTTTATGCTTTGATGTTTAGTGGTGGAGAGGGGCAATACCCCAGAGTAAGCAGGCAGGTGCTGTCCTAGATTTGATTTCTACCTCCTCTGAATTCATGTTAAAAAGAAAAATTGTAAGTAATTATCTGAAATCCAGGAAAAGGCTGCAATCCCATATGGGACATTCCAGGACGATGCAAAAGGTACACCTGGCTCCCCTCTGGATGTGAACTAACTCCAAGAATGTTGTTGTCTACATGACCAGAATTCCACACAGCAAGATAATATCCCAAACGAGAAAGGGTGAGCTACATGATAAGAATCCCCCTTCTATAATGAACTTTAATTCTGAGTAAACAGATGTAGGCTGAGTACACAAGTTATAATAAGGACAATGATAAGAACAATATAGGCTGTTTATAGCAGACACCATTCTCTGCCACAGGGCTCTTTAAGCAATTTGGGATAGCTATCTGTGAAGATTCTCTGTCATCCAGGTTATAATTGTCTCAAAGGTGCTTTTTCAAAAGGCTACTGGACTTTTTTTTGTCTTTGAGGAAGATGTTTCTCTTCTCATCATGAAGCTGCTTCTGCAAAGAAAAAACAGTCTAGTTGCCTTTTGAAAAAAAAAACTCCCTTGAGACAACTTGGGGTAGAATTTGGAGTTACACTGTTCATTTACTCTATAAGAGTATTTGATTTTTTTTACGAGTCCATAGTCCCTATTTGCATTTAAAATTTCCCACTACATAGGATTGAACTCTCAACCTTCCAAGTGGGAGGCAAGCATCTTCCTATTGTATCCTATTGTATCGACTGGAGGGGTTGGGGGTGAGGGGCACCGTTTTGCGGTGGTTCTCCTCCTACCTCTCTGGTCGAGCACAATTTGTATTGGCAGGGGGGCAGAGGTCGACCTCGAGGCCGCTCACTTGTGGGGTGCCACAAGGGTCGGTCCTCTCGCCTCTCCTGTTTAATTCATATATGAAGCCGCTGGGCGAGATCATACGTGGGTTTGGGGTAGATTACCATCTGTACGCGGATAACACCCAGTTGTACATCTCTACCCCAAACCACCCCAACGATGCCGTCGAAGTGATGTCCCAGTGTCTGGAAGCCGTACGGATCTGGATGGGAAGTAACAGACTCAAGCTCAACCCGTCCAAGACTGAGTGACTGTGGCTACCGGTGCCCCGGTTCAACCAGTTGATTCCATCACTGGCCATTGGGGGCGAACATCTGGCCCCCGTTGATCGGGTACGCAATTTGGGCGTCCTTCTAGATGCCCGGCTGCCAATGGACGACCATGTGACAGCCGTGGCAAGGGGGGCATTTCACCAGGTTCGCCTGGTGCGCCAATTGCGTCCCCTATTGGACCGGGACGCCCTTCGCACAGTCACTCATGCGCTTGTGACGTCCCGTCTAGACTACTGCAACACTCTCTACATGGGGCTCCCCTTGAGATGCACCCGAAGGCTGCAGTTGGTTCAGAATGCGGCCGCCCGGGCAGTTTCAGGAGTCTCTAGATACTCCCACGTAACACCTCTCCTGCGCGGGCTGCACTGGCTGCCTGTGGCTTTTCGGGTGTGTTTCAAGGTGTTGATTATCATCTTCAAAGCGCTCCATGGCACAGGACCTAGTTATTTGCGGGATCGTATCCTGCCCCATACATCCCTTCGGCTGATTCGCTCACACAGAGAGGGACTTCTCCGGGTGCCGTCCACCAGGATGTGCCAGCGGGCGACACCAGGGGAAGGGCCTTCTCACCTTCCCCCTGACATTAGAACGACCACGGACCTCCGCTCCTTCCGCCAGAAACTCAAAACCCACTTGTTTCATCTAGCCGGCCTGGCCTAATTCCAGCTTTCCCATCACAGTTTGTATTTTTAAATTTTGCGATTTTGTTTTAAGGTTAAGTTTTTAATTTTTATAAATTTGTACAGGGGTTTATTTAATTCGATTTTAGTTATATGTATTATTGATTGTAATGGTTTTAATTTGTACCTGTACACCGCCCCGAGTCCCTTCGGGGAGAGGGGGCGGTCTAGAAGTCCAATAAATAATAATAATAATAATAATCTTCAACCACTAGGCCACCACACCATTCCTACAAGAAAAATCAATAATGCCATAAAATCTGCTACAGAATTTCAGACTGGAACAGTGCATCTTTCAAGTTTTCCTAAAACCAATGCACCAAAAATAAACTTTAGAGTCTTGAGATTCAGGTCAGGAGATTGGTTGGAAGTATAAAGTTCAGATGAGATGAGATATCATGAACAATGATTTTAAAAAAACACAGTGGGAGCTGTAGTCACCCAGTGCTCAAATAGCAACAGATTCTCTAAAAAAAGAATGGCATGTTGAATTTACCACAACCCACCTCAAGGCTAAATAGTTAGCCTGTGCTTTGGAGAGCTCTGCAGTTCTTGAGAAAATTATCAAATATTTTGCAGTGAGGTTACTGATGTACAACCTTCCCAGAGGCTCATTACAATCAAACCTGTGTTAAAAGAATTTCTCTGAGTATGGAATATTGACAAGCTACAATAATAAAAAATGTTCACATATCAAGTAAGGCAAGATAGAGAAGCTCTGATCCTTTAGTAGTTGCTGCATTACATTTCCAGCATAGCCAAATATGAGGGCTGCTGAAACTGCTCTTCAAGAACACCTGAAGACTTAGTCGTTTCCATCCCTCACATGCAGGGATATGATTGCTTGCCAAGACTACATAGAATTTATATTTTGGAAAACATGTAAGCTTTACATATAGCTTCAAATAGGACAATGGCCATCACATTCATCTTATCTACCTTCTATCCAGGAATATCCATGGATATTTTATAAGAAACATATGTGAACAAGGCTGAGGAAATAAACTGAAACACTAGGGTTTTAATCTAGTATCTTTTCTAGCAAGATCCAGGATGTCATCTAATTGACTTCGTAAACATAACACCATTGATCTGTCATCAAGATTCCCAAAACTTTTTTCCCTCATGAAAGAAGCTTCTGTTTTTCTGCCTCGTTCTCAGCATGTTTTTATATGGATAACCCTCTTTCAGGATGACAATATCTGCATGAAACCTGAGGTGCAGCTGATTATTAGAGAGAAAATTGAATAATGATAAACAATGCCTGCAGACTCACACACACTGTAGTTCTGTCCATCCGTCCATCTCTCTCTCTCTCTCTCATCTATCTTTCTCCCTCTCTCTCTATCATCTATCTATCTATCTATCTATCTATCTATCTATCTATCTATCTATCTATCTATCTATCTATCTATCTATCTATCTATCTATCTATCTATCTATCTATCCATCCATCCATCCATCCATCCATCCATCCATCCATCCATCCATCCATCCATCCATCCATCCATCCATCCATCCATCTATCTATCTATCTATCTATCTATCTATCTATCTATCATAAATAACAATTCAAGCATATTTCAAATATATTATTGAAAGTACGCTATTCCAGAAAAATTGGAATCTATTTCTAGAAGTATCCTTTTTAAGAATATACTTGCTTGACCCCTTTTAGTCATGAAACTGCATGGGAACAAAGATCTTGGGTGATTTAGATACCTGCTCATTAATCTTTTTAATTGACAGAAGAAGAGGGGGAGGAGGGAGGGAGGAAGGAAGCAAGGAAGGAAGGAAACTATAGTTTAATGACTATCTACAAAGATGAAATA
This sequence comes from Rhabdophis nuchalis, assembly GCA_039707465.1. NCBI lineage: Eukaryota > Metazoa > Chordata > Lepidosauria > Squamata > Natricidae > Rhabdophis > Rhabdophis nuchalis. The sequence goes on from CM077643.1 coordinate 66,996,633, forward strand.
TATGAGAGAGATTTAGTTTCCAGAAACATTTCTGAATTATCTATATCAGGGGTCTCCAACCTTTGCAATTTTAAGTCTGAAGGACTTCAGCTCCCAGACTTCTCCAGCCAGCTTTGCTGGGAGCTGAAGTCCTTCAGACTTAAAGTTGCAAAGGTTGGAGACCCCTGATCTATATGATAAAATTCTGGCATAAGATAGGTTGGAGCTGAGAAGAATTGGTAAAAATGTATTTGTCAAAAACAGTAAATTTGATTAGGAGGCTTTAGGTGTTAGATGAAAGATTAGGATTTAGTTGATCTAAAGTATCATTTAATGTTTACATGAGATGCCTCTCCTGTTAGATGACTTCTATTTAAAACATCAGCAACAGATAAATTAAGCCAATTGTTGGAGATCAAGTGCTCTAGTAGTATTACTGTTGCTGAATCAAATCCTGTTTGTCTCTTCAGTCATTTAGTCATGGATTTATCTGGCTTCAGCAATGGATACTCAACAGAGACAATGGACCATCAATGACAGGTTTATCTTTTTGTCAGTTCCTCAGCACAGTTCCACAAACTGTGCTCATTCCCCGCAGTGTTGGCTTTCAATATTATAACAAAACGTCTTTTGGGAGATCCATCATCAGGATGGACTTCCAAAGTAAAACTTCACTTGCAATTCTATCCATAAATTCCAAGGAGACATAGTGAGGAATATCAACTTTAAGGGGATAGGAATCCTAAAATACCGTATTTTTCAGAGTATAAGACCCACTGGAGTATAAGACGCACCAAGATTTTGAAGAGCTAAATTTAAAAAAAAGGTTTTGCCCTTCCCGGCTCCTAGGAGCACTCTGCAGGCATCCCAAGCCATCTGCGTGCAGAGAGTTTGGGAGGCCTGCAAAATGTTTCTGGGGGCCAGGGAGGGCAAAAATGTGAAGTGTTGGAGCTTGATCTTCTTAAACAGTAAGGCTTTTATCGATCTCAAATCCACTTTTCTCTTCAGTGAGGAAGGAAAGACATGCGGGGGCTGCTGAATGGCTGCTGCTGTGCTTGGCTGGGAATGGCCCATTGGATGAGGAGGGGTGGGGATCCCTTCCATTTGGATTCATGGTTCCTCGCAGTGGTGCTTGAGTGGCAAAAGGGAAGCATAAAGGAAACGAGGCTGCTTTGTCACTCACACACACATCCACACACCAAATCCGCCTGGATCTATCATGCAGCAAAGAGATACGGTAGCTGGGGCCAAAAACAGCAATAGCAATAAGCATTGCATTACAGATCCGGAGAGATGGGGGTGGGGGAAGGAAGGGAAGAGAATCAATCACCTCTGCACGAAGACTTTTCTCAGGACCCTAGATCTCCACTTTCTCTCTGGAAAAAGCTATTGGCATCGTTGAGATTTTGGTTAGTGAAAGAAGTGCTGGATGGAAAGGAAACTTCAGAATAAGGTAGCTGCCAGGCTCCAGGAATATGGTGCTTCTGTATTCCGCAGTTTTCTTTCCATCCTCTGCTTGTTCTATTAGCCAAAATCCTGATGATGCAAATAGCATTTTTCCAGAGAGAAAGTGGATATCTAGGGTCCTGAGAAAAGCCTTGATGGATATTGTTTCTCTTCCCTTCCTCCACCGCCTCCCCCAAGCCGCTGACATGCAGTGAAGAGATACGATAGCTGGGCACAATAGCAATAAGCAGATACAGAGAGTTTGGTGGGGAAGGCAGGGGGATGAAGGGAAGAGGATCAATCTCTCTACGAAGACTTTTATCAGAACACTAGACTGGGAAGTTCAAAACCTGGAATGGGATACAATCAAGCTTGATTCAAAGGCTTTGGTTCCTGAAATCACTGCGCTGCCACCCAGAAATGCTGTTACCATGATCTCTGCCACCTGGAACCTCCCGATAAGGGGCAGGTAAAGCGGATGCTGCAGAGATCATGGTACCAGCGTTTTGGTTTGTAATGCAGCAATCTGAGGAGCCAAAGCTTTTGAATCAAGCTTGATTGTCCCCATTTCAGATTTTTAACTTCCCAGTCTAGCATTCTGAGAAATCGACCATCTCTGGGGCACCTTTTGTTTGCAGCAGGAGGAGGAGGGCAACTTAAAGCAGCACCTCCTTAAACCAAAGCCTCTGAGTAATTGGGAAACAAAGGCGTGCTTTTCGGGTGGCAGCTTCCTGCAGACTCCAAATGCGGCTTTCTTTCCCAGTTACTCAAAGTCTTTGGTATACTCCACCCTTGCCCTCCTCCTCCTGCAAGCGAAAGGTGCCTCAGAGATTCAGTGGGCAGCTCAGGAGAGACAATGGCCACAATGATTTCATTCCCCAGCAATGTGAGGAGCCGCTGCCACCGCCAACATCCCCTAAGCCCTCCTGGGAGTCGAGCTTAGTGGGAGTCCCAAAAGGAAACCTCACAATCTCTGCAGTGCCAGATTCACCTGCCCCTTTTTCAGATGACCCAGGCAGCTACATTCGGAGTATAAGACACACCCAGATTTTCACCCTCTTTTCTGGAGTAAACATCTGGCCCCCGTGGATCGGGCACGCAACTTGGGCGCCCTCCTAGATGCTCGGCTCTCAATGGAGGACCATTTGACAGCCGTGGCCAGGGGGGTGTTCCACCAGGTTCTCCTGGTGCACCAGTTGCGTCCCTTATTGAACCGGGATGCCCTTCGCACAGTCACTCATGTGCTTGTGACATCCCGTCTAGACTACTTTAACACTCTCTACATGGGGCTCCCCTTGAAATGCATCCGAAGGCTGCAGCTGGTCCAAAATGCGGCCGCGCGGGCAGTTCTGGGAGTTACCAGATACTCCCATGTAACACCGCTCCTGCGCAGGCTGCACTGGCTGCCTGTGGCCTTTCGGGTGCGTTTCAAGGTGTTGGTCATCATCTTTAAAGCGCTCCATGGCACAGGACCTAGCTATTTGCGGGATCGTATCCTGCCCCATACATCCCTTCGGCCGATTCGCTCCCACAAAGAGGGACTTCTCCGGGTGCCGTCCACTAGGCAATGCCAGCAGGCGACGCCCAGGGCAAGGGTCTTCTCTGTGATGGGCCCGACCCTTTGGAACGACCTACCCCCTGATATCAGATCTACCACGGACCTCCGCTCCTTCCGCCAGCAACTCAAAACTCACCTGTTCCATCAAGCCGGCTTGGCCTAACTATGCTTCTCGTCCCAGTCTGTAATTTTAAATTATTTTATTCGGTTTTATGGGTTTAGTTTTAACTTTTATAAATTTGTACAGGATTATTTAATTTGATTTTAACTTTGTATGTATTGTCATGGTTTTAATAGTTTTTAATTTTTACCTGTACACCGCCCCAAGTCCCCTCGGGGAGAGGGGGCAGTCTAGAAATGTAATAAAATAAAAATAAATAATAATAATAATAATAATAATAATAATAATAATAATAATAATAATAATAATAATAATAATAATAATAAAAAGGTGCGCCTTATACTCCTAAAAATATGGTAGTAAATTCTCAAACTGCATATAGCTTTCTAGGCAAGTTTCTTAATTATTCTGATTTTAAAAGTGAAGTTCAAAATACAGAATGCCAACAAGAGGTGTATGAATACCAGAATTAGGAGCATGGATTAGAAAATTAAAACAACTGAAAAGGCCTTTTATTTATTTGCTTGCTTTTTCATGGTACTAATTGGACATAGGTTGATGACGGATGTGCTATTCCCAGTGCGTATGTGTGTGTGTGAGAGAGACCTGAGTAATCATTTTGAAACAAAAACTCAATATTATGGTCTTCTAAATCCCTCAAGCAAAATAAAACTCTTTTAACATTCTTACTTTTGGAAGTGAAAACTAGGAGTGCCATATACAGGGTATCTGAGAAGGGAATTACTGTGGACTCCATCTGTTAGGGAATTTCCACTAATGCTAATGCTCCTGCTCTTCTGGCCTCCTGGAAGAGTCAGAAACTTGGTTTTTGATCCAGTCGGCTGGTAACCTTACAATAAAATTGAATAGTATAACAGAGTTGGAAGGGACCTTGGAGGTCTTCTAGTCCAACCCCCTGCTCAGGCAGGAAACCCTACACCACTTTAGACAAATGGTTATCCAACATCTTCTTAAAAACATTCAGTGTTGTTCCAGAGATTAATTAATTAATTGACCTTGATAGGGATGCTGGTAGGGTAAGAAGACCTCACTCCCATGCCATCTGCCCACAAAGTCTTAGTTTTTATGTAGCTCTTCTTAATTTTAATTGTGTTTATAATTACATTTTTTAAATTTGTAAGATGCCCAGCATCACCTTATTAGTGAGATGGGGATTATATACATTAAATAAATGAATACTGAAAAAAATTCGCAATATATTACGTGTTAAGTTTGGAGGAATTCAGTCCGAGTCAGGCTAGTCATTGAACAGGTTTATTGCAAGTAGCAAGAACCATATACAGGAACAACAGAGATCAGTGCAACTGAGACTTCCCCACTTTGATAGCTTTTTATAGGTTTCCCTAAAGCGGGAAAAACCTGAGCCAGACAGAAAGTCTGGCCCGGCCAGCCACGTCTCGGCAAATGAGACGCGATTGGCTGTTACAGTGTTTCACAAACCTCTGGGTCAGCCTTGGTTCCCCAGACTGACTGTCTGTGCGTAGGTTGAGAACATAACATTACGCATCTTCCCCAAGCACTTGGGGAACCTTGGTAAACCCATCTTCCATTACACCATTCTCCCCTTTTATGAAGAATCTAGGGAGAAATATCATATACTGAATAAATGATAGTAAAAGTAGCCAACTGGTTAAAAACCAACATTGTAAAATGAATAGATATATGAATGGATGGTGACTGAAATTTTAGAAATACAGTAGTGTTCATTTTCAGGCCAGCAAAAAGTTTCTGTTTCTGTTTCTGTGCTGCATTCAAGTGAGTGTTGTGCTTTTGTTTCAAATTTAAACTTTCCCATACATGCATCTATTTCTCTGATGTCAATCCTGTTAGACTCTATCTTCTTTCATCACGACTCTCAATTCAGTAATAAGATGTTCATCTGGCATTTGAAAATGCATGGTTCACTAGTCCATATGATTTTGCCTTGTTCCTCCATGGATTTTATTGCATATATTGTTCAACACATATATGAAGCAGCTGGGTGAGATCATCCGTGGTTTTGGGGTAGAGTACCACCTCTTCCCTGATGATACACAGCTGTATATATCTACCCCAAACCACCCCAACGATGCCGTAGAGGTGATGTGCCAGTGCCTGGAAGCCGTGCGGGCCTGGATAGGAAATAACAGACTCAGACTCAACCCATCAAAGACCGAGTGGCTGTGGTTCCCGGCATCCCGATACAACCAGTTGACTCCATCACTGGCCATAGGGGATGAACATCTAACCCCTGTGGATGGGGCACGCAACTTGGGCGTTCTCCTTGATACACGGCTGTCCATGGAAGATCAAGGGACGGCCGTGGCCAGGAGGGCGTTTTACCAGGTTCGCCTGGTCCAACAGTTGCGTCCCCTATTGGATCGGGGTGCCCTCTGCACAGTCACCCATGCCCTCGTGACATCGCGACTGGACTACTGCAATGCTCTCTACATGGGGCTCCCCTTGAGGTGCACCCAAAGGCTTCAGCTTGTCCAGAATGCAGCCGCGCGGGCAGTTATGGGAACCTCCAGGTTTCCCCATGTAACACCACTCCTGCGCGAGCTGCATTGGCTGCCTGTCGCGAGCTGCATTGGCTGCCTGTCGTCTTTCGGGTGCGCTTCAAGGTGTTGGTTATCATCTTCAAAGCGCTCCATGGCACGGGACCTACCTATCTGCGGGATCGCATCCTGCCCCATACATCCCTGCGGCCGATTCGCTCCCACAGAGAGGGACTTCTCCGGGTACCGTCCACTAGGCTATGCCAGCGGGCGACGCCCAGGGGAAGGGCCTTCTCTGTGGCGGGCCCGACCCTCTGGAACGACCTTCCCCCCGAAATTAGAACAACCACGGACCTTCGCTCCTTCAGTAGGGCTGGCTCGCCTGGGTCTGTTTCTCCCAGCGGCGGCGGGAAAACGGCCCTTGTCTTCGGCCTAGGTGAGGGGAGACATGCTGCGGGGGGGTTTCCCTTCGCCAATGGAGGACGGCAACGAACATCGAATTTAAAAAGAGCTGAGCGTTCGGGTCGGAAGGCTCCCCGGGGCTTTGGCAGAGAGGTGAAGAGTGAGTGATCTTTAATATTATTTGTGCTGGCAGCCTGGACTGAGAGAACGTAGAGGGGGGTGTTTGTTTGTTAAATCCCCCCTCGGATTTAAAGCGGCGTTTAGAAATGGCTCCTCGTTGCGAGGAAGCGGATATTTTGTTTCCGGACTGTTTGAACTAAGTGAAAGTGATTTGCGGCTTGTTTCTTTACAATGTATCTAAGTCCGGCTGGCTTGAAACAATTTTTCTTTTGTTACTTTCTCCTGCTGGCTCTCAGACTGGGCGGTGGAGGATGGCTCCCTTTGTTCCTGAATGATTCTTTTTATTTTTGAAAAATTACCAACATCTCTTTGTGATTTGGACTCTCTCTCTCTACTAATGAAGAAATTTCTGGATTAATTGATTCCTTCCCTGGAGTGCCTTCTCTGCTATAATTATTGACTGTGAAAAGTGTTTCTCTGCTGGGTCTTGGACTTTTTACAACTTTCATCTGAACTGTTTTTCTCCTGACCTGCTTCAACGGCCCCACCCCAAAAACGCCATCTTAGTGGCACTGACTTTAACATCTTACCATGGCATCAAAATCAGAATTGGCAGGATTGGAACAAAGAATGTCATCTATGGAATCAGTGTTACAAGCTCTGGTGCAGGAAATTAAAGCTTTGAGAGAAGACAATAGTAGCTTCAAGAAGGATCTTCTGGAAACACGGAAGCAAGTGCTGGAGAACACACAGAAGACTGAGGAGCTGGAAGGGGGGCTGGTTGGGGCAAAGGGAGAACTTAAAAATGTCAACACTGAAATTGCAGATTTGTCTGGTCATATGTCTAGGATGGATTTTGAAAGGATGTCATATTTTTTAAGATTTCAGAATATTTCTGAAGAATCTGGTGAATGTCTTCCTGAACTCATGAGTACAATTTTAGCAGACTATTTACATAAACCTAAAGATGAGATCAGGGGGGACATTGACCTAATCTACAGAATAAATTCGACATATGCCAGGATAAACGAAGTACCCAGAGAGATACATATTAAATTTGTCAGAAGGTCAACCAGAGAGGGAATTTTGAAGGCGCAGAGAGGGGGGGCGTTAATTTACCAACAAAAGGAAGTCGCCATCTTGAAGCAGATCCCAAAAAAGATTAGAGAGATGAGAAGGAGGTATTCCTTCTTATCTAAAAAATTGTTTGACCACGGGATTTGGTTTAAGTGGGCGATGCCGGAAGGGATTTTGGTGTTCTGGGATGAAGGAAGAGTAAGGATTAAAACAGTTGTTGAGGCGGAAGCCTTTCTTAAAAAACATTCCTCTGTCCTGGGGGACGATTCAGGGGGGGTGGAGGGGGCTACGGCCCCGCCCGCTGGGGGTCAGGGAGGAGAAAAAGAAGATACAATTGCCAAGAGACTTAGATCGAAAAAATAACTTTGCTTTTTTATTAATATTGTATAACCTTTATATCTGGATGTTTGCACATGACTGCTAGCATAGAATTGAGAATTTAGGAAACATGTACTTATCTTCACCTTGTAGTATTTTTGGAAAAATATTTTTTCAATATTTTATTATGAAGCCCTGGAAGGGCCAATGATCCCGACACGAAAGTTCTTAAAATGTTTCTGTATTCCCTATCCCTTTGAAAAATTGTAAAAACCAATAAAACTTTTTCAATATAAAAAAAAAATAGCTAATATATAGAATGGCAAAATTTGGAGGGTGTTGCACAGCCAGGTGGAAGAAAGAAGTAGAAGAACTGGACTGAGAAAGAACTATTGCACAAGAACCTTAAATGTTATTAGAAAGTATAATAATAATAATAATAATAATAATAATAATAATAATAATAATAATAATAATAATAATAATAATAATAATAATAATAATAATAATAATAATAATAATAATAATAATAATAATAATAATTTTATTTATAGACCGCCTCCTCTCCCCAAAGGGACTCGGAGCGGTGCACAGGGAAGTTAAAAAAGCAAATATAAAATACATAAATAGTTAAAATAAGAATTAAAGAATTAAACAAATTGTCCCTGCGCTAAAACCCACTATGCTAAAACTAAACGACTGGATGTTGAGTGAGTTCTGCAAAATATTTATATGAAAACAACCTCAGTAGTTTCAATGTGGAAACATAGATTTGAATTGCAATTTTAAAAACATCTCTCCTTCTAAATATATCAAAGGATTTGACATTGTCTGCAACTACTGTAGTTCAGATGTTTTTCTCCTTCCTTCACTGAAGAGGTATAGTGAAAAGATGTATATTTTCCAGATTCAAAAGTAGGAAAAAAGAGATCTAGCAATAATTCTGATTAGAAACTAATACTGAATACTATTTCTATCCATGTCCAAAGAACTATGTGAATCATAGTAAAATTTGTCTCAAAATGAACTGAGTAGAATTCTTGGTCACCTTCATCAACCGCACTCAAAAGACTGAGCTATTTCCAGTATGCTAGTCTTGCCTGGTATATAGCTGCTCAAAATTAGTATGCTTCACTGGAAAAAGAATGTGAGGAAAACGCATTTATTTCATAAGCACATAAATGCAATTCAGTAAGTAAATTTACATTTTGTAAGCTGTCCCAGGTCATCTCTAGTCAAAATGGGCAGCAAACAAGTTTAATAAGTAAATAAATAAGTAAAGAAATAAAAGCATTCAAAGCCCTATGCCTGAATTCACAAATGCTCCCTTTTCTTCTTATTCTATCAAAATATTATCTTGTTTGTGAAGAATAGGATACATTTCTGAGTCTGTCTAGCCTCCAGAAGCAGCTTGGTCTTGATTTGCATCCAACAATTCTAGAACTGTAGGAAAGGCATTTGAAAGAAAGCAATTCAAAATATTGTCATATGGTTGCCAAGAAAATGGCATGGACACCTCTCTGTAGGCAGTTGAAACTAAGCAGCTTTACGTTGTCATTTTTAATGAATAGACTGGATGAAGTTCTTCTCCATCCTGGCTTGTCTGAAAAGGAGAGAAAGGGAGCTAAAGTTATGTTAAAGGTAGAGAATGCCAGAAATGGGCTAATTCCCTTTCTATGCCTTCTGGGTTCCAATTCACAAGCTCTCCACATTGTCTCATTATCCCTTCAAATGTCATAATTGTACCTTACTAACTTGCTGTCCAGAGCCTTATCAGATATGACTGTAGGAGAAAGAAATAATAAAGCAGATGCAGGTGTATGTCTGTGAAGAGACACATAGCCTGTGACATTTGCTGTGCATTTCCACCTGTAAATAATGTCAATCTGTCCCAAGGAAGATGAATTTAGGCAAAATGAAGAGGATCAACCCTACCGTTTCTTATAATATAAAACAGAGAGTTTTGTATAATAAAGAGGGAACCTAGTTACATGCGAGACCGTCTCCTGCCCCATACATCCCTTAGACCGATACGCTCCCACAGAGAGGGCCTTCTCAGGGTGCCGTCGGCCGGACAATGCTGACTGGCGACACCTAGGGGAAGGGCCTTCTCTGTGGCGGGCCCTGCCCTGTGGAACGACCTGCCCCCTGAACTCCGTACCATCACCGACCTCCGCCTCTTCCGCCAGTGTTTAAAAACACACCTGTTTCATCAAGCCGGCCTAACATAGCCTCCGCTGTGACTACTATTAGATAGTTTTAAAATGGGGATTTTAATTGGTTTTAGCGCAGGTTTGAATATTTAATAGCTTTTAAAATTTTGTATTTTGTATTATTTATATGTTATTTTAAATTCCTGTGCGCCGCCCTGGGTCCTTTTGGAGAAGGGCGGGATATAAATCAAATAAAACTCAAAACTCAAACATCTTGACAGTTCTGCCTGACTTCAAGTATCCACTTTCATTTCAGAGGCTGTCTTCAGAAGAATTTCTTGATTATATATGGTGCAATATTACACACATCAACAATTCACCACCTAAGTAGAACAATAATGTGGTGCTTGTTATGAAGCTATAAGTACCATCAGGAAATGAATGCACTAAAAAAAGTCAAACAGCTGTGACTCTCCAGTTGTGAATGTTGTATAAACTATCATGCTATCATTAAGTTTGAGAATTTTACAATGCATCACTTTGAGCCTTGACAAGCAACATCCTACAAGAGTTTAGGGTCCAGTTTTCCAATTCAGAGTAGGCTGATTTGGAAAATGTAAGTAATGTTAGCTGTTCATCTCGAAAATAAAGCCTATCATTGATTTCTGTAACTGATGATTGGGCAACAACGATAAAGTGATTTGTCACTGTCTTCTGTTAGTTCAATTCAGCCTATAGCCATAGGATTCGTGAATATTTTCCCATTCTAGAACTAAACAGGTTAGCTAAGATAGCAACACACACTATACAGTAATACTCATCTTTAGGAATGAGCAGATACATTTTTTTGATTTTTCTGTTTTTCATTCCACTAGTCTAAAATTATTTTTGGATTATTATATATATTTGAAAAGAATCATGATTATACTCACAATATGGATTTCTCTCTCTTTCTTTCTCTCTCTCCCAGAGCACAGTTCTCCCATATACACATTTTTGAAATTAGAGCTGTATATGAAATTGTTGTGGCTTGCCAGTGGCCAGCTAGTAGCAGATTCGGACAGTGAGGAGGTTGGGGAGGAATATGGGCCAGTCCTAGAGTCGGGGGAAGGCTCTGATGAGGACTCTGTGTTGGAGCAGAGTGGGGGACAGAGCCGTATGCCAGTTATCAGCTGCCTTCAAAGCCAGATATCAATGAGGTAGACGAAAAGCTGGAGCCTGTTCCCAGTGTGCGCATGCGCAGAGTTGCCAGATTTATTTTATTTTATTTATTTTATTTTATTAAATTTATATCCCGCCCTTCTCCAAGAGGACCCAGGGCGGCGCACAGGAAATTAAAATACATACAAAAAACACAATACAAAATTTAAAAACCTATTAGATTCCCATCCTGCGCTAAAACCAATTAAAATCCCCGAATTAAAACTATCTATGGCTAGATGAAGGGAACAGATAAAGAACATGAGTTGACTTGGGAGTAAGGCCACAGGTAGATGATGAATGGCCCATCCCAGAGGAAATAAAAGAGGAGTGAAAATGGAGTGGAGTTTGCAGGAGACAATTAGTTCACTTAATTGGTTCCTGACTCTCCAAGCCTCCTTGCCAAGTTTTGCAGATATCAGCCTGGTAAACTGTCCAAGTCAGATAACTGTGTGACTGTAAATCCTCCCTTGAAAGTCTTTGTTCGATGTGAATGAGAAGAATTCATAGCAAATTAATAAAAGGGGTTTTTTTTGGGACAAGGAATTTGCTTTATACTCTTGGGAAGCCTAGGTCAGAACAGAAATGCAGACTATAGCATATAATTGTAACATATAATAGAAGGCAGGTTTCTTTAACAATATTTTTTGAAAGGGGAAAGCTTAAGTTGATCTGAGCTCTTTTTAATGTCCTGTTTCTAAAATTTGACATAATAATGAAGGTGAGGTCTGAGAAGAAAGAGGAATTACGAGCAACTCTGTGCTACACTCTTCCTCCTGTGAGGTCCTTGGTGCTCTCTGAACTTAGCTGGTAGTTGTTTTTTGAAGGCATCTTATTACCAAATTATGTAACATTATCAGTATTAGATAGAATCATTGCACTGAAGATGTTACCTGGATTGGTAATGACACTGAGAGCCTCCCACCGGCCAGTATGCTCCCATAGAGCGGGTCTCCTCATGGTGCCGTCCGCTAAACAATGTCGACTGGCGACACCCAGGGGGAGAGCCTTCTCTGTGGGAGCACCTGTCCCTGACCTACGCACCTTCCGCCATGCTCTTAAAACTTTTCTTTTTCAACAAGCCGGGCTGGCGTAAATACAAATTTTATTAATTTTAATTGGGTTTGTTTGGTTTTTAACTTATTATGGGCCAAATTATTTAATATGTTTTTAAATTGTTTTAACTTTTGTATATCTCTGTTTTATTTTGGCTGTACACCGCCCTGAGTTCTTCGGGAGTAGGGCGGTATAAAAATATAAATAAATAAATAAAAACCAAGCTTAGAGTATACCAAGGACCCCACTGTTCAACCTTCAGCTACAAATATTACCTTTTATCAGTACTCTTCTACCTTAAACATTCTAAATAAATAAATAAATAAGGGAACAGTACACTGATGGACTTGTTTCTTTTTAAAAACCCCAGAAAAAGTTTTAGGAAAGAAAAAAATATATACTTAAAACTAAGATTCTGTTGGTTTCAAACCAGCAATATTCTGCATGCCAAACAAATATAATCACCAAGCCACTGACAAAGATTGATAACAGAAATTGGAATAGATCTTAGTGAGGAAAACCTGGGAAATGAGGTGAGATTTCACAGTAGCCTAGGACAAAGTAAAGTCCATTGAACACTTCAGACAACAACATTTGAATCAACCCAAGCTGCAAAAACTACTTTCAATTTGAGGGATGTCATATTCACAGTGACTTAAAGATGAAGAGAGGGGAATGACATTTTTTTTTTGCTGTCCAGAAATTGCTTATGGACCATACTCATCACAGGGCTATCTGGCAATGTGAATATGCTTTATTTCTTAGCATTTTGAAACTTTCCTTTTATTGATTCAACCTAAACTGCCTTTTTTGTAGCCACAGTGAGTTGCTGTTTCACAATCCATTTTCAATCAACTTCAATTCCAAGATAATGAATGAATAGAAAGCATACAGTAGATAGTACTTCCTAAGTCCTATTACCAAGCTAGATTTCACTATCTCTGTCTATGAACCTTTCAGCTAGTGCTGGATGTCTGCTTTGGTCTTTGATTCTATTTTGACAACCTGGGTCTCACCTACTTCTCAGGTTTTCTATTCAATTGCTTGTGATTTATTGGCTGCTTTATAATCTCTGACTTTACTAAGAGCCAGATTACCCTATTTACCCCGAGACTGGGCATTTTACAAGAGAACAAAAGTACAAAATGTTGCAACTTTAAATTGCAAACTATAAGGATATTTTGCTGAAGGTTTTCAGATGCTTGAAGCATTTAATAATATTAATACATTTTACTGTGCTTCATTACTTTTTATATGTGAGAAGACTGAAAGTTTACCCAAGCAAAGGAATCTTATTCAGTTTTTAGGAAAATTCATAAAATAGGTAAGAATATGCATTGTCAGCCATGTTAGGACAAAACAGATATTTGATAATATGTTACCTAGATGAAAAATGGAAAATCATATTTATTTTTGTTTCTTTTACATGTGACTATTTAAAGTTTTTCTTTGGACAGATGCTGGCAAAGCAGTATAGCTGTGCAACAAATATACAAACAGAAAAGGTAAAAATTATTGGCATACTGAACAGTATCATTCTCTTCTGTGTGCTGCTGAGTTCTCTGAGTCTATATGTAGTGCAGTTAGAGCACAATGCCAAAATGGGTCTGGCTTTCAGACAACAATGACACAGTTCTCAGTTCAGTAATTCTACCAAAAGCACTAGCACATAGGCTTATATACTGCTTCACAGTGCTTTACAACTCTCTCTAAGAGGTTTACAGAGTCAGCATATTGCCCCCAACAATCTGGGTCCCCATTTTATAGAGCTCAGAAGGATGGAAGGCTGAGTCAACCTTGAGCCAGTTAGGATTGAACTGCCAGCAGTTGGCAGAAGAATTAGCCTGCAATACTGCATTCTAACCACTGTGCCACCATGGCTCTCTTTCAATTCTATCAATCTCACCAATATTGTATTTTCACAACCTTACAGCACAGTGATTAAAATTTTCTTTGTGTTACTTTTTGTGCTCTGCAGTAGATGGTAGGATCCTCAGACTTGATTTATTTTTCAGAAACAGTTCAGTTTTACTAGTATGATTGATTATGTGGATGGATGGACGACATTTTATTTTAACTCTGTAATTCATGAGCAAGAGCTATGAAGTACATCTATTAGCTTTTCAACAGTCATCATTTTCTATTTAGCTTGCATGCATAACTTCTACTGTGATATCACTATGCGTCAGAGGTGGGTTGCTCCCAGTTTGGCCCAAATCGGGCAAACCAGTAGTAGTGGTGGTGGGAGGTTCTGTCCATATGCCCGGACACTTCTGTGCAGAAGCATTGTCAATGCGCGAGTGAACACGCACGCATGAGCAAACCGGTAGTAAAAAAAATTGGAAACCCACCACTGCTACGTGTGTTATTTTGCCATCATTGTGGTTAGGCACAGGTGCTAACACTCATTCTACTGGACAGGATAAGATAAGCATAGCCATTAACATTCACCCATTTGTAATGTTATCCACTGAAATCATAGGAAATGATACTGTACACTTCACATGCTGCTGAAAATAAATAAAATAAAAACAACAAATATTTGTGCTTTTGTCGTGCTAGATTATTAGACAACAGAGTATGCTTACTGAAACCGCTGAATCCATCAGACTCAATATGTGGTATCTTCTACCAGACCAGATCATTTTTATAGCTTTCAGTTGAACTTGTAAACCAGTCATATTGGTTTTGGAACATTACTGATACCAAAACATACCTTAAATTTGACAATCCCTGTTTCCACCATCATCCAAAACGCATACAGAATCTCTAATTGATGAAAACAATCCAATGAAGTTGGAGACAAAGAATATATTGCATATAATTTCAGGCCAGTGTACTGTCTTAGTGTAATAATAGTGTTTGCCTAGAATGCCAATTATTAACTTCATACCATAGTTTTATTGCTTAAAGTTCTGGGAGTACAGACATCAAAGACCTATTTTTTAAAATAATAAATAAATTAAGCATGTAAGTCTGGCAAATAAGCTTCCTAGGAACTTGTATACCCTAGAGGTACAAGGGCCAATTACTTTTATTTATTCTCTGTTCCCATGACACCTGAAATCTTTGCATATGATATAAAACATTAAAGTAGGTTCTGCTTGAATACTAATGTATATTAATTCTTTGCTAATATAACTTTTCTCTTTCTTTCTCTTGGTTTCATTATAATGCAGAACAATTGCATTTTTAAAGCAACTACTATAAATCATAGCCTCCTTATGACTCTGCACAGAACTTAATGTTACACTGTTTGCCAGTTCAATTAAAGAAAGCGGTTTCATGCTGTGTTTCTTTCTCTTTGTCTCACTGTATGGAGAGAATAAACCTGTTGAAGATGATTATGATGATGACATAGTCAACTAGGCAACTTCTTTAGATGGTGATGTACTAATGAATGATGTTATCTTAATATCAAGCTCAAAAAGATGCAATATTTCACACTTAGTTATGAAGAGAAGGGCCATCAAAGTAGATGCAGAGTGTCCTAGATTAAATTTTTGGCATCTTCAGATTAATATCCAGGGAACAGACAGTGAGAATGAGTTCTTCTGAAGACAAACTATAGTCCAGAATTGACAATGGGTTAGGTGGAAGAAGAAGAAGAAGAAGAAGAAGAAGAAGAAGAAGAAGAAGAAGAAGAAGAAGAGGAAGAGGAAGAGGAAGAGGAAGAGGAAGAGGAAGAGGAAGAGGAAGAGGTAGAGGTAGAGGAAGAGGAAGAGGAGGAGGAGGAGGAGGAGGAGGAGGAGGAGGTGGTGGTGGTGGTAGTGGAGGACAACAGAATTGAACAACAATGATGATAAAGCAACTATATGTTTTCGACTAACCCATAACCTATTTCTATATTGGAACAGAATGTTGATGCAGCAGTGCTGTTCTCCATAGTGGTGGTAGTGTGGAAAAATTGGCAGCCATAGATATGGAAGTGAAAATTCTTCTGTTGTGATTTCTGACATCTAATATAACAGTTATATAATGCAAGGCAAAGATATAGAGGCAACTTCTATTTTCAACCTTGAATTCATAGGCATCATTAAAGGAAAAATCAGATGTAGCAATCAAATAAAATAGTTTTGGCTAACCCAGCTGTTGTTGTTTTTTATGTGTGAGTATATGACAGAAAACCCTTGGGAGAAAGCCACTTTATCTTCTTAAGTAAAGCATGATTTTTATAAGACTTTGAATTTAGTAATATATTGAGTCTCCAGGGAGCTTTTATTTTATTTTTTTCATTTTTGATCTTTATTGGCTTTTATAGAATATTTGTCCCTAGAAATCAATGCATAGAGATGAAGAAATTAATCTAGAAAGTGCATTTTCCCACAAAAGGCTATATGAAATTTTTGTATATAGTGAGGGTCATGCTAAAATCAGATGTAACTTCATGACAGAGGCTACAAAGTAATATAGGAAATAATATATGAATAATGTATTCAACAGAGAAAAGGCTCCTGTCCAGTAGTGTTTTGTGAGGGGACAAATTGCAAGAAGATTGATAGTCACAGTGTAAGCTTCAGGTAAGGTTTGCATCATAACTCTGTACCATGTTGCCAAGTTTCACACACAGACACACACAGACACATACAAACACACATAGTGTCAGCTGCTGAAATATCTTCTAGCTGTTGGAAGTACTCGGGGAAGCCCAGGGTTGACACTAAATGTAGTCAGAATAGAGCTGGAAGGGACCTTGGAGGTCTTCTAGTTCAACTCCCTTCTCAATCAGGAGACCCTATACCATTTCAGACAAGTGCTATGTCCACTCTTTTCTTTCAATTCTCCAGTAATGAAGCATCCACAACTTCTGAAGGAAAGCTCTTCCATTGGTTAATGGTTTTCACTCGTGGGAAGTTTCCCCTTACTTCCAGGTTGCTTCTCTCCTTGATTAGTCTCCATCCATTGTTTCTTGTCTTGCCTTCTGGTGCTTTGGAAAAATAGGTTCACTCTCCTCTCTGTGACAGCCCTTCAAATATTGGAATTCTGCTATCACATCACCCATAGTCCTTCTTTTCTCTAGATTAGTCGCACCCAAATCCTGCAACTTGTTCTTCATATGTTTATGAAGAATAAAACTAATAATCTTAGGTGCTCTTCTCTGCAGTCTCAACATCTTATTTTGTAATGTGGTGACCAAAATTGGATGCTGTATTCCAAGTGTGATCTTACTAAGGTTTTATAAAGTGGTACTAATACTTCATGTGATTTTGATTCTGTGCCTCTGGTTATACAACCAAGGATAATATTAGCTTTTTTGGCTACTGTCATATACTGCTGGCTCATATTTAAGTGATGATCCATTAGAACTCCAAGGTCCCTCGCACAGTTACTGTTTTTGAGCCAAATTTCACCCAATCTGTGCTTGTACCCTTGGTTTTTCCTGCTTAGGTGTTAAACCTTGCTTTTCTTTACATTACATTTCATTTTATTGGATAGGGTCCAGTTTTCAAATCTGTCAAGTTCCTTTTGGAACCTAAGCTTGTACTCTGGGCAGTGGTGGGTTGCAAGCGGTACACCCCGGTACAGGCGTACTGGAGCCTGCCTGGAGCACCGGATACCATTCCGGTATGGTGCTCTGGAGTGTCCACCCATCCACCCTCGCTTCTTACCTGTCCTTTATGCCTTTGGGGCTTCTACATGCATGGCATATATGGTGCCTGTGCGACACTCTGCTTAGCAGCTGGAGCATCGTGGAGGCTTGCAGAAGCGTCACAGGCAAGTATGATGCATGTGTGCGCTGTGTGCATGCATGTGGGTGATGCCGGGGCCATTCCAACTGTTCTGGTTGGAATGGAATCTGGAATCCATCACTGCTTCTGGGGTATTGACTATTCTTGTCAGCTTAGTGTTATT
The DNA here is from genome assembly GCA_039707465.1 of Rhabdophis nuchalis. Taxonomy (NCBI): domain Eukaryota; kingdom Metazoa; phylum Chordata; class Lepidosauria; order Squamata; family Natricidae; genus Rhabdophis; species Rhabdophis nuchalis. The sequence continues at coordinate 67,014,414 of CM077643.1, forward strand.
TGATGGGTTCTCCTTCTATTCCCTTATTTATGAAGATATTACAGAATACTGGGCCTAAGATGGAAACTTGTGGTACCCCACTGCTTATTGTCAGGCGTGCCTCATTTAGTATCCAAGAAAGAAAACCCTCAACTCCATTTAAGTAGAGATAAAGGTACTTTCACTGGACATGAAATGAAAACAGCTAAAGTGAAGCAAGATATGAAAAAGTGCGAACATGTATATATCAAATGTTTGCCCAAGACCTTTCCTCCAGTTACCCCAACCCAATGTCCAATCTGCAACTCCCAAAGGTGTCATGTGGGGTGCATCTTAAAATGGGCTCATTCAGCTGGTATGCAGAGACAGTTGACCTTGATCAAGCCCAAGCTCGAGCCATCAGCATGCACAGAAGATGGTGAGAACAAAGGTTCCTTGATGATAACTCCTCCAGTACCTAGTAATTTCCCTCCTCCCAAATACCATGATCCCCCACCCTCCCTCTTACTATTGCAGCCAATAGCAAGCAAGCAATATAGAGGCTGATACTTACTTTCCTCCATGTAGATGCAATACCATTGAGTACAATTTGTCAGCCACTTACATTGCTGATGTCTAACCCACATTTTTCTAGCTTAGCAAGAAGTAGGTTGCAGTCTATTTTGTCAAATGCCTTACTGAAATCTAAGTATACTATATTCCTGATTTACCCACTTTGTCAAAGAATGAAATAAGTATGGTTGGGCATGTCCTGTTTTTAACAAACCAATGCTGGCTTCTAGTTATAACTTTATTTGTTTCTTGATATTTGCAGATCTGTTTTTTTATTATCTTTTCCAGTATCTTTCCAGGTATTGGACTACTGATTGGTCTGTAGTTTCTGTGTCTATTTTTTTCCTTTTTTGAAGGTGGGAACCATATCAGCTCATTTTCAATCCTAAGTGAAGCTTTATTCTTTCAAAATCAAAGGCCACCCTGCTTCAGAAAGCAGTTCTGCAATTTTGATTGAAGCATTTCTGAAATGAAGTAAATGTTTGAAGCTTCAGAAAACCCATCCATTATAACCGGCTATATTCATGATACTTTACCAAAGGGTGAATTCTACTTTGAATTATTGTTCAATGTTACTTAATGGTTAGTACAGGCTGAAGATTTTGTAAGAAAAAAATCAGCAAACAGAGCTCTCGGCATCAAATATCTCCCCATCTATCAAGTGGTGGTGTCAAACACAACTGGGCAATGCTTTGGATTTGAAGGCAACATGGTACTTCAGAGCACACAGTGATACTTGTTTTCAACAATTCCTAAAGCAGAAAGTTTTTTCTTAGGACTATGTGGTTGCCCACTGCAGATTTTGTATAATTTAAAGCTAAGAAAAGAAAAGAAAAATGTGGTCAAGACAAAATACATTTCTCCTTTCAATTTTTTCTTTAGAACAACTCTTTGAAGTATATTGAGCCAGGAAAGAGAGTAACTGTTAGCTTAAGTGGCTGAGGATGGATTTGAACCTGGCTCCCTTTGCTCCCAGTCTAGCATCTTAATTGCTACATTACACTGGTTCCATTTTTTAAAAATATCTCACTTGGAATTAATCAGTTTTAACTTAAGGCCATCCAGTTATGTTCAGGTTAAATACACAACTGATAGAACCAAACAGGAGAAAACTGTAGGCGAGACCAATCCATTTACCAGTCAAATTCATGTCATGGAATGACAAAGGGAGAATCCAAATTAGCAACATGCTACACTTTGGATGCAGAATTGAAGTGGTGCTTTAGAGTGGGCATGGTGAACATGCTGTAACTGTTGGCACTTCCCTAAAGAAAATATTTGTTGCTTTTGGAACCTCTTTAATTTGTGTGTTTGCCTGACTTTGGGTAGCTCCCATATGAATCCAAGGAAGGCTACATTTCTTTAAGGGAGTGCCAGAAGTGGTAGCCTTTGTGTCCAGATCCATTATGAAGCATCCTTTTGACTTTTCCCTAATCCAAACTCAGACTTCCATTGCTTACATTTCTGAGATGTAATCATTCTGTGACATTTATAGCCTGTTGTTCTTATAGTGCACAACAGAAGCAATGATTCATATAATCTGTAAGAGCAAGGAGTCAGCAATGAATAAAATAGCATCCCACACTTGTAAAACATCTCATAAAATGTACTCTAAAGAGAAAGAACTATATAATAAATCTAATTTATTCTTTAGTTAAACATTGTGAGATCCAACCAAGTGCTCCTAGTTACTCCATCTGTGTGAAATGAACTCCAGTGAAGAAATTTCAATCATCTTTGGAAATCTACAGTCCCCAGGACTAGATGAAGCCACGTTAGTGCCTCAGGAAGAAATGAAGCTGCAATATCTACTATTACAACCTCTCACATAGATTAAATTTGCCAGAATCACAGTACCAGCTAGAGAATATATAGAATTCTTTTCTGCCTTATAAACATTGCTCATGGTCTGACTGTTCCATCAAGCATTACTCTTTTGCTCTAAGGCCAATAAGAGCATTCTCATAAGGTCAAATCCACTGTAAATGGAAATCCTTTTCCTGGAGGTCTAAGAGAAGGTGTTTTATTTCTTTGTATTTTCAACCTGTTCTCATTTTATTTTTCCCCACAGCATTCTATGCTCTTTATTAGAGGGCTCACAGTGTTGGCATTATTATCCCTGCTGAAGACTACAGAGTTGCTTCAGGCTCCTGGTTTTTCTCCCCACAATCCCTGCTGTGCGGTTGTTTAGTTGCGAATGCAAGCTTAGTAGTTGCTCTTTCCTTTTGCTGGCTAATTTCTCAGTGCAGACAAACTTTTTGGTAGCAACTTAATCTCTTTTCTTTCAAGACCATCTTGAAACAGAAGCTTTTTGGTGACTTGGCTTTAAGATTTAAGAGTTTAATGAGTACTGTTATTCATACTGTTCAGCTTTGGGCACCCATTCCAGATCATGCCTTCTCAGAGGGGAATAAAATGCTAACAAAAGCCAGGCACCAGTTTATATAATAGTTTATATCACATTACAATGCTTGAATTCACAAGGCATAGTTGTAGAATACCTTGTCCCAACTAGCCTGTTTTCCAGATTCTTTTTTTTTAAACTTTCAGGTTTGGAAATGGAAGTCACATGTTTATTGGACCCGTGTCCCTCCTGGCTTGTACTGGCATCCTGGGAGGTGACACAAGGCTGGCTCCAAGAGGTTGTCAACGCATCCTTAAGTGAGGGTTCCTTGCCTGCTTCCCTAAAAGAAGCGATGGTGAGGCCCCTCCTTAAGAAGTCCTCTTTGGATCCAGCTCTATTAAACAACTATCGTCCAGTCTCCAACCTTCCCTTTCTGGTGAAGGTTGTTGAGAGTGTGGTGGCACAACAGTTTCCCCATCACCTGGAGGAAGTTGACTATCTAGATCCGCGCCAGTCCGGCTTTCGGCCCGGGCATAGCACCGAGACCGCATTGGTCGCGTTGGTTGATGATCTCTGGAGGGCCAGAGATGGGGGTTGTTCCTCCATCCTGGTCCTATTAGACCTCTCGGCGGCTTTTGATACCATCGACCATGGTATCCTATTGCATCGGCTGGGGGGGTTGGGGGTGGGAGGCACCGTTTTACGGTGGTTCTCCTCCTACCTCTCTGGCCGATCGCAATTTGTGTTGGCAGGAGAGCAGAGGTCGACCTCGAGACCCCTCACATGTGGGGTGCCTCAGGGGTCGGTCCTCTCGCCTCTCCTGTTTAACACATACATGAAGCCGCTGGGTGAGATCATCCGTGGTTTTGGGGTAGAGTACCATCTTTACGCTGATGACACTCAGCTGTATATATCTACCCCAAACCACCCCAACGATGCCGTAGCGGTGATGTGCCAGTGCCTGGAAGCCGTGCGGATCTGGATGGGAAGTAACGGACTCAGGCTCAACCCGACCAAGACCGAGTGGCTGTGGTTTCCGGCTGCCCGATTCAACCAGCTCACGCCATCGCTGGCCATAGGGGGCGAACATCTTGCCCCTGTGGATGGGGCGCGCAATTTGGGTGTCCTCCTGGATGCCCGGCTGTCCATGGAAGATCAAGTGACAGCCGTGGCCAGGAGGGCATTTTACCAGGTTCGCCTGGTTCGCCAATTGCGCCCCTATTGGATTGGGACACCCTTCGCACAGTCACTCATGCGCTCGTGACATCCCAACTGGACTATTGTAACTCTCTCTACATGGGGCTCCCCTTGAGGTGCACCCGGAGACTTCAGCTAGTCCAGAACGCAGCCGCGCGAGCAATTATGGGAACCGCCAGGTTTACCCATGTAACACCGCTCTTGTGCGAGCTGCACTGGCTACCTGTCATCTTCCGGGTGCGCTTCAAGGTGTTAATTATCATCTTTAAAGCGCTCCATGGCTCGGGACCTAGCTATCTGCGGGATCGGATCCTGCCTCATACATCCTCACGGCCGATTCGCTCCCACAGAGAGGGACTTCTCCGGGTGCCGTCCACTAGACTTTGTCAGCGGGCGACACCCAGGGGAAGGGCTCTCTCTGTGGCGGGCCCAGCCCTCTGGAACGACCTTCCCCCCGACATTAGGATGACCACGGACCTCCGCTCCTTCCGTCTTAAATTAAAAAAACATCTTTTCTGTCTGGCCGGCCTAGGATAGTCTCTCTGTCTCTGGGGTTTTATTGGGAAGTTTTTTAGTATAGCTTAGTTTTAATGGGGAATTTTAGCACAGGTTTAGGTTTAATTTGTTTTTTAAAGAAATGTTTGTATATATTTATTGTTTTTTATTCTTCCTGTGCACCGCCCCGAGTCCCTATGGGGAGAGGGAGCGGTTTACAAATATTAAATTGAATTGAAATTGAATTGAATTGAATTGAAGTCTATCCAAACGAAGGGTTGGAATTGGGAAAGGCTGCATTAGAAGATATAACATGTACTATCACAGTTTAAAGTTAGCACTGCTGTACATTAGTTTATAGAATCTTTGTAATTTGACCTGCATCTTTATCTAATGAAAATTATTGTATGATGGATTGTGAGACAACTGCGTAACTGCCACTACCCCACACTGATTTTCCATTTTAAGAGTGATATTGGAGAACTTCCACTTTTGGTGCTAAGAAATGTCTAAACTTCATACCTTGGCAAGGGCAGGAGAGTTCAGGATTTCATGGTCATTTCTTTTCACTTGCTCAGGAAGATTGTCACCTCTTATGACTTTCACAGGGCTGGTGGTCTGTTTAGGGTAATCCATTCCTAGTGCCTAATGATCCACTAAATTTCCAATAGGTACTTGGGGAGTTTCCCAATAACTTGGCAGGCAGTTATACAGCATGCCTAGTCAAGCTCTGGAAATCAGAGAAGGATGTAATTAATCTTGGGTGGTCTCTTTCTATCTGTGAATTCCATTAAAAGAGCCTCAGGAGATGAAACTAAACAAAATATTAACAACATTTTAAAGAACCTGTCCAAATAGTTCTTTTATTTAAGAATTTATCCAATGGACTTAAAGTATCCGCATTCTTTTTTTACAAAGCCCCAAAGATATTCCTAAAATCGACATGCAGTTTAGAAATTTATAAAACTATTCCTTTGTGTGATATGATCAAATGTAAATACAAATAAATTTCTATGGAAAATAACATCTCGGATCAACCAGTTCCACTTGGGATCAATGGATCCATCTATTTTTGGACATGCCTCATTTGCATGTATTCCTTTCCTTCCTTTCCTTTCTTCCCTCCCTCCCTTCCTCTTTCATTTTCAAACCAAACATGAACATTTATTATTCATTTATTTATTATTCGAATTTATAAGCCGCACCCATCTCACCACATAATAATAATAATAATAAATCTTGAATTTATTGACCGCTCCATCTCCCTGGGGGGACTCGGAGCGGTGTACAGGGCAAATAAAACCATAAAAAACAACATACATACAATAAAAACGAAATAATACAACCCTGCACTAAAATCCCAGTTAAAACTACTAAAATTCCTAACTAAAATTAACAGTCCTATAGACGGGAGACTACCCTAGGCCGGCCAAGCAGAACAGATGTGTTTTTAGTTTAAGACGGAAGGAGCGGAGGTCCGTGGTTGTTCTAATGTCGGGGGGAAGGTCGTTCCAGAGGGCTGGGCCCGCCACAGAGAGAGCCCTTCCCCTGGGCGTCACCCGCTGACAAAGTCTAGTGGACGGCACCCGGAGAAGCCCCTCTCTGTGGGAGCGAATCGGCCGTGAGGATGTATGAGGCAGGATCCGATCCTGCAAATAGCTAGGTCCCGAGCCATGGAGCGCTTTAAAGATGGTAATTAAAACCTTGAAGCGCACTCGGAAGACGACAGGCAGCCAGTGCAGCTCGCGCAAGAGCGGTGTTACATGGGTAAACCTCGAGGTTCCCATAATTGCTCGTGCGGCTGCATTCTGGACTAGCTGAAGTCTCCGAGTGCTCCTCAAGGGGAGCCCCATGTAGAGAGAGTTACAATAGTCCAGTCGGGATGTCACGAGAGCATGAGTGACTGTGCGCAGGGCGTCCCGATCCAATAGGGGGCGCAAGTGGCGAACCAGGCGAACCTGGTAAAACGCCCTCCTGGCCACGGCTGTCACTTGATCTTCCATGGACAGCCGGGCATCCAGGAGGACACCCAAGTTGCGCACCCCATCCACTGGGGCAAGATGTTCGCCCCCAATGGCCAGCGATGGAGTCAGCTTGTTGAATCGGGCAGCCGGAAACCACAGCCACTCGGTCTTGGTCGGGTTGAGCCTGAGTCTGTTTCTTCCCATCCAGATCCGTACGGCTTCCAGGCACTGGCACATCACCGCTACGGCATCGTTGGGGTGGTTTGGGGTAGATATATACAGCTGAGTGTCGTCAGCGTATAGATGGTACTCTACCCCAAAACCACGGATGATCCCACCCAGCGGCTTCATATATGTGTTAAACAGGAGAGGCGAGAGGACCGACCCCTGAGGCACCCCACATGTGAGGGGTCTCGAGGTCGACCTCTGCTCTCCTGCCAACACAAATTGCGATCGGCCAGAGAGGTAGGAGGAGAACCACCGTAAAACGGTGCCTCCCACCCCCAACCCCCCCAGCCGACGCAATAGGATACCATGGTCGATGGTATGAAAAGCCGCCGAGAGGTCTAATAGGACCAGGATGGAGGAACAACCCCCATCTCTGGCCCTCCAGAGATCATCGACCAACGCGACCAATGCCGTCTCGGTGCTATGCCCGGGCCGAAAGCCGGACTGGCGCGGATCTAGATAATCCACTTCCTCCAGGTGACGGGGAAACTGTTGTGCCACCACACTCTCGACAACCTTCGCCAGAAAGGGAAGGTTGGAGACTGGACGATAGTTGTTTAAAAGAGCTGGATCCAAAGAGGGCTTCTTAAGGAGGGGCCTCACCATAGCCTCTTTTAGGGAGGCGGGCAAGGAACCCGCACTTAAAGATGCGTTGATAACCTCTTGGAGCCAGCCTCGTGTCACCTCCCAGGATGCCAGTACAAGCCAGGAGGGACACGGGTCCAATAAACATGTGGTGGCTCGCAGTCGCCCACGTAACCTGTCCATGTCTTCGGAAGAAACGGAGTCAAACTCCTCCCAAACAAGATCTGTCTCGTGGCATCCCACTGGGCCATCAATGGGGGCTAACTCGTTCTGTATTTGAGCGGTTTTCTCCTGCAGAAAAGACACAAATTCCTCTGCTCTACCCTGTAACGGGGCTTCCCACACCCTCTGTTGAAGGAGGGAGCGGGTCACCCTAAACAGGGCGGCAGGGCGGTTTTCTGCGGATGCTATGAGAGCGGCACAATGATGACGTTTGGCCACTCTCAGCGCCACAATGTAAGTCCGTAAATGGGCTCTTACCTGTGTCCGGTCAGATTCAGATCGAGTAGACCTCCATCTTCTCTCTAGGCATCTCTTGTGGCGTTTCATCACCCTTAGCTCCTCGGTAAACCAAGGAGCCAGGGTGGCTTGCCGCCGCAAGAGAGGCCGCAAGGGCGCGACCCGATCCAAGGCCCCCGTGGTCGCAGTATTCCAAGCGGCCACGAGGTCCTCGGTCGGGGCGCGGGTCAGGGGTACAGGAAGGTCCATCAGGCGCCTGGGACGGAACCACATAGGTAACTCAGGTTCCGCCTCCCCGCGGTGGGGGGTAGCGGTTGGAAAGTCGAGCCAGAGAAGTGAGTGGTCTGACCATGACAAGGGTGTGATGACTATATCCCCTGTACCCAGATCACTCTTCCATTGGCCAGAGACAAAGATGAGGTCCGGTGTGTGTCCACCCTCGTGGGTGGGGCCTTGAATTAGTTGGGTCAGGTCCATGGCCGTCATGGAAGCCATGAACTCCCGAGCTACCTCGGATGATTCGCCCACCGATGGCAAATTGAAGTCCCCCATGACTAACAGCCTGGGGGTCTCCATTGCCATCGTAGCGATCACCTCGAGGAGCTCGGGCAGGGCTGCTGCTATATAGCGGGGAGCCAGGTATACAACCAGCAAGCCCAACTGCCTCCCTAGGCCCCACTTCACGCAGAGGGACTCACAACCGGTGGTCTGCGGCACAATGGTCTCTCTCGGCTCAAGACCTTCCTTGATGATAACCGCTACCCCACCACCCCTGCCTAGGGCCCGGGGCTGATGAAAAGCGCGGTAACCTGGTGGGCACATTTCAACGAGGGGGAGTCCTCCCTCGTGGCCCAACCAGGTCTCCGCAATTCCTGCCAGGTCCGGCTCCCCCTCTGACACAAGGTCATGAATGAGGGGGGCTTTGTTGACAACGGACCTGGCATTGCAAAACATCAGCCGCAGGCCCTGGCTCTGTATTCCCTGACCACCTAGCCTGCAGGGGTTGTGGCACCTGACCGTTTGCAACCAACGGCCGCGTGCCCCCAACCGGGTGAATGGAACTTTCCCCTCGGACCTGCCTCTCCCCACGACCCTATTGATGGGTATGCCCTCCACAGGGACGACTCTTAGTTCCCCCCCCCTAGCGGTACCTTCCGCCTCCCTCCGTCGCCTGCTGGCCTGGCCCTCTCTTTCTCCCTCTGCCTCTACCTGTCTATAATACCCACCCCCCTCCCTGGTACCCCCTAAAATAAACAAAAGCCTACTACTTAAAAAACCCCTAAGACCACGTTTCTTCCACCTCTCCGGATTAATAAATCTCTCATCGAGGCGGGCCCTCGTTAGCATGGAGGGACAAACCTGCGAGAGCGGGGACTCTCGCAGTCGTAGCAAATCTAGCTTCGAGTACATTGTATTAATAAATAATTAAAAATATAATCATTTAAAAATAACAATCAGTTGTAAATACATAAATAGATAAAAAGCATGGGTCCTAAGATTTTAAAGCATCGTTTGGCCGCAATTCAGGTGTAAATAAGTTCCAGATGTAAATGAATACATATATATAGTCCGAACTTTAAAGTGCGTCAGTGGGCAGTTAGTCCGGCTAAGTTCTTATCTTCTCTCCTTCTAGAGGGTTACAAGATCTTAAGGTCTTATATATAAAGTGTAAAAGTGTCCATAGGCCGAAGAGATCTTCTCCATCTCCTTTAGGCTGCTTTCCAGGTCTTATCTCTGTTCGCAGTCACACTCAGGTACCAGGTCACCAACCTCCACTCCAGCGCTCTCGCCGGCGCTCTCACCGCCACTGTGTCCCCGGACCCCATTCTGGCACTCTCACCGCCACCTCCATACTGTCTCCGTGCCTACAGCTGCCCTCCGGGCCATAGGGACTCGGGGCGGCGCACAGGGAATATAAAATATAAATATAGAAATATACAAAAATAAAACATTCTTAAAACTAAATTAAATTAACCCACCCTGCACTAAAACCCATATTAAAACCCCTGAATTAAAACTTTGGTAACTAAAAGCAGTACGGTGTTCGAATAAGATCATACCAGGCCGGCTTGTTGGAAGAAGTGCGTTTTTAACCGCTGGCGGAACAGGCGGAGGTCCGAGATGACACGGAGGTTGGGGGGAAGAGCGTTCCAGAGGGTTGGGCCCATCACAGAGAAGGCTCTTCCCACAACATTGTTGTGACAGAAGGGAAAAGAAAGATAAAATTTTCAATGTGATCAATTCCTGTGATCTTCCAAATGCATGTACAGACTAGTTGTAGCTGGTGTAAGATCTGCTTACCTTGGGCAGCTGCCCAGAGAGAAAAGAAAGGATCCTAGACTCAAAGAGGCAGATCAAATTTTTGCCAACCAGGATATATTGTAAGCTAGGTTTTAATTGAAACTCTTGAGTAATACTACAGGGCTTTTGCTAATAACTATACACTTAGCAATAACTTAAGGTAGACATATTGATACAGAAGCATTACTTCTGCAAGCATGGAGAGAGTTAATTTCCAAATGGTACAGCAATTAAGCCATAAATCAATTCAACACATTCCACTCTATTCTGAAGTCTGAAGGAGCAGGGATCAGTCAACATGTTTGAGCTGAATGCCCCTTGCATAGTTAGCTGAATGCCCCTATGCAACTATTGCATGGTTGAAAGTGAAACTATTTTTTTCCTTTCAATTGTTATAAGTAAAGAATAATTTAAACAGGTTTGCAAAAGAGTCTTTATATGTTATGTTTTGTCTGTTTGATGATAAACAACCTCTTTGCAGTTTATATTTAAAGTGTAAACTATTGTCCATATGATGTGCATTTTTCAATCTTAAAACGTGTAAAATTTAGATAAATCTGCAATCCAAAATATAAGCCTATTCTAATATGGGTTGTTTGCCAGAGAAATACAAATTAGGTTAGTCTGTTCAGAAATTTGGCAGGTATGAAGTTTTCTAGTCTCCTCCAATCTCCAGATGCAGCTACGATGATTCAATCATGTAAGATATGGACTAATTCTTGAGTGATATCCATCAGTACAAATCATTTGTAATTTTTCAATGGTTTCTTGCATGTTTTTGTTATTCCTGGAAAATGGGAATTTGCTATGGGATTCTGGGTTGCAGTGGGTGTGTATGTGTGGCTTTTGTCTGTAGAGCCTTTATTTTGTATTTTCACAAAATTTTACCAAGTATCATATTCCATATGTTGGATTGTTGTATTATTAATTGTTTGAATACAGATAGCAATTAAATATAATTAGCTAGTTGATGATCATTTGCCAGTAAATTTTCCTAAGGACGCATGTGCCACTTTGGGGAGTTGCTTTCTATTTCCTGCATCACTGATCTGATCCTGTTTAGAGAGAGCCTTTTCTCCCCCCTATTTACTGCTCTAGTGATCTGGGGCAGGAAGAAAGTAGGTTTACAAAAATATGCATGCACTAGCCTGTGAAGAACTTGGTCATGGAGAGTGAAAGGCTGAGGCTTCAGACTGGCTTTGTTGCTAAGCAAAAAGTTCCAAATGGGAATGTGCTTATTAGAAAGGTCATTGCTCTAAAATGAACAGTAGGAAAAAAGATACTAACATCTTCATGGATTGGGCCACACCTGCAGAGGTCAAACACAGATGTAAGAAAACCATTGGCATTTTTCTTGATTTGTATTGCCTATCGTCCTGAGGCAAGGTCCAAAGACACTGAGACAGCTGTCACCCATTTCACCTTTGGGAGGCTTATGGATACATTTTGTGTTTTAAAAAGTGCCATGCTATGACCCATCCCTTCCCCCACCAGATATACAAATACTTTCTCTACATAGGAAAAAAAGAGAACTGGAAGGAAGAGAGACTGGTGGGGTGGAAGGAAGGATACAGAGAAGGTAGGGAGAGTTTCTGTTGTTTAACTAAAAGAAGGAAATGGTTCGATTCACTTCCATTGGAGACAAATATCTTCTCTGGCAGAAAACTGCTGAAGAGTGGTGTAGACTAACCCGCCGAGGATCCTGTTTCCTCGAGGGAACCACATTTCCATCTACTTCCAGTATTCATTTATTTGTTTAGGCAACAGTGAAACGGTTGGTTTGTTTTATATCTTGAACTTTGGGGATGTTGCAAGAATTGCTGATAAGTGCTGCCTGTCACAATTTGATGCAGGAAGGAAAAAGGATATCAATCTGATCAAAATACACTGGAATTGTTTTCCCTTTGATACTGATCTCTGGACACTTTTTCCCCCTTTTAAAACCTTTATGCTGGCAGTTATTAAAAGATTGTATGAACTGTGAAGGTTTATATAACACTGAAAAATTAAGAAGGCATTCACCTATTTTTATTTCCATCATTATTGTGCTTTACAAAGTTATTTTTTTAAAAATTTGGTTAATAAAGAAAAAAGGGCAGGTGGGCTCATTTGCTAGGCAAACAGTGAATTTCCCCCTTTTTTTAATATCGTGAAGCAGAAGCTGATTAGACATCTGTGAAAACAGAAGACTGGACAATTGTGTTGTTGTTCCTTTATTGCTGAGAAAGAAAGAAAAAAAATACAAACACTTTCAAAATACTTTTCTTCCGGAGAACAGGAAAAAAAAAATCCAACAGAAAGGAAAAGCCTGAAAACATGTTTTAGTACTTAATATCTGCATTGAGAAAAATTGTGACCCAACTTCTTTGAAGCTGGAGAGTGGGTTCTGCAATTGAAAGCAGATGGTTTCTGAATTTTTAACATCTTGCAATTCAAGCAACTATAAATGGTCCCAGGCAAGTGAAAATGAATACAGAGAATTGGTTCCATAATATATATGGCAGAAGCCTTGTCAATAATGCAAACCTACTTGGATATTCCTCAACTCTTATTATAAACATATAATAAGGCCAGTTTAGTTCTCCCACAGAAACTAAATGTTCTCTACAAGTCCTGGATCATCATCTTAAGTATCTTCTGTTTTAAATTCAAGCAATATTTTCTTTGTTTTCATTGTACTTTTCCATAATGTCTAGAAATTCCTTTTCAACAAAAGATGGTATCTTTAGAGGCTAATAACACTACATAGTAATATTAATTCCTTTAAATGTTGCTTCCAAACAAAGCAGGGGGGAAAATCCATGCACAACACCCTTAGATAATTGCTTCTTTTGCTCAAAGAAACAAAACTGATTCTGGAGCAACCTTTTCTTTGGTCATTTTGTTAAAATTAATTAAGAAATAAAAAGGAAGCAATAGAAAAACATATGCAAGAGAAGACCTCAAAGGGACTATAAAAAATTTAAGAATATCAAACATATTGTTGTTCACACAGTTTTTGCCCTTTCCTGTTCTTTTCTTCTTGTAAAATCCTGCACAGGATTAAAAGCAGACAGATTTAATCAATGAAACTGGTTTTGGAGAGCAGTTGGTAACTAATATCTCAAAATATTTCAAAAGCTCCAATCAACTGACTTTACTGCACAACAATTTAGTCTGCAGAATTAAATCAATCTAGTACGGCAAAAAAAGCATTTACACATTATGAGAAGATAAAAAGAAACACTTTTTTTATCTGGTATGGATAGATAACATTAGCAAAGTTGATAGTCAATAACGCCTTGAGGAAAAAGAACTTGAGGAAAAGAACTTTAAAAAAAATAACAGATGGCAAATAGCTCTCCTATTAGTGTTGTGTGATTTAAAAAAACACCTCATTTTTTTCCATTTCCAAGGCTCATTTAAAAAAAAAATGTTTTAAACATTTCAAAGCAGAAAAAAATATTGATGAAATTCTCACAGGTGGAGCCCTATATTCTTGAACATATTTGAGTTAAAACATGGCCTTAATTAACTCACTTTAAATGAGGCTGGGAAATTCCCATTACAGTTTCCTGAGATTCTGCATTTACCTCAGGCAAACATTAAAGAAGCTTTTCTGAAAATCCATGTTCTTCTTCTTGCCTTGATCTTGACTGGCTGTGTAGGGCCTGAGAACCATATTCTGAGCACCTCTAATGAAGGCTTATCAGTGAGAGCACCAGGTTCAGGAGGAATAGAAGTGACCCACTGGAAAAGGCTTAGCAATGCCAGGCTAGAATGAGATCTGTCAAAGGAGCTCTATTTTTTACCATCTGTAGGAATACTTGAGAGGGTGGCTCAGTGGCTAAGATGCTGAGCTTGTCAATCAGAAAGGTCGGCAGTTTGGCGATTCAAATCTCTAGTGCCATGTAACAGAGTGAGCTCCCGTTACTTGTCCCAGCTTCTGCCAACCTAGCAGTTTGAAAGCATGTAAAAATGTGAGCACAAAAATAGGAACTACCTTTGGTGGGAAGGTAATAGCGTTCTGTGCTCCTTCTGCATTTAGTCATGCCAGCCACATGACCATGGAGATGTCTTTGGACAGCACTGGCTCTTCGGCTTTGAAACAGAGATGGACACTACCCCCTAGAGTTGGGAATGCCTAGCACATATGTATGAGGGGAACCTTTAGGAATACTTGGCAGAGTGGAATACTTAGATTGGACATCATTCACTGTATTGGGTGGTTGAGATGGGGAGACTTTTATTTCCTGTTAAGCATTTAGAACAGACCTACATGCTCAAAGCTCTTTGCATAGGTGTCGCTACCACCATAGCATTTCCCAGAATAGCTATACGACTCCCAGACATACATAAAGCCAAAAGCAATGTCCCTATGAGGCAAGCTAATATTATTACATTTCAGATAAAAGAAGGCGATGAAATTTTAGCTACCAATGGAACATTGATATTCCAATTGGAGTCTTCTGTTTTAGACATTGCTATTGAAGGAGGTTGAAGTTTTCTGATATTTGCAATTTTTGCTTCTGGCAAAGTAATCAGAGTAACATAATTATGTCTGGCTTTCCACAAAAGGGTAGATAAATTTTGTAAAACAGGTTCAGTGGTTTGAATATTTTGTTGTTAATGTGTTCATAAATATGGGAAATGATAGCATGGAAGTGCTATGGAAAATAAATAAATAGATGAGGAATCTGAAGAAAATAAGGAGGATGAGATTTTGAAGTAAAAGCTGGAGAAAATGATCAATTCCATTTCATAAAATACTGGAAACCCACCCACCCCTCTTTGTTTGACAGTGCTGAAAATAATGTTACTGAGGTGAGTCACAACCAGCATCCTATTTATGCAGTTCTCCCTGTATAAACATATCTAACATAGATCAGCTGGATGCGAGTTAAGAAGGATGTTTTAATAAGATGCATTCAAATCTTCACTTGTTTTTTATACCAAAGGATTCTTTCCTGTACATCTTAGGACATAAAGCAGAAAGAAATAACATCTTTTTCCAACTGTTCAACTGTTACAGCATTATTCTTTTGATTTCCTTTTCTATTCTTTGGTTTTAGCCTTGGGACTCTTTAAATCAAAAACCCCTTTCAGTCTCAGGATAGAAGAGAAATAGCTAGTTCTTACTCTACCAGGGAATTAATTAGAGCCTGACTATTAGATTTGTACATACGTAAACATTTAATTGACAGAAGAGCTTTATATTTTTTTCTTTTTCCAAATTGAAGTTTATCTATCAATTGTCTGTTTGTCTGTCTATTCTGCCATATCTTCAGTTCTTCTCTATCTTCATAGTTGAGAACTTCTGCCATTCTCCTGCTTAGTCAGGGCTCATGGTATCAGTATATTGATAACATCCAACTCCAGATTGATAGATGATTTCTCCCAGTGGTTTTTATGTAGCTATTAAATAATATGGTAAGGAGATCGGAATCATAGGGACTCTAAGGCAACTCTTCTGATTAGAGCCATCCTTTCAAGGAGAAATAGAACCATGGTAGAACTGTGCCTTCAAACCTTACAGGCCACCCAAAAGGATATAAAGACTGATTGGCTCAAGTGCCACTGAAAAATCTAACAGGACAAGAAGAGGTAAAGCATTAACCTTCAAGTTCTGTCATAAATCACCCATAATAATGATCCACGTTGTCACTCCTACATTTAAAACCCAACTGAAAAGTTTCCAGATAATAAGTTCAACCCAGATCCTTCTATAATTAAAGCCTATGTAACACCATATAAACATCAATATATCCTAGATTTCATTCTTGGAAGTCTGATCACTGTAGAAAAAAAGAATAGTTATTAGAGTAAACCAAAGGTGCTTTTTCAAGAGGCAACTGGACTTTCTGGATTTTCTTTGAAGATCTTTCATTTCTCCTCTAAGAGAAGAAACTTCTAAAGAAGCTTCTTGGATGAGAAGACATTTATTATAGGGACAACTATGTTCGCATTTGGTTACCAAAAAGAATAAAAATTTAAATGATTTATGAAATGGAGTAATCACAGAAGATATTCAGGGAGGTATTCTCTGACATGCATTAAAACCTCCATTGGCTTTAAATTCAGTGGAAGATGCCATATTACTATGCATCCTACATCAGCAGGTTCCCATATAGGAAATATTGTTATCTAACTTGGGACATTATAAAAGAATATAAGCATTTAAAAAATATTTGCATTGCTTTAATGTACAGAAAAGAGTGAAAGAAAAGAATAGAAAATAGAAAACAATATTGCATGCAAAAGTAATTCAATTGAGGTTTTAAATGCTGAAATTTTGACTACATTTAATAACATTTATCTCCCTTTCCATTAGATTGCTTAAGATACAGTTCATAAACTGAAAGTAAATATGTGCCAGCCATCCAAGACTGTAAATCTAGGGTCACATTCTCTTTCCAAAGTTGAAAAGTAATATTTTTTGCTGTGCTTAGTTGTGCTACAATTCTTCAGATGGTGATACATTTGAACTAGTAATAGCACTTAGACATATATACCACATCACAATATTTACAGCCCTCTCTAAGCATTTACAGAGGTAGCATATTTCCCCCAACAATCTGGGTCCTCTTGGAAGAATGGAAGGCTGAGTCAACCTTGAGCTGGTGAGAATCAGACTGCTGAACTGTTGGCAGTCAGCAGTTAGCAGAATTAGCCTGCAATATTGCATTCTAACCACTGTGCCACTATAATAATAATAATAATTTTTAATTTGTTGACCGCTCCCTCTCCCCGTAGGGACTCGGAGTGGTGCACAGGGAAAAACTAAAACAATAAATATACAGACATATTAAAAACAAATTAAACAATACCTGTGCTAAAAATACCCCATTTACATACTAAAATTCCCAATTAACAACTAAAACCCCATAGAGAGAGACTACCCTAGGCCGGCCAAGCAGAAAAGATATGTTTTTAATTTTAGACGGAAGGAGCAGAGGTCCGTGGTCGTTCTAATGTCGGGGGGAAGGTCGTTCCAGAGAGCTGGGCCCGCCACAGAGAGAGCCCTTCCCCTGGGCGTCGCCCGCTGACAAAGTCTAGTGGACGGCACCCGGAGAAGTCCCTCTCTGTGGGAGCGAATCAGCCGTGAGGATGTGTGAGGCAGGATCCGTACCGCAAATAGCTAGGTCCCGAGCCATGGAGCGCTTTAAAGATGATGACTAATACCTTGAAGCGCACCCGGAAGACGACAGGCAGCCAGTGCAGCTCGCGCAGGAGCGGTGTTATATGGGTAAACCTAGAGGTTCCCAGAATTGCCCGCGCGGCTGCGTTCTGGACCATCTGAAGTCTCCGGGTGCACCTCAAGGGGAGCCCCATGTAGAGAGAGTTGCAATAGTCCAGTCGGGATGTCACGAGAGCATGAGTGACTGTGCGAAGGGCGTCCCGATCCAATAGGGGGCGCAACTGGCGAACCAGGCGAACCTGGTAAAACGCCCTCCTAGCCACGGCTGTCACTTGATCTTCCATGGACAGCCGGGCATCTAGGAGGACACCCAAGTTGCGCGCCCCATCCACAGGGGCAAGATGTTCGCCCCCTATGGCCAGCGATGGGGTCAGCTGGTTGAATCGGGCAGCCGGAAACCACAGCCACTCGGTCTTGGTCGGGTTGAGCTTGAGTCCGTTACTTCCCATCCAGATCCGTACGGCTTCCAGGCACTGGCACATCACCGCTACGGCATCGTTGGGGTGGTTTGGGGTAGATATATACAGCTGAGTGTCATCAGCGTAGAGATGGTACTCTACCCCAAAACCACGGATGATCTCACCCAGCGGCTTCATATATGTGTTGAACAGGAGAGGCGAGAGGACCGACCCCTGAGGCACCCCACATGTGAGGGGTCTCGAGGTCGACCTCTGCTCTCCTGCCAACACAAATTGCGATCGGCCAGAGAGGTAGGAGGAGAACCACCGTAAAACGGTGCCTCCCACCCCCAACCCCCCCAGCTGATGCAATAGGATACCATGGTCGATGGTATCGAAAGCCGCCGAGAGGTCTAATAGGACCAGGATGGAGGAACAACCCCCATCTCTGGCCCTCCAGAGATCATCGACCAGCTCTGAAAGTGATTCAAAACTACATTTACTATGATAAAATGAGCAGCTAAAGTCTTTCTGCTATCATATCAGCACACACTAAAAAGCAGCAAAATTTTGATTACTTTGTCATGGATGCCATCTTGACTTTAATCCCCTCTGCAAATATCCCTACGTCCATATAATGAAAATGTCTTATTCCTCATTTTAATGTTCCAGCATAATCAAGCTGCGATATAATTCTTTTAAAATGTTATCTGAGCTATCGAATAAATATAAAATATTTTTATTACTGTCCAATAATTCTGTTACACAGTACATGGTAATGTCTTCTCCATGACTAATCTGTGATATGTTGCTTGTGATTGGTGTTCAGCTAGAGTTGTTTGTCCTATGTTTTTGAGTTTAACTTTCTTTCATTATTTTTTTAAACCTGCCTTCTGTGAAGTGTGTTCAACTTTAATATACCCAACTATTATCATCACTTCCTTCTTTACTCTAAAAGATCAGACAGCTGAATACACAATTGAGAAACTGGAAATATGGAACTGCTTTTAATTTCAGTCATTTAAAATATATATTTACAAATAGATAGATAGATGATACATAGACAGACTATGGCAGAAGGTAAATGTAAAAGGTAAAGGTTCTCCTTACACATATGTGCTAGTCATTCCCGATTCTAGGCGACAGTGCTCATCTCTGTTTCAAAGCCAAAGAGCCAGCGCTGTCCAAAGACGTCTCCGTGGTCATGTGGCTGGCATGACTAAATGCTGAAGGCGCACGAAACACTGTTACCTTCCTACCAAAGGTGGTTCCTATTTTTTCTACTTACATTTTTACATGCTTTCTAACTGCTAGGTTAGCAGAAGCTGGGACAAGTAACGGGAGCTCACTCTGCTATACGGTGCTAGGGATTCAAACTGCTGAATTGCTGACCTTTCTGATTGACAGGTTCAGCATCTAAGCCACTGAGCCACCACATCCCTTCAGAAGAGACTATGGCAAATTCCACCAAGATGGAATTACTCCTTGTTATAAACCTTCTGGTACCACCAATGTTCCAATTTATAGCTCTTGATGGGGCAACCCTTTGCTTAAAATAGTGATGTGCAATTTTTCTGAACTGCTGGCTTCTACTACAATAGCAAATAGAATCCATAGCCAGAAGAACATTTAGCCAGCTGGTCACAGTTGTAAGCTTTTCTAGAACCAACTACTCCTGAAATCAAAAACTCATAATGGTACTTTTGTATTTATTACATGCTGCCTAGAATTGTAAGAATAGGCAGTATACAAATGATTAGAAATATCTAAGTAATTAAAAATAAAATATTAACCAATAATGTCAAGTATTCAAACAGAGACAATCAGGGCCATCATATATGAGCTGCAAAAATGAAGATGACCACCTGATGACAGCAAAAATATATTTCTCTGTTTCTATTGATAAAGCCAATTTCTGCAGTCCAGATGCAATAGCACCAAGCACAGTGTGCCATTAATGCAGAAATTGTTACCGATGCTGTGATTCATGGTTTTGTGTATGTACAATGTGAACATCTGACAAAGACTGTTTGGCTGATTAATTTTGCAACTGAGAATTCTGTTAATTAACCAATATGCAAGGATGTTCATTTGAATGAAATGAATTAAAGATTTGCAAAGTTCTATAGATATGAGGAAATCTGAAAGGTATTTGATTAACTGGGGTCATTTGGACCAGTGCTTTCAGCGTTCAGGCAATTTCCCTATGAGCAGTCACATAATTTTAGTAATTGATAAGCTAATCAATCAGATATTTGTGTTAAAAGGTAATAATTATAAGTACGGATTTTATCTTAACTAGTATCTCAGTATTTAGTAGAATATACAGATAATCCTGATTTACAGCAGTTCATTTGGTGCCCATTCAAATTACAATGGCACTGAAAAAAGTGACTTGTGACTGTTTTTTCACAGTTATGACCTTTGCAGCATCATGTGATCAAAATTCAGAAGCTTGGCAACTGGCTCATATTTATGATGGTTGCAGTGTCCAAGGGTCATGGGATCACCTTTTGAAAACTTCTGAAAGCAAAGTCAATGGGGAAGTCCAGGTTAAAAACTGGGTTAAACTTCTGCAGCGATTCACTTAACAACTGTGGCAAGAAAGGTAGTAAAACGGGGCAAAACTCACTTAACAGAAATTTTGGGCTCAAATGTGGGTCGTATGTCGAGGACTACCTGTATTTAATATTGGCATCTGCATTTGAACCTGTAACTATAATAATGTCATTCTTATATCACCTTGAATACTTTGGCAGATTGCTGGATGATCTTGAAATTATACAAGATGTGGCAGAACATCTGATACATCAGTTGCTTGGCATCTATATTTTGGTACTTGCATGGTATTTGCTCCGTGCTTGATATCTATATTTATTTTGTTGCTTGTTTCGTAAAATAGGTGCTTATATAAATTTGAAAGCTGGAAGGATGGAACTTGTAGCAGGTCCTTAAATAAATTTGTCCATTTAATAATATCACTACATACACGTACATTCAAAGGATGGAGTCAACATTTTAATTAATTTTTTTTAGACATCCTAGTAGGGACTAGAATTTGGAATATGTTTTTAAAGAAGCTAAGTATTTACTGATGGTGATCAGAAAAAAAAATAGTAGCAATTTGGGTTTTTTTTTTTGGTACTTTCAAGTCAGAGTTGACTTTTGGCAACTGCCTGGAGAAGTCCCTGCACTTTTCTTGGCAAGATTTTGTAAGTGCTTTGCCATTGCCACCTCCATAGAGCTCAGATAATTTCCTAGAAGACTTGTACTTAAGACTGGACTAGAATTCACAATCTCTGGGAATTTCTATCTGGCACCATAGCCCAGAACTTTACCCACTCCACCAAACTGGTTGTAATTGTTTTAGTATAGCCAATTCAAAGCCAAGTAGAAGGAATTTTTAGAGCTATTTTTTAGAGCTATGTAAAAAGCTGTTCATCTTTTTTTTTTCTTGATATACATATAATAACTGTGTCTTCCAGAGCAACTTCCCAGATATGATACTTTCACAGAGAGAGAAGCACTCTTAAAGAGAGCAGAAAGTTACAGTATGTCGTTGGCAAATGCTACATTTAGGTCCTCTCTAAACTGCTTTGTTTGCCTGAGATTGTGGCCTCTGCATACAATAAGCTGCTCTTCCATTTTCCTGAGTCCAATAGGTTAGTTTTTAATTTACTGGGTAACATGTCCATGAAGCCTATTAAAAGAATCAGAATACCACATATTACCTGAAAATCTGATTGACATACATGGGCAGTCAGATGCATCAATACCTTTTGGTTCATTTCTGCTATAATAGCCAAAGTCATAAAAATACATAATTGTTAAAATTCACCTTAGGGCAGATTCCAAAGAGCAGAACATCACATATTTCTGAAAACATATTTGGCAGTTTATTTAAATTCCTGGTGCTACAAATGCAAAAGGAATTTTTGAGAAAAGAGGAAGATACAATGCCTGGCTAAATGTTGACATTCTCTTAGATTATGTCAGTGTTTTTCAACCTTGACAACTTTATGATGTATGGTTCTCAACTCCCAGAATTCTTCACCCAGCATGTCAAGGTTGAGAAACACTGGTGTACATGCATTTTATATTTCAATGTCATGACCATGTTTCATTATATGCTGGCTTGTAGAAATATGGCCCTCAATCAGGAAGACTCTGAGTGGTTTTGAGTAAATCATTATTGTGGTTACATGAAGTGCAAAAACTTAAGGGAAAGTGTTTGGGAACAGAAAATACGGCCCCTCAAAATTTTCCTTTTTCTTTTTTTGCAAAGATTGAAATCATGCCAGCAAACATTTCCTATGGTTAAATTAACATTTTCTTGTATCTATGATATTCATCTTATGGTTTCTTTTCTGCTTCATGTGTAATCTGCAAGCTGGTAGCGTGTAGATTTTGCTGTTACACTGATAAAACTCATTTCCACATTTTGCTTGCCAGGATACAAAGATCTTTTACTAAAACATTATTTAAAAATTGGTTCTCGTGGTTGCCTCCATTATATCTAGACAGTTGAGGCTCCTGAAGTTATTGTTAGTAGTTCTAGTTCAGAAATGGTCTTTTTCTTCTCTCATGATAAAAACTTGTTATCCAGGCAATCTAGGATGCTTCAGGGGGATGAGCCTAAGAACACTGCAGTCAAGGACTACAGTTAGCCCAGCTCTAATTGATCTGGCAAATCTGCCATGAAAACACTCTCTTAATGTCCTATTGCTGGGCACTGTGCCTCCATTGCCATTTTCAGTTGGCAGAGAGACTGGACACCTAGTTCCCTCCCCCACATCTTTTTCATTGTAATATTCATTGCAGATCAATAAACCTATCATCCAGGAACTCTGCTATATGAAAGGATGTGTGTGCGACAGCTCAGAGGACTGTAAAATAGAGGAAGCACATAAGGCAGGCCTGTGCTCATGCACACACACACACACACACACACACTGAATGTGGAATGAATAGATGTGGAAGAGAAGAAACTCTTTGCTTGACCAAAATCATGGTGAAAGAAAAGAGAGATTCAGAAACTCAGAAGCTTAAGAGTTCTCTGGTTTGGCATTCCTGCTTTTGTTTTTCAGGTGATCTCTTCCAATGAGAAAATGTTATTCTGGGTGATTGGGGTGGTCAGGTTGTTTAACACAAGAGTGTTGACCTTCTGTTTCTTTGAAAGGACTGCCAGACTCCCAGTAGATCAATACTGTAGTCGTGTCCAAAGAAACAATACATTTAATAAATAAGGTCAAATGCATAAATAATACAGTAAAATTAAAGTTTGTACCCTGAACTACAGCAGGGAATCACCCACATCACTATCCTCAAATTACTACATGTTAAATTTGTGAGGACAAACTTATTTTTGAGGCATAAGTAGAGATTGACTGGAGGGGAAAGGTAATACAATTTATGTTGATATATTTGTCCCCCAACCTCTGAATGGGAGGAAAACACATTCTTTTAACTGTAAGGAAAAGCCCACAGTTTTACTCATTTATTTGATTTCTGCATCACCTGACTCCAGACTGACTTTGGATAATCTTTTATCTTAATCAGTCTTACAAGGCGGCTGTGATTATTCAATACTGCTTTGAGCTATGTCAGAGAAATAATAAAAGTAAGACTTCAAAGTAGATTTTGGAAGAGAAATCTAGTCCATCAGCCTTTGTACATAATTTAAATTCTCCCAAATACATAAGAAAAATAAGAATGCATTTGCATGCCAAAATCTGCACTTTCAAAATGTTATAAGGTGGTTCATCGCTTAAAAACATGAAAATTAAAAAAATTAAAAGAACAGTCAGCATATAAATGTGTGTTTTAGGGGAAAGTACATGGAAAAGTTAAATAAGTTTGGAAACTGTTAACTTTGTTCCTGTTATTGCCTATATTGTTGCATACATCTGAATTTGTGCTGCTGAGATACTGTATTAAATATTCACATCGGCCTTAGATACCCTATTTCCTCATCTCATATAGCAGAATATTTGTACAGTTAGCATTTTCAGATTTAGAACCCCTGTGGGAAATTTTAGCAATGCCTGATGATTCCATTTTTAAATATCAAAGGCACCAAAGGCAGAAACCCTGGCGGCTATTGGGGTCTTGCACAGCTCATTAACACTGATAGAAGAGGCTCCCTTGTCAACAACTGCATTTTACATTTTAACTTAAAATTCTCCATCCAACTATTTCTGTTTGGAAAAAAAAATCCATAGTAAAGTACTTAAGCATCTATTTCTTAACTTTACAGTATTGAAGTTTGCTTAGTGTGCTATAAACAGAATTAAATAATTAAATAAGAAAAGCAACTTATTTATATATTTACAGTACTGGACTTGTTTGCTCTTTTGTAACTGATTGGGAAAATTATATTGCCTTTGATACTAGGAGTTAAAAACAAAATAGCCATTATGACTAACCACATTGACAGCTTAATTAACTATGAATGGTATTAATTCTCTTTTAAAGCTGTCCAAGCACTTTGTGTCGTTAAATAATTTGATAGTGAATCTTTAGGCTGATTATACACATGAAGAAGCACACATTTTTATTTATCTAATTTATTTGAATATTTATAGCCCCCCATCCATTGTCATGACTCTGGGGAGGTAAGAACAGTTAAAATATAATATAAAACAATTTAACAATAACACTATCATAGTTGTCTGAATATTTTTGCTATTTAGCTTCATCTGAGAACAAGGAGAGAGCAAATAATTTTATATATCTGTGTCATATCCTCTTCCATCATAACTTTAAAACTTAATGCAACTATTTCTCAAGTGGAGATGAATTCCAAGTGTTCTTTTTTGGTCATGGGAGCTTTTCTGTAACTTTTTCAGTTATGAGTAAAAGCAATGTCACCTTTGGATCGAACTTTTTTGTAGTGTCTTTATGAACACGTAATCTTTGTCAACAATACGGAAGTCATTTTTTTTGGTGTCATTTGAGGTCCCCCCCCCCTTCTTTAAAATTTTCTCCATCCAGGCTCCAGCCCTGGTATTTTGGGTGAACTCCTATTGAAGTAGGGCAGTCTGGTGGCTCAGTGGTTAAGAGGCTGAGCTTGTTGGCTGGAAACCCAAACACTATGTGGTACAGTGAGTTCACATTCTCCTGCCAACCTAGCACTTTGAAAGCATGCTAATGCCAGTAGATAAACAGGGATCACTTCAGTGGTAAGGTAGCAGTGCTCCATGATGTCATGCTGGCCACATGACTGCAGAAATGTCTTCAGACTGCGCTAGCTCAAGGGCCTTGAAACAGAGATGAGTACCACCTCCTATAATCATCAATGACTAGTGAAATAAAATTCTTAGGGACTTCTCTCCCTCCACCCCCACTTATATATTCATGTAATAAACAGTTTCAACTTTGCTTTCTGGATCTATCCAGGTGCTGCCATAGCAACATTCCTGCCAAGTATTTTATGAACCATATTGTAGTTCTATTTGAAAGTATTGTTAAATTTCTTTCCTAGTGAAAAACATGCACTTTTTGTCACAGCAGCATAATGACTGGGCATTGTTATGGAATTATTTCCCCCATGAAACCAATAATGCTTTGTAGTTAGTTAAAATCAACTCACATCCCATCAATTTAGCCCTGAATACACTATATGAAAATATTACAGAATATGGGAGGAGGCGTGTCATGAGAATAAAGACAGCAAGGCAAAGTTTTGTCAAGTAACAGGGAGATAAAACCCATAGATGTCAGAATTGATTAATGGCAACATACCTTCCCTCAAATAAAGCCTTATATAGTGAGGGAGGCAGTCAAACATCCAGTTCACTTTATCAATTGCACCAATAAAATGGAATGACCAGACATCAAATTGATTTGGAAACTTTTGTTTAACACAACCTTTTTATTCATGATTGATATATTTTTGAAATAGAAAAAATTAGGAACATCCAAATGCTTGGTGTCCAACAGGGAGAAAGAAAATAAAATCTTCATTTGAAGCAATACTAAACTCCATCTATCTTTTCTATGTGTGCATTTAAAATGAAAGCATATGAAAGTGCAATATGTTTTTTTGAAATCCATAGTGTAATTGGAAATGTATAATTAATTTATATTATATGTGTCTTCCTTTCTTGACTTCCCTTCTACTAAATGTTGTTGTTATATTTATTTCTTGGAGTAGAAGGAAAGTCAAAGGGTAGTGACACAAAACAGAAAGAAAGATACCTATAACAAAAATTAATGTTACAATAAAGTTTATTGAAGTAACAATGGAATTAAAACTGTACACTATGCATGTTGAGATAACATCTCCCACAGGTTTTGGCTATCTGATAAATAACTTCTGGGTAATGGCTGATAGCTAGGTAAAATTCCTATCCAAGTTACAGTCTATTGAAGAATTAAGGAACTAGGTCCCATGCATGCAAATTTTTCATATAGTGATGAATCTGTACTGCCTGTCAACAACACTAAAGTCATTTTATATTTTTTTACAGGATTTAAAAAGATAAATTATATGCAAGCCATACGACATACACATAGTGATAAAGAAATGTTTTTTCCTGTTTTTTAACATATTGGCAATCTTTCAAAATTAGTAGCTCTATAGCGATTAAGTATCCATCTTTGTCATCTTTCTCATGAAATTATTTAGCTTTCAAAGAAAAGCCAGGTTCTCTCAAACACTTGTTTTAGCACAAAAATGATGAAAAAAAAGAGAAAAGAAAGTAACTTTACTTTTCTCAATCTTTAAACATTGACATCCCCCAGTATAATTGAAAGCTCTCTACTTTCTTCATGTTCTGTCCTAAAGATCTAACATCCCCAAAAATAGAACATTGAGCACAATGTAGCAGTTACTACATTGTAAGACTGTAGCAGTTAATATTTTGTGAACCTCAGCAAACCCCGAACATGCTTCTAGCATCATTCTCCCCTCTTTATTATTACAGGAAACTGTTTCTTCCTCCAAATCTTGCCATTGCTGTCCATCATATACCAATCACTCCTTTATTACTTATACTCTTTCTCAGAATTGTCCTGTGAGACTGTAAAGAAGTCATATACAATAAAGAGACATATTAAAATGAACGACTAACCCAAAATGGCTCCAATTGATGACCATTAGGTTATCAATGGAATTAGACTCATCGTATCTGCCAGAATGAACAATATAACAATAATTTCAAAACTCCTGTGGAAATATTTCAGAAAATTTCTTGAACTCGCTCATGTGAAAGTGAGGCAACAAAGAGAGGGGAACTATGCCTCTGCCATAACAGTCTCAACTTCTGAGGATGAAGCTATTTTGTCCCTTAAAAATAATTAGTCAATCATTTTTGCAGAGATTTTACTCAATAATATTCCCCAATTATTCCAATTGCACCATCAACAGTTACCTCTCTTGATGAAGACATTGCTTTTCTTCTTTAGGGGAAACATTTGACTTAATTTGGAAAAAAATCTACTCTTACTTCTGATATTGATGCAGATGCTGCTACAAAAATGTTATTCTCAATTGGTGGTGCAATGGCAATATTTGGACAGTGTTATTAAGTAAAATCACTGCAAAATGTTTGCTGAGATAGTTCTTATTAATACAGATATGGTTGATAGCGTATACAGATATTCTGGATAGAAACACAAAAGTCCCTCAGGATGAAATATAAATGATTCTGACCTTAAATACCAAGTTGCAAAAGGAGATACAGTTCATGGTTTGAAGATGACAATTGCATGCTGTCATGAGCTAAGAAGTCCTCCAATATGCAAACATGTGCAAAGATACAGATGAGAATAAGACAGCACTCATAAAAATATAGGAAGATCTGTTCTTTAGGCATTTCTGGAATAATGATTGCAAGATTTTTTTTTCATTATCTTCAATATATTATAATCTTACTCTTTGTCACCTCGCATACCCCTTCCCTCAATAGCTTCATATTCAGCAAATCATACAACTAGCCTATAACTAAATACATCCTCCTTTTAAATTTTTTTACAGATAAACCATCTATCTACAGTCTAATCATTTTTCAACATTCATGCAATACTTATTTCCCTTTCGTTGTTTTCTTTTCTTTTATGCAAATACACATAATGTAATTCTTTGCACCAGAAACATGCTATTATATTTCTATGCAAACCAGGTGCCTTATATAGAGATTACCTTGCAAGCCAAAATAATACTGCCTATTTCTCACAAACTAAAAAGTAAATATAGTGAATTGATAACTCCTGATACATGACATACTCAGAATGCCAAGGTTTCTCTCCCTCCCTCCCATCATCTAGGTGGCTCATTAGCTAACTATCATCTCCCTCTAAATGTCTGATGACAATTTATACTAAGCTTTTAGTACAAAGACTACACTGGAAGTCATTAGTATGCAAACAGCTTTGAGAATTTTATGAAAATACATTTTAGAGAAGGTTAACATCTTGTAAATTTTACAGAAGGCCTAAAAATCTTTAGAATGAATGATTTCTTGGAGATTAATGCATATAAATATTGTAGGAGTTGTATTTGCTCATTAATGATATGAAGCTATTGACTGCGCACAAATCACTCTTCCCAGCATAGTTTATTTGTCATATAAAATCATTATCTCCTTCATAAATTCATTAGAAATGTGATTTAAAAAAACCCAAAACCATTAGTTACTGAGTTAATGTAAAATTAGCAAGCATATTAGTTCATCATTTTCAGGAGGCAAATATGTAGGTTTGTCAAAATCACTTCTATTGATAAGTAGCCTTAGCTGCATTGTCCAATAGACAGACTAATTGCCCTTCAATGTCAATAGGAGTTAATCATAGTTCAAACTTTCATTTAGTAATATACAAAAAGCCTCCGAAATAAACCAGAATTAATAATACTCTGCCATCAAATAGAGAAGAAGAAATGCCAAACAAAAGACAAGTAAATAGGATATCTATCTCTCTTTCTCTAGACCAGTGATGGAGAAAAGCTTAGGCTTGGAATGTCAAAAATTCAGAAAAAGCCAAACTTGTATCTGCTGATACGTCATTCCCCCACCCCTCCTGACAAGACACACATATTTTGTACATAGGAGCTGTGGTGTTGCAGTGGTTAGAATGCAGTACTGCAGTCTACTTATGCTGCCTGCTGGCTGACTGCAATTTGGGATTTCAAATCTCACCAAACTCAAGGTTGACTCAGCCTTCCATCTTCTGAGATCAGTAAAATGAGGAGCCAGATTGTTGGGGCCAATATGCTGACTCTGTAAACCATTTAGAGAGGGCTGTAAAGTACTGTGAAGTAATATTTAAGACTAAATGCTATTGCTATGCTATATTCATTTATTTGAAATCCAATCCAATCATGTGCACAATCCTCAGAATCTGCTGCACACCGCTTACTTGCAGGAAGTGTTTCCTTTCTGTTGTCAGACTCCTGCAAACTCCGAAACCCACCATATACATGTATGTACATCCCATTTCATGTAGGTTTTGGAGGGTTTGAAGGCCGCACAAGAGAATGGTCCTGGAGGTCATGTGAGAACATATCCTATTCTTGCGTAGTCTCTATAGCCTCCAAAAATCATTCAGGGATGGAGCATGTTTTCCAGACTAGTTGTTGTTTGGTGTTAGTGAATGCTGCCAAGTCACCCAAAATGTTGTGGTGTGTCAGTTTTGACACACATGTCATAGGTTTATTATCACTGCTCTAGACATTGTATAGGGGGAGAGTCCTGTTAGTTTATGGAACCTCAAAATCAAAATACATTTACTAGTACCTTTTCAGACTAACAATTTCTATTAAAAGGCATAAGCTTTTATGAATTATAAATATGAATTTTGTCATTCATTTGTCATGACTGCAATTAAACAAAGCCATTGTTGGTAGACCCTAAAATTATCCCTTCTCTGTGGCAGCACCTGCCTTCGCCTGAAATTCAAATGGAATTGCCCATTATTGGACATCAAAAATAATGTTAACATGCTGCAACAGCACTTCCTTGATGCAACCCACATTGTCTTTCAACAGACACAGACACACACAAACTTATTACTTTTTTTAAAAAAAAATACAAAGTTAAAAATGAACAAATAAGAGAATTTTTTTTTGGAAAAAAGGGTCAGAGAATTAAAAATGAAGATAAAAAAAGAAGAAAAAATAGAAAAAAATGACTTTCTTTGGTACAGTTACAAATTGAATTAAAAGTGATCATCTTCCTGGTTATCTGTTTGGCTATAAGATATCTCTTTAGATTCTCTTAATGGGAATTTTTCTCCAAAATAGATTTCCTATGAAGAAATTAGATAGACTTCATTATTCACAGGCTCCAGGTTTTCTGGAGTAAGAAGAGTAATGAAATAAGAATGTGCAAAGTGTTGTATCTTATGATTCATGATGAATGCATTTTTATGATGACTATGATCATGATTTATCACTTTATTGCTTGCATGTCCACTGAGAGCTTATGCATCAGAGGCAATTTCCTTGTGTGTCCAATCACATTTGGCTAATAAAGAATTATATTCTAATGAACAACAAACTTCTCCAATTCAGGATTATACTTCTCCATGATTATATATCTCAAAATTATATATCTCAAAAGATTCTTCCCTGTTCATATTTGACTTTCTGGCTTGTCTAGTTCTAACTTACCATATCTGTCTCTGGCATGTCTTTAATAAAATGGGAATGTATATCATTTTATCTTTTTATGATAGCTTTTATCTAATACTTTATCCCTTGTGCTCTGTATTCATATAAAAATATATGTGCATTTCTGTATGCACTGTACTTCTTTTGTTATATTTTCTATTTAGGACCAGTAGGGCCCAAAGAAGGAGAGAAGACTTTGAATTTTAAATTTAAAGCAAGAAACAAAGGAATCACTTGTAACAGACGTGAGGTAATTAACAAGAAATAGCTAGCAAAAAGTGTCTGGCTATAATGCTAAACATGTGCATCTCAGAATTCAGAAGGAGAGGCATTTATCTTTATGAACTTTGGAACTGATAAAAAGCAGACACACTAAAGCCCCAGTAACATGAAATGAAAGATGAATGTGAGCAATACATTGGTGTAACCATCCAAGGTGGCTCTGACATAGATGAGACATATTCATCATAAGGATGGTTAAAGAAAGACAAGTATGTTTCAACTGATTGACAGATGATGACAGAAAGATATAGAAATGAATGGACTGCATGCAGAGGTGAGGTCTACCTCCATTCTATCAAGAAAGAAGAGCTTTTTGTTTTGGATCTCCCAAATCCCCTGTGTTTCTTTGGCTAACAAGAAAGATTAGGTAGATTTGGCACAGATGTAAGCCATACTGTAATAAAGTAGCTACAATTCTCTTGATTGTATAAAAGAAACTTCTACTACGGCACTGTTCTTCTACATAAGATCACCAAGAAATTATGAGGCCCCCAAGCCCCTCTCTCCATCCCTTTCCTGATAAATGCTCATAATCTTCATGATTAGGTCACGGGAGGTCTACTTTTCTGTTTCCTTAAACAAATTTGATTGTGCAGGATCTCAGCTCATTAAGGACAACTAGCATGTAATTAGCAGACTAGAAATATGGCCAAGCGTGAGCTCTACAAAGAATAATTCTGATTAAAATCAAAGGGAAAAGGCAGCAGCAAAACCAAACTCCCACCTGTTTTATCCCTCCTTAGACTCTACAACAGAAAAATATATATTTCTATACAAGCACTTCCCCCCTAACAAATAACCTCAAATAAAGACTGGTGTATAATACCTACTACCCCTTTCCCCCCTTTTTGTATTTTAACAGAGATAATACTTGGTGCTTTGAATCTGAGTCGCTGTAATGAAAAGCATAAAGCATTAAGGCACTATTATGATCTGTGTGAAAGCAACAATAAGAGCATTATACTACACCAAAGCATTTCAAATTGACCTGTTAAGTCTTGTTTATTTTCTTTGGGACATGAATGTTTTGTAGTAATTCTCACTCCTATATGAAAAAAAAAATACTAAATTCTTAGTATTATAACTGTAGGAAGAAAAAAAAAGACATAAGGGGTTCCACTCATTTAGTAACAATTGTTTCATTTGATCACACAGCCAATCCAGGTTGTTAATTATTTTTTATTAAAATAACAAAATCAAATTAAAAATCAACCTTTTTCAGTATGGCAAAAAGGATAAACTGCAAAAGATTTTGTTATTAAAACTATCTACGTTTTGATTTCTTTGCATGATAATTGTATCAGGAATTAAACAGATTTGCAAAACACAGTGGTGTTTTTTAAGGTTAAAACTTGGCAAATTTGTTGGATTGTGTGAATGCAGCCACCAAGCCTTAATTGACTTTATTAAGCCTAGAAATCCAACAATTATTCTCTCATCCCTCAAATTATAATAATAGTTTTAGGAATAGTGACCAGGTTATGTGAAGGACCATTTTTTCCAGATGCACCCAGCAAATTCCCCAGAGTAGGAAGCAAGGTATGTTACAGGTTCTTTCCATCAAGAAGGTCTACTTAATGTGACCAAGAAGTGCCTTTTCCATGATGGTACATCATTCCAATGGAGATAAAACTGGCCCCAATTCTGACCCTGAAGATATGGTTTAGATACATAGGAAAGGTTATAACCAAATATGATGTTTAGTCTAAGGTCTCTTAGAGAGTTGAAAGTCAGTCATACATCCACACATTGTTTCTGGAAAGTAACTAATCATGCTTAATAAATTATTCAATTCACAATTCAACTATGCACAAATAGTGTCTGATTACTCAGGAAACCAAACAATGAAGTAGGAGATGAAATGGTGGCTAAAACAAAGATATGCCGTATTTATTCGAGTATAACGCGCACACGTGTATAACGCGCACCCCCTAATTTTCGATTTAAAATCGGTATAAAATTTTGTTTCACTTTTTCTCGGCTCAGACAGAGAAAAACGTTGTTGAACACATGCGGCCATGATAAAAATCGTTTATAACGCGCACCCTCGTTTATAACGCGCACCCAAACTTTGAGTTCTTTTTTTGGTAGAAAATTTTGCGCGTTATACTCGAATAAATACGGTAAATCTGGGCATACTATTAGCTGTGAATCCAGATTCATAGCATTACAGTGCAATATCCTGATCTATAAAAACAATGATTTGGTTTTTACAGTACATACATGTTCATTAGCTATTGCATAATGCCTAAGTCAAAAGCTTAAATAAATGTCAAATGTTGACATAATTTCAAGAAAAATAATAATAATGTGAATTCTTCATATATCCAGGATCAGGGCTGGAAAAAAAGCATGTGAGAACTTATACTTTAAATCTAAGATTTTCTCGCCTTTTCTTTGATTAGCCCTCTGCATTATTGTGTATCAGAGAGGACATAACTTATTTGTGAGGAATGAAAGCCAAAATAAACATAGTGGATGATAATAATAATAATAATAATAATAATAATAATAATTTTATTTATAACCCGCTCTCTCTCCCCGAAGGGACTCGAGGCGGGGCACAGGGAATTAAAAACAGTTAGAAAAAATACAAAATTTAAAACAATAAACATACATAAATACTAACTAAAAGGCATATTAAACAGAAAACCCTGCGCTAAAATTCCCAAATATTTACTAAAAATCCCTAAACAATCAGAAGAGACTATCCTAGGCCGGCCAAGCGAAAAAGATGTGTTTTTAATTTCAGACGGAAGGAGCGGAGGTCCGTGGTAGTTCTAATATCGGGGGGAAGGTCGTTCCAGAGGGCTGGGCCTGCCACAGAGAAGGCCCTTCCCCTGGGCGTCGCCCGCTGACTGTCAGTCTCGCTAGTTCCTGCTTCGCTGCCATGGAAACGGGGAGGGTGGGGGGCGTTGGGATGAGTGTGTTCTGCTGGTGGACAATGTTGATGGTTCGTGTTATCTCTTGGTTAACGGACCTGCATTCCAGGATGGTGAAGACCTGCCCACCTGATGTTGGAGATGGAAGCATATTGGACAGTGCAAAGGGGGGGGGTTGGGGATTGGGATGGGCTTAAGCTTAATACTTTCTGTTCGCGCCTAAACTATTCATTCTCAGCTTTACTTGGTCTGTACACTTTTGTTACTTAGTAAAAGGAGCCTTATTCATTTCAAAATAATGTCTAAGCGTGGTCTTTCCTAAGTCAACGAAGAAGCAGGCCTGACATTAAGCTGAGAATCACAAAAAACCCTGACCTGATGTCGGAACCTTCACAAGAGGAGCCTCCGTTGGTGGAGGTCCTGCCTGAACCAATTTTGGGAGCTGAAGCATCGCATCCTCCTGTTCAATCTGAAGAGACCAGGTCAGTGATGGACTGCTTGGCTGGCCTAGATCTAAATCTGCCAGCTGAAGAATCAGTCAAACCAAAACGTTGGTCCGAAGGGGTAGGAATGAGTGGGGTAAACGTCTCCAGGCATCGACTTTCCCCAAAGAAGGTCATTCCGGAGCTCTTAAGAGAAGAAAGGGAATTAAAAGAAATGGCTCAGGATTTACTCCGCCAGGCAGATGAGAAAAGAATGGCCCTGGAAAAAATCTGGGGGAGGGAGGCGGAACGCAAACAGCCAAAAGGTTCACAGGCAGCTCCTGCCAGGCGAAGCAGGGCTTCAACACCATCCCCCCCTCCTCAGGCCGGCAGGGAATTGCAGAGAGAGGCAGCTTCTGCCAGGCAAAGCAGGAGTTCAACGCCCTCCCCCCCCCCTCAGGCCGGAAGAGAAGCCAATCCCATTAACCCCCGCCGACTTGCAAAACTGCCTCCTTTGGGTGTAAAATACGACGGAAGTGCCGACAAACTGGCGTTTTTTCTAATTCACGTCGATAATTTCATGCAGTTTTACGCAGCTGACTTGGACGATGAAATCAAAATCAGAATTGTTTCTATGACCTTAGAAGATCAAGCTTCTAAGTGGCTGGTTTCATTGCATAATTGCCGCTCACCTGCGCTGCGCGATTTCGATCGTTTCATGAATGCTCTTAGAAGGCGATTTGAAGACCCCCGTGTTGAAAGGAAAGCAAAGATGAAACTAAAAACCTTACAGCAGGGGGGCATGTCTGTTCAGGCTTACACGCAAATTTTTCAGGAGTTATCAGTGTTTATGGTTGGTTATAGTGAACAGGCCCTAATGGACATTTATGTTGAAGGGCTGAATAAAGACATTTATCAAACATGTGTGAACAGATTTCGCCCCGAGACTTTGAATGAATGGATAGATCTAGCTTCAGATGTTGAATTGGATCAAGCCCACTTACAAGATCCAGTCCGTGTGGAGAAAAAACCACAGGAAGATAGCCCCAAATCTCACCCCCCTGCGAAAGATGTACCCATGCAAAGGGGGGAGGGGAGAACAACCCAGCCTCGCTCAGGCAGCTGTTATCGCTGTGGAAAGGAGGGGCACTGGGCAGACAAATGCCGATCAAGACCACCTCCACGCCCTCCTTCTTCCTCGGACCGGAAACATCCTAAGACGCCAATCGCGCGCACCAAACCAGCTATGAGTGGGGTGGAGCCCATCAACCTCTCTGCTGACCAGCCCACCGCTGGCCCTGATGATTGGGAGGCGTCTTCAGACTCTTCTGACGACAATCTGGTGAGTCATCGCTCCGGGCCCCTTTATATTAATTTAAAGCTTTTAGCTCCATCTACTGGCCGTACATGCAATGTGCAGGCTCTCATTGACTCTGGGTGCTCAAAATGTCTCATAAGCCAAGACATCGTGTCTTCGATGGGTTTTCACCTTAAGACCCTGAAAACTCCCATAGCCTTTTGCCAAATGGATGGTTCTGTAGCTGGGGGAACCCCAGCATCTTTTATCACCGAACCAATTCATGTTTCTATAGGCACAGGCCATACTGAGACCATCAACTTTATTGTAACTGCCATTGCCGATAATGCTGTAATTTTGGGGGTAAATTGGCTTCGTAAATGGAATCCTCTGATAAAC
Source organism: Rhabdophis nuchalis (assembly GCA_039707465.1). Lineage (NCBI taxonomy): Eukaryota > Metazoa > Chordata > Lepidosauria > Squamata > Natricidae > Rhabdophis > Rhabdophis nuchalis. The sequence goes on from CM077643.1 coordinate 67,049,985, forward strand.
TGGAAGGAAGGTTGGGTGCGCATACCTTTATCTCTCCCGGAACATACCTCTCTTCCGTCAGAGAATGATCAACCCCCGCAAAATCACCCACCTCCCCTTATTGAATCTGCTGCACCTTTATTGGATTTCCCATCACCTGAAGTCATACCAGGCGAAGAGAAAATTCCCAGGGAATATTGGGACCTAAAGGATGCTTTCAGTGAAAGATCTTGTGATTCCCTCCCTCCTCATAGAGCTACTGACTGTTCAATTGATTTCCTCCCTGGGGTTCAATTGCCCAAACCTCGCATGTACTCCATGACCCCACGGGAGATGGAGGAATTACGTAAATTCATCGATAAAAATCTTCAACGGGGTTTCATTGAACCAGCTAGACCGCGTGTAGCTGCACCAGTTATGTTTAGGGAGAAAAAAGATGGTACTCTAAGATTAATACAAGACTACTCCTATCTCAACACCATTTGTGAACACAATATCTACCCCCTTCCGCTCATGAAGGACATGCTGGCTCACCTGGCTACCGGTAAGATTTTTACGAAATTGGACTTACGTGAAGCCTATTACAGGGTCAGAATCAAGGAGGGGGACGAATGGAAAACAGCTTTTAACTGCCCGCTAGGATGTTTTCAATTTAAAGTCCTCCCGTTCGGTCTTCAAGGTGCCCCTTCAGTATTCATGCAACTGATAAATGAGGTTCTCCACGAGCACCTTTACAAGGGAGTAATTGTTTACATTGATGACATAATGGTTTACTCACAAACTCACGACGAGCACGTTAAACTGGTACGCTCCGTGCTAAACAAACTGCGTTCCGCAGAACTTTATGCCAAGCTCTCTAAGTGTGAGTTTCACCAGGAACAAATTGACTATTTGGGCTACCGTATCTCTTCTGAGGGAGTTGAAATGGATCCTGCTAAAGTCAAGGCAGTGACGGAGTGGGCCCCTCCACGTACCCGTAAACAACTACAGAGTTTTTTGGGATTTGCAAATTTTTACCGCCAATTTATTCCATCATTCGCTGATATTGCCTTACCCATTACAAACCTTCTAAAAACAAAAGGAGAAGGAAAGCCTCGTCCAGGGTCCCCACTTAAATGGACAATGGAATGTCAAGCCGCTTTCGAGAAGCTTAAACGTTTGTTTGCGGCTGAACCTATTCTTAAACACCCCGATGTAAATTCCCCGTTTGTAATTCAGGCGGATGCCAGTGATGTCGCTGTGGGAGCGGTCTTGTTACAAATCAATCAACGTGGCCAATTGCAACCCTGTGCCTACACCTCTCGGAAACTCACTACGTCCGAACGTGGTTGGGCGATTTGGGAGAAAGAGGCTTTTGCTGTTCGGTGGGCTCTCATGACTTGGCGTCATTTCCTTGAAGGTGCACCCCATCCTTTCGAAGTTTGGACGGATCATAAAAATTTGGAAGCTCTTACCTCCTCTCGGAAATTGTCCCCAAGACAACTTCGTTGGGCTCACTATTTCCATCGTTTCAATTTCCACCTTAAATATATTCCAGGAGGCAAAAATTTCATGGCTGATGCGCTTTCCAGATTGCCACAGTATGATGTTTCCAAACTTACTATAGTACAACCCATCATGCCCCTCACTTTGCCAGCTTCTCCAGTATCTGCTAAGGGCCATGCAACTGTCCAAACTACTCCACCTACTGACCTGATTGCTCGCATTAAGGACGAACTACTTACTGATGATTGGTATTCAGCACATTCTGGTGATTGCACTACCAGAGACGATCTTCCCTGGATTGGCTCGAAGATCTATGTTCCTGCTACATTACGTCCTTTTGTCTTGCAACGCGCACACGACTCACGTTTAGCTGGTCATTTCGGCTTCGTTAAAACTGTGCACCTTGTCAAACGACAGCTCTGGTGGCCCTCCTTGAAAAAAGATGTTGAATCGTATATTGCCAGTTGCCCCGTATGTGCGGCTTCCAAACGTGCGCCGGGTAAGCCACAGGGTCTTCTCCAGTCTGTAGCTACGCCGGAGAGACCTTGGAAGGAAATTTCAATGGACTTTATAGTTGATCTTCCGCCCAGTCAGGGCTATACCGTTATCTGGGTAGTTACCGATCTTTTTTCTAAACAAGTTCATTTTGTCCCCTGTACTAAAATTCCTTCTTCCAAATCTCTGGCTCGACTATTCGTTTCTCATATCTATCGTTTTCATGGCGTCCCGCAACGCATCATCTCCGATAGGGGGACCCAGTTTACTTCCCTTTTTTGGAAAGAATTTTTGAGACTGATTGGCTCCGCCCAGAGCTTAAGCTCCGCCTACCACCCTCAGACGAATGGATCTTGTGAAAGGGTTAATTCCGTTCTGGAACAGTACTTGCGTTGCTTTATTAATTTTCAACAGGATGATTGGGCTGATCTTCTCATACATGCCGAAGTGGCATATAATAACTCTGTTCACTCCAGTACAAATATGACCCCCTTTAAAATCATCTACGGGCAGGACTTTGTACTCATCCCCGAACTGCCTCATGACTCGCCGACAGTTCCCTCATTAACTGAATGGACCTCTAGACTGTCTTCTGTTTGGCCAGTTCTCCGAAAAACTTTGAACGATGCCCATGATTCGCACAAATTGTACGCTGACAGGAAACGGGCGGTCCCTCCCTCCTACAAAGTTGGCGATCAAGTTTATGTCTCTACCAAAAATTTAGATAGCCCCCAGAAATGCAAGAAGTTGGGTCCCAAATTTGTTGGTCCTTTCAAAATAACCAAGATTATCAGCTCTGTGTCGGTCCGTTTGGATCTCCCAAAGACCTACCGGCGACTATACCCTGTATTCCATGTTCACTTGCTGAAACCTGCTCGTACCTCCCATCTCCGCAAACAGTTGCCTGATACACCTGCGCCTACCATGGTGGATGGTCACCAGCATTATGAGGTCCGCGATATTTTGGACTCCAGAATCCGCAGGAATAAGACTCAGTTCCTGATCATGTGGAAAGATTTTCCCCCTTCTCACAACGAATGGGTGGATAAAGAGCATCTCAAAGCTCCTAAACTGGTATGCCAGTTTTATGCCAAATATCCACACAAACCTTGACTTTTTTCCCTTCTCCTTTCTGTTGTTTGTCTGTCCTTCCTTGTCTTTCAGGTGTAGCCTATCGTGTTCCGATTGCTGCCCCGGATTTCCCGCTGTTCCTGGAGGAGGTCCGGATGTCAGTCTCGCTAGTTCCTGCTTTGCTGCCATGGAAACGGGGAGGGTGGGGGGCGTTGGGATGAGTGTGTTCTGCTGGTGGACAATGTTGATGGTTCGTGTTATCTCTTGGTTAACGGACCTGCATTCCAGGATGGTGAAGACCTGCCCACCTGATGTTGGAGATGGAAGCATATTGGACAGTGCAAAGGGGGGGGTTTGGGGATTGGGATGGGCTTAAGCTTAATACTTTCTGTTCGCGCCTAAACTATTCATTCTCAGCTTTACTTGGTCTGTACACTTTTGTTACTGAGTAAAAGGAGCCTTATTCATTTCAAAATAATGTCTAAGCGTGGTCTTTCCTAAGTCAACGAAGAAGCAGGCCTGACACTGACAAAGTCTAGTGGACGGCACCCGGAGAAGTCCCTCTCTGTGGGAGCGAATCGGCCGTGAGGATGTATGGGGCAGGATCCGATCCCGCAGGTAGCTAGGTCCCGAGCCATGGAGCGCTTTGAAGATGACAACTAGCACCTTGAAGCGCACCCGGAGGACGACAGGCAGCCAGTGCAGCTCGCGCAAGAGCGGTGTTACGTGGGTGAATCTAGAAACACCCATAATTGCCCGCACGGCTGCATTCTGGACTAACTGAAGTCTCCGGGTGCACCTCAAGGGGAGCCCCATGTAGAGAGAGTTACAATAGTCCAGTCGGGATGTCACGAGAGCATGAGTGACTGTGCGAAGGGTGTCCCGATCCAATAGGGGGCGCAATTGGCGAACCAGGCGAACCTGGTAAAACGCCCTCCTGGCCACGGCTGTCACTTGATCTTCCATGGACAGCCGGGCATCCAGGAGGACACCCAAATTGCGCACCCCATCCACAGGGGCAAGATGTTCGCCCCCTATGGCCAGCGATGGAGTTAGCTGGTTGAATCGGGCAGCCGGAAACCACAGCCACTCGGTCTTGGTCGGGTTGAGTCTGAGTCCGTTACTTCCCATCCAGATCCGCACGGCTTCCAGGCACTGGCACATCACCGCTACGGCATCGTTGGGGTGGTTTGGGGTAGATATATACAGCTGAGTGTCATCAGCGTAAAGATGGTACTCTACCCCAAAACCACGGATGATCTCACCCAGCGGCTTCATATATGTGTTGAACAGGAGAGGCGAGAGGACTGACCCCTGAGGCACCCCACAAGTGAGGGGTCTCGAGGTCGACCTCTGCTCTCCTGCCAACACAAATTGCAATCGGCCAGAGAGGTAGGAGGAGAACCACCGTAAAACGGTGCCTCCCACCCCAACCCCCCCAGCCGATGCAATAGGATACCATGGTCGATGGTATCGAAAGCCGCCGAGAGGTCTAATAGGACCAGGATGGAGGAGCAACCCCCATCTCTGGCCCTTCAGAGATCATCCACCAACGCGACCAATGCCGTCTCGGTGCTATGCCCGGGCTGGAAGCCGGACTGGCGCGGGTCTAGATAATCAACTTCCTCCAGGTGACGGGGAAACTGTTGTGCCACCACACTCTCAACAACCTTCGCCAAAAAGGGAAGGTTGGAGACGGGACGATAGTTAGTTAAAAGAGCTGGATCCAAAGAGGGCTTCTTAAGGAGGGGCCTCACCATAGCCTCTTTTAGGGAAGCATGCAAGGAACCCTCACTTAAGGATGCGTTGACAACCTCTTGGAGCCAGCCTTGTGTCACCTCCCAGGATGCCAGTACAAGCCAGGAGGGACACGGGTCCAATAAACATGTGGTGGCTCGCAGTCGCCCACGTAACCTGTCCATATCCTCGGAAGAAACGGAGTCAAACTCCTCCCAGACAAGATCTGCCTCGCGGCATCCCACTAGGCCATCAATGGGGGCTAGCTCGTTCTGTATCTGAGCGATTTTCTCCTGCAGAAAAATCACAAATTCCTCTGCTCTACCCTGTAGCGGGGCTTCCCGCACCCTCTGTTGAAGGAGGGAGCGGGTCACCCTAAACAGGGCGGCAGGGCGGTTGTCTGCGGATGCTATGAGAGTAGCACAATGATGGCGTTTGGCCACTCTCAGCGCCACAATGTAAGTCCGTAAATGGGCTCTTACCTGTGTCCGGTCAGATTCAGATCGAGAAGACCTCCATCTTCTCTCTAGGCATCTCTTGCGGCGTTTCATCACCCTCAGCTCCTCGGTAAACCAAGGGGCCAGGGTGGTTCGCCGCCGCAAGAGAGGCCGCAAGGGCGCGACCCGATCCAAGGCTCCCGTGGCCGCAGTATTCCATGCGGCCACGAGGTCCTCCATCGGGGCGCGGGTCAGGGGTACAGGAAATGGCCCAAGCGCCGTCTGGAACCAATCAGGGTCCATAAGGTGCCTGGGGCGGAACCAGATCGGTGACTCTGGTTCTGCCTCCCCGCGGTGGGGAGTAGCGGTTGGAAAGTCGAGCCGGAGAAGTGAGTGGTCTGACCATGACAAGGGCGTGATGACTATATCCCCTATACCCAGATCACTCTTCCATTGGCCAGAGACAAAGATGAGATCCGGTGTATGTCCACCCTCGTGGGTGGGGCCTTGAATTACTTGGGTCAGATCCATGGCCGTCATGGAAGCCATGAACTCCCGAGCTACCCCGGATGATTCGCCCACCGATGGCAGATTAAAGTCCCCCATGACTAAAAGTCTGGGGGTCTCGACTGCCACCGTAGCGATCACCTCAAGGAGCTCGGGCAGGGCTGCTGCTACATACCGGGGAGCCAGGATGATGCTTTCCATGTCCCCCAACCCCCAAAAAAACACATTCATCCTATTTTAGAGACTGTATTCCATTATCTGAACTTTTTTATGCCTCAAAAGACATTATGCCATTTATCTTTGGTGATTATGATTGGGGATGACCATCCACTATCTCATAATCTCTGCTTTCTAAATTGTTCACCCTTAGGCAAAAGGAGGCAAATATTTTCTGCTTTTTAAAATTAAATTGCAGCAAAAAACACCTTATCATTGTGAGATCAGAAAACAGGTACAGATCAAAACAATGTGAAAAGCAACAGGCCTATGAGAAAGACAGACCAAAGTGGCAAATAAACACTGATAAAAGTTAACCCTTAGATCAGTGTTCTCCAACCTTGACAAATTTATGATGTGTGGACTTCAACTCCCAGATTGCTGGCTGGGGATTTCTGGAAATTGAAGTCCATATATTTTAAAAATTGCCAAGGTTAAGAAACACTGCCTTAGATGAACACACAGTACATGGAGACGTATGTTTACTCTTTACTTTCAGACTAAAATTAGGATAATAATATTCATGATTTAATAATAACATTGGTTTCTCCCCCCCCGCGTTCCCCCCCCCCCGCGTTCCCCCCAGCAATCACAGTTCTCTCCTTAAATATTCATTTTACCACCTTACAATGAGGAGTTCCTACTAACTCTCTTCCTCAATCACTCGCATTTACATAATGATCCAACATTCATTATGGTATTTGGGGTCAGTGCTCTAATCCACACTAACGTATCATGTAGTTCTGTTTATGTCAGGTGCAAACAAAAAAAAAAAAGGCAGTTGAAAATCAAATGGACCATAAAGGAGATTTTAACATTTTGAATGCAACAAGAAGAAAAAAACCTGTGTTTGGAGCAAAAATTAGTTTGCTTTCTTTTACTTTTGGAACTGATTACATGAATATTAATTCTGTTTTCAACATGAAATTACCTCAGACCTGGGAAAACTATGTTCCTATCAGGCCAACAATATACTGTAGACCAGACTAAGAAACCATTCAATAAGTTTAGAGCTATTTTTATTGTAACAGCTACAGTAGTACAATTTTGCCAGTCTGAAAGTACTTCCCCTTCCTCACTTCATGTGAACTAGGGAGGGGTTTGTGGGAGATAACATCTCATGTCATTTTTGTGGTCTGATTTCAAGCCCCTCTTATCTGACAATTGCTTTGGTAGTAGTTCTTTCTGTCCCTCAAGACCATTGCATGTGCCCTTCTAAAGTTCATGTTTCCATTTCAGATTATATCAATTTAATACACAAATAGGTAACAAATCTCTGACTTATAGACAATTGCTAGATACTAATGGGTTGCCTGCAAAATGGTGGACAGCCAACCAGTAATGATATCTGACTCAAAAAGGGAAAGTCAGGTGTGTACTGTTAAGTAGAGTGTTGGCACTGCAGGTAGGGAGGCCTCTTGGTGTCTCTCTCATGCAGTTTCTCTTTCATGCTTAGCTGTTGGTGCTACAGGTGTGGAAGAAATGGCAGTGTACCTTTCTCTTGCACACACACACATGCAGCTCGCAAGGGAAATCTCAGTTACCTCAGCCCAGTCTGAGCTGTAGTTTGTTCTGACCTAGGCTTCCTTAAAAAGCATGAAGCAGAGTCTTGGTCCCACCAAAAACCTCTTTTATTTACCTGACTGTGAATTCCTTTCATTCACAGTTCACAAGGCTTAAAAAACAGGCTTTCAGAGGAGTGTATTATCAACATGAACCTTATCTCGCTTAGCGAGCTGCCAAATAACTAGTTTCAAAATGAAGGGCACAGAGTCGTTAATAGTCACAGAACTTTCCACTCTTGAAATGACTGAAGGAATGAATTGTTCCCTGCAAAAGTCCACTCCCCATTTGTTTCCTATGGGAGGGGCCAATCACCTCCAAGGTATGGCTTTACTCCCAAATTGACCCTGCTTTCTTAGTTGTTCTTGTCTTCTGGCAGTACACACACTGGGAACAGACTCCAGCTATTAGTCTGCCTCACTGTTGTCTAGCTCCCTCTCTGCCTCCAATGCAGAGCCCTTGTCTGAGCTTTCCTCAGCCTGCAGGACTGGCCCATGTTCCTTCCCAACCTCCTCACTGTCTGACTCTGCTGCCACCTCCACTGGCCACTGATGGGCCAAAACACAGTTGTCCTCACCACTCTGCATTCAGAGGCCCCTACTGTTCTGTGTTCTGCTGCCGCAGGTAACGTTTCCCATTTCTTTGCTCCCACTATTGACAAAAAGTGTTCACCCAGGCCCTTCATGAGTCAGCTGCTGGTCATGTGAGGCCATCTTTCCCAGGTCTTGTTAGGAAACTGCAGGCCCTGGGGAAGAAAGCCTTGGATAGCCAGCAGCTGCCTCACTAAGGGCCAAAGTGAATAACTTTGGTCATCAGCAGGAAGAAGGAGACAGCTCTCAGCTGGGGTGGCATTGGGCATAGAATGCAGGCAGTGAAAAGAGAATTGATAGGGAGAGATTGGTAAGTGAGAGCAGTTGCAAGCTGATTATTGATTATATGATTTCAGGGCACTGCAACAACCATAATTTCAGGGAACAGTCATACGTCCTTTTGATTAGCACTAGCAAAGCTGGCTGGAGAAGTCTGGGAGCTGAAGTCCTTCAGACTTTGAACAGACACTTATCAAATGGTCATATGTCAAGGACTACCTGTTCTTATGTATCGTTTTCTAAACATAAAGCTTCTGTTTACATCATGGTGTAGTAGAGTATATTCACCACCTGGAGTGAACAAGCATTATTGTTCCTCCTGGAATCCAGAATTTTGGTGCTACGTGGGAATGAGATTAAAACAATCCCACCCTCTCTTTAACTGGAGTTTATTTTATAATAAAAATAAGAATCTGCATGTGTGTGTCAAGGAAGGAATCAAACCAAAAACATAGCAGAGACCTGGGGATAAGAAACTTCCATCTGAAACGCAACACCTCAGGAATAGTCTTCAGATAGCAAGAGAAAACTTCAGTTCTTGGAACTGCAGGATGACTGAGAGGCAGAGCCTTTTCCTTTGGGAAGGAAAAGAATCTAACTAGGGTCTGCAAACGCAACCAAGCCAATTGGATGCTGCAGCCAAGGTCAGTGGTGGGATACAAATTTTTTTACTATCGGTTCTGTGAGCATGCCTTGGTGGACATGGCAGGGAAAGGATACTGTAAAATCTCCATTCCCACCCCACTCTAGGAGGAGGATACTGTAAAATCTCCATTCTCTCCCCACTCCAGGGGAAGGATAGTGCAAAAATTTCCATTCCCTCCCAATCAACTGGGACATGGGAGGCAGAGAATAGATGAGGACGGGGTCAATTAGAGGTGGTATTTACCAGTTCTCTGAATTACCCAACATTACTGCTACTGGTTCTCCAGAACTGGTCAGAATTTGCTGAATACCACCTCTGGTCCTGGTTCAGAACTCTACAAACCAGCTCCAGAAGCATAGGACTAGTAGTGTGTGTGGGTGGGTGGGTGAGAGAAAAGCTCATTTGTGAGTTCCTTCACTTTGTTGTTGTTAGTTGCAAAGTCATGTTTGGCTGATTGCGACCACATGGACAACATTCCTCCAGGCCTTCTCTACCATTCTCAGGAGTCCATTTAAGCGCACACCTACTGCTTCGGTGACTTCATTGAGCCACCTCATTCTCTATTGTCCCTTCTTTGGCCCTCAATCTTTCCCAGCATTAGGGTCTTCTCCAGTGAGTCCTTCCTTCTCATTAGGTGGCCAAAGTATTTAAGTTTGATTTTCTGAATATGGTCTTCTAAAGAACAGTCAGGGTTGATCTACTCTAGGACTGACTAGTTTGATTGCCTTGCAGTCCAAGGGACTTGCAGGAGTCTTATCCAGCACCATAGTTCAAAGGTCTCAATTCTTTGGTGCTCAGCCTTTCTTATGGTCCATCTTTCATAGCCATACATTGCAACTGGAAAAAACCATAGCCTTGACTAAACACACTTTTGTTGGCACTTCACTTAGTGGAAATGAAAAGCATTTTCATATGCAAATATACTGAGATTGGCTATAACAGCTAAATCGGGGGGGGGGGGAGAGAAACAGTAAGATAAGAACACATCTACTGCTATAAACATAAGAATAGTAAAAGAGAAATAGAAGTTTGAGGTACACGTTTATAGATTAAATAAGAATAGGAATAGCTGTAAAACTCATAGTAATGGGAAGATAGTAGAATTAGATAGCAATTTGATTGTACAATAAAAGTCTTTTGTGTGGAAAAAACAAATACAATCTTTGTGTCTCTGTTCTGTACCATATTAAGAAAACAGCTAAAAATGGGATTCTGATACATCTGGCAAATTAGCCATTTTCCAGTTATCTAAACTACATAACCTAGATACATCAAAAGCTAATTTTCACAACTTCTGTACGTTTGCTGAAAAAGCTACTTATTAGTACTTTAGCAAAGTACTGAATTTTGAAGAACATTTGGTAGCTCATGACGGAGTTATAGATGTTTATTTCGCTTTTTTAAATAATTTTGCCTGAAACATGTTAAACAACAGTAACTTTGCTCATTTACAGTAATCTAAACGTCTTATAATATTTCCTTACTTGGGTAACATCAGCACACTGGTGGCATTTGTTATATATTTAGAGTTCTTTATTTAAGTGTGATTGGACATAAGGAATTTGTCTCCGGTGTGCAAGCTCTCAGTTTACATACAGGCAACAAGTGATAAATCATGATGATAATCATAAAATACAATCTCATAACTCACACACCTACGTCAAAAATACATCAACAATAACCCAAACAGAATATTACTAAATCATATTGTTCTCAGGGACAAAATTGATAGAAAAGCTAGTTATCCTTTTTGGATTGTAGCACAAGGGCCAGTGCTATATCTGCTGCCAGTCCTGGGGCAAACTTACAAAGTCAGTATTGTTGATTCCAATCTCAACTCTCTGCTGAAGCAATAGCAATATTACCACTGCTGTGAAAGAAGTGTGTGTGTGTTTGTGTGTAATTGTATGTGTATGTGTGAAACAATAATCACTTCATCATATTGTCTTCTATAGCAGGGGTCTCCAACCTTTGCAACTTTAAGTCTGAAGGACTTCAGCTCCCGGAATTCTCCAGCCAGCTTTGCAACTTAAAGTTGCAAAGGTTGGAGACCCCTGTTCTATAGGGAATGTGAGTCTTAACGGACGATTAAAGGAATTTGTACACTCTATCTTCACTCATCCCACTGAAATGAGAAACGGGTTTCCAAAATTATAAGTATAAGTTGTGAATGCTTGTGTATGTCCCTGTGTGTGTGTGGGCACGCACTTGCATGTGCATGCATGCAAGTATGTGTCAGTGGTGGGATTCAAATTTTTTTACTACCGCTTCTGTGGGCATTTATGGCTTTGTGGGCGTGGCTTTGTGGACATGGCAGGGGAAGGGTACTGTAAAATCTCCATTCCCTCCCCACTCCAGGGAAATGTCACTGCAAAATCCCCATTCCCTCCTGATCAGCTGGGACTTGGGAGGCAGATGGGGGCGGGGCCAGTCAGAGGTGGTATTTAACAGTTGTCCACTACTCAAATTTTCTGCTACTGGTTCTCCAGCACAGGTCAGAACCTGCTGAATACCACCTCTGGTGTGTGAGTGAGAAAGAAAGAAAGAAAGAAAGAGAGAGAGAGAGAGAGAGAGAGAGAGAGAGAGAGAGAGAGAGAGAGAGAGAGAGAGAGAGAGAGAGAGAGAGAAGGGCTTACCATTTAAATATGTAGCTGTTGAACAGTAACTGTGTAACTATTTCCTTAGGAATAAATAAGAATTTGTTTGCAAGTTTGTTACTGAAGGTATAATTGAAAAACTAGCTGCAGAGAGAAAATTTAATATTCATTAATCCTAGATATCAGATTTGATTTTTTTTAAGGGGGATGGTGTCTAATCTCTTTAATTTCATTGTATTTTTTTTATTTCAGAGGCTTACTTTCATCTTTTCTTTTTGCTGAATTACATATCTAATAGATACCATGACTGTTCAAATTGATTTTCATTATCAAAAATAAAATCAGTTTTCTTATATTTTCCAACAATGAATATTTAAATGTGATGAAATTTTACGTACCATATAGCTGGATATCAGTTTATCATAAATATGTGTAGATGATTCTGAAATTTACTGACTAAATATAATCACTCTGGCATGACATTAGAAAAGAAAACAGCAAACCCATTAAAATATGGTGCAGTAAACAAATCCAAAAGACAACTGATAAAATGGAGCTTGGATAATCAGGATAGCTTGCTTGCTGTACTCTGACTGAAAGCTTTAGTGATGGTATTGAAATCCTTATTCCTTTGCAGAATTTGCATTCAGAAGGCAGAAAATACAAAGGAGGAATACAAATTGTACAATTGAACCTAAGCCAACACTGAAAGAGCAATGAAAGGATACCACCCCTTTCTGAACCAAATCAAACACGGGCTTTTCATCACAATTCTTACAGTGCTGAATGGGTGCACATCGCAGAAATACATGCTCAGAAAATTCTTGGTCATTCATCAAGTATCAGCCATTCCTGACCTTAAATGAATCAGAAGTGTAATGGGAGAGATGTGTATGGCCACCTAAATTTGTGCTTTAAAATCAGAGGTGGTATACAGCAAGTTCGGACCAGTTCTGGAGAACCTGTAGTGGAAATTTTGAGTAGTTCAGAGAACAAGTAAATGCCACCTTTGGCTGGCCCTGCCATCATCTGTTCCCTGCCTTCCCAGTCCCAGCGGAGCAGGAGGGAATGGGGATTTTGCAGTAACCTTTCTCTGGAATGGGGAGGGAATGGAGATTTTGCAGTATCCTTCCCCTGCCATGTCCACCAAGCCACACCCACCAAGCCACACCACGCCCACCAAGCCATGCCCACAGAACCCGTAGTAAAACTTTTTATATCCCACCACTGTTTAAGATGGGCAATCATGCAAATCTTTTAAGTTAATAGATAAATAAACAGAAGAGAGCATAAATAACTTTAGCTAGGGATGAGGCTGAGCAAATTATATTATTTTTTCATTGTGGTTAATTTCCGATCAGTATTTATCAAATAGGATGGTAAAGACTTTAGCAAGCTATTAGATACAGGTAGAGCTCTACTTAAAATAGTTTGTTTAGTGGTACTTCAAAGTTACAATGGTACTGAAAAGAGTGGCTTATGACCATCTTTCACACTTACAATTGTTGTAGCAATTCCATGGTCCAGAAATCAAAATTCAGATGCTTGGCTTGGCAACTGACTCATATTTATGACAGTTGCAGTGTCCTGAGGTCATGAGATCACCTTTTGACAAACAAAGACAATGGGGAAGCCCAACTTAACAACTGCAGTGATTGACTTAAGAACTGTGGCACGAAAGGTCATAAAATGGGACCAAACTCACTTAACAACTGTTTCACTTAGGAACAGAACAGAAAGGTTGGTCTCAATGGTGGTCGTATGTTGAGGATTATCTGTATGACTATTTAGTTTGGAAATGTTAAATCCAGCAGGCAACATAAAGATGGCTGGACAGTGAAATGAAGAAGATAAAAGTTGCACAGTATCAGTAGTGGGTTCCGACCAGTAGGCCCCAGTATGGGCGAACTGGTGCCTGCTGGGAGCACCAGGTACCGTTCCGGTATGGTGCTCCAGAGGGCCCACCCGCCTGTCCACACTCCTTACCAGTATTTGAGGTTTTCGGGCCTTCTGCGCATGTGCATAGAGCGGCACCTGCACAATGCTACGCCGAGCAGCTGGAGTGTCGCGGAGGCATCACAGAGCATTGTGGGCAGTAAGTACACATGCGCATGCTGCGTGTGTGTGCATGCATGCTGTGCATGTTCATGTGGTGAGTGTCCGGCCCCATTGCAACGGGATCTGGAACCCACTACTGCACAGTATCCACAATATTATCTACATGATTGCACAAATAACAGGTCAGGATACATGAAATCTCCAAAGTGTACCATGGGGGAAAATAAAAAGTTTGAAAGATCATTTATATATTTTACAGTATGTTGAATGATGAAAAATTTGATTCTAATTCTGAAAATGTTTCAGTTATAAGGATCTCCCCCCCTCCCTTATTTGTTTCTGTGTATATGATCATTTCTGGAAAGGATGAGTTGCATTCTAAAAGGCAAAGGGATGAAGAAAAGATGACTAAACCAGTCAGTTCATTATTCTGACCTTTGAAAAATCTAGATTATATTAATGAAAGTTAAATCCATCCCAATGCATATTAACATAATGAACTCCATTTATTTACATGATCAATATCAAAAATATTGAAAGGCATTTTTAAAAGAAATGCATTGTATACATAGCAGTACAATGTAATGGTTAATAGTAAAATTACCTTTTAAACTGATGTTAAACTTTTTAAAGCCATCTCCAGTGTGGAATGGAAGTGGGGCTGATAGACAGGAAGACTTCTGGACCAGATGGGCACCTTGGGCACCTCTCCTGGGTTATGCTAGGCTCCTCGGCCAGGCGGTGTGGGGCAGGGGTGGGGAACAAAAACGGATCAATATTTTCATTTATTTATCATGTTTAGGAACTGTCTACTTTCTTCCTCCCCCAAAAAACAGAATTTGAAATGTGATCTCTCCCCTTGTCTAGTTCCCCTCAAGGGATTTTTAAGGGGAGATAAAATGGCAAACAGCTTTGCCAAAACAGGCATCAAAACAAAGCAAATTTTTAGAAATTAAGAAAAATGTTCAATCAATCAATATCAATAATCAATAATTTAATTTGTTGACCGCTCCCTCTCCCCAAAGGGACTCGGAGCGGTGCACAGGGTGAATAAAACAATAAATACACATACACATGATAAAAACAAATTAAATATATCCCTGCGCTAAAAATTACCAATTAAAATACTAAAATCCCTATCTAAAATTATTAACAATCCCATAGACGAGAGACTACCCTAGGCCGGCCAAGCAGAACAAATATGTTTTTAGTTTTAGACGGAAGGAGCGGAGGTCCGTAGTTGTTCTAATGTCGGGGGGAAGGTCGTTCCAGAGGGCTGGGCCCGCTACAGAGAGAGCCCTTCCCCTGGGCGTCGCCCGCTGACAAAGTCTAGTGGACGGCACCCGGAGAAGTTCAAAATTTTAATCAAAACTTTTTTAAAAAGGAAGACTTTGACTCAGAGTATGGTAAACTCTCTGCTTAAGGAATGAAGTAGAGTCTCAAGAGCCAGTGGAAAGTTACAGAGCCTTCCTTTAATAAAGTACCAGCTCTGTAAAGTAGGCAGATTAGACAGGTTAGTCTTCTTAAGTCTATGGGCAGATAATGTCTTTAATGGGAGTTCTATCAGGTACTTGCAATAATTAACATTCAGTAGCATAACTAGACAAAGAGACAGTAAAACATTTTGAAATGGCTCTAAATTAAGCTAGTTATCTCCTGGAAACTTCTCTAATTTCCATCAACAACTCAGTTTCAAGTGAAATTATTTTAAGTGTCACTATGAAGAGGAGATTATCTTGCCTAGATAAATGCCACTTCACGAAAGAAAAGTAACCAGGGTAATCAATACATCACTTTTCATGTTCTAATGCAAAGTATATCATTTGTAAGAAAATGTCATTTTATGACACACATATTTCTCTCTAGTTTTAAACCGAGAATTATTACAGCTCAGATAATATTCCTTAAATATGTGGTATTTTGTAACTGTCCATAAAATAAGCCCCATCTACCTTTCTTTCCTGTTTTGGAGCAGAGATACAATTCAAATATATTAGTAAATATTACAGCAAAAATATGCACAAAGTTTATTTTCATTGTAAAATATTGTTTTCTGTACTCAGACAAAACCAGGAGTTGGGTTTGTTAAACCTTGCTATTGATTGAAAAAAACTGATTAATCCTAGGAGTTTAAATTAGGTCAGTATCTATCTATCTATCTATCTATCTATCTATCTATCTATCTATCTATCTATCTATCTATCTATCTATCTATCTATCTATCTATCTAATTTCTATCTATACACACACACACACACACACACACACACACACACACACACATATGGTTTTTGAGCTGATAAATAAATACATCAGGGAGATTAGGATAGATCTATTTCGAACTATTTAGCTCTCATCAGCTAGCCAGACCCTTACTGGGATTCAAACCACGGAAGTATTACATGTGAGGCAGTTGTAATTGCCACTAGACCACTAGTTCTATCCTGATCAGATGAGACAGGGGAATAAGTATATGCTTGTGTCACAACACCCTGGTAAGCCCCAATTAAGAGAGGAAGCATACTGCTTTCCTTTTCTGTCTTTCGACTCATCACCAGAGACCATCCAGACAGAAAGCTATTTGTTTCGTTGTGTCTTTTGTTTTTACATGTGTGTTGGGTTTTTGAGCTGATAAATAAATAAAGAAGGGAGACTAGGATAGAACAGTGGTGACACAAGCATATACTTATTCCCCTGTCTCAGCTGATCAGGATAGAACCAGTGGTCTAGTGGCAATTACAACTGCCTCACATGTAATACTTCCCTGGTTCGAATCCCAGTAAGGGTATGGTTAGCTGATGAGAGCTAAATAGCTCGAAATAGATCTATCCTAGTCTCCCTGGTTTATTTATTGATCAGCTCAAAAACCTAACACACATATATAAAAAAGTACACAACGAAACTAATAGCTTTCTGTCTAATTGTTCTAACTGCCACGAAATTTCTCCTCAGTTCTAAGTTGCTTCTCTCCTTGATTAGTTTTAACCCCTTGCTTCTTGTTCTTCCCTCAGGTGCTTTGGGGAATAGTTTGACTCCCTTTTCTTTGTGGCAACCCTGAGATATTGGAACACTGCTATCATGTCTCCCCTAACCCTTCTTTTCATTAAACTAGACATACCCAGTTCCTGCAACCGTTCTTCATATGTTTTAGCATCCAGTCCCCTAATCATCTTTGTTGCTCTTCCCTGCACTCTTTCTAGAGTCTCCACATTTTTTTAAAATCATTGCGACCAAAACTGAATGCAGAATTCCAAGTGTGGCCTTACCAAGGCATTATAAAGTGGTATTAACACTTCACGTGGTCTTGATTGATGATTTCATTGTAATCAATGGGACTCATAGCTACTGGCTCTCGACTTAATCCAGCCTGTGATTTATTTGAAAGGCATTAGGAACAGGTGTGACTAAAGGAAAGCCAAATATGTTTTATGCTTTCTTTCTTTCCCACACATCTTGTATTTAATGACTCCGGGCAGCTTACAGCATACAAATATGAAAGCATCAAAACATTAAAATTAACAATCATAGAAACACAATGGATAAAATAATTGACAAATAAAATTATTGACAGCAGATGGGAAAGAAAGGAGCTCGACACATGGGGAGGGGGGGAGGGGAGAGGGAGGGATTAAGTTTTAATTAGTTAACCACCTCTGGTAAGAATCTTCCCCATTAGGTCTCCAAGCCATCTGGCAAACCAAGATCTTAAAGCTCTTACAAAACATCAGGAAGGTAGCAGCCATTCTCACTACAAGGTAGGATGTTCCAGAGGGCAGGTGCGATGGCAGAGAAGGCTTTTCTCCTGTGCAGCAGCGGCCAAAAAAGCCAACACAGTTCTAGGCTGCATAAACAGACGGATAGAATCAAGATCACGTGAAGTGTTAATACCACTTTACAATGCTTTGGTAAGGCCACACTTGGAATAGTGCATTCAGTTTTGGTCACCATGATGTAAAAAAGATGTGGAGACTCTAGAAAGAGTGCAGAGAAGAGCAACAAAGACGATTAGGGGACTGGAGAATAAAACATATGAAGAATGGTTGCAGGAACTGGGTATGTCTAGTTTAAGAAAAAGAATGACTCCAGGGGATTGCAGCATATGCAACTGCATTGGGTCCCCCAAAACTAAAGTCTGTTAGAAAGAGCAAGAGATGGAAAAGGAGGAACTGTCTGTGAATGCAAAGAAATTAGGGATGTCTGTTCCCAACACTCCCTTGTGCATCTCAGGCTAGGGTTTTTCAGTGAGGCAAATCTAGCCATTGGCTAATATAGCTCCAGGCTAGTCAATGGGTAAATCACAGTAATAGGGTTATATGCTTAAGCAGGATTTTACAAATTGGACCTTTTCTGTTGCATTTTTCTCAGTGCAAAGAGCTATTTCCTCTAAAGCCTGCTATTTCTTTCTCTCCCTCTTCCTTTTCTTCCTTTGCAAGAATCCATCTGAAAAATTAATCTATGGCTTTATATATTGAGGTGGGGGTAGGATCAAACTCTGAAGTAACTTTGGACCTTCCCTCCATCCCAAATCCTTAATTCAGTCTTGAAAGCTGCAATCTTTTGCCCACTTACTTGGGAGCAACTTCCATTCAGCTCAGTTACCTTCTTAGTATGATTGTTCATTAGTCATGTTAATGGGAGAGAAATAGGACTTTGTTATACATGTTTACTTTTAAGCCCATAAATTATATGTGTTTATTTTTGGTTCTTCTGGTCACACTAAAACACCTGAAAGAAAATAAAACCTACTCAAGGGATTGTCCATGAAGGGGATCTTGTAATATTCTGATTCAGATTCTCCTTTGGGAACGAAGTGGTGATTTTGCAGAAGGAAAGTAGATGGATACTTTCCCCTATGATATGTTTCTTTTTATTGACATGCTCACATTCCGGAGATCCATTTTCAGACTTGTTAAACAAGGTGCCTTCATTGCAAGGGCTTTCTTTGAACATGGATGTCTATGTATTTCTAAGCAGTCTGATTAAATGTGCCGATTAAGCAAAGATGTGGGACCTGCATCTGCATATGTTGTGATGAAGATCAACAAATGGCAATGGCAGTAGTGCAATACGAAAGTGCTTTTTCATAATGTGATTTTAGTTATTTGTTCAATTTTTATAGTTATCTGTCCTACATACATGAGACTGGATGGCTTACATACCTCTTACCATAGTATTATAGGGTTTAGGGTTTTAGTGATTGGTTTTGGGGAATTTTAGCGCAGGGTCTTATTGTTTAATCTGTTTTTTAACTGTTTTGTATATCTATGTATATTTATTGTTTTAATTTCCCTGTGCACCGCTCCGAGTCCCCTTGGGGAGAGGGAGCGGTCTAGAAATTAAATATATTATTATTATTATTATATTAAAAACAAAGAATGCTAAAAAAAAAATCCACAAAATTTAAAAAAAATACAAACAATACAGAACATTTAAAAAAAAACTAAAAACAATTAAGATCATACAATGAAGTTACCAGGAGAGGACTGTAATTCATAAACAATACATGTTCTACACCCATTCTGATCCTCTGACCAGATGGCGAAGCTAAATCTTCAGGTCCTTCTGGAAGATCCATCAAGGTTGGGGCCATCCTGACATCAAAGAGAATAATATTCCATAGGACAATGCAATATCAGAAAAGGCCCTGGTTCTGCCACTTGATACTCCCTCTAATGGATGGAATCTGCAACACCTGTTCTGCCAGACCTGAGGGGATGGATATCTATCACTGGGGAGAGCCATTTCCTCACACAATAGAATTCCACAACACATAGATCTTTACAGATTATCACCAGCACCTTGAATTACACCAAGATGCAAATTGGTAATGTGAAGAGTAGAGATGTAATGTGTGTGCAGATCTAGGTGTAAATGAAATTGCTTTGCTGCTGCATTTTGCACCAACTGAAGTTTCTGAATATCTTCAAGGGTAGCCCGATGTAGACTGAATTACAGAAATCCATATGATCGGGGCATAGATGTCTGGGTATAGAGATTCTTGATCCAGAAATGGGAAGAAATGGTATACAACTGAAGCTATGCAAAGACCCTCCTAGTCATAAGTGCAACCCCCTTTTTTTGAGCAGGCACATATGGAGAAGTGGAATCCACTACAAAACCAAAGATGATAAACTCCCACATCCATATGGCCCCAAAGCCACTTAAGCTATAAGTGTAAGGATCTGGAACAAAGCTTCCAAATGGTTAAAATAGGACAGAATAAGTTAGTTTGTTTTATAGGCCGAACTTTGCACCAACAGTACTATGTAATTGTATTCTGAACTTGTCTCAATTGTAGCCGAGAATAAAAAATAGTATTGAAGCATTTAAACTGTTGGTATATACTAATGGAATATGCACTGATCACTTCTGAAGTATTTAATTAGTCTTTCTGAGAACCTTATTTCAGTTCTTCTGACACACTTTCTTTGGTTTTAACTTAAAGAGTGTCACTTTACATTGGTTTCCCCCCCTCAAAACATTGAATTAAACTTGCCCTGCCTTTTTTTTTTTACTATAGAGTAGATGCTGCTGTTCACCATCTGTAGGTCCATTAATCAATATTTCAAGTAAGAGCACACCATTCTGCCATACGTCTGCTATGGTCTGTAAGCAGCAGAATCTCTTTAGACAACTTAATGAAAATGACTAAAGAACAAATGGGTGATACTTATATCAGTTAGTACAGGAGATTTAGGGATAAAAACTAATGGAACTTGATCGTGGAAGCATATTGTGGAGCACCACGTGCAATGATTGATGCAAGTTGGACCTTGCAACTTTAAACTAGAAACATAAGCCTCAGTCCTTTTCACATAAAAAAAAATTCCTCTCACAAATTATAACTGGTTCTATACAGCAAGAACTAAAGCATTAGAAATACTATACAGCACACTGAATTCCTAGACATGCATTAATTTCTAGAACTGGATTAATTTGTGGAATCAATATTCCATCAGGTACGCCTGATGCGCCAATTGCGCCCCTTACTGGACCGGGATGCCCTGCGCACAGTCACTCAAGCACTCATGACGTCTTGACTCGACTACTGTAATGCTCTCTACATGGGGCTTCCCTTGAGGTGCACTCGAAAGCTGCAGTTAGTCCAGAATGCAGCCGCGCGGGTGATCACGGAAGCGCCTAGACACTCTCATATAACACCAATCCTGCGCAAGCTGCACTGGCTTCCTGTGGTCTTTCGGGTGCGCTTCAAGGTTCTGACAACCATCTTCAAAGTGCTCCATGGCTCGGGACCTAGTTACGTGCGAGACCATCTCCTGCCCCATACATCCCTAAGACCGATACGCTCCCACAGAGAGGGCCTTCTCAGGGTGCCGTCAGCCGTACAATGCCGACTGGCGACACCCAGAGGAAGGGCCTTCTCTGTGACGGGCCCAGCCCTTTGGAACGACTTACCCCCTGAACTTTGCACCATCTCTGACCTCTGCCTCTTCCGCAAGTGCCTAAAAACACATTTGTTCCATCTAGCCGGCCTAACGTAACCTCCATTATGACTTTTAGATAGTTTTAAATTTTGGGGATTTTAATTTGGTTTTAGCACAGGATCTTCATCAAATAAGTTTTTTAAATTTTTTATGTTTTTGTATGTATTTTAATATTCCTGTGCGCCGCCCTGGGTCCATTTTGGAGAAGGGCGGGGTATAAATTTAATAAAATAAAAAATAAAATATGAAGATCTGTTTCCAGACAAAAACTTGTCATTAAGACATATCAGCCATCAATAAAAAATAGACACAAACTACATTTAGTCAGCATTCAAAAGTGTCAATAAAAAAATTTAGGAAGCAATACTGTACAATTATCATTGTAAGGAAACAACATAACACATTAAGATTTATAACAACATAATAAATAAAAAAATCATGGGGAAAAAACTCTAGGAAGAAAACAAAGATTAGCAATCAACATTCCTACAGCCAACATTCAGATAAGCAGGGTTTAACACCAAGTAAACAACCAGGCCAAAAACAATGCTCTCATCA
The DNA here is from genome assembly GCA_039707465.1 of Rhabdophis nuchalis. Classification (NCBI taxonomy): domain Eukaryota; kingdom Metazoa; phylum Chordata; class Lepidosauria; order Squamata; family Natricidae; genus Rhabdophis; species Rhabdophis nuchalis. Next base: position 67,071,648 of record CM077643.1, read on the forward strand.
AGGGATCATCAAGAAGGAAACTATGTCCTCTCCAAAACTGACAGAGCAAGGTACCGCCTCTGAACAGGCAGCAAATCCCATACTTACTTGCACCTGATGATGTTACTTAATTGGGTAATGAAATGTCTGCAAACAAACAACCAAGCTCAGAGACATTGAAACCCCCACAAGGGAATTCAAGAACAAATAGCAGTAAGGGACAAAACAGTAAAATAACAAAATGTAAAACAGCAACATTTTCAAGATTTAATTTGTATCTACTGACATAGATGAAGGACGTGAACAAGTCCTTCATTTTTCTCCAGAATCTGTGCTATTACCATAGCATTTTGGAATTTTCATGGCTTATAGCTTTCTATTCGTATTGTGTGGTCGGTGCAGCAGATTAAAATTAAGAGTAGAAAATACATTAGTATGTTTTAAAGGAAACTTCATGATGCATACAACTGGCACAAATAATGCTGTCATTTGTTTAAATGGAAATACTTTCAAACTCATTACCGGAAACTAGAAAGGTGAATTTTATGACTTGTACTGTTCCTGCGCCTATAACTGAAAGCAATGTAAAGCAGCAGGTATTAGCATTCATTGAAGCAACCAGATGATCAGGACTCTAGGCATCAAAAGTAATGGAATTCTCCTACAAACAACTGCCCAGGTTTTATTAGCTAAAACTGTTAGTTCAAGCATTATTGTTCCAGAGATGGTTTGCTTGTTTGTTAGATGCTTTTGAACCATGATTTAGACACATTATATTGAGACACTTTCCTTTAAACGTTTTCCCCCAATTATTCAAACTAAAATGCAAGTATACACTTGCAAACCACTATGTATACGTATAAGGTATTAGGGATAGTATAGTCTGTCTGATATTATAACTGCAACATGAGGGTTGTTGAAACATGAATTTTTAAAACCAATTTCCAGGTGCAAGTAAGTCATTGTGGCTCTTCCCCTGAGATCAGGTATAGTTAAGATTACCTTTGTGATAGGAATCCATTTTGCAGCAATTCTCATCAGTTAGGTAATTATAACTTTAAAAAACTAGGCCATCAAGTTGATGTTAAAGCATTTAAGAAATCCATTATTTTCCTAAAGGTCCTTTAAAATTGCATTTGCCTTATTTGTTTTATTTACAATAAATAAATGCAAGGTCAAACCAATTGTTCCCATCCAGAAGAAACTGATTTTTAAGTGCAGGATATTTGTCAAGCATTCCTGATTCTGATGATGTTATGAAGAGACATTGTTTAACTGCAGGAGATCATGAGAATTCTTACTACTTAAAATGGAATTTGTTTCCAGTTTATTTTCAATAAACTGGAAGCAAAATTATTTTCAAAGCTTGTCAATATGATTTTTTAAAATAAAAAAGTAAGGTTACTACTTAATGAAAGCAAGGAGCTACAGATATAATTGTTTATTATCATCAAATGGTCATTTTGATTTTTGCACACCACCTCTGGATCAGAGGAGGGTTGCCAATTTCTTTATTACTGGTTCGGACATGCTCCCATGTGGCTTGTGCTCACGCAATGCTTCTGCCTCCCACCGCCACTACTACTGATTTGGCTGATCCGGCAGCAACCCACCCCTACTCTGGATTAAATTGAAATTAAGTCATTCTCTCTCGCCCCTAGAAAGGAGGCAATGGCAAACCACTTCTGAAAACCATTCCCAAGGAAAACTGCAGTCACCAGGAATCAAAGGAACCTCCCCCTCCCCTTTCCCTCCTTCTCTCCCCAAGAAAGGATTGCTTTAGATATGGTACCTAACCACATTCTGAATTTAAATGCTTTGAATTTGCCTTCATTTCTGAGCTAATCTGCAAATCATAATTTTGTAGTCTAATGATTTCTGAAATCATATAGTTCCTTATATGAGTCAGGCAGCTTACTTAATAAATTATACTAATAAATTATTATACTTCTTTGTATGTACATAAAGAGTAAATTGTACCATATTTTTATTTTATTATTTTATTATTTATTTTGCATGGAATGCTGTTACCGTGACACCAAAGGTGCTTCCTGTTTTTCTACTTGCATTTTTACATGCTTTCGAACTGCTAGGTTGGCAGAAGATGGGACAAGTAACGGGAGCTCACTCTGTTATGCATTGCTAGGGATTTGAACTGCCAAATCCGCTGTCAACCTTTCTGATCAACAAGCTCACAGCCACTGAGCCACAGTATCCCTTTTATGCTGCCCATGTCCCAGTGGTGGGGTTGCAGGCAGTATGCCCCGGTATGGTGCTACAGAGGGCCCACCTGCCTGCCCTCACCCCTTACCGTGTTTTAAAGCTGTATCATGTACAGCACCTGCACAATGCTCCGCCGAACAGCTGGAGCATTGCGGAGGCTTGCGGAGGCTTGCGAAAGCATAGTTTGCTGCCAGAATGCATGTGCCCACCATGCACGTGCATGTGGACGATGCCAGGTCTGTTCCAACCATACCAGTTGGAACAGGATCCGGAACCCACCACTATCATCTCCCTACCCAAAGGATTCTGGTTGGCTTACAACACAATCACATTTGTTGTCTTGCAAATGTTTAACATTACAATAATTTACATATCTACACATGTATCACTGCTGGCTATGAGAGAGGGGCAGATCCTAGGACTGTCACAATATTTTCCACGCTGAAGTGCATATCATAATATGTATTTTAAAGAAGAAAATTGGGATAATGGCAGAATCTTAGAAAATAAATAAGAAAATGAATCATGACAGAAGGAAGGCTGATTCATCTATTGTAACCTCCATGTCAGAAAAAGTTTCATCTGCCAAATGTGTTCATGTTAGGCAGGCACTAAAGATAGAGGGTGAGGGTCATTTTAGAAAAAGTCAGCAAATGGCTTAACAATTTTCAGTGGGTTGAAGTGTAAATAAAAAGCCAGGACTAAGAATGTTCATATTTAATTAAGGCTACACATAATTAAGTGTGGCAATCTGGTGATAAAACCTTTAAGTAATGACTCATAAAAGAGATAAAAATGGAGCATGTGTTTAATCAGTCTGCAGCTCTTCAGAAATGCTGGCATACCTCAGGTGCTAATGAGACATCTGTTGCTTAGGTCATCGGAGAAAATGGGGAGGAAATAATGATGAGAAGTTTGATGAAAAAGATGTACCCAACCCATTCCCTCAGCCTCTTATACCTCTATACATTTACAAACTCTTTCACACCACTTGAGTATAGCCACCAAAATTGGATTTGATTCTTGAAACCTTTCTATAGCATGAGATTGCATTTTGCTGCAATCGAATAATGCTGGGATCAGTTCTTTCAGGAGCAGCTCTGTGAAAAGTTTACCTTTGTTTTAAGAACATTTCTTAGACCAGCCTTTCTCAATTTTGGTAACTTTAAGGTATGTGGACTTCAACTCCCAGAATTCCCTAGTCAGCAAGAAAGCTGCCTGAGGAATTCTGGGAATTGCAGTCCACACATCTTAAAGTTGCCATAGTTGAGAAACACTGCCTGAGAGCAATGATTTTCAGCTGGTGATAGAAATAACAGATCTTGGATAAGTTACTGAAACCTTAAGCCTTTACAATTTAAAATACAATTTGAAAATATTACACCTACATGCCTTCTTCATGCAAAGAGCTTTTGGAAAAATGTACACTTCTCTGGCTTCTCCATGTAATGAGATTGGAATGGGAGCAAAATCATTCTTACCTGGATGTTGAGCCACCATATGCATATATTGCATATATAGGATAGCCCCTACTTCTGACTTTTTAAAAAAATAAATCAATTTGGTATGGTTTTAACATGGGTTTTTAGCACGGGTCTAGTAATTTAATATATTTTAATTGATATTGTATTTTGTGGTTTTAATAATGCCTATGCACCGCCCTGGGTCCTAACAAGGAAGTAAGGTCCTACATATAGGCAAGAAAAACCAAATGCACAAGTACAGTATAGGTGGTACCTTGCTCAATAGTAGCAACTGTGAGAGGGATCTTGGAATCCTAGTGGACAACCATTTAAATATGAGCCAGCAGTGTGCAGCAGCTGCCAAAAAAGCCAACACAGTTCTAGGCTGCATCAACAGAGGGATAGAATCTAGATCACGTGAAGTGTTAATGCCACTGTATAGTGCCTTGGTAAGGCCACACTTGGAATACTGCATACAGTTTTGGTCGCCACGATGTAGAAAAGACGTGGAGACTCTGGAAAGAGTGCAGAGAAGAGCAACCAAGATGATTAGAGGACTGGAGACTAAGACATATGAAGAACGGCTGCAGGAGCTGGGTATGTCTAGTTTGATGAAGAGAAGGACCAGGGGAGACATGATAGCAGTGTTCCGATATCTCAGAGGGTGCCACAAAGAAGAGGGAGTCAAACTTTTCTCCAAGGCACCTGGAGGCAGGACAAGAAGCAATGGGTGGAAACTAACCAAGGAGAGAAGCAACTTAGAATTAAGGAGAAATTTCCTGACAGTAAGAACAATTAACCTCTGGAACAGCTTGCCTCCAGCAGTTGTGAATGCCCCAACCCTGGAAGTCTTTAAAAAGATGTTAGACAGCCATTTGTCTGAAATGGTATAAGGTTCCTGCCCATGCAGGGGGTTGGACTAGAAGACCTACAAGGTCCCTTCCAACTCTGCTATTGTATTGTATTGTATTGTAAGGAGAAGGGCGGGGTATAAATTTAATAAATAAAAAAAAATTGGAGACTTAGGTTGAGATTAAGATTTGTCTATAAAGCCCTATGACCTAGTTAACATGCATAACAAGTGCAATGGACATAAATTGTTTAGTACTGTATTCTGTAATTTGGAATACAATAAAACCAAGATAGATTTCAGTTAAATTCACAGCATATGAATTTAATCAAATTTTTGATTTGGTAAATAAATGAATCATCCCATTGCAAAGATACATTATGTTGAAACTATAATGGGATAGATCACTGTTTTTGTGCCTTGCAGATGCCTTTCTACAGTTCACTAATTGGTTACTAAGGAGATCAGATGGTTGGAATAGAAACACCTTATGATTGTAAAAAATAGTCCATCCTTTTAAAATCCTTTATTTACCAGCACAAAAATGGAATCAATTCATATAACTATTTGTGCTAAAGCCATTTCATATTGTTTTTTGCAAAATTAGGCTCACAATAAAATCAATTTGACTTTTGACATTTGACTTAATTGTTACAGATGTCATTTGACCATAACTGGGAGGTTACTATCACCCATAATGGAGAGCTAGGCAGCTTGCAGTGTAGTTTTTAATAAAACTGCTGAATCATTTTTCTTAATCTTCTGAAGCTCGTCAACTATTCTATCTTGTTTTATATTATTTTTTAAATTAATGGACTGCTAATAGAAAGCTGTATTAAGCAATTTAATGCCAATATGATTAAGCTTTGCTTCTTCCAGACATTTGTTTTACATAGCTTTAAATACTCAAATCAACTGTCTTGACTATGTTTTGATGGGAGCCAAAGGATGAACATTTGATTAATTAATTAAAAAGTGGCATTTGAATAGTATCCTTCTGATGAACCACGAGAGACAATAATTTTCTCTTAAATGATTATTACGCCAAAGAATAGTTTACACACTATTCTCTCTGATCTCCCTGGAAAATGCATTAGATTCATTTCCTTTTCCTTTTTAACCATATCAACATAGCATTTATGTTAAATGGTTGTAGTGTAATTTGAAAGCTTTCTCCCATTTGATTTTCCATAACGAAGCTTGTTAAAGACCAAATGCTGTCCTTTTAATTCTAATCTCAGAACATTTGTATAAAACTTCTTTTCAGTCAGGTTTATGTTGGTGTCTTTCAATACTGATGCAATCTTATTTTTGCCATGATTTGAGCAAAAATGTCCTGCCATTACAATAAGCAGCTTGTTCAATTCATTCTTTGATCTAGTAAGATAATAAATGTCTTTTTCTGCCTCAATTACATAATCAGCCATGTAATTAGGCCACATTATTTATGCATATATGTAACTCATTTTTATGCCATTCTCTCACAAGACTTAGGTTGGTGTTCAGGCAATAGGTTAAGAGAGACAAGAAAAGAAACAGCAGCAATCCATCATGGATTCTGAAAGATCAACTAAGTTCATGTCTTCTGGAGAGCACTCTTGTTTGTTAGATTGATGCTTCAACTTTCCTTCAGAAGCATAAGGCAGCTTGCATGGGATCTATGTTTTGATCTCTATAATGGCAGTTTTGTTAGGTAGTTCATGGAGACTTTCCATGATTGAGAAGAGATTTGAAACTAAAGCTTTCTTATTCTAAACCAATACCATAACCACATATGTTGGTTCTTTTCCTGACCTAGTACCAGAAGTTGTTTTTCTTGTTTTCATTTTAGTCCTTCACTTTGGTCTACCATGATTTTTAGCTTCTAAAAATTAGGGCAGAACACTTTTAACTGATCCTATGTTAAGTTGTTGCAGAAGCACCTTTTCTTTCTGCTGATCAGTAAGCGAAAGGCCATAAAATAAAGTCTTTGCATCAAATTTGACTTCTGGTGACTATACAAACTCATTCTGTATACAAACTCATTCTGTATGATTTTCTGGACAAGAGTTGAGAACCTATTTCCTTATTCTGGAATGTTTTCTGGACCCCGAGTTAGGAGTCCAGAAGGATGTTTTCTCGACCCCTCAGTCCTGATATCTCCTGGTGCTTTTCAAAATACTAACCAAGTTTGTTTCTGCTTAGATTTCTGAAAACAATGACAGTTATTAAACAAATATGCAATGTTATTTTTCATATGCAAATTGACTACTAAACAAGGGCACATGTATGCAAATAAGGGTGAAGCACTCCTTTTTACAGAAATTGCTTAGCAATAGGGAGAATCAACACTGTTTTTTTCTTACTATCTAGAAATTGAAGACTTTTATTATGGACAGAAAACTCTTTTTTAGTTTTTCTACTTGAAATTATGCAGGTTTGATACTCACAGAAAGTATCATTATACTTGCAAATATTTAAACCAGTTTTAAATATATTGTAGGCATATTCTTACTTTGTAAGCACACAAAATTTTGATACCAATTATCTAAAAGTGATAAACATACCTTCTGAAGACAAAATGGGAATGGTCCCATGAAATTTCATTACCTTTTTTCTTTGCTTTGTTTGTTTGATTGATTTGTATGCTGCCTAACTTGCCTTAAAGCTAGTTTATCCAGGGGATCTGTGACAATTTGTGGCAACCAATTCACCAGGGTCAACTTGCCACAGCCAATTTGCCATGACCAATTCACTGTGGGACCACTTGCCACAGTCAATTTGCTGCAGGACAATTCACTGCGGGATAAGAGTTATACTAATATTGAAGAAATGGTGGAATAGAATCATTAAAGAAAGGATGCAAAAAGAGGGACAGAATGAAATGTGAATAATCAAAATTAATTATTACTACTACTACAACTACGACTACTATTACTACTACTACGAATTATAATAATAATAATGGCCCATGGTGAATTGGTCACAGTGAGTTTGCCGCAGCGAGTTTTCTCATTCCATATCCAGATTGTTCCAGCAATGACATTTATTTATTTAACCAGCTGTACCCAGCCACACATTGCTGGTTAAATGGCCAACCAATCTGTGTGTAGATGTACACCTGCACACACAAACACGTACACACAACCACAGTATAACCCCAACCTACCTACCTACTTATTGTATTTCTCCCTCTCTATCTATCTCTCTACCTACCTACCTACCTACCTACCTACCTACCTACCTACCTACCTACCGTATTTCTCCCCCCCTCTCTCTCTATCCCCCTACCTATCTACCTACCTACCTACCTACCTACCTACCTACCTACTGTATTTTTCCCTCTTTCTCTCTATCCTTCTACCTACCTACCTACTGTATTTCTCCCTCTCTCTCTATCCCTCTACCTACCTACCTACTGTATTTTCCCTCTTTCTATCTTTATCCCTCTACATACTGAATTTTCCCCTCTCTCTCTTTATCCACCTACCTACCTACCTACCTACCTGCCTACCTACCTACCTACCTACCTACCAACCAACCAACCAACCAACCAACCAACCAACCAACCAACCAACCAACCAACCAACCTACTGTATTTTCCCACTCTCTCTCTTTATCCCTCTACCTACCTACCTACCTACCTACTGTATTTTTTCCTATGTCTCTCTATCCTTCTACTGACCTACCTACCTACCTACCTACCTACCTACCTACCTACCTACCTACTGTATTTTCCCTCTCTCTCTCTCTATCCTTCTACCTATCTCCCTACCTACTGTATTCCCCTCTCTCTCTATCCCTCTACCTACCTATCTACCTACCTACCGTATTTCCCCCCCCCTCTCTCTCTATCCCTCTACCTACCTACCATACAGCCTCCTGGGACCAAAAATGGGCCACATGGGAGTGTGCTACCTCCCCATGCCTAATTTTAGGCCTAGTAGGAATCCATACAGCCTTCTGAGACCAAAAATGGACCACCTGGGAGTGTGCTACCCCCCATGCCTAGTTTTGGGCCTAGTCGGCGTCCATGCAGTGTGGGAACGTTACAGGCTTATTCAGTTGCTGAGGAAACGACTGTTGGAAATGTGAGGGGCGTGTGCGTGATGCATCATAAGAAGCAGCAGGATGGGAGGAGCTACAGGGAGGTGAAAACCTGAGAAGTGTGTACCTTTTACATTTGTGCTGCTTGCACATGACACACGTGTGCCAGCCACACAAAATGTATGTATGATTGCATCGGAAGTCCTTGGGAACATTGTGTAAAATTTGGTGCCGATTGGTCTAGTACTTTCTGAGATTAGTGGCTTTGCACAAACTATTTTACATTTTTATTTATATAGATTTGGTTCTCCATGTAATATGAATAACTCTGGGCAGCATTTTCTTTTCATCATTCTTTCCTTGAAAGAACCCAAACAATCGGAGAACACATAATGAATATCACTGAAAATGACAAAACAAAATCCAGTGAAAGTTAGAATAATAATAATAATAATAATAATAATAATAATAATAATAATAATAATAATAATAATAATAATAGTAATAGTAATAATAGTAATAATAGTAATAATAATAATAATAATAATAATAATAATAATAATAATAATAATAATAATAATAATAATAATAATAATAATAATAATAATAATAATAATAATAATAATAATAATAATAATAATAATAATAATAATAATAATAATAATAATAATAATAATAATAATAATAATAATATTTAATACTTGTAGACCGCTCCCTCTCCCCATAGGGACTCGGGGCAGTGCACAGGAAGAATAAAAAACAGCAAATATACAAACATTTAAAAACAAATTAAACCTATACCTGTGCTAAAAATCCCCATTAAAACTAAGTTAAACTAAAATAACATTCCCAATTAAATATAATACCCCAAAGACAGAGAGACTATCCTAGGCCGGCCAGACAGAAAAGATGTGTTTTTAATTTTAGACGGAAGGAGCGGAGGTCCGTGGTCGTTCTAATGTCGGGGGGCAGGTCGTTCCAGAGGGCTGGGCCCGCCACAGAGAGAGCCCTTCCCCTGGGCGTCGCCCGCTGACAAAGTCTAGTGGACGGCACCCGGAGAAGTCCCTCTCTGTGGGAGCGAATCGGCCGTGAGGATGTATGAGGCAGGATCCGATCCCGCAGAATAACTAGACATGCTTGCAATTCAAAAGAAATGAATGAAGAATAACAATATTAAATGTTCAAACTGCCTACCTATGATGATTGTCAAACATCCAGGTCATCGGTGTACTGAAGGTGCTCTTTCAAAAGGCAACTGGACTTTGTTTTTCCATGAGGACATTTTGCTTCTCACCCAAGAAACTTATTCAGTTTATCTTTCACTCAGTTCAAGTACTATATTTCTAGGTAACAATTTAACATGCAAGTTGAAGGAAATGCACATAGATTAGGGGTGGGTTCCTGCAGTCGCTACAGTTTATTTGTGGGCACTTCACACGCATACTCAGTGCAATAAAAATTGCTCTGTGCATGCATAAAAGCCATAGGCAGTGCCAGAGAACTGGATTGACAGCACCATAGGCAGTGCTAGAGAACAGGTTTGGTGGCGTGGCAGGCCTGAATCATTGCTGGTTCCAGTGACCCAGTCCACCAAACCACTACTGGTTTGGCCAAACTGGGCTAAACTGGGCTGAGCCAGTAGGAACCCACTACTGACATAGACCTTAGTTATGGTGGGAAATGTCACTAAAACACATGATGTTCTGCATTTGGGAGTCTTCCAGGATACGTGAATGCTGGTCTGTGAGTTGGAACCAGTCATGCTGCATGGAGATTGTCTCTTTAGTTACACCTTGAGAAGGAAAGTCTTGCTATTCATTCCTGGCATGGTAATATACACAGAAAATTATTGCCTGCACATGGCTTCTGTCTCTGTTTCTTTCTTGTATCAGAGCTTCTCAAGTCCTGTAAATTTCTGCACTTAGACAACTTTTCTACAATGTTTAAATATTCCATTGAATATAGAATACTCCATTTCCAACTCTGGTTGTTGTGTCTTGCTAATCTCATACATTTGTAGTTTTCCACAGCTTATTTGAAAGCAACATAATGAAACCTGATCATCTTGCATGCTTCAGTATGAAAACTATTGTCAATTACAAATCCTTTGAGAAATCTGCCTTGCACTTTGGAAACCACTGAGCTAGATCAAAACAATTAGATTTAAAAAAAAAACCCACTTCATCTAACACCCCCCCCCAAACAAGCTGTTTAATCTCTAACTTTTCTTTCTGTGAAAAGCAAGCACTTTTTCTGAGCAATCTTAGAGCACTCTACTGTCAATTAGGGCTTATAACCATCAAAAAACATGAGTAATGATAAAAAAAATTCCAGCCTGACACAAATTGTGGTTGACAATAGGAAGGAGTGGGGGGGGGGGAGGAAACAGCATAAAGAAGGGGAGAAGGAAATGGAAAAACTTATGAATGGAAGGTTTCCAATCATCCAGAGAAATCTACAGAGGCAGATAGGTGGGTCTTTAGCAATGAGAATTTATTTTTTTCTAGGGTTCTAAGTCATCCTGAATGGATCAGAAAGAAAGATAAATCTTCCTTCTTTTAGTCTGGTATTCAGTAAGAAAAAAGATAGAAATATATGGCTGCATGTTAGATAGATATCAAGGGTCTAGTATGAACTTAAGGCTGCACTCATTAGCTTTTTCTTTTTATTTACAATCTAACGCAAAAAGTAGTAAAATCACCATTTCATCATTTTCTTTGTTGCTTCATGGCTAAAATAACATTTTAAAAATGGAAAGAAAGATCCATGCAATTGAGTTAAAGCTATTTAAAATCCCATTTGGGTGGTCTGTATTCTCCATTATACCAACCACTAAATTAATTGCACTTATTATTGCAGGCCTCCTGACAGCTAATGTTGTTGTTTTAATAGGCTTGATCAAGCCTATATTTCAACAGTAAGATTAGCTGGTGTTTTCATTAAAGCTTCCTGCAAGTAGAGCTAAAAGTAAATTTCAATTTCAAACTTTACCATTTAGGAGGAAAAATATCTTGAATTGTATTCCCCTGACATCCCAATTTGTGGTTGACAAGAATTTAACTATGATTTACATTTGACAGAAGCAAACAGCAGCTGTACCAAAAATTGTAAAAATGTTTTAGTTAATTCATACAATTAATCAGGAGGCACATAGCAGGAATAGGCAAAAATATTCATTTCACTGGAGATAGAACGATTTAAATTTTCTTCTTTCAACCTTTCAACAAAATAGGCTTCTTAATTATTAAACTGAGCCAGAGGAGTGTTGCTTAGATACATAGGAAACTGTGTAATATGTACACCAAAAAGGAGCAGCCAGAATGAGATATAGGGACTGAACTATAGGGAGTGTATATGTCAGTGTTTCTCAACTTCAGCAACTTAAAGATTTAAGCATGCTGATTGGGGAATTCTGGGAATTGAAGGCAACATATCTTAAAGTTGCTAAGGTTGAGAAAGAGTTGTATATGTGAAGCAAGGACTCTGATGGCTCATCTATATTTCCTACTTGGCCCATTACCAGAGCAAGCTTCTCATTCATCTTCCTCTGTGAAGTAAAGGATGACACTGTCCTAGCCCATGACAAATGCAGACCATGCTCATGTTTTCCAGCTTCCATTTAAAACTGTATTTTCCAACTTGAACCAATAGATATTTGTCTGTGCTTTATTCCATTCTAGTTGCAGCTTCAGTTCTGAGTGGCTTCAGTGCCTGGCATATCCCTCCCCACAGTGATACATTGCTGTCTAAGCACCCATATTATTCCACGCAATTTCTTTGGGGGGATGTATTGTTGAGAATAAAAAGCTTGTTCTTCCATCCTCAATGACATTACTTCTTTGATACTGCCTTTGCCATGCAATTGGGCATTAAAATAGCCTCAGCTGTGGCAAAGGAGAGTGATTTAGAACTTAATTGGTAAGTGAACTGCATATATCAGATTGAGATCAATCTTTGAGTAGAAGTCCTTGGTGTCTATTCTGAAGAGTCCTGAAAATAAAGATAATCATATGCATCAGTACATTTATAGTTTCGTGGTCTCATTTCCTGCGGTTGGGTGGTCTTGCTCAGGGTATGTACTGCTGACATGCTTGTCTAGAAGCCAAGAAACCGGCAACATTTATAACATTTGTAACCAAAAAGCATAAGGTAGTATGTAGCATTTCTGAGAACCTCACAAAATATAAAATCTTTTTTACAAAAAAGCCACCGATTATGAATCTTATAAAGGAGAATATTTGTAGCTGAGAGTTGAAATGAGGTGTCCTTGAACTTGGTTGTTTTCTTGCAGACATTTCATTATCCAAACATCATCAGTGCTAGTCTATTGGGTAATGAAACCTCTGCAAGAATATAGCCAGGTTCAGAGAGCACCAAGGACCCTTAAATTATGAATCTGAAACTTGGAAGTAATATGCCTTTCAGAAAAGTAACACTGTGACAAAATTTTATATTAGCCCAGTTTTATTTTAAAATGTTTCCCTCCCCCCCCCAAATAATATAAGGATGCCTAGAACAAATGGTCTGGTTTTTGTATTTCTAACAGTTCCCATATTTCATTAATAAAGTGCAATATTTTGGCTAACCTTCACACATGCATAACCAAAACTTGTAGCTCTCCAAATGTTAAATAGTAGATTAATTTGTTCAAGGAAGAGAAGAATAAAGTCACATAAACACAGAAGATCTGTGTATTTTGATTCCTAAAACCAAAGCTTAGGTATAGATATGTGCTTTAGGGTTTACATTCTAGCTCTCTCCTTCCTTCCTTTCTGAATCAATGGATAAGTGGTTTTCTCTTGCTGGTTTTGAAAGGTGCATGTTTTTTGTTGACACGACAGGTATTTCTGCCCTAGAAGTTACTACTCCTGCCCTGTCTGCTTCTCTGTCACCAAACAGTTTCATGATTCCCAATGACAATTAGTCAGATATTTTGATTGTTTTAGTGAGACATAAGGGCTTTGATTAAATCCAGGACAAAGGATGCTCATATAGTATTTTCAATCTGTGATTGTAAACAGACCTGGGGATAGAGAACACACACACACACACACACAAACAAACAACAGCAACAAGAAGAACAACACTAGAAGCATCCATAACAGTGGTGGGTTTCTGCAGGCTCGCACCTACTCGCGAGAGCCGGTTGGTGAAATTTAGAGAACCGGTGAGAGGGGGTTCCACCGGCGTACCTGGAAGTAAATCTGGCCCACCGCTGCCAGTGACCCAACGGAAAGGAAGAAAGAAAGAAAAGAAAGAAAGAAGGAAGGAAGGAAGGAAAGAAAGAAAGAAGGAAGGAAAGAAAGAAAGAAAGAAAGAAAGAAAGAAAGAAAGAAAGAAAGAAAGAAAGAAAGAAAGAAAGAATTTATCATCACAATTGAGTCCAAAATTTTGGTTGCTAAGCAAGAGCGTTGTTAAATGAGTTTCACCACATTTTAAAAGGTGGCCACTCTCACCCTGTCACATGACTACCAAGCCATGCACAAAATAGGCCACACCTACAGAGTAGGTTCTAAAAAAATTGAAACCCACCACTGATCCATAAGGTCAAAAATATGGTGTAATTGAAGTCTGCACCTTTTCCCCATACCCTGTACTTGTAATGCATGCAGAAAAGGATAATGGAGTATCATCATCTTTATGATGCTTCTAAGACTCACTTTGAATGGATGCCCCTAGGTCCCACTTTGAAATGTGGTAGCTTTGCTAAAAAAACGAAGAGATACTTCCTGATTCTCCTTTCCTCCATGCTCAGTTGCTTGGGCTGAGAAGTGTACATTTGCATGAAGGTGTATGAAATTGTCAAGCAACCCTCTGTCTTGGCTGGTGCAAATCTCAGGGAATAGGGGCAGAAGGAACAGATGCCTAGCATTATTATTATTATTATTATGTCCACTTCTGAGCCATAAATTTGCTTTAAGTAAAGTGGAAGGTTCCTATTAATGTCCACTAAAACTACAGGAACTTTGTCAACTTTTCTTGGTGAGCCTATGGATTACCCACAGAGATTTCTCACCATTCCAGGGATATCTTTTGGCATTTCCTGGAAGATACTGTGCAATTTGCTGTGGAGTTACAATGTAGAAATGTGATAAAATGCAGTCAATCAGTCAGTCAGTCAGTCAATAGATAAGTAAGTATATCCTGGGATCTTTGCAAAACCCATGCTCCATTACAGTTATAGTGCAATTGTTTTCAGTGGATTTGTTTGCTCTTTATTTGTCCTCTCTAAAATAATTTCTCCACCATGATGTTTTACTAAAAAAACAAAGAACATAATGATCTGTGAAGGAAAATGCAAAGTTGCTCCATTTCTGCTCCTTCATTTCACCTATTAAATGAGCAGTGACAACCAAAGAACATGGAGTTCATACCTTTTATTGCATCCCACAAAACAGTATGTTGGAAGCCATTTGCCTTTTTCACGTTAATAAGCATCTAAGCTATAGATAGTAGCTTTCTCCTATTTTAGATATGCTAATGAACTAATAAGGCAGATAAAAATAGTCATTCTGGCTTCACCTATACGATCCAGAGGGACAGAAAATCACACACCGGCTTTTTAGCTGGTGGATAGTCAGAATTAATTTTACCTCATTAATGAGGTGTTAACTTGCATCTCATTTATGAGGTGTTGATTTCAACCCCATTAACGAGGTGTTAATTTGTATCTCATTAATGAAGTGCAAATTGCAAGGGATTTGGCATCAATTATCACCCACGAACAGACTTCTGTAAATGGGTGTATATTTTCTGTTCAAATGTAAACAATAAGTATGAATTCCCTTCTGAACCCATCTCAACTTTATCTGCCAGGATTAGCAATCCTGACTCTTTCACAGTTATATGAGTGTTGCTTCTTAAGACATGATACTCTCCTTTACAAGAGCCTATGCTTTAGCATAGATTTAGCATCATCCCAAGGCACGATTAGAGGAAAATGGTTACAATTGAAAAAATGAATATTTTGGAGGATTAGGTAGCTGCGAAGTGAGTTCATTCCTAGATCAGTAAATATCTCCTGAGAACTTCACTGTAGTTCATTTCATTCTTTTTTAAATTCAATTTTCCCTTACATTCTTGGCACCTATTTATTTAGCTTGTTTCATAATCAAGTTTCAGAACACATGCTTTGGTAAGGAGCATAAAAGATTATTTCCATCCATCCATCTGTCCGTCCGTCCGTCCGTCCCTCCGTCCGTCCGCCTGTGTGTGTGTGTGTAAATCCTCTAGTACTTTATTTATTTATTTTTATTTTATTTTATTAAATTTATACCCCGCCCTTCTCCAAACGGACCCAGGGCGGCGCACAGGGATGTTAAAACACATATAAAACATATAAAATTTTAAAAAACTTATTCTAATAGACCCTGCGCTAAAAACCGAATTTAAAAAACCCAAATTTAAAACTATCTAAGAGTCAGTAATGGGGGTTATGCTAGGCCGGCTAGATGGAATAGGTGTGTCTTCAGACACTTGCAGAAGAGGCGGAGGTCAGAGATGGTGCGGAGTTCAGGGGGTAGGTCGTTCCAAAGGGAAGGGCCCGCCACAGAGAAGGCTCTTCCCCTGGGTGTCGCCAGTCGGCATTGTCCAGCCGACGGCACCCTGAGGAGGCCCTCTCTGTGGGAGCGTATCGGTCTGAGGGATGTATGGGGCAGGGGGCGGTCTCGCATATAACTAGGCCCCAAATGTTGTGCAGTCCTTATGTTAAAATTATAATTTTGTTTTCTGCCATTTAGAATTTTCTTAAAAATCATTGTACATTAAAAAAAAAACCAGCGAGGCTTCTGATTTTCAGATGCAATATCAATCCTATTGTTTCTCAGGTTTTCTGTAATTGCCCAAATGTTCATACTGTGTTTAATAAGTCATTGGATGGCTGATTACTATTCTTCTTCTTCTTGTTCCACATCCATCATTGAATGTAGGCAATCATGTTGGCGATTCTATTTTTATCAACAGCAGCATGAAAAAGTGCTGTTGAGTTCTCCAAACCAGATTTTGAAGCCATGATGTTCTTCTTCTGCCTGGCCCTCGTTTTCCTTCAATCTTCCCCTGAAGGATTAAGTGAAGTATGCTGTATTTTTCCGGGTGTTACATTACATGTCCAAAATATTCTAACTTTCACTTTTTAATGGTTTTGATGATTTCCCTTGGCTTTCCCAGGTGGCTTATCACCTCCTCATTTCTGATTACTACTGCAAGGTGATAATTTCAGGATATCAAGTGATCCATTTGAGCAATATGCTTTAGGCTGTAGTTCTAGTTTACCTACGGGATCGCATTCTGCCCCATACATCCCTTCGACTGATTCGCTCCCACAGAGAGGGACTTCTCTGGGTGCCGTCTACTAGACTATGCCAGCGGGTGACGCCCAGGGGAAGGGCCTTCTCTGTGGCGGGCCCGACCCTCTGGAATGACCTTCCCCCTGAAATTAGAACAACTACGGACCTCTGCTCCTTCCGTCAAAAACTAAAAACTCACTTCTTCTGTCTGGCCGGCTTGGCTTAATCGACCCATTTACCTCAAGCTGAATATTCAAATTGTTTTATTAGGGATTTTTAGTGGTATTAGTTTTTAGATAGTCGGGGATTTTAGCGCAGGGTCTAGGTTTAATTCATTTTAAATTTGTATTATAATGTCTGTTGGTTTTATATATGTGTATTTTAATTCCCTGTGCACCGCCTCGAGTCCCTTCGGGGAGAGAGAGCAGTTTACAAATTAAATTATTATTATTATTACTAATTTCTGACTAATCATTGATGAAATGGGATCTCAGATTTGTTTGCAAGGATACTGGTTCAAAACTATTTAAGTGAAGCAAAAGAAGCTTAATTTTTACCCATTTCTAATAATAGCAATTAATTCATCAAAAATACAAAAATGATTAGGGAACTGGAGATCAAAACATATTAAGAATGGTTTCAGGAAGTAGATATGTCTAGTTTAATGAAAAGAAGGACTAGGGGAGACATGATAGCAGTGTTCCAATATCTCAGGAGTTGCCACAAAGAAGAGGGAGTCAAACTATTCTCCAAAGCACCTGAGGGTGGAACAAGAAGCTTGGGTGGAAACTAATCAAGGAGAGAAGCAACTTGGAACTGAGGAGAAATTTCCTGACAGTTAGAACAATTAATCAGTGGAATAACATACCTCCAGAAGTTGTGAATCAGGGATGAAATGCTACCGGTTCAGACTGGTTCGCCTCAACCAGTAGTAAAAATGCTACTGGCTTTCCTGAACCGTTATTAAAAAACATGAAACCGGTTCAGGTGAACTGGTTTTTCTGACAATCAGCTGTGACAAGTGATTTATATTAGCTAGAAAGCAGAATTTCCTGCTTTTTAGCTAATGTAAATCACGTGGCACAGCATATTCGCCTCCCGCTGTTAAATTACCTTTGCAGGCGCTTGGTAGCATGCTCTGCCCACCCACCATGGATGTCTTCACGTCCATTTTTGATGCTCTGTGCATGCATGGGCGTGTGTTCACATTGCTACTGAATCAGTAGCAAATATAAGTTGATTTCACCTCTGTTGTGAATGCTCCAACTGGAAGTTTTTAAGAAGATGTTTGTCTGAAGTGGTTTAGGGTTTCCTGCTTAGGCAGGGGGTTGGACTAGAAGACCTCCAAGGACCCTTCCAACTCTGTTATTCTATTCTATTCTATTCTATTCTAGTTCAATAAAATAATTCAGCATTGATCAAACACTATTAGCTATAATCTGTTATTACTTCTAGTCCTTCTAGTCTCCATTTGATTTTTTTAAAGTCCAGTATGGTTCAAAATCTCTCAGTACAAGTAGACCTCGACTTACGACTAAAATGGAGACCAGAATTTTGATCATCACTCATGATGGTCATAAGTTGAGACATCTATATGACTGGGCCAGATTTTATGGCCATTTCATGACATCAATGAGCAAACCATGTGCTCACAGGTACAAATGATTATTTATTGCCAGAAACTAATAAGTGCAAATTACAGTCATATTACTGCTGGATACTGCAACCAGGGGCCCAAAATGCAGTCATGTGACTCTGTGTGTGTGTGTGTGTGTGTGTGTGTGTGTTGTAATGTCTGTGTGCATGTGTGGTATGACGTTTTATGACAGCCAGAAATATTTTAAATGAAGCACCCTTTACAAGACGGTCATAACTCCAAATGCTTGTTTAACAACCTGTTGTAAACTGAAGACTACCTGGAAATTCAAGTTGTACTATGTTCATTAAGTCATTGCCTATATAAGGATTTAGGATCGCAACTCTGGTGCAGTTTTAGAGCCACGGAGTCTAAGAAAGGCCAGTGGGAATGCTAGAATAATAGGGCCTTTCATGATCTGTTTGTTGATAAGAATTTAGATTAAAAACCTTAGAAAAAATAGAAATCCATGATTTTGTTAAGAACCAGCCAATTTTCAGTCGAGAATGGGCCTTGTAGATGGAGTATCAAAATCCAGATGATCATAGATGATAGCAAAGAGAAATAAGCAACTTTTTTTGCTATCAAGTTGTTTGGATTTTTTGCAGCCCTAGACAAGTTTATCCAATTTTTGAATGATTCAGGTTCTGATAAAAGACTGTTGATTCCTGCATAACTAGAAATAGTGACTTGCTCCTACCCTTTTTTTTTTTGAAGAATGTGTCTGCAGTCCAGATATGGCACAAAGTACAATCTCTGTTTATATTGTAGCATCCATGTAAAAGGCTGTTCAGTGAATCTTAGAAATCTACGTGCTTCTTGTTCATATCTAATTATAAGCCTATTCAATTCTACACATTAAAATTATACTATGTGCCAACTTCTTTTAATATGCATATTTTTTTTCTGGAACTGTCCTTAATATATATCTTTGGGAATGCAGTTTTGGAGCCAAGAACTTCCATCTCAAACTTTGGAGTAATATGCAGCCTGAAGGATAACTATGTTCCAATCTGCATATTAGTTAGTTGTAATTAGGTTACTTCACTTTATAACTGCCACAGGCATTATGTGCTGAATTGGAAAGGCAGCCTAAAGTTGTACTTCACATAATGATGTTTTTTTGGGGGGAAAGATAAGTTTTTCTTTAATTTAAGAATCCAAGTTGGATTTGTAAGGTATTTTCTTTTCCCTCTTTAATTATTATTATTTTAAAATAAATAACTTGGGATGAATACACCTACTCCTCCTTCTTATTTTCCTTACAGCAACAACCTTGCTGAGAGAGAGAGTGACCGGCTGAAAGTCACCAGAGAGTTTTTCATGCCTGAGATGTTACTGTACTAGAATTCACAGTCTCCTGGTTTCCAGCCTCTAGGTTTGTTGTCTTTTCAATATTGCTGCAAACTCCTTGGTTTCCCATTCATGTAAAGACATTGAAAGACAGGTATCCATACTTGAATAGTCTGGATAATGCTTGTTGTTTTAAAAGATTTCTTTCTTCCCAGGAGGAAGCTGAACACTTGCTTTAGTTAATGCAGGAAGGAGTTCAGAAGGAAGAACTCCTTTAGCAAAAAGGTGAAGGATTTCTATGACCTTAGGAGAAGCTGGAGTATGAAACCTTTTAACAGAGAATATTCAGTGAACACAACTGAGACGCATGGACTCAGGCCACAGAAGAGCATACTTCAATTCAAGACAGAAATAAAGGTGGAGTACGCAAACCTAGAAAGAAGAATCAGAAGAGGGTGAAACACTAATAAATCTGAACATCCAAGCAAACAGAAAAGAAAGATACAAACTGCAGCCTCAGCTTCCTGAGGGGAAACGCAGCACTGAAAGGTCGCAACACAAATGATTTCAGAATATATTTTTAAGGATTTTTAAAACTCTTGTAGATTTTATCATAGTGTACACATAATTCCCCCCCCCCCCCCAATTCCTGAATTTCAGAGTTTCTTCAGCCACACAGTTCTAATAGATATCTGAGGCAAACTAGTAGAGCTAAGCTATTGTTTGGAACAGTTTTATTGGTTTTATGACATTTATGGGAAAAGGGTATATAAGTACATAGAAAATTTTGGTAGCTCCCATGCTGGTAGTAGAAATCCCCCCAAATCTCACAGGTTTACAATTTTAAGTATAACATATAAAGGATAAGCATAAACAGAGTTTTTACTTTATATCAACCGTATGTTCAATCATTTCATTCTTTGCCATTATCAATAATATTTCAAATACAATTACTTTTGTGACCTGAGCCTTGTCGATATTGCTCCCTCCTCCTTGTCCCCAGGTGGAGGCATAGCCCCCTCCGTTCCCATATCTTGTGTGTTGCTGCCCTTTTCCCCGCCTCCGCTATCTTTAACTTCTAGAAGGGAAGAATGTTTTTTAATAAAGGCTTCTGACTCATTTACTGTCTTAATCCTAATTCTGCTTCCCTCCCAGAAAATCAACATTCCCTCTGGCAATAACCATCTAAACCAAACTCCTCTGTTATATAATTTCTTTGACAAGAAGGAATATTTTCTCCTTAGAGCTAAGCTATTGTTGGTCAATAGCTAAATCCAGATTGGATTGCCAAATTTTTTGTTGGTGTGTGTGTGTGTGTGTATACAACTTGAACATTATCAAGCAAATTAGTTATCTTGATCGTTTTATCACAGACAAGTGATAATATTGCATGCACATCCATCCATGTGTGTGCATTAGTGCATGTCCACACGCCCGCACCACACATTTACATTTCTGCTAAAATTAGAGGAGGATTTCTAAGCCAGGCTCAAGTAATTTAATAGATTTAGGCCCATTTTCAAATATCTCTTGGAATTTCAGCTCCTTGAATTGATTTTTTAAAATTTGTTATTTGTGATGAAACCCAAAAGCAGAGGAATCAAATACCTGCTCTTCATTTTGTTAAAGAACATAAATTATACCATAACAGAAATACAGTAAATTTCAATTTGTGATCACATGATCTGCCTCCAATGTAAATTATGTCCAGGCACTAACTGCCACATTGCCTTTAAATACACAATCTGAGTTCAGCGACTTTCCTTGGTTCAAAAACACACCAGACCAAACACGTTTAAGCATATCCAGTGAAACCAAACAGTTTTTAATGGGAAACCTCTAAATCCAGCAACAGATTGGCAGAACAAATTCAACGCACTCCATATATCAGAAAATCCAGGGGGGAAAAAACAGAACCTTTATTCAGTTGCTAGGCAACCTCCTTCCAGAACCAGGGTGACCTAGGTGCTTTTATATGTAGGATGAGATGAGTCCTCAAAGGGGACATCAGCAGTGTGATTCAGGAGGTTGCAATAAAATTGGAGGAAGAAGAGAAGCTGCTGAAAACTGGTAGAGGTTTTCCATTGGAAGCAATGAAGTAATTTGTGTCAGGGTTCCAAACATCCAAAATTAAATCAGAGTCCAAGGCAAAATATTGCTCAAAGTTCCAATTTATTAAGAGCCATGTTGGCACATCTGGGAAAACCTGAATCTGAAACCTTCCCAGTTTTCCCCACCCAGTTGAAAGTTCAAGATCCTGTCCCCACACCCACAAGCCCATCACATGGTCCAATTGCCATGCTGACAGTTCCACCCATCCAATTCCGTCAGGTGCAGAGGTATAGAGACAAAGGATGACTTTGGATTCTAGAAAGGAATTTTATTTTGAGAACATCACATTCTATTCCCTACTATTCCCCCTCCCAATTCCCCACTAATGAAACAGCATAGTAGAATAGAATATTAGTGTGGCAAACCAAAGATCCCAAAAGGAACCAGCTGCAGGCCTGACAATTTGGATGCTTGACACCTGGTACCCAGAATTAGTGATTTGTTGTAGAAAAAGAGGATGTAAAAATAAACTGGGGATTAAGAATTTGATCACAAGATGAAGGGGGTGAAGGAAAAAAAATTAAGGTCCCTTTTGAGTTAGAAATCATGACACAATCACATTGAAGCAAAAAATGGGACAGGTTTTTTGTAACGTTTTGTCTGATAGGTTATAATAAAAACTATAGATAGATTTATCACACAAAGGACAGAGGTGTCAATGATATAATTAATTAATAAACCATTTTTATATTTTATTAATATTAAAAAAAACCTTACTGGTTTAGTTAATTCTTTGGATAATGAAGATGAAATAAAGGATAGGATTTTATATCCTTTCATTAAGGATTACAAATAAAATCCTTTCATTAAAAAAGGCCAAAACTACTATCTAAAAATGTTATTTTTACATAGCCACAATCTAAATGCCTTGATGCTAAATATTAATTTCCACATCCAGGTTCTCATTCCTGCAGTTAACATTTTCACTTATCTTGCTACTATTGGTTGCTTTTGGTGTACCTGAGAATTCTGAGCACCTGATTGCTTTGGCTAAGCTGTTTTATATGAAGAATATGTGGTTCTTAAACTAAACCCCACAGATTATCTTGCACATGACTTCTTGGTACACAAGAATCCTACAAGGAAATTAGATTATGGGAAAGGAAAAAGCCACCCTTGGTTTGAAAAAGTTATAAAACTTTTGGCAGTTTTAAATATCTGTTAAAATATTAAATATATTAAAATAAAATATTAAAATAAAATATCGGGCCCTGAAGACACACTTATTTTGTGCTGCCGGCCTGTCATAGTTTTAAAGTGATTTTAGTAAGGGGTTTTTAAACAAAGGCCAATTACATTTAATTTATTTTAACATACTATTTTAGCTTTTGTATTACCCATTTTATTATGGCTGTGCACCGCCCTGAGTCCTGGAAGGGAGAAGGGCGGTATATAAATTGAACAAAACTGAAACTGAAAATCAATTACTAAAAAAATAATTAAAAAAAGAATGGAATTGGGGGTGTGAACATGTGTAGATCAGTGTGTGTGTGTGTCTGTCTGTCTAACACAAAACAGGCTTGACCCTGGAAGCAGTGGCAAATTTCTGGTCACTCAAAGTTTAACATATTGAGTTAAACATTTATTTTTTGATAAACTCATTTGGGTGTTTAAATCAGACCTTAGTTCACTAATTTATTAATGGAAATAGTAAAATAGCCATTGTTACTTTTTGTTCTGAATGTTTATAGAAAGCTGATGTTATATCACAGAGCAAAATGTGCTAGTGTCTTATGGTGTAAGTCAGCCTCCCAGTTTTTTGCATTTATGTTTCTGAGGAGAAATTTAATTCTCAGCTCTATGCCCTTGAGATTTCATCTCCTGCCATCCCTCTACATTCGATTCAGGATTCTTATTTCCTTTTTTATGTGCTAAGATTGAGTTTCACTTCAAATATAGAAGCACTGACAGACACAATTAAATGAAGATTCTTTATTCAGTCTATAAACAGGACTAAAACATTTCATCTGAAATAAAAGTATAGGTGCATCAAGAAGTAATTGCTATTGCCATTGGCTTACAAATGAATTGATGTTATTGCTGCGTTTCTCTGAAGTTATATTGACATTGCAGGCAAGGTTTCATGACAATTACATTTAGTAACAGACTTGTTTCTGGCAGGTGATATAATAAAAGAAAGAAAGAAGTACAAACATGTTTAAATATTTAGTTACAATTGTCAAAACCAGCTATGCACATTTGAGTAGGGATGCCAAGATTGTCTTTCTAAGCCCAGCACACATTACTTATTTTGTTTTTGCCTCCCTTCCCCACTGTCTTGATTCAATGGAGATATATTTTACTGGCAAAGACAAACCTTGAGGCTCATGTGTTGTTGTTTTTGTTGTATGGGATGAGAGTTTGGAAAGTTGAAGGAGAATCTTCTACATAAGGCAAAAAAAAAAAAAATTGACTACAGCAGAACTACTGGCATATTTAGCTATCAAAGTTTCCTCAGACAAAACTCAAAATGAACTTCGGTAGTTTTTTTCAGTAAGAAAGGTATTTTCTCTTTCTGTGGCTTGGTGTTGTATCTGAGCTTCTTTTCTGTTTCACTGCAACAGATTTTGCTGTTCACCACTCTTCAGAACACTTTGCCCCATCATCTTTGTGAGCTGCCCAGAGTTGGTTGAAAGATGAGTGATACATAAAGGTTTTAAATAAATAAATAAAATCTTGGAAAGCAACAACCAATGCGGGAAGGAATAACCACGATGGGCATTCTTGCTGCCCAAAACAGCTTGGAAGAGCCTGCTGGATTGCTAATGACAGAAAATTCACAAAATCGTTTTCTTGTCCCTTCTGCCACTTGTTGTGCTATATTGCTGATCATTTTGTCTTTAATAGACAGCTGGGATGGAAAAGAATACTTTCCTGAGCATGCTTTGGTGGGCTTTGAAAAGTCAGTTTTCCTGGTTTGAGAAGGGAAGTGAATTTAATTTCTTGATATCTGGTCAAAACATTTTTATATTCACATCGTGAAACTGTATGGCTGTATGATTAAAAATAACTCAAATTCACTTAGAGTAGCATAGATTGGTCCTGAATGTACGTATTGTTCATGTAGAACTCTCTGTAGTCATTCAGTGGGCATACATAAGAGTTAAAAAACTGAATCCTAACCAAGATTGCATGTATAACTACACCAGGTTTTTGGGGAAATGTATTATGAGAATGGCCACACTCATTATAGCAGGCATTTTGTGAAAATGCTGCCCAAATGCCCAAATCCTATTATAAACCAAGCTTCTGCAAACTGTTAGACATTCTGGGAATTTTAGGCGTTTTAGTTCCAATAAAGGTGAAAGAAAGTTGCTCTGGATATTAGTGCAAGCAACATGTCTCCTATCTATTGTTCTGAAGTTCACATGCTAGGAAAAAAAGGCAGAAGTTATGACTTGTATGCCTCAAAACTTTAAGCACTACCATGCTGTCATCACTAACACAACCAATACCTGCTTCTGAAGCATCTGCTTCATGAAAAACCAATGAGGGAACTGTCATAAGCAGATGGAGTGTAGCTGAATAAGTTCCCGCCAGGCAAACAAAACATAACTAGCAGTTACAAAGAGCATATCATTTCAAGCTTTTATGGTTATCTAGCAAATCACACTAATGATATGTGGATTGGGGATGGGAAGCAGAATGGACTGGAGAAATAGAAAGTCTAAAAATTTCAAACTGATGTGAAGAGGTGCAGGTTTCAGAAACCATATACTGTATATATAGTATATACTATAGCTTTATGTCCATTCTGCAGAAATACATCTAAGTGGCTTACAGAAACTGAGCTGCAGATTATCATGAGCTAGTTTTCAGCTTGCCACCTGAACCTCTGGACATAAGAAGGCAACTCTGTTTTTCAAGTTTTGAGATCCACAGTGATTGCCTGGTTTTCAGTGTCAATTTGAGTGCCACAATCTGAAACAAATGTTGGGCCCCTGCTGGGATATTTATGGGATGAGATCATGGTGAAGGGAAATCCATTTCATCTGCTATGAAATTAATGTAGAACATAATTAGCTTTTGGGTTTTGCACTTTTTCAAATGCTGCTATGTAGAATGAAATCTAAACCTCAAAGTCCAAACCGATTATTGTGTAATCTCAATTCTCATTTGTCCTGTTTGACTAGGTAGAATGCCTCACTCTAATTTTGGAGAGCCAAGATTTCAAGTGATAATCTTCCCCTTTGAGCAATTCCTCTGCAAATAAAATTTCTGCAAGCCATGACTACATGGGGTTAGCCTAGAATGCAACTTGCAGGATTTTGATTTTTAAGTCACTCAAGTCAACCTTGAGCCTGGTGGGATTTGAACTGCCAAATTGCAGGCAGCTGGTGATGAGCAGAAGTAGCCTGCAGTACTGCACTCTAACCACTGCACCACTGAGATTCAATTTATTTTCAAGAGTCCAGTGAGAATAAACTTCAGCAATTTTTTTTCATCTTTGGAGAGTATATTTTTTGGTTTTTGCATCTCATTACCTCTCTGTCTACAAGGTCTCTGCCATATTTATAAAAACATGAGAGCTAGACCTAACAGCTCAAACTAAAAGTCCTTCTTTGGCCAAATAAATTTTCCATCTGCATGGTCTGTCTGTCCAAATGCTTCTTGGTTCTTCATGTTGCAGGCAGCACAATCCCAGATTACGACTCACAATAACTAGTAAACTGGGATCTGAAATTACTGTAGATGCCTGCAGTAACAATTCAAATAACAATATAGAATGTACAAAAATGGCCATACAGGTTTATTACTTTATTGAAGGTGATAGAGCAAACACTCCGCAATTAAGATTAGCTTTTAATACCCACATAGATACATTCATGAAGTTTTCTTGGTAAAAATTAAGAAGTGGTTTGCCATTTATTTCCATTTTTTTAGTCTACTACTCTTAGAAATTTCCCATCTATTTACTAAAAACGTCATTTTTAGAGGGTCAGCTAAAGTTTTCTAGATCAGACCTCCCCAACCTTTCCAGCTATGTGGACCAATAGTGGGGCAGGGTGAGGGGAGGATACTTCTGTGCAAGTAGCTAGAAAGCATGTGTGTAGCTCCATTTGCACCCACTGCTCATAAAATGGAGCGTGTGCCTGCTTCTAGAGCAAGTGGGGATGTGCACACATGTTCGGTCGCTGCTTCCACAGCCTGGAGGTTGAGGATCCCTGCTTTAGATGCTACCCCGGTGAAATCAAACACAGATATGATTCTCTATCATGACTACATAGCTCATTAGCAGATCCAACTATACCTCAGCTTAATATTTTTTTGAATATGACCTTATATTTAGACCTTATAGGCTTAAATGCTGAAGGGGGTGTTTGCACAAATATTTGCCATTTTCTTGGTGCTTGGAAAGATTGTTACTGTACCTGTCTTGTAACTTTTCATTATTTGCCTGGTCCAACTGTTTAGATCTGCTTGTGCTTGTTTAGCCAGTTTACATCACATCAAAAGGATTCTTGCTTTGATCATATTTATGCATCAGAGTTTGCATGTGACAAGAAAAAAACAAAAGAAGAATAGCAGTCACAACACTCTATGGTTTGTGAATGCCTGCCCCCTCCCCCCCCAATCTAATAGGAGATCTGAAGACTGCTAAATGAGCACAAAATGATGTTGTTTGGAATCATTTCAGAAAGACTTTTAGTCCCACCTGATTCTAATTTTACTTGAATATGTTCACTGGAGAACATCCATGAGATGATGATTATGGAAATGAGTGACATTTCTATTGAGAGATGTAACATCATATTAAAATATTATCTCTAGGACAAAAAGCAGCTGTCCGGAAATTTGACACATCTGTGACATTGTCTTCCCAAAATAATAAATTTAGCAATGGCTGACGTGTATAAAAAAATGCAAAGGCTAAACGAGTAGACAAAATGGTATATGAAAAGCATCCCATTTTATTAATAATTAATGTGTCTGTCATTGTATAGGATGTTGGAGAAATTGCTACCTGGGAGATAATACAATAGTACGAGCAATCTGAATGTTTTCAGCAGATAGTTTAAATGCTATTTGACATGTTCCTGTTTATTGAAAATCAATGATTGCTGTCATCATTTCCATTTTCAAACTATCAGAGGGCCACCACTCCCCATTCATTTTTCAACTCAGTTGTACAAAATTGACTAATGGCAGTTGCATGGTTTGGTTCTCTATTGAATATTCTGTTGTTGGCACAGGCAGAAATTATATACCAGGTGGTTATTCCTCATCAATTTATCATAAAAGCCACTAGATTTGGTGTGTGTGTGTGTGTGTGCGTGCACCAGTGCAGCAACCAGACAACCATGAGTTATTCACAAAGCCATCTGGGCCAGATAGTTGTCTCAGGCTGTGGAAAAAGGCAATGCCAGGCCACTTCAAAAAATATTGCCAAGAAAACTGTATGGGACTATTCCAGTCAGTCACTACCCATCAATAATACCTCAAAGACTCATTCAGAGACATACACAGTATAAATACATAAATAAATACCTACAGCACTAACCTAGATTTGTACTCCTACATTGATTTCACAGTAGGAACAAAACTGCTTCACACACTAATTCAGCTTTCCTGAAACTGGAATATTTTAACAGCCATTAATTAGAGATCACAAACTCAGAGCATAATAGATCCCTTGCGAAAGAGCGCAATAACTGCTAGAAATGTGCCTTCCTTGGTACAGACCATTGCTTTCACCTAGCCCATTAAAATGCTGTCTTTTAATGGGTGGAATTAGTACATGTTATAAAAGAGGAAATGGGACTGGTTTAATCATCAGGATTTTTATCTCAGCTTCTCCTTTGCAAAGGAAGGATAGCTTATGACCCATTTCATTAAGGAATTACAGACCATTTGCATGGATTCCATGCAGGAAATGTACCATTCAGAGAATGAAAAGGGAGCCATTTGCCACGGTCTTGCAGCTACTTTTGATTAATCATATTTTTCATTATCAAAAATAAGCACAGTTATAGTTAGACCTTATATCAGGACCTTGGGATATTGGGGGCATTGCACTTAATCTGGATGAGCAGTTCTCATGTGATTTATAAGCAAATTTACAATAAATAGTTTGTTCATTCTAGACTCACTTCACTGTATGCATTTGAAGTCCTTCATTTGTGAAGGTTGTGAACAAAGATGTAATGTTTAATTAAGAAGACACCAACTACTGTCCAAAAATTCTTAATACTTGCTTGGAACAGTATTTTGTAATAACAATCCTCTCGATAGGTATCCTAGTATTTCCTTCAATATATTTAATGATAATGATAATGATAATGATAATGATGATAATAATAATAATAATAATAATAATAATAATAATAATAATAATAATAATAATCTTTATTGTCATTGTAGTAAAATTACAATGAAATTGGTTAATTACAATGAAATTTGATATCTTTTTTAAATACTTGGTATAGCTCCATACCCTTGCAGTGTTGAATCAAAACCCATCAGTTCATGATGGATGATGATTTAGTATAAATGTTATCCCAGTTAACTAGCTTACTAACGAACTAACGAACTAACGAACTAACGAACTAACGAACGAACGAACGAACGAACTAACGAACTAACTAACTAACTAACTAACTAACTAACTAACTAACTAACTAACTAACTAACTAACTAACTATGTTAGTAGTTCCCAACTCTAGGGGGGGTGCTCATCTCCATTTCAAAGCCAAAGAGCCAGTGCTGTCCGAACACATCATTTTCTATGTGCTTTCAAACTGCTAGGTTGGCAGAAGCTGGGACAAGTAACAGGAGCTCACCCCATTATGCAGCACTAGTGATTTGAACTGCCAAATTGCCAACCTTTCATTTGACAAGCTCAGCATCTTAGCCACTGACCCACTACATCCCTTTTAGGCCAGTTTATAACTGCCCAAAAAGAAAAGAACCCTTCAATACAATCTTGGTAACATAACAATTATAATACTGTGTATATTTCTTTCCGGGTCCCAGTGCAGCAACTTAATTACACCACTGCATAGTAACCTCATTACACCACTGGATAGGACTATATAAAAACTTGCATGTAGAAATTGTGGGCAGAACTGTTTTGTTTTTTGTGTACAAGAGAAGTCTGAGTCATACATGGAATGAATGTATGTCTATCATGTAATATTGAATGTATTACTGTGTAGCGAATAAAGACCACACACATAGATATAGGAATGCTTTAAAAATTAGCCTATTGAATCACAAACATTAGATGTCATGGTGGCTATCTGTTTAGATGTGTGGGACTAAACTAATTCATGGAGCTATCGATGACTAACAATTCCTGTTAGTTGTGAGGAATATTCTATGTCCTGTACCATTTGGGGTAATGGAAGCAGTCATGGAAGACATCTATTGCCATTGTGTTCTTTTTGTAAGCTTCTCAGATCCATCCCCCTAGTCTGGTTCTCTTTTCTCCCTGTAGTTTTCTTGTTGCCCAACCATATGTGTGGTAGATTTGCAATCAAGTGGACTGTTAAGTTTACAGTCAAGTAAGGATTCATTTTTAACAACTCTTGAATTAGTGGTTTTAAATGGTGGAAGAGAGGATGCAGGTTGTCCACTAGGATCTCGGAATCCTAGTGGACAACCATCTAAATATGAGCCAGCAGTGTGCAGCAGCTGCCAAAAAAGCCAACACAGTTCTAGGCTGCATCAACAGAGGGATAGAATCTAGATCGCGTGAAGTGTTAATGCCACTGTATAGTGCCTTGGTAAGGCCACACTTGGAATACTGCATACAGTTTTGGTCGCCACGATGTAGAAAAGACATGGAGACTCTGGAAAGAGTGCAGAGAAGAGCAACCAAGATGATTAGAGGACTGGAGACTAAGACATATGAAGAACGGCTGCAGGAGCTGGGTATGTCTAGTTTGATGAAGAGAAGGACCAGGGGAGACATGATAGCAGTGTTCCGATATCTCAGAGGGTGCCACAAAGAAGAGGGAGTCAAACTTTTCTCCAAGGCACCTGGGGGCAGGACAAGAAGCAATGGGTGGAAACTAACCAAGGAGAGAAGCAACTTAGAACTAAGGAGAAATTTCCTAACAGTAAGAACAATTAACCTCTGGAACAGCTTGCCTCCAGCAGTTGTGAATGCCCCAACCCTGGAAGTCTTTAAAAAGATGTTAGACAGCCATTTGTCTGAAATGGTATAAGGTTCCTGCCCATGCAGGGGGTTGGACTAGAAGACCTACAAGGTCCCTTCCAACTCTGCTATTGTATTGTATTATTTGTATTGTATAAAAGAAAGCAGCCATGTTTGTTGTCTAAACATCTCTGCTCCAGTTGACCAACAATAACCAGGGTTTACTCACTTAACCTAACATTGTATTGCTGATTTTCCAGATCAAATAGAAACCCCTCCCTTCACCTAAAGGTGCTTCATTTCATCTGCATTATTCCCTGTATCTTTTATTCTATGAGTTTAATAATTACACCCAAATCTGTCTTTGGAAATTTCAAGCCCTCCCAGATTTGGTTTTCATTAAAACAAATCTTTTGATCCAATCTCAGAAAGATGTTGGATAGCTTTATATAATATTTTACAAGATGTGCTTGTAGAGTACAAACTTTCTTCAAAACTTTCATTTTTTTTCATCTTCCAGGACATCTTCTGCCTTGGGTTTAAATGCAGGGGTCTAAGTTCAGAGGACCAAGATTTTAGCATCTATAAAGAGACACAAAAGAGTGGCCTCTTAGGAAATAAGATTCTATCTGAACAAAATGTAATCCTTCACAAACATAGTACTGAGTTTTGTGGTTGGTTTTCTTCCTTATATAACCTGGATCAGGGGTCTGCAAAGTCGGCTCTTTTAAGACTGGTGGACTTCAACTCCCAGAGTTCCCCAGCCAGCATAGCTGGCTGGGGAATTCTGGGAGTTGAAGTCCACCAGTCTTAAAAGAGCCGACTTTGCAGACCCCTGACCTGGATGGTAAACATTTTCATTTAGGAGGAAAAAAGTAAACATGGTGGGAGTTTAGATCAGAGTCACCTGCATTAGTCTCTATTATGACCTCAAACATCTTTTCTCCTTTTTTCTATTTGTTGATGTTAAATTGAATTTAATTCTTTTTTACCTCGAACGCAGTAATAAAAAAATAACAAAATGCCTTGCTATTAGTTCTTTGAAAAAGTCGACTTTAGATGCCAGGAGTTTATTAATGATTTCACTGGCAGGTAAAATACCATATTTTTCGGAATATAAGACACACCTTTTCCCCTCAGAACAGAGGGTGAAAATCTGGGTGCATCTTATACATTGAATACAGCATGTTTTGCCTCCTGAAACCTTGCCCCCTTCACCAAAATAGCTGTGCATAGCCTTTAGGAGGCTTCTAGAGTGCTTCTGGAGGCTGGGGAGGGCACAAATGAGCGAAAAAACGGCCAGTTTTTGTTCATTTTTGCCCCCCTAACCCCCAGGAGCACTATATATATATAGCCTAAAGGCTATGCATGCCCCTTTTTTTTGACAAAAATGAGCCCATTTTCACAAAAATTGGCCATTTTTTGCTCGTTTTTGCCCCCTCCCCCAAGCCCCCAGGAGCACTCTACAAGCGTCCTAAAGGCTATGCATACCTTTTTTGCAAAAAATAAAAAAATAAAAAAATGGGCCATTTTAGGGAGGTTTGCAGAGTGCAAAAACTTTAAAATGCCTCTTCAAAATCTTGGCATGTCTTTTTATACTCTGAAAAATACAGTAATAGTATTATGAGAAAGCTTGACTTGGAGAGAAGTATATTCTACTGCCCACACAGAATATGTCACTCGTAATGTTATCATGTATTCATGTACAGTATAGATATAGTACCTATGTCTTTGTCTATATGCAGTGGTGGGATTCAGCCAGTTTGCATCACTTAGGGATCACAGGTTGATAACCTTCTGAACAATTTGGCAAACTGGTTGTTGGAAGAAATCATTAGGGCAAAGAACTGGATGTTAATTTATTTGAATCCCACCTCTGTCTATATGGTATGAAAAGCTTCACCCTCTCTAACAGTATGGAATGAAAAACATCCACCTAGGTGTTTGTAGAATTGGGATGAACCAAGGGAATGAAACTTATTGCTTGAATTCATGAGTAAGAGCTGGAGGACACATTTTTCTCTAAATGAAATATGACTCAAATAAGCTTTGAGTTTTGTTAATGAAAAGATTCTTCCTATCAGAGGATATATTTTGGAAGATAATGATAAGAAGATGCTCCATTTTACTAAAAACTGAAGAAAAGATTTAATTCAAATGGTAAAGTGAAGCTGTGTTTTTAAAAAAAAGTCTAACCAGTTTCCCAGGCTTCTTTTAAGAATAATTTCTTATTAATGGGCCGCATGAAAGAAATCTAGTGCTGAATAAGGAGGCAGAGAGAAGACCTTCAATTACATCTGGGGTTTATTCTTTGTGCTTTTAAGGCAAACAATCAAGCAACTAAAATTGCAGGTGAAGTATTAGAAAACAGCCAAATTGCTTTTTAATTTGATTTCTCCAATGTTCATTGTTTGGTGTCATTTTAGAAATTGATTCTCTTTTTACCTCATTAAATAATCAGAAGACTGCAACAATAGTTTGGCTTTTATAGTTTATTCATTCAGTGTGCACATTTTTGTTCAGAACAAAGGGTGACATCTCTTCCCTAAATCCATTTTGATTTTCATGAAACAGTTTAAAAATGACTGATGTTAATTTTAAATTATAGAGAGAATAGTCACACAAAATAGTTAAAATGCTATTTCAACAACAAGAAAAACCTAAAACATTTTCCTTTTGCATTAGAAACCTCTTGATGTGTTTCTCATTCAAACTGCTTAAGTGAAATTTGGTTACAATCCATCATTTTTTTCCAGACCATTTAAATTCACCCTGATATCTTTCAAAACCTGATAGTTTAAAGGGCTGCCTGCCCTCTAGTTTTCTGATAATTTTGTTCTCTGATCTAATTCTCTACCTCATTTTGGACACACAGCATGTGATGCACTAAAACCATGTATTTCAAAATCTTTCTTCAGGAACCATAATGGCACAGTAGTTAGAATGCAGTATTGCATGCTAACTCTGCCCACTGCCATAAGTTCAGTTCTTACTAGCTCAAGGTTGACTCAGCCTTCCATCCTTCCAAGGTCAGTAAAATGAGAATCCAGATTGTTGAGGGCAATATGCTGACTCCGTAAACCACTTAGAGAGTGCTTGAAGTGATATATAGATCTAAGTGCTATTTCTATTGCTATTTTTGACTTGCCTTATGGAGGAATCTGAGAGAGATACTAGTGGCAAAAACAAACTTGTTTTACTGGGTTCACTGTGTGTCCTCTACCTCACTTAGATAGAAAATAAAATAGTCAGAAATGTAAAGGACAGATAGTATAGCATGGGTGAATGGATAGATAGACTTACATGCATACATACATACATAGATAAGCCAGTGAGGCTAGAAATATATCTGTTCAATTAAGGACAGGGCATTCAAAACTTACCTATAGCCACTCTCTAAATACATTCTAAATTTAAATATAATTGTTATCACTATCCATACAAATGTTTAAAGATTTATACATTTTGAATGCCTATATAACCTTTGGGGCCAACCACTACAATACTGATATGCAAGAAATTAGAAAATGCATTTAAACAAATACAAAATTAACCATAAGTTGCTTAACTAGATCATCTTGTTAGATAATTAGTAAGAATCAAAAATCTATGTATATGAAATTCATTCAATGTTTCTGCTAATGAATCTATAAAGCCACTTGTGGTTTTTAAAATACTTCACTGAAGATGTTAGATGTTTCATCAAAAGTAAAGTTAACATTTATGTCCTTTTTGCTGGAAATGGAAAAAATTTCATTTGCTAGCTCTGTTATATGAAATTTAGATTTATATTTTATTCGATTTGTATCCCGCCCTTCTCCAAACGGACCCAGAAACTCATTGAACTGGAAAGTTGTTCTTAAAGATAGAAGAAATCTTTGTAACAATGTGAAAGATGTTTTGAAAACTTTAGATTTGATGAAAGAGTTTACTAAAAATTAAGTATCCCATTTTGCAAAGTCAGGACTATTTTTCACTAGCATAAAGCAAATTCTACCTGCAAATTTACAGAATTAATTTCTGTTCCAAACTAGGAAATATTTTTTTGAGAAAATGGTCCAGCTGTAACTCATTCTTCTGAAATTGGCAGCATCCTTATTCTAAATAGCTTGTTCCTGTCTATTTTTGATCATGTTAGGCTACCATACTAACTGATAGCCAACACATCAATCTTCAGGATCAAGCTGTACCAGTTTTATTAATTTTGCAGATGAAATGCAATCCGAGGAAAAAATAAGTAGGATTTTGTTAAAGAAAAAGGAATGAAACCCAGACTCTGGTGCAAATTAAATGATTCATAGTACAATGTGCTACTGTCCACTTCATTTACCAAAGTGAGTGGAGAAACATTAATTGGACATGGCATGCTAATATTTATGAAAGATTATAGTATGCCTGGGGAAATTCTGAGCTTTTACAGTTGTCTCTTAGCTATTACTTGATATTCTGAACAGTTTTACTCTGCACAGAGAAAAATCAAATTGGGAAGAAGCAAAATAAAAGCTGAGGCCCATTAAGAATACTTTGCCAGATCTGTTTTGCTGATCAGGGAAGATCATTTGTTAATATTTGATTTTAACATTAGTTAATATTTGATTTAAATCTTACCCACTTCCAAATGGAATAAATGTATTGCATGTTTGCATGTTTTTAATCAATAACCAAATGCCAGAGATGTCATTGCTTATAAGCACATGGCAATCTAGAACTTTTGTATATTGGATTTGCAAAAGAGATTTGTTATAAAAAAAAATTAGAGATAAAGGAAAAAGAGAAGAAAATCTGTCTCTGGGACCTTATTTCAGAGGATTAAAAGCAACAATGAAGGGATAGAATATTAAGTTGATCTGTTTGATCAAGATTAAAATAGATATATTACTATCTCTGATAACTCTTAATGGACTTTTGCTGACCAGGACTGAATAACAAGGCCTTACAGTTTTCTTTAGAAATAAGAAATAAGATATGGGAGGAAGAGATCATTTGTTGCATTTTAAGAAAATATGATGTTACTAATTTTTTGATACTTGTTATGGCAAAGGGAAATTAATTTCTTTATGTATTTCCTTTCTTTTCATTATATTCATTTTTCATATTTTTCTTTCTTTTTTCTTTTCTGCACTTTTTATATTTATTCTTTCAGCTTTTAGTTTGTCTTAGTTTTTAGTTTTTATCATTTTAATTGTAATATTTAACAAAATTATTCTGAAAAATGCCTTAGAGAATGTTATGAGGTACCAATTATAATAATAATAGAGAGTTATGCTGAACAAAGTTGAACAAGCACATAAATGGGCATTGAGAGAGCTAGACTGACTCCTATCTGTCCCTATCACACATGCACACATATACATTTAGTAGGAGAAGTGTACATCATTAGATGTAAAATGATTAGGTGAAAATAATAGCATTTTGTTTACAAAATTTTGCTCAGTATGTTTACATTATTTGTGTTATTTGCTAGCTCCTTTTCTTTTTCCTCTTTTTAATCAACTCATTTAAATATTAGACAGCTCTGTGGCCTGACTGGTATCCCATAGACCCCTTGTGGCTTTGTGCTCTGTCACTTTTCACCATGCATACCAAAATTTAAGAAATAAAGGTGACTGGCTATTCTGCTCTGGCTAAGAGAATCTGGCTAATAAGGATAGGTGGCAGTGAAAACTCCAGAAAAGAGCTTGACTGTAAATTAGTTGCTTGTGCAAATTGGAACAGCTCCCACGGCAGATGATGACATGTGTCATCACAAACTTTATAATGTCTTCCATTCAAATCCATGAGACACAAATGTGCTTACATGTGAACGGATTGTGAGTGGTCTATATATCTTTAATGAGATGATATCCTGTCATGCAGAGTACACTATCCATGGCACCTTTCACTCTGCTAATAATTAGTTTAAAATTACATTGCCAAGACTTGTTTTTGGCCATTAGTATACAGACTTTTTTTCCCCCTCGCAAAATCCATCCGTTCCAGAACACAGCTCTTATATACATTTGTGACAGTAAAATTAAAGGCATGGAAAATTGCTGCACCTTTACTTCTTACTTCTTGAAAGACTGCTATAATTCACCAAGGGGACAGCTTTGCAATCCATTTACAGCAAGCTACATTGCTAATGGGTTATTGTTTCAGTGAGCAGTGAAGGAAAAGGAAAAAAAATACAATCCCCTATTTCTCACCATATTTTATATGTCAGGAGAGATGAGAGGGAGAGGGAGAAAGAGGGAGAGAGAGAGTGTGTGTGTGTTAATTCTATGGTAACTAAATTTATTTTACTTTTGTTCTATTCAAATATTTATTTTAATATTTGGAACCTAGAATATTGTGAAACAAAATAAAATCATTTGCCAAGAAACTTGCTTTACGGTTCTTCATCACCAAAGGATTTTTCATTGAGATTTTAATGGCTATGAAAAAAGGATAACGAGAAACTTTACCAATCACATTAAATGAATCGGTGTGAAGGTGACAGATGATATAAAGAAGCAGGATTGTGCATTTTGTCTTCTCCTAAATGTTTCATGTAGGGCTTCCTGCCTCTACTTTGTTCAATGTTGTTGCATAGAGAGACAAAATTTGAATGCAAAGTTTCTTTGCTTCTTCTGAAGCACCATTCCTACAGATATTTGTATGGCCCCTACTCTGGCTTCATTTAAATGTACCGTTAAAACCTCTTTCTCTAAGCCTTGAGTTAGATTGGGGGAAGGTGTGGCTTTTGCATTTTCAAGATGTTTTACTATTTTCTTTCTTCATTATTCTACACTGCTCAGAGTCTTGACCATACAAAATAAATACATAGAAGTCTCTTCATGATTTTGGACTCTGAACAATTGTAAGGAGAATGACATTTATGGGCAAGCAAAATGGCCTTTTGTATTGTTTTGTCTAATACCCCTCCCTCCCACTATTGCAAAGAGAACAAGGTCTGGAAATGAAGAAGCAAGCACATTCTAAGAATCATGCAAAGCTTTGTCATATTGTAAATTCTGTATGTTTTATCTGCAGCACCATGGATGTGACAGAGTTAGGGTCTTTTCTTTTTTAATTTTGGTGCTTTCAAATCAGTGTTGACTCCTGTGACTGCCTGGGCAAATCCCTGAAATTTTCTTGGCAAGATTTTAGAAGTTATTTGGTCTTATCTTCTTCCCAGATAAGAATGACTGGCCCAGGTTGGTTTACATCCAACTTGGGCCCTAGTACAGCTAGAAATCATGGTCTCCCAGTTTCTAGCCTGGTATCTTAAACCACTACACCAAACTAGGTCTCGGGGTTAGGAGATTGTTTTGCTTATGAGAATCAGGAGAAATAGGAGTTTAGAAGTAGGAGAGAGTAAAGTAGAGACATGAGATCAAGTGCCTGCTTATTGCAGAGTGGTAAACATGCATTAAAAGTAAGAGTGGCAGAAACTTAAGGATCAGAGTTAAAATATAATAATGAAAATAAAATAAAGAAAGGGTCAAAGGAGAGACCCAGGTCAGCTAGGAAAGGGGAATGGCGCCAGAAAGGCAAACTGAACTATGACAAGAAAAGAAATGAAAAACAGAAGTGAAAAATAGGGGCAAAGGAAAGGTGACACAATAGTATGGAAAGAGTTAGAAGACAGCTAGTAAATTTTAGTAAATATACTTTATGGGGAGGAGGTACAATCTGGCAGTGCAAGGAAGAATATATTCTCAGACTC
This sequence comes from Rhabdophis nuchalis, assembly GCA_039707465.1. Lineage (NCBI taxonomy): Eukaryota > Metazoa > Chordata > Lepidosauria > Squamata > Natricidae > Rhabdophis > Rhabdophis nuchalis. The sequence continues at coordinate 67,110,302 of CM077643.1, forward strand.
AGGACAGTTCTTTTTTTAATTGAGGGGCTGTGAATTTTTTGGAGGTATTGCTTGGATTAGTATTTTACTCCTGTTTTTTGAATGATCATTGAGATAATTTTGTCAGATATCTGAGTTTGACATCTAAGGCTCAAATATTCCTAACACATTGTACTACTATTATTACTACTTTAGTTTAGTTTATTAACAGTGCTTTGTAGGAAGATTTTTTTCTACTAGGCATACCATTTTTCCATGTAGCCATAACAGCACAAATATTAATTGCTCTTTTATTATATTTTAAGATTTCAGATGAGTAGTAAATACAGAAATAAGACAGAAGACATAAAGTAGAACAATTCATCCATAAATAGCACAAGAAGGAAAAGTAAAAAAATAAGCAAGATTCCCTCATCTATGCATTCTGTTAGATCAGAGTTCTCCAAACCTGACAACTTTAAGACTTGTGGACTTCAACTCCCAGAATTCTCCAGAAGTTCAATTGGGGGAATTTTTACTGTCTCTCTTGTCAAGGTTGGATCATACTTGATTACCATAAGATTCTCTGGTGCCATTGTCCACTGCAGGGAGGCTGGGCAATTAGATTGATCTGCTTCCAGCAACTAATGAACCTAATGGGGTTTTAGAGGAAGCTGGGGGCTCTTCATGCCATAGTCTGCTGCCCAATCTATTTGAAGCCTTGGTTTCTGCTTGGACTAAAGCAGTGACTAAAGACCTTAGACTAGATTGCATCAATGTAACCTCCCCCCCCCCTCTCATGGTCATAGGTCTATACTACAGGCCACCCAACCAAGCAGAGGAAGTGGATGTACTTTTTGCTAACCAGCTAACTAAGGTATGTAGGAAGCACACTGCAATAGTAATGGGAGATTTTAACTACCCTGACATCAATTGGGAAACAAACTCTGCACCAAGTGGAAGATCCAACAGGTTCCTAACAAACCTAGCAGACAACTTTGTTTCCCAAAAGGTAGAGAAGGGAACAAGGGGATCAGCAATATTGGACTTAATCCTCACTAACAGAGAGGAAATGATAGAAGGTGTAGAAGCTACAGGAACTTTGGGGGCAAGCGATCATGAAATACTGGAATTCAACATTATGCAAACAAAAGTAGTTGAACAAAGTCAAACTAGAGTCTTAGACTTCAAGAGAGCTAATTTCAACAAACTCAGAGAGAGCTTGGGAAGGATTCCATGGATGAGAATCCTCAAGGGGAAAACAACTCAAGAAGCTTGGGAAATTTTGAAAAATGAGATTATAAAAGCCCAGTCCAGCGCAATACCAATGAAGAAGAAAAATAACAGTTCCCAAAAGAAACCAGCATGGCTGCATAAAGAACTCTCTGACAAATTGAAAGACAAAAAGGATAAATATAAAAAGTGGAAAAAGGGGGACATAACCAAGGCAAAATATCAGCAAATAGCCCGAGCCTGTAAAGATGAAGTGAGGAAAGCTAAGGCTCACAATGAAGAAAGGCTTGCCAAAAAAGTAAAAAATAACAAAAAAAGCTTCTTCCAACATGTTAAAAATAAGAAAAAAGTTAAGGAAACAATTGGTCCACTGCTGGGAGAAAATGGCAAGAAGATGATAAGCAACAGGGAGAAAGCAGAACTATTTAACTCTTTCTTTGCATCTGTCTTTACACAAAGGGATAAAACAGTCCAATCAATCAAAAACAGCACCACAAATATCAGATTAGGAACACAAGTTGAAATAGAGAAGAAAATGGTAAGTGAGCACCTGTCTGCCCTGGACGAGTTCAAATCACCAGGACCGGATGGATTACACCCCAGGGTTCTGAAGGAACTGGCAGACGAGATCTCAGAACCACTGAACTATATCTTTCAGAGATCCTGGAGCACCGGGGAACTGCCAGAAGACTGGAAAAGAGCAGATGTGGTTCCCATCTTCAAAAAAGGAAAAAAAACAGATCCAGGAAACTATAGACCCATCAGCCTGACCTCAATACCAGGAAAGATTCTGGAAAAGATAATTAAACAACAAATAAGTGAACACCTAGAAGCAAACAAAGTAATAGCCAAAAGCCAACATGGGTTTGTCAAAAACAGATCATGCCAGACGAATCTAATTGCATTCTTTGACAAAGTAACAAAATCAGTGGACCAGAGGAATGCTGTTGATATAATTTACCTGGACTTCAGTAAGGCATTTGATAAAGTAGACCATAACCTACTATTAGATAAAGTAGAAAATTGTGGGTTAGACAGCACCACCACCAAATGGATTCGTAACTGGCTGACCAACCGCACTCAACGTGTAGTCCTCAATGGAACTGCATCTACATGGAAGGAAGTATGCAGTGGAGTCCCCCAAGGCTCTGTTTTAGGCCCAGTACTCTTTAACATCTTCATCAACGATTTGGATGAGGGGATAAATGGGGAACTCATCAAATTCGCAGACGACACCAAGCTGGCAGGAATAGCCAACACTCCAGAAGATAGGCTTAAGATACAGAAGGATCTAGACAAACTTGAACATTGGGCACTGTCTAATAAAATGAAATTCAATTGTGAAAAAAGTAAGGTCCTACATATAGGCAAGAAAAACCAAATGCACAAGTACAGTATAGGTGGTACCTTGCTCAATAGTAGCAACTGTGAGAGGGATCTCGGAATCCTAGTGGACAACCATTTAAATATGAGCCAGCAGTGTGCAGCAGCTGCCAAAAAAGCCAACACAGTTCTAGGCTGCATCAACAGAGGGATAGAATCTAGATCGCGTGAAGTGTTAATGCCACTGTATAGTGCCTTGGTAAGGCCACACTTGGAATACTGCATACAGTTTTGGTCGCCACGATGTAGAAAAGACGTGGAGACTCTGGAAAGAGTGCAAAGAAGAGCAACCAAGATGATTAGAGGACTGGAGACTAAGACATATGAAGAACGGCTGCAGGAACTGGGTATGTCTAGTTTGATGAAGAGAAGGACCAGGGGAGACATGATAGCAGTGTTCCGATATCTCAGAGGGTGCCACAAAGAAGAGGGAGTCAAACTTTTCTCCAAGACACCTGGGGGCAGGACAAGGAGCAATGGGTGGAAACTAACCAAGGAGAGAAGCAACTTAGAACTAAGGAGAAATTTCCTAACAGTAAGAACAATTAACCTCTGGAACAGCTTGCCTCCAGCAGTTGTGAATGCCCCAACCCTGGAAGTCTTTAAAAAGATGTTAGACAGCCATTTGTCTGAAATGGTATAAGATTCCTGCCCATGCAGGGGGTTGGACTAGAAGACCTACAAGGTCCCTTCCAACTCTGCTATTGTATTGTATTGTATCTCATCAATCCTCTTAGTTTATGAAGGAACTGAGATGAAATGAGAGATGAGATTTTAGCTCAGCTCAGCTCTCAAATGACTTTGGGAGTGGAAATGCTTCTAGACCAGTTTAGAAATGACACTCTATATTCCTCGGGCAATTTTGAGATTCCTGGATATTTGCTGGAATCAAAACTTCTATGAGGGCAGATCTTCTTAATGTAATTAATATACTATACTTGGCCATTTAAGTACTACACAACCCATGCTTTAATTTTTGGCAGTCCCTTAGTCATCTTTGCTAAGCTAAGCTCCCCCTAAGAAAATATTATATCTGGTAAAGGAAGGTTGTTTACTTCTAAATAAATTACCTCAGTGGGATTGTTCAGAAAAAAACAGTTTCCTTTAAATTATTGTTAAAAATTTCCTACAAACGTTCTGTCAGCTATTTTGTGTAGTGGAAATAGGCATTTCTGGCTTAGAATTAAATGATTCACAGGAGTGATTTCCTACAGTCAAAAAGGCATACAAATGGGACTGTAAAGGGTCGTCTAATTGTCCTTTAATACATAAGGGATTTAGACTACTATAAAGATTTATTGGCCTTAGAAGATAGCAGCCCTTTGGTTAATCACAGAAACTAAGCTGAGTCAACCCAAGCTAGTATAAAATAAAGGACTAAGGAGTTAAAAAAAACCTATATACTGCAGAAGCAGCAATGGCAACTTTACATAATGTAATATATACAGTCATTAAGATTCCATCTCAAGTTGAGGGTATCTTTACTGAAAATAACTCTACGTACAGTAACAAGGCAACATTTTAATCTCATTTTCTGGTAATAATAATGGCTTTAAAAAGCCACAAAGCATTTCCTAGCATCAAACCATTTATGGGCACTGGTTTCTCTGAAATTACCTGAATATATCCTAGGTACATCCTTCTGTACAATTTATATCTCATTTCACATGGGAATTATAGTCCATTATACTTGGACTATTTTTGGAGAGGATAGAATGCTCACCTAAAATTGTACAGTTCCTGTTTCCCATTCAGTTTTAAATCTAGGTTTCCCTAGTTAAATTTAACATTAATTTTCAAACTATGTTTGGTTACTTACAAACCTATTTAAGGATTTCAAGATTTATACAGGAAGACTTTAAAATCTTAGACATCTATCCAAGAAAGAGTGTGGGGTTGGGGAGAAAACATGGAGTAATAAGTAAAAAAAAATTAAAATCTGGTTGCCATGGAAACCAATTGTTTCAGGTGCTCTGTTCTATTAACCCCCTAGCTCATATTTACTATTCAAGCAAAATAATTTAGTGGAAGAAAAAGGGAAAGAGAATTAGTTGTCACTTAGAGGGCAAGTCATTCAGTCACATGTGGCTCATTTGTATGCAATGAAAATTAAAAGACTGATCATAGGTTTTCCTATACTGCAGTTGCATTTGGGTTACCCCTGCTCCCTCTTTACTACAGTTAATAATAATGTGTAGAAAGGGATAGAAGCAGCTACAGACTTAAAACCAGAATGCAGGTTTTATATGTTTGTGGCAAGATTGAGATCAGGCTCTTCCACATATCTAAACAATCTAATTATTTTAAAAAGAATAATGTTTGGGCAAGGATGGTTAATTCATAGACTATATCATTTAAAAGCCATGTAATCATTCAAACAGCTGCAGCAGTGTTTTATTCTGGGTACCCAGCAGTGGTGGGTTTCAAATTTTTTAGAACCTACTCTGTAGGTGTGGCCTATTTTGTGGGCGTGGCTTGGTAGTCATGTGACAGGGTGGGAGTGGCCACCTTTTAAAATGTGGTAAAACTCATTTAACAACGCTCTTGCTTAGCAACCAAAATTTTGGACTCAATTGTGATGATAAATTCTTTCTTTCTTTCTTTCTTTCTTTCTTTCTTTCTTTCTTTCTTTCTTTCTTTCTTTCTTTCTTTCCCTTTCCTTTCCTTTCCTTTCCTTTCCTTCCCGTTGGGTCACTGGCAGCGGTGGGCCAGATTTACTTCCAGGTACATCGGTAGAACCCCCTCTCACCGGTTCTCTAAATTTCACCAACTGGCTCTCGTGAGTAGGTGCGAGCCTGCAGAAACCCACCACTGGTACCCAGACCTATTAAAGAGAGGTAACCTTAAGTGATCAAAGCCCTGACAAGCTAAGGTCAGTGACTCCTACCTGATACAAGGACTTCTTCATCTATTGCAGGACATACATTCTTGCGCTCCTATAAAACCAAATACTATCTGATGTTAAGGTAGCACTGAAAGCAGCTCCAAATGCTGACTGTTTAGACATCCCCACAGATGGGTTTGTGCACTTTCTGCTTCCAGAAGAATGAACATCTGCTTCCTCTTCTTCTGCTTCCAGAAGAATGAATATCTGCATACAGGTCTTCTGAGCTTCAAGTCGTGACTGGGGAAGCTGATGTCTTTCATGCCCCTGGTTTCCCAACCTACATTTGCAATCAATAGTAAGTCAGGTATTGAGTAAAAGTGGGCTGGATGTATGTTCCACTGGGGAGGGCACGTAATCCCAATATCATGATAGAGTCAAAGTCATCCCGTGTCTTATTTTACATAATGGCTAATTGTGCTTTGGAGAGAGCAGAGTTTTTGATAGTTTCCCAATAGATGGTTTTTCCAAACTACTCCATTTTTGCTATTTCACTGAGTTTTTATCCTCATTGAATGAATCTATTTCTCTTATAAGAGAAGCAATTTCCCCCCTCATAAACATCAACTTTTCCAAATGGTATACATTTATGTACTACTTGAGTACTATACTTTTATTCTATATACTGTAAGAATAACACCAATGTGTATGCTCACTTTCTTAAAACTACAGTACAAAGATTAAAGCAGACGGAGATATCTTCTTACAAATGGACAAAAGGCAGATTTAAATCAACAACAATAATAGGACAGTATTAGATTGTCCTATCTACTTCAAATATTAAGAATTTTCAGGACTGGAAAATAAACACGACTACATTTGCAGTACTATAATCTGAAAATCTTCTTGATATTCATTCAGATGCTGCAGGACGTCTTGCAGGTCAGCCTACTTAAGGTTTGGACAATCATTTCCCAAATTTTAGTGTGCAAAACAGTCTTTTCCTGAGTTTTTCCCCCCAGACAGCAGTTAAAATCTGCTTCACATGAGTCACATGAGTAAATCTGGCAATTTCTGGATTGCCTGCTCTCTTCCTTCTCTAAACCTCAAGAGATGTACATGACAGCTTCACTGGGGAAATAAATTGGACTGGAAGACTGTAGGGAAAAAGGCCCCTCACGTTCTACCATCTACAATGCAGTGCCGTCTAGATGTACCAATCTAAACTCCATTTGGAGTGATTTTTAGCAATCCTGGTCTTCGTTAACTAATAGCTGTGTAACTGAATCCATTCAAATCTCCTTTGTCATCAAAATTTAACAAAAAACACAAGGGACAACCTCAGATATTTTAGGTTTCTTTTTAAGCTCCAATTAAACGGCTGTTGGCTGCTTTCACATAGCAACCAGGCTTCTTCAAATTATCTCTAGTAGAACTTGTTGCCTGCTAATGGTCTGCATAAAATAATTTCCTCTCCTGAATGCTGTAAATTCATCCCATCTGGAAACTAACAGGTATTGTTAACTCTCAGCAGTCCTGCTTTGTCCTGCCCAGTTGTTGGTGACCACTTACATTATTGCAGAAAAAAGTGCTTCAGACTCAGTTTGTCATAAGATCAAATAATTAATTGGCATAACTGCAAATTTAGGAAGAACTATTGCAAAATAGAAATGCAGTCCATTTCACTGTAGTGGAGAAGATTATGACCAAGTAGCTTGTATTGAAGATAGGTATGTTTAAAGATTTATGCTCCATCATATGCGTCTTCATTTTTTAAATCTGATGTGGATTAGATAATTCTTCAAAAAAAGAATGTTTTTAAAGAGGTTTACCAGCTGAAAATTAAGACATCCTCCATTTGCTTCCTATATGAATTTTGGGAACTTATGTAGTAATGAAAAACTCAAGAGAACACATAGATTGTTAATCTTTTAATGTTATTAATTACAGTTATTTAAGCATTATACACATGCACACATTCTTGCTTGCCAAACTCCACAAGAGTATTGACGAGATAATACAAGATGTGTTGGAAAGGCAGAACAATTGATATGGCGCTTGTGTGTTATCGATGGTATTTTTTGACAAGTCTTTGTAAAAACCTCCAGTTTATCTCAATCCTTCATCAAATGTGACATCAGCTATTATTTCTTTAATGTTGCTGGGTTAAGTTAGACTGGCTAATCATCAGCCATCCTTAGTCTTGTTTGGTGTCAATTGATACTGCCAATTACCATGTTTCCTGGTATGATGTTTTCTTTTTAAACTAAACTTTTCATAACCAATAATTCTTAGTCATGTGAATTCGAATAGGAGAGAATCTGTTAAAATTAGCAGCCTGTGATGCTCCTTCCTCTACAGTGCAATGGGACAGTTTTGTTTCAAATCTATACACTGTATACTTTAACACCTATTGGAAGCTAGAGTTTGTGATGTTGTGATGTGCCTTATTTTCTTACATAATGTAACATATTTTCTTTATAGATTTCCTGAGTTTATACAGGACATTAAACCAGGTTGTTGTTTTTTAAAAAACACAGTTTGTTAGAAGTAGTGGTCAGACTGCAAATAACAGAAAGTTATAATATGTAAATGGGAACGACATTTTTTTCATTACTTTTGGCACCTAATAATTACCCTATTTCCCTGAAAATAAGACCTCCCAGGATAATAAGATTAATCAGGCTTTTGAGCACATGTGCTAAAATAACCCCTCTCCTGAAAATATTGCAACACAGCAGCAGCCATGAGATTACCAGGCTCACTGGCTCCTGCACCTCAAAAATAATAAGACCTCCACAAAAATAAGGCCAAGCACTTATTTCAGGGGTCAAAATAAAATAAGACCCTGTCTTATTTTCAGGGAAACTTGGTATGAAGTGTATGATAATGACATAGAAATTTATTCAGGATGGGATGGGATATACATGTCATAAAAAATGGAAGAATGTAGATATTTTAAAAAGTAAATTAAAAACTAATATATTACGAATCTAATACATTTATTTTGCTTGCTGTCTTTAGTTGATTTCTAGTGATTTGCTTTTTCATTTCAGCAATGCAAGATGGGGGATGATGTTGGGAAGCTACATGTGGCTTGCGGGCTGTGGATAAGTTTCTCTCCTAGAATGGCTGAAGTCACATACCTTCTTAATGCAAAGACAAACAATTCTTATTATGCTTTAATGTTATGAGTGAACCAGGTCAGTGTGATTTTTTCATTTAAGTCTCTGATCTTCATTATTATCTTACAGTTATTGCCTCATACAATTGGACAAGTTCAGAAGGTGACTGCGTGGTACATGTACTTAATTGAAACAGTGCCCGTTTCTTTGACACATTGCAATGATCTCTGCTTTCTAAGTAGCAGAACAATTTCTTTCCCCCTTATTGTTTTTTTTAGGCAGCCCAGCGCCCATGCTCTTTGGTAAGTACAAAACACATTGGCTTTTACATAAAGCAACTAGTCAAATTCATTTGAGTAGCAAACATAATGACTCACCAATGAGGATTTTGTTTTTCATGAGCTGAAAGATAATATTCCTTCAGCATTTGCATGGATTGGTTAACAGGATCTTTCAAATTTTAGCACTATTTGCTAAAGTGTTTACTTTCATTTTCTTTGGTGATTTCTCCATTCAGGAATGCAGGAAGTGCTTGCAAGCAAGGAAAGAAAGAAAAATCAACCAAGAGGTGGCAGCAAACCTTCATTGCAAAGTGAGGGTTGGGTTGCTTTTTTCCCAATTACTTTCAATTATTTGTTCATTTGTTCTACCTTGGTAAAGAAAAGAGTGCATGCAGATTGTAATTCAGCAGAAGATCAAAGAAATGAGAGAAAAACGGGTGAATGGTAAAGAGCCTTGGAAAGCTAGAGAGCTGCCTTTGCCAATCCAAACCACTTTTGACTTTCTAGGGATCAATCTAGCAGTTGAGGGTTAAGCACTATGCTCCGAATGGCAATGCGCTGGAGTTTGTTGATTTATTTAAAATATTTATAGCCTCCCGGTTAACTGGAGAGCCTCACGGCAGGTTACAATCTATAAAATAAGCAAGATGAAAGAGTAACATCCATTAAATTAAATAATAGCTTAATTAAAAACCCACAGTAATAATCTGAGAAACATTGAGGAGAAGCAGTTTAGGGAGGAAGGCACAACTAGATGGGGGAATGTTAAATCACAAATAGGGTAGCAACAGGCAGGTCACTATGGTCAGTCTTACAGTTCCCCCAAGGATCTCACAATAGAGAAAGCGTTCTTATTTGTCTCTAGGGGCATGGAGCTGGTCAAAATAGGCAGCTGTAACTCTGGGTTCAAATCTTCACTTATTTTTGACCTGTGGCTTTTTAAATGACCCATGAAAAAGGCATTTGCATGATTGTGCCTGTTCTGAAATATCTAGCATCCCATGGATGCGCCTGCTTCTGTTCTAGCCATATGATGTTAAAGAGTTCCTCCGGCTGCATCCTGAAAATTTTAACCTTTGACCAAATACAAACTCATTCATTAAATATTGGAGTCCAAAACTGTTGAAGGACTTGAATGGCATTGTTAAAACCTTGAAGATCAACCTGCAATATATACATAGGCAGCTAAACAATTTGAGGTGGATGGAAAATCAGCATTAAGTGTGTCTTAAAAGCATTTGGATAAAATGTTGCAATAGCATCTTCCTTGAATTTAAATTTAAATCCTCCTTGCTGAGTTTTGGAAAGCCATTAAGATTTGGCTCCTTCAGAGGTTTCTACTGTAATTGGGAATGTAAACCTCTTAGAGTTTGTTCATAACTGAAGAATCCTATGACCCTGAGTAAGAAGGTAAATAAGTAAATAACAGTTACATTCTGTACTGGCTGCAGTTATTGCCTTGCCTTCAAAAGCTTGGATTATGAGAATAAACTTTGTTGTCATGTAGCAGATACTCTAGTACTGTGATGGCGAACCTATGGCACACAAGCCGTAAGTGGCATGTGGAGCCATGTCACCTGGCATGCACAGTGTCACCTGTTCCTCTTCCGGGTTTTTGTCACACATGCCAAAAAGCAGTGGTGCGATTCAGCGACTTCTATCTAGGTCAAGTGAACCAGTAGCGGTGACAGTGGAAGGCTCCACTCACCTGCCCTGACATCATCATGTCCCGTTTTTGATGCTTTGCATCAAAGGTCCTGCGCATGCGCAGAAGTGGCGTGTGTGCTCACATTTGCGAATCGGTAGCAAATGTAAGTTGATTTCACCCCTGCCAAAAATGTTTGCCATCACTGCTCTAGTAGATCTTTCACTGAGCAAGGGGTTGGACTGGATGGCCTATAAATTACCTTCCATCTCTATTTTTCTAATAACCCTGCTTTTGCAGTCCAGGTCTAGTAGTCCTATGAGAGACTTAAATAGAATTATTTCAGCAACTCACTATATGGTGCTGCTATTTCTTTTCCTAGTCTGCTTTTCCCTTACTTCTGAATCAAAATACTGGTTCAAGAGGTAGTAATGATAAGGTGTTCTGCATGCACTGAGATTAAGTGGGTATGCTTCAAGGGACTAATTAATCAGTGCATTAGTTTTCAATGGCTATAGTAATCATGAAATGTTCTATTGCTGTGGTCCCATTATCTTTTGGCCTTTTGAAAGAGTCATTGTAGTATTGAAAAAAAAACCCATATTAAATTCAATTTATTGAAAGGCAGGCCATTAAACTCTTGATATTCACTGCATTCTGCACATCTGATTTCATGGCTAAAATCTGATTTCATATAGAGATAATAGAAGCTAATGAAGGTAGATGCTATTAGAGAAAACCAAGGTTCAGTGATCATTGGAACCATCAATATTAGCATATTAGGCCCCAAGGACTTATTCACAGGACATCTGGTTTATTAAAGAAACTACATGAGGCAGAAAGCATTTTGCATAGGATTATTCACATCTGGGAAAGGGGAAAAATGGTGTGCTACTTTTCTGCCAGTTTCATATTCCCCCTGCCCCCCCCCCCCAGGCTTGTAAATTAACTGAAATGAAGATCTTGTTGAATATGTTTTAGCTGAAAATCCTAATGATAAGCAGACTATCCTTCCCAGTTGGCATTTATATTCTTAAAGCAATTAAGGGTGATAAAGTCTATAGTATATGCTGGGGAAAACAACAATATGAGATTTGTAATCATGAGGTGCTTTGTCCTATCATTTGGTTGGCTAGCCTATGGGTTATTTTAAATTGACCCAAGCAAATTAAAGCCGTGCAATATCCCATCCCATTTATTTTGCATTTATGCTGAGCACATAAAGGTACAACTCTTACATGCTTCATTGAGAGAGTAACAGCTCAGCCTAACTTCTTCAGAGCATCTGAACATCTAGAAGTAACATCTAGAAATGAAGAAGGAGCAACATTTCAGGCAGACCTTGACTTATGAATACAGTTAGGATAGGAATTTCCATTGTAGGTTGATGCAGTTTTAAAGCCGGTCATTATGTGTACAGATTAAATTTAGCGTTCTTTCAGAATAGCAATAAACCCATCTGCAGAAACAGCCAAACCAACAGGTTATTGGCTCAGAATGTTATCCTGTTAAATTGGGCAACTTAAGAAGCGACATTGCATTCAAATAATTGCTTGCATTCTCCCCAACCCATCCTACATATATTAGGGAAAGCGGTTCCTTTCAGCTGGCAGGGACCATTTAGTGAGAAAGAAACTGAACCAGAGGAAAATATCAGTTTCTTTTCTTTACTTGTCCTGTATTAAATCATTTAGAAAAGCCCTAGTTGTTATGTAACAGGATGTTGATAAGAAGGATAAGGATATGAAATCAGGGCAGATTTACTTCAACCTACTTTTATGCCAGTTGAAGGACTGGTGGGAAACACTTTAATGTGACTGTATGGCTGTACCCAGTATTGGTAAAATACAAATGCTTTGATTCAGGTTCCTTGTAATGCAGGGGCTGAAGTACAACTAATGTATAAATTGCTTCTCCAATAATTTCTTTTAAAAGTTAAAGATTTGGTAACTTACGACCAGGCTAGCCAAACTATTCCTATGTGCAAGATATAGTAAACAGGCTATCTTTGCATTTATATGCGCTATAAGTTGCTCCATTGCCAGAATGGGCCAGTATCTATTTATGGATGGCAGAAAAACACAACATTGCACACTATTAATTCCTCACTCACTGTCACACTTGTGTCAGGATACATCTTTCACTTCTGAAGTACATTTTTCTACATTAGATCAATGGCTCCTGTTTATTTCAAATATCACACTTCCAAAAAAATTCCAACATTTCATTGCTTATTGTGAAGAAGCAGGAATGTCCCTTAAATTTGTTTGTTTTCCTTTGACTTGTTGTCACCTGATTCCCCAGGGAATCTGGGTGGCTTTCAATTGGCCTTCATTGTCACATGGGCCCATGATGAAACAAGGAAGACACAACATTTAAATATTACATTCTTTTAGAGAGTTGTTGAGGCCACTAAGGGATTGCAAATGACCAGCTATCTGCAAGGAATATAAATCCTTCCATTCCCCACCAACCAGTCAGAGCTGAAGAAGCTTCTTGCATAAGAAGTACAATGTCTTCAAAGAAAAACAAGAAAGTCCAATTGCCTCTTGAAAAAAGCCCCTTTGGGAGAACCATGACCTGGATGACTGAGAATCTTCATAGACATCCAGTTTTTAAAAATTATTATTATTCTGCTGTCTCTAGGTACTGCAATGTCTGTTATCCAGGCAAAATCACTGTCCATCGATTGCAAGAGGCAGCTTTACTTGGTGGAATTTACATCCCGGAATGATATCTTTAATATTATTAAACAATGGCATCTGCCTATCTCAGATGCTTGGGATAGAAAATTGGTCTTTGCCAGATCAATTCTCAAATACAGCTCATCTGTCTGGAATCCTCACTGTATATTGGACATTAATACAATTGAGTGGGTCCAGAGGTATTTCACGAGAAGAGTACTCCACTCCTCTACTCATAACAGAATACCTTATGCTACTAGGTTTGAAAGTTTGGACCTGGACAACCTAAAACTATGCTGCCTATGGTCTGACCTAAGCTTAGTACATAAAATTGTCTGCTACAACATCCTACCTGTCAATGACTACTTCAGCTTCAACCACAATAACACACGGGCAAACAATAGATACAAACTCAAAGTAAATCACTCTAAACTCGATTGCAGAAAATACAACTTCAGCAACAGAGTGGTCAATGCCTGGAATGCTCTACCCGACTCTGTTGTTACATCCTCAAACCCCCATAATTTTAACATAAGGACCTTTCTGTGGACCTTACCCCATTCCTAAGAGGTCTATAAGGAGGCATGCATAAGTGCACCAGCATGCCTACTGTCCCTGGCCTACTCTTTCCATTTATTTGTACTCATTTATTATCAGTGGTAGGTTTCACATTTTTTAGAACCTATTCTGTAGGTGTGGCCTCTCTTGTGGGAGTGGCTCAGTGGGCATGTGGCGAGGTGGGTGTGATCAACTTGGAAAATGTGGTGAAACTCACTTAACAACACTCTTGTTTAGCAACCAAAATTTTGGGCTCAGTTGTGGTCATACGTTTCTTTCTTTCTTTCTTTCTTTCTTTCTTTCTTTCTTTCTTTCTTTCTTTCTTTCTTTCTCTCTTTCTCTCTTTCTCTCTCTCTCTCTCTCCTTCCTTCCTTTTGTCTCTCTCTCCCTTTTTCTTTTTCTTTCTTTCTCTCTCTCTCTTTCTTTTATCTCTCTCCCGCTTTCTTTTTATTTCTTTTTTCTCTTTCTTTTTCTCTCTCTTTCTCTTTCTGTCTCTCTCTGTCTCTCTCTCTCTCTCTCTGTCTGCATTTCTCTGTGGCTTTGTCTCTCTCTCTTCCTCTCTCACTCTGTGTCTGTCTCTGTCATTCTCTCTGTGTGTCTGTCTGTCTGTCTGTCTCTCTCTCTCTCACACACACACACACAGAAACAGAGACACATATATACTATGGTCACCTTGTTGAGTGTTCCAATCACATTGGAAATGAGGTGGCTGTGAAAGACAAGGCTTCGTGACCCATGTGGCATGTACAAACAGCAAAAGAAGGAACAGGAGAGGAGTTGGGCTGTTTGAAAATCCCCACATGGAACTCCTATCTATCCTATTCTTTCTTTCTCTGAAGGCGTGCGAGAAAGCCCCCCTCCCACTGCCAAAATGTGTAAAGGAAGAAAGCTGCAGGCTCATTTGCCCTCTGCTACACGACCTCCTTTCATTCTCTGCTGCCCAAACGAGTGAAGGAGGCAGACAGAGAATGAAAGGAGGTTGCGTAGCCAAGGCAAAGGAGTCTGCAGCATGGTACAGGCGGGGTGAGCAAGCAGTGATTGGATGGGCCGGAGGAGTGAGCCAGGGAGGGCAGGCAGGAGGGAGCGTTCCAGTACTGTCCCACTGAAGGAACGACTTCTAAAGTGTACACTCAATTTCATGAATGGGTACGGGCATACCGATGTGAACCATAAGGTACTCACCCCTGTTTTTTATGTATATACATATACCTGCTTATACTTAAATGTTTATATGTGATATTCATACTTATACTTGTTTTCTCATACATGCTTGACAAACCAAATAGAAAGAAAGAAAGAAAGAAAGAAAGAAAGAAAGATAGAAAGACTCAATAGGTAGATAAAATCACCAAGTCCAATTCAAAAACTTAATTCACTGTGTGACCAACCACAATAATAATAAATTGGATAATCTGCAAAGCAAAATGCCAGATTGTTAACTTCATCTTTATTTATGAACATGTCTTTGAGCCCCATAGGTATTTTTTTAGATAAATAGCAGCAGCCCTATAGTTACTTTGCAGCAATCTTCAGCTGCCTATAAAGAAAATTATTAAATAAAGTGAAACTGTATATAGTATGGGCGCCGCACACACCACACACACACATGCTCATAGTTGCTGTTGCTGCCAATTGTTTTTCAGCCTCAGTTCAAGGTGATAGTGTTATCCTTTAAAACCCTGAACAGCTTACAGCCTGTCAATTTAACAAATGAATCTCAAAACAAATAACCACATTATCTTTCCTAGTTATTAGAATTTTCAGGAGTGGCATTACTGAGGACATTAACAGTCAGAGGGATCAGCTTCTCCAATTCAGCTCACAAATTGTGGAATGCACAGCCTTAAAGCAATAACATGGATATTTTCAAAGTGCTTTAAAACCTGTAAAACATTATTTGAACAGAAGAAACATGATGAGAAAGAAGTAGAATTAAATGACGCTTTAAATGATAAATACAGGAACATGGGACGCGGGTAGTTTAGCAGCTAAGGCATTGAACTTGTTGATCAGAAAGGTCGGCAATTCGAATCCCTGGCGCCGCCTAACAGAGTGAGCTCCCATTACTTGTCCCAGCTTCTGCCAACCTAGCAGTTTGAAAGCATGGAAAAATGCAAGCAGAAAAATAGGAATCACCTTTGGTGGGAAGGTAACAGCATTCCGTGTACCTTCAGCATTTAGTCATGCTGGCCACATGACCATGGAGACTTCTTTGGACAGTGCTGGCTCTTCGGCTTTGAAATGGAGATAAGCACTGGCCTTTAGAGTCGGAAATGACTAGCACATATGTGCCAGTGGTAACATTCAATTTTTTAAATTACCGGTTGTGTTGATGTGGTAGGTGTGGCAGGGGAAGGATACTGGACTTCTTTTTTCATCAGGCCAGCCTGGCCTAAAGAATCCGATTGTAGCCTGTAGTATAAATTGAGATTGTTTTAATAGGGATAGTAGGGAATAGTTTTAAGGGTTTTAAAGGTTTTAAAATTTTAAGAATTTTAGCACAGGATGAATTATTTAATTTAATTTTAAATATTATTATTGTTGTATTTATATATGTTTTTAAGTCCTGTGTCCCTGCGGGGAGAGGGAGTGGTCTATAAATCAAATAAATAAATAAATAAATAAATAAATAAATAAATAAGTAAGTAAGTAAGTAAGTAAGTAAGTAAGTAAATAAATAAACAAACAAACAAACAAACAAACAAACAAACAAACAAACAAACAAATAAATAACTGTAAAATCCCCATTCCTTTCCACTCCTGGGGGAAGCATATTTCAAAATCTCTATTCCCACCCCACTCTGGGGCCAGCTAGAGGTGGTATTTGCCAGTTCTCTGAACTACTCAAAATTTCCACTACTGGTTCTTCAGAACCTGTCAGAACCTACTGAATTTCACCCCAAATCTTTACCTTTACCTTACATAAACAATTATTTCTAGCAAATTAAATAAGAATCTGAACAGATTTTTTTAAATAAAAAAATACTACCCTCAGTTGAAAACTATTCCTCTCCATTCTAGTGTGGAATTTAAGGCAGGATGGTTTGTTTATTGGCTGCAAGCAAAAGCATGACAAACTGTGCTCCTTAAGCAGAGAGAAATATGTTATTTGTAGCTGTAGGATAAAACTATGGTGGCATATTTATAAAGGTTTATAACCCTCTCTGAATAATTATTTCAGGTTGTGTTTATTTCGTGGTATATTCTTTTTTTGTTTTTATTTTTCATCAGTATTTTTAGTTTGATTATAATCTCTCCCTTAATTGGCTCTCACACATAGACCCTACAATGGGATTTGCATTGCAATTTTATTTTGCTCCTTAAAATTCCTTGCCCTCTTCTGTGATAGCAGATTGACCCCATCTATGTGACAACTAGCCAAATGCAGCCACATTCTGCTGTAGCTTTGAAATAAAATTCAGGTCGAACCGGGCTTTCAAGAGTAGACCTCTTGTCATTTGTTGCCTGATATGTTTAACTAAAACAATTGGACTTAAAGTTGGAATGTCTTCTATTACAGGGGTCCCCAACCTTTGCAACTTTAAGTCTGAAGGGCTTCAGCTCCCAGACTTCTCCAGCCAGCTTTGCTTTGCTATTAGACAAATACTTACAAAAGGAAGGAAAAATGAGTAATGGGTGGATGTAGGAAAGACAAAAAGGGCACTAAAAGGGAGAACATAGGATAGAAACCAATATGGTGAAATAAAATATTCTAAAGGAATGATGAAGCAGACAACAAAAGAAAAAGAGGAACTACTGAGGGTAGAGTGATGCAAATTTGTAATAAAATGAAAGACGTGAGAGTTGGAACTAAGTAGAGTTATTTCCTGGAGCTCGGTCACCCTCTCACAGCAGTGAAATGCCATCATTAGCATCTTAATCTTAATCCACTGCTGGTTTAAACTAGCATGACATTTATGTTCTTAGATGCAGCACTAGAAGCTTCAGCTATTCTGTGATAAAAACAGTTATATCTATCAGCCTATAATATTATCAGTCTAAAGTTTCTTGAATTACATTTTGGAGCTTTTCACTATAGAAAATAGGGAGTTTCCTGGTCGGTCGGTCGGTCGGTCGGTCGGTCTGTCTGTCTGTCTGTCTGTCTGTCTGTCTGTCTGTCTGTCTGTCTGTCTGTCTGTCTGTCTGTCTATCTATCTATCTATCTATCTATCTATCTATCTATCTATCTATCTATCTATCTCACACACAGTAAGCATGGGGGAAAGGGATGTTACTTAATCCCTGCTGTCCTTAACTGCCATTGGTTGAGGTAAGTTCCCATACCCATTGAAGCTATTTCAGGAATTTTCAATGACTCAAAGGTCCTTCTCTTTTGGATTTTACATTTTAAGTTTCATTTCTTCTTTGTATTCTGCCAGCAATGGAAACATGATGTGAAAATATATCAGATTTGCTATTTATTATTTCAGTTTTCTTTTTTTTCCAAAGGACCTATCCTTTAATATGAACAGTAAGATACAAAATAAAATCTCTGATGTCTCATATTCCCATTTTCCTGCTTCTAAATATCAATAATGTTATTTTAAAGCCACTCTGTGTGTAATTGGTAAAATGTTCATGATGAACCCAAACTTCTATCCATTACCCCATTCATGTCTCCTACTACAATCAATGCATCTCTAAAACAATCTATTTTGGTAAATAAGTTTCCAAAGAAAGCTTTCTGAGATCCATTTAGCTTATAAACTGACATTAAGATATATTTTTTCTCTTGTAAAATGAGACATCCTTCTTTTAGTCTAATTTTATTTCAAACAGTAAAAGAATTAAGCTTATTTTTTCTCAGTCAATATTCCCTTTCCCTTATTCTGGGATTGACACTACTTATATATTGCCTTTTAAATCTATTTTCATTAATTATGCATTTTCTAATAAGAGGTTACTGAATAAATACTGTTCTCTTTCTTTATACAGGTAGTCCTTGACTTACAACAGTTCATTTGGTGACTGTTTGAAATTACAACAGCGCTGAAAAAAGTGACTTATGACCATTTTTCACACATATGACCATTGCACCATCCCCATGGTCACATGTTCAAAATTCAGATTCATAGCAACTGATTCATAAATATTTTTTGTGTATAAAGTTTTTTATTTTTCATTTCCATAACATATAGTCACATGTATACTATTACATAGCCAAAATCGTATTGTATTATTAAATGTTTACATCAATTTATCTTACTATCAACTCCCCAAAAGGAAAAAAAACAATTATTGGCTCTTCTGCTCTTCATACACTATATTTATATTTATGCGTTCACTTTCTTCTTCCTCTCTCATCCCCCTCCCTCCCTACCTCCTTTCTTCTCTCTGTCCTCCCTCCCTTCTCTACTTTCCCTTCTTCTCTCCTACTTCTCTCTCCCCTTTCCATTCCTCATTTCTCTCCTCCTCTTCCCCTCCCTACCATCTCTCCTGTCACTCTCTCCTTTCCTTACCTCATGTGACTAATTTAACAACTGCAGTGATTAACTTAACGACGGTAGCAAGAAAAGTTGTAATATAGGTAAAAACACACTTAACAAATGTCTCACTTAGCAACATAAATTTTGGGCTCTATAAGTTGAGGACTATCTGTATTGTTGATATGCCTAAGTATTTTTTGTCACTGAACTGTTATAGAAGCAGCAAAATCTCTAATCAATAGCATGTCTAATTTTAAACACTAGAAATGTTTAGGTTTCTAAATATGTTCAAGTTTACCTGTATATAGACGATAACAAACTTGCAACAATTAGGAACCAATGTCAAAGAACCTCCAGTGTTCCTTGTTATCCAGATTCATAAAAGCAACTCAAATTGTGGAGTTCCTAATCTTAAATTTCAAAAATATGCAATCTGAAAAGCTTTCATAGCAATAACATTCAGATTTATGTACCATTTCACGGTGCTTCACAGCTCTCTCTAAACAGTTTATAGAGTTAGTCTATTTTTCCCGACAATCTGGGTTCTCATTGTACCAACCTCAGAAGGATGGAAGTCTGAGTCAATCTTAAACCGGTAAGAATCAAACTCCTGGAGTGAGCAGTGAGTTAGCCCTGTGGTACTGCATTCTCACCACTGCTCTTATAATTAATGCAATACTAATACTACAGCTGTCTTACATTAGTTTATGAACCGAATGGCAGCTGCAATGAAAATAAAGTGCACTGCAAACTCTGGATAAATGTATGCATTTCTTCCAGTTCCAGCAGCAAAAGCCATTTGTAACAGATTTAATGTCTTTGCTCCACAGAGTCTTCAGCAGCATTTCCATGAGAAAGAGAAAAGCCAAATTTCAATAGAAACCCTGTTGTGTGTGTAAAAGGCCCTAAATTTAATCTCTGGCCTTCTAGATTATCCAGAGAAAGACTTCTAGATTGCTACTGTCATTCAGTGTAGACAATATTGGAGATGAGCCCATGATCTGACTTGATCCACATGAAAATATTCTTGACAAATTATGGGAAGTTTTCTAATTTAGAAAAATGGTATTATGCCCTATAATATACAATACGTCCTTGACATTTCTCTACTGTGTTTCTTCTCCTGGAACAAAGCATTGATACGAGAAAAATGGTCAGGTGAGTCATACATTGTATGCTAATCATGCATATTATAATCATATATCCCATTGTAGCTCTTTTCCCTGCTGCCCCCCCCCATAACCCCTGCAGATACCCATAACAATCAATCATGATTGTTATGGGTGTAAGAGCAAAATAATTATATTTCAATTGGATTTAGAAAAAGAACACCATTTATGATTTATTTAAAGCCCCTTTAAGACTTCTAAATGGGAAGTTAGATTAGACGTGCATTCTTTCTTGGAATAAACTCAGTTGGGTGAGATTCAAAATACATATAAGGTAAACATTGTTTACAGTTGAGCTTAGGAAGAGCTGGTTATATTGAGCTCATCCATTGAGTCTTCTTGACTGCAACAAAGGACTTGTTACTGCTGACTTCTTTTCTTTTTTACTAGCTTATGGTCCTAAGAGGGATTTTTTTTTTTAGAATCTCACACCTACTGTATGTTCTAAAGCACAATTAGTATGTGGTCTAGAACAGTCATGGCGAACCTTTTAAACACTGAGTGAACGAACAGTGTGTGTGCGCATGCCCAAACTGAAAGGTGTGTGTGTGCAAATGTGTACATGCCTGGACATGTGCATGCACATGCACAGACATGTGTGAATGTATGCATGCATGGACATGTGCACGACATGTGTGCATGCATAGCAGAGACTCAAAGACCAGCTGGCCGGCAGGAGGCAGGACATCCAAACACTGGCAGTACAGCAAAAGGTAAGATCTTTTTCTCTCGTGAGCTTCTGTTTTATAATTTGCAGGGAAGCCCATGAAAGAAATGTCATGGAGATCTGATCTGGGGTGACGGTGAGCATGCCAGCTGGGAGGGCTCTGGCGCACATGCCGTAGGTTCACCATCACAAGTCTAGAAAGAATTATAAGACTCCCCCATTGTCTTGACCCCCAGAAAAAAAGCTGAAGAAAAGGCCAGAGTTAGACATTAGATAATCACTGCCTCCCAGCCGGTAACCTTAAGCAAAACTCCATCAATGGAAACAAAGCCATTGCAATTGTAACAAGGCGCGGCTTCCACATTTGAGGTTAGATAGGCAGAAACCGACAAGATTAAGGTAAGTAAAACAAAGCCACCCAGGATCTACATTCCCCACCTTTCCCTATGGATAGCCTTCACCATGATCACCACTAGAGAGACCAAATAGGAACAATTAGAATACCAAAAAAAACCCAACCACCAAATAAAACACCAATCAGGCACCACCACCACCCGCATTTCAATTACAAAAGTCCAGGAATGTATAAAACCATCGTATTTACCAGGCCATTTTGCCAGCTGACAGGGTTCACTGAAGCCACTGGCTTCCAAAATAAAGGACTTCCTTTCCCACCAGCCTGTCCTCTCATTCTGCTTGTTGCACCAACCTCATCTTCCTGGCTGGAAAAGAGTGAACTGGGCTTTTACATTCAACAAGTCTGTGCACATAAGAAAGCTAAAAGGCTAATGATAGGAGAGGTGGTATCTTCTTCTCATATACTCAGCATGTACCCAAGAACATTTGGACCACAATTAAATTGAGTAAACACTGCATGCAGAATATAATGAGAAAGTCAGTACATGATAAAAGTTCTCCATGTAGGCATATCCAATTTCCAAAGAAGTGAAGTCAAAAGAACCTTAATTAGTAAGCCCAGCAGAGGTAATCTCATCCATCAAACACGATCCTCTGTATCCCACCATTAGCTTCAGCAGTAGTCTAATAGAAGGGGCCTATTAGTAATGAAACACTTGGATAACTGAAGCTAAAATCTCTTTTACTTTGAATATGTAAAGCTACCCAGCCATCTCCTTCCTTTGCTTAGATGCTATGTATGAATCACTAATGTATAAACAACCAATTAACTCCATTGACACTATCTCACAAAGCCAACTTGTTGCCTCAGTACCAGATGTAATGTCTCCATATGTTATCTCGATATGTACTTGTCAGAAACAGCTACAGGTAACTGAGCATAATGTTTATGTGAGTAAAAGCTTGTTGCTGCTAATTTCTCTAAATGGTTCTCTGAAATATTTTGCTCTTGCAGAAGAAAATCAAACAAAAGGTAATGCTGGGAGGGAAAGGTGTATTTCCCCATAAGGGTATGAAGCTAATTAGATGTTGTTCTCCCAATCACCAGGGTCCCATAAAACACTACCAACAAGCAGTTATATTTCCTGTTTTATCTTGTTCTCTTTTGTTCTTCCTTTCACTCTCACCACAGAGTGATTTTTGTAGAGGAGTCTACTGCAGCCATACACAGACAAGAACTGGGTGCAAATTTTGAGATACAGTATTAATGATATGTGTACACTCCCCATGCAGGGAACAAAGCTGAATTTAAGAGGAAAAAACTGGCAAGAGTGTTCTATTAATCCTAGAGCCGATCACAAATTTGTCCAAAGAGTAATTGCCCTGAATGTCTTAATGAACAGAAGAAATTTCTCAGGGGAGGCTCTCATTAATGGCTATGGTAGTATAGCTATTGATAAAGCCAATGGATGGAGTGTTCTCCTGGCGTTTCCATTTAATGGAAGTATGGATTTAATGAAAGCATGGGATGAATGGAAACAGCAAACTGCTGGAAAAATGAGACTATGGCAGTGCGGGGAGGGGGGAGAAACAAAATATACCTCTTGGTCATTTCATTCCAACAATGAAATTTTCAAAACTTTTCTTCTGAAAGAAATTCCATAAGAAAATTTTATTCCAACAGACGGAATTGGAACTGATAGGAAAGTTGCAGACATTCCCCCCACCCCTTGCGCATGACAGTGGATAAGCAAGAGCCAGAATTTGGTTCAACTGCCCAACTCAGATAAATGCTTGAGAATGCTGGAGTGCAGTGCTAATTTAGGAGTTGCACCAAAGGCCTGGCTCTTCACTCAGGCACTTGGGTAGAATAATATAGAGTCCATAAATGGTTGTTAGGACATCCTGGGAATTTGATTGAGGCATTGAGTTTTTAGGTTTTGTTTTTATGGCTAAATAGTTTTTGTAATGTGATTGTGATTGTGAGCTACCCAGAGTTGTGCTCTAAGAAAGGTGGCCATACAAAACACAAATAAATAAATAAAACCCTCACATGGAAATGCCGTAGGAAGGAAAAACTGACTCAATTTAAGAGCCAAGATATGAACATCCTATATCAAATCAAGGCTTCTGCTAGGCCAGCAAATGCTACAAAGAGCATCCTGCTGTGGAGCACTCAGCAGAAGGCAAGTTGAAGATGAGATGGGAGGACAGAAATCTCCAGTGAATCTCTGTTGAGGAAACATGATTGTTCCCATGGAGAGAAGGGTTTGTGTGTACAACTTTAGCTTAATTTTCATACCGTGCACATCTGTGACTGATATAAACATTAAAAGAAGAAATAAAATATTGGTGCCATCCAGGAAAAGGCTGACAAAGCAGCATGATTTAGTATTAGCATAAGAAAATAAGGGGAATTCTAAATGGAAACTGCCAATTAAGAAATGAAATAAAATCAAGATCCCTTAAGAAGATGCTCTGTTGAAAAAGTATATCCTCTGGGAATCTTTATGCATATCCATTTTGGCCATTTATTGTACCATTTAGTTCAGTGTTAACAGCTGTATTTTACTGTTTCCAGGAGTTTGGTTGCACTTTTCTTTGTCTTGGAAAATGTGTTAAGTGATATTTAGCACATTTAGCTATATGCAATTCATAAAATACACCCAGCATGTAGTCCTTAATGGAACTACATCTACATGGCGGGAATCATGTGGTGGAGCAAGTTCTGTCTTGGGCCCCGGGTTCTTCAACATCTTCATAAATGATCTAGATGGGGGAATCGAAGGGAAATTCATTAAATCTGCAGCTGATACCAAGCTGGGGGGAATAGCTGGGTCCTCTGTGGAGAAGGGCGGGATTTATATCCCGCCCTGGGTCCTCTGTGGAGAAGGGCGGGATATAAATTTAAATAAATAAATAAAAATAAACAAATAGCTAACTCATGGGAAGATAGACTTCAGATTGTCAGAGTATGTTCATAGACTGGTATAGACATGATAACAGGTCAGCCAATGGAGACTATTTGGATAGATATGGTAACAGGTCAGCCAATGGGGATTGTTTGAATAGTGAAATGTAGTATTTGTTTGTATGAGGCCATAAGAGAATGTTTGGAATCTGGGCATGGCTTACACTTGCTGAACTGTATATAAAAGTTTATTAGGCTTCTTAACTTTGCTCAGCCTCCATACAATGTAGGCCACTGTACCTCTCTATTCTGTAATGACTTGCTTCTATAAATATTGCTTCTGTATTCCTGATATTGTATGCTGAATTCTGCAATTTGGTATTGTATATAAAGAAGTTTCTTATATATAATTGAATCCTGCTGAAGTTCATTTACTTGTGTGCTTATTGGACGTGCTGCTGCAAACAAAAAACTCTGACACAGATTCAGAAGAATATGGGCAGACTTGAGCATTGTCCCTAACCAACAAGGGGCAGTTCAGTGGTGAGAAAACTAAGGTCCTGCACTTAGGCAGGAAAAACCAAAAGGATAGGTACAAAATAGGTAGAACCTGCCACAATAGTAATACTGTGAGAAAGATCAAGGTGTCCTAATGGACCACCACTTAAATATGAACCAGCGATGTGCTGTAGCTGCCAAAAAAGCCAGTGCAGTCCTGGCTGCATCAACTGAAGGATAACATTAAATTAGCAAAAAATGATCATGCCTTTTTACTTTACAAGTGAAGCCGCACTTCGAATACTATGTACAGTTCTGGTCACCATGATACCAAAAACAATGCTGAGATCCTAGAAAGTGTGTAAAGAAGAGCAACAAAGATAAAGCGTCTGGAAGCTAAATTGTATGATGAATGGTTGAGGCAGGTTTGTCTAGTCTATTGAAGAGAAAGATTAGGGGAGACATGACAACTGTCTTCTAGTATTTGAGAAAGGCTGTCACAGAGAAGAGGGGATTGGCATATTTTCCAAAGCACCAGAGGGCGGGAATAATAAGTAATGGGTGAAATCTTGTTAAAGAACAATCAACCTAGAAGTAAGGAAAAATCTTCTAACAGTAAGAACAATAAATTAATGGAATATCTTGCCATCTGGAGTTGTGGGTGTTCCACCACAAGAGGTTTTCAAAAATAGACTGGACAATCATTAGACCAGGATGGTATAAGGTCTCCTTCCTTGAGCAGAGGTTGGACTAGGAGACCTCTGAGGTCCCTACCAGTCCTATGACTCTGTGTTCTATGTTCTATATGAAATAGAAATACAAAGCAACAGTAGTTGGATTCAGCAGATTCACACCAGTTCACTAGAACTGGTAGCTAATTTTTTGCTGAGTTCGGTTTTGGAAAATCTGTATTTTCCAGAACGTGTTTTGTTTTCATTCAACTTCCTTCCAGGGAGGGGAAAAAATCCCTTCCCAAAAGTCCAAGAGAGGAGCAGCAGAAACCTTTTATCATGTTACTCAGATGAAAACTGCCATGTTATGCACAGAGTCTGCACATAAGGTGGCAGCCCAGTGCCAAAGTGCCAGCAGAGCACCAGAGGGTTGGGGAGGCTGCTGAAGCAAGCAGACGTCCTGCCTATAGTACCCATGCCAGCTGCTCCAGTGGGCCTGGGCAACTGCTGGAAAAGGGTGGACCCATTTCAGTGCCTGGCACCCAGATGCCCTCACTTCCCTCAAGTATTTCTTTGCCTTCCTGATTTCCAGGTCTGTTGTGTTTCTCCGTCATGTTTCCCAACATCGTGTGCAGGGAAAGAAAAGTTTGTGGAACTAAAAAAAAGTTCAATCAATCAATTCCAACTTCTCATGGAAAAAAATATCTTGTGAAGATGTAATTGATTGATTGAAGGTTTTTTTTTTCCTAGTCAAGGAGGATTTATCTATTAAAAGTTATTAGCCTTAAAAGTCAATATTATCTTTCGGCTGTGAGTAGCTTGCTTCCAGATATTAATTCCAGGAGAACAATGAGGGAAGAATGATATGTCCCCATCTTGTACTTATGCGCTGCTTGGAGAAATTTGACTAACCACTTTGATAAACAAAATGCTGGATTAGAATGACCTTGGTTTAATTTAATAGGACCGTTCCTACTACATTCTTATAATATTTTCAAAACTAAATATATACTTCATTTTTTACTGTAGAAAATGAAAAAGAGTTACACATGAAAACTATCACTCAATCAATCATTTTAAAATAAATAAGAATCTTTTACAAGAAACAGATGATATTTTATCTGCAAATTTTAATTGTTAAGGGTTTTTTTTAGGGATAGTTATATTTTTATAGAAGTTTTTAGCGCAGGGTAAGTTTAATTTGATTTTAGCTTTGTATTTTGTTTGTTGTGATTTGTTTTTAATTTCCCTGTGCCCCGCCTCGAGTCCCTTCGGGGAGAGATAATATTATTATTATTATTATTATTATTATTATTATTATTATTATTATTATTATTATTATTATTATTATTATTATTATTATTATTATTATTATTATTTAAAGCTACAATGGCAAACCTATGACACGCGTGCCACAGGTGGCACACAGAGCCCTCTCTGTGGCCACATGAGCCATCATACCAGCTCAGTTGCACCACACGTGTGTGCACCTCCCACCATGAGCTTGTTTTTGGGTCTCTGCTGCACATGCATTGCGGGCAAGGTGCATGCATGAGATGCATGCACATGCATGGGGGTGGGACACACCACATGGGGGTTGCATGTGCTTGCATGGGGTCATGTGCGTATGCACAGGGTGGGATGCACATGGGAGGTGTCTCATGTGCATGGGGGCATATGGGGAGCCATGCGCACATTGCATTATGGGCACGTGCATGTGCTTTTCTGCATGTGCACATGCACCTTTGGCACTCAGCTCCAGAAAGGTTAGCCATCACTGATATAAAGTAAGAGAAGAATCAGTTAAGATGAATGTGTAGAACAGATTTCCTCTGTTTTTTGTACTTTACACAGAATAACTTTAATAGATTAACAGAATTGGAAGAGATCTTGCAGGTCATCTAGTCCAACCCCCTGCCCAAGCAGGAGCCTACATGTGCCTCTACCTAGGATCAAACTCACAACCTCCTGATTGTGAGGTGAGAGCTCCACCTCTAGGCCACAGTTGTTAACTAGTATATTTGTTTTTAAAAATCCTATGAAATATTTTCATATGGAAATGTGTTTTCAGGGATTCAATGTCTCTATAGAAATTAAATATAATGTTAAATATATTATCAGTGTATAATGAGATTTGAAACCAAGCTACAGCTAGTGCACTTTATTTTATAGTGATTATGAGACTATTCATAATATTTCAAAAATAACAGCAAAATATAGTGCAGGCATTTATAATTATGGTACAATCACTGTAAGAAATATGGAAAGATTTACATATAGATTGGGTAAAGAAAATGGTAGCATCTATATGAATGGTTTGCAGAATTGTCATCTATGCTTTTGTTATGTTTGATTATTTTAAGAACGGAGATGCGTATTTTCAGTAATTGCCATTATACATAATTTAACTGGAACAGTGTGCTGTTAAAAAAAAGAGAAAAGAACATATTAAGACTGCAAACTTTTAAAAGAAATATGTAGTCTTTGCAGTGCTTGCATCCAAAGGGAATTAGATTATTATGATCATTTGATGGAAAAATGAGATCATAACCGGCTAAGTTAAGCAACTGTGCCTTACTTATTAGTAAGATCTGATAGACTTTTTTTTTTTTAAACAACTTCCTGAAGCATACATTTTCATGAATTTGTAGAAGCTGAAATGAAGGAATTTTTGCTACACTGAGTATAAATATGAGCTGGCCATTAAAATAACTGGGGCAGAGAATTTAATCAAGAAATCCCTTAATACAGCTTTGATCTCAAAATAAAGCACATTATTTGACAGTTGTTTGATTCTAGCTTCTTCTTCTTCTTCTTCTTGCTTCTGCTTACATTTTTGAGTGTGAGCCAATTCTACTTACATTAATGAGACTTTTCTTTTGACTAGTAATGGGGAAAATATTAGAATAATCAAATTTTTGTGAATATATTCAGTTATAATCTCTGAAATCTTTATTTTGCAAGGAACAAAATTAAAATATTTGAAGCATGATCCTTCTCTGTATAAACACAAATATTGTATGAAACCACAAAGCCTATTAGTTTTGTATTTTGCTTGGTGCAAACATAAGTATCATCTCTAGCAATTCTGAAAGGTACATTATGCACTTTTCACTTACTGTGCCCAAAATAATCAAGTTGAAGAATGAGATATGCAGAAGAAGCAGAAGAAGAGAAGAAGATGTTTGGCTTTACCATCTGATGTCAGGCCTGCAGCTTCCTTTTGGATCTTTGGCCTGCAACACTTTCTATTATTCTGCTATGCATTTCCTATTGTGGGAAAATGGAAGGGGGATTGCACGGAGTTACTTACTGTGTAGTCAAAACAAAATTCTTTCTAGAAAGCCAAGGTCATCCTTTGTCTCTGTACCTCTGCGCCTGACCAGAACTGGATGGGCGGAACTGCCAGCATGGCAGTGGGAGATTGGACCATTTGATGGAATTGTGGGTGTGGGGCAGGATCTTGAACTTTCAACTAGGTGGGGGAAACTGGGATGTTTTCAGATTTGGGTTTTCGCAAATGTGCCAACATGGCTCTTTTAATAAATTGGAACTTTGAGCAATACTTTACCTTGGACTCTGATTTAATTTTGGATGCTATTTAGAACACTGACATTTGCTTTGTTTTAGGTTTACAGCTTAATGCAGGGTAAAGCTGAGGATTTTGTACAATACCTGCAAGACAAAATAGCTCAGATTTTGGAAGGGCTGGACTCTGACTGGATAGGGCCATACAGGGGTAACTTTGCAGACTGTCTTGAGTCCTAAGCTTGGTTGAATCTTGCTTGGTGATGCAATCTTCCCAGGTGCCATGTGGTGAGACAGATAGAGGATTAATCCTGTTGTGTCCTGAGGATGAAAGCCTTTTGTTTTGTAGATAAGCTGCCCCTGTGTTTTGTCTTGTACGTAGGTTGGCACCAAAATATATACTGGGGATGGTGTGTGTGTGTGTGTGTGTGTGTATGTGTGTGTGTGTGTGTGTGTGTGTGTGTGTGTGTGTGTGTGTGTGTGTAAGAGGGAACTGAGGCTCCGAGTTTTTGTCTTTAGAAACATGTTTCTCTTTTAGGAAAAATATATATAATATTCTGCCTTTTTAGTATTTCCCAGAATATTTCACTCTTCTGGGAGAAAGTGGGTGCAAACTTTCTACATTTTTTGATAGTTTATTTAGATGATTTATCTTGAAATACAGTTTTCCATTAAGATCACATCTGACTGCTTCTTTAATACTTTATTTAATACTTTAATACTTTAATACTCCAGCCGTGGCCAGGAGGGCGTTTTACCAGGTTCGCCTGGTTCGCCAGTTGCGCCCCCTATTGGATCGGGACGCCCTTTGCACAGTCACTCATGCTCTCGTGACATCCCGACTGGACTATTGTAACTCTCTCTACATGGGGCTCCCCTTGAGGTGCACCCAGAGGCTTCAGTTGGTCCAGAACGCAGCCGCGCGAGCAATAATGGGAACCTCTAGGTTTTCCCACGTAACACCGCTCTTGCGCGAGCTGCACTGGCTACCTGTCGTCTTTCAGGTGCGCTTCAAGGTGTTAGTCATCATCTTCAAAGCGCTCCATGGCTCGGGACCTAGTTATCTGCGGGATCGGATCCTGCCCCATACATCCTCACGGCCGATTCGCTCCCACAGAGAGGGACTTCTCCGGGTGCCGTCCACTAGACTTTGTCAGCGGGCGACGCCCAGGGCAAGGGCCTTCTCTGTGGCGGGCCCAGCCCTCTGGAACGACCTTCCCCCCGATATTAGGACAACTACGGACCTCCGCTCCTTCCGTTTAAAATTAAAGACACATCTTTTTCGCCTGGCCGGCCTTGGGTAGTCTCTTTTAAGGTTAGTGGTTTTAGGGGTAGTTTTAGTTTATGGGTTTTTAGCGCAGGACTAATTTAATTCATTTTTAATTTTGTATTCTGTCTGTGGTTCTAACTGTATTTTTAATTGCCTGTGCCCCGCCTCGAGTCCCTTTGGGGAGAGAGAGCGGGATATAAAATTAAAATTATTATTATTATTATTATTATTATTATTATTATTATTATTATTATTATTATTATTATTATTATTATTATTATTATTATTATTATTATTATTATTATTATTATTATTATTTTGTAACAAACAACCCACACATTAGGCAGAGGGGATGTTCCTATATTATATTCTATTATATTTCAGGAATTCAAATTGGTCCAAATATAGTGCAGCCCATTTTGTCTAGAGAACTCCCACGTACTAAGAGCTTTTCTTGGAATTTGCTACTTTTATGGTATATGTATTTTTATCTTTGTAATTTGGGCCATGCCATTGACTCAAACTACTTTAAGGATTCTTTTAAGTGGAATGTGAGAACCTAATGAACATTTCATTAACTTAAACAATCACTTTTTGATCCAGGTCTTTTGGAACACAGTTTCCCACTTTATTACTGACTGTCAGTGTCTCATGACAAGAATCTTGAACTTACTTACTTACTTACTTACTTACTTACTTACTTACTTACTTACTTACTTATTATTTCGATTTATATACAGCCCTATTTTCCCTAGAGGGACTCAGGGCGGTGCACAGAAAGCTAAAAACCCAACAATACATACAAAATATAAAAGACAATTAAATTATTAAATCTGTACTAAAATTTGGATAATATAAAAATTAAAACCAATAAATATCAAAATTAAAATTATTCCCTTAGTCTATGTCAGGCCGGCTAGATGAAAGAAATGTGCTTTTAACATCCGATGGAAGAGGCGTAGGTCCGTGATGGTGCGGATATCGGGGGACAGGTCGTTCCAGAGTGCCGGACCCGCCACAGAGAAGGCTCTTCCCCTGGGAGTCGCCAGCCGGCATTGACCGGCTGACCGCACCCTGAGGAGGCCCACTCTGTGGGAGCGGACAGGTCGAAGGGAGGTATGTGGTAGGAGGCGGTCTCTCAAGTAACCAGGACCCGTGCCATGGAGCGCTTTAAAGATGGTGACTAACACCTTGAAGCACACCAGGAAGACCACAGGCAGCCAGTGCAGCTCGCGCAGGAGAGGTGTTACATGAGAGTAACGAGAGACTCCCAAAATCCCCTGCGCGGCCTCATTCTGCACTAGCTGGAGTCTCCGGGTGCACCTCAAGGGGAGCCCCATGTAGAGGGCGTTACAGTAGTCCAGGCGGGAAATAACGAATAAATAAATAAATTCACTTTAATCATGTGGGATAGGTAGAAACTATGGAAGGCATGTAGTCTCAGATACTGGGCCATGTGCCATAAAAAACATTATAGGTAATAACCAGTTTATTCAATTGAGCTCAGATGTCTACTGGTAACCAGTGGAATTCATGGAGCAGAAGTGTTACATGGGCATGACAATGTAACAAATTTAATAAAATGAAAATGAAATGAAATGTCCAAAGCTCTCTATGCTGCTACCAGCACAAACTTTTAAATAGATTTCAGAAGCAGCTCTATGTAAAGTGTATCCTGCTATGCTTTCTTACTATCAATGAGATCTGGCAAAGCAGAGGAATGTTCCATGCTGGCTTAATGTGTCTAAAATGCCATTTACAATCCCACTGGAGTTGATCCATCATACAAGCCTCATTCTACTTTATATTTTGGGCCAACACCTGAAGTCAAGTCATATATGCAGTTACGGATTGGTCTTTCCATTGTAATGGATTGGTTTTCTTTAATGCAATGGTTTGCCATGGCAGATTTGACACAATCTTCAGATATAAAAAGGTTTTGGACAAACTCACTATAATTATCCAGCAAAGAGTTTTCGTGAAGCAGCAAGGGAATAATTCATTTAGCAGTAGAGCCTGAAACTGACTGATAAGGAATCAAATTTTAAAGTAGTCTTCAGGACAAAGACACATGATTTCATTGAGCCAAATGAGCAGATTCCTGGCCAATAGTGATGACAAATTTCTCATACTGTGGCAGGATATTTAGAGCTTAAAATTGCAGCCTGTATTTGCAATTGTGCCAGCTGAGCTTTCAGTTGTTCATTTTAAGCTAGTAACTGTTCCATACTAGGTAATGCTGTTAAGGGAGTGACCCCTTTTATGTAGGTTGGCAAACAAACTGTCCTGTGCCAACAATTACAAGTGTTTCTGCAGCAGACAGTTGATTACTTGACTTCCTCCAGAGTTGCCAGCTCTTCCTCCAACAGTTTTTGTCCTTTCTGCGCTTCATCTGCAACTATCTTACAGTACCTTGACTCCTTAGATGCGTGGTTATAGTCTGTTATGTCCTGCTTCTCGCATTCACAATCTGACCTCTTGGAAGTACCCATAGCAGGTTTTCTATCAAGGAAGAAACCTGGAGGATAGTAGGAGAGGTGCATTCATTTCTTTCTTTACTATTTCCATTTCTTCATAAACTCAAGTCACCTTTTCACATGACAGAGCTTCAATAGCAATGAGAGATTTTGATACGTAGAAGGTAGAAAAGGTAGAATAAAAATAGAAGAGAGGTTGATGAAGAAAAAGAGGCACAGAAAAGAGTGCCTCTTGACCTGGTGGATTAGAAGAGACAGTGCCATCTGAAAGAAAGAGAGAGAGTTCTGGAATCATTATCCTTTGCAAGCTCTAGCTAATAGCATCCAGACTTAAAGAATAGGGATAGTGTGTGTGTGTGCAATTATTCTTATTATTCTGATTTTGAAGCAAGAGCTTCTGATCATCACAAAGTTGGAGTGGTGAGCAGAAATATCTTCCTTCCATTGAGTTAGGAAGGAATATTTCCTGGGTACATAGTACATAGGAAGGGATTATTATCGACGATGGTAAGGAAGATAATATAGGAGTTAAAAGTCAGAGGTATCAACAATCACCCATTTTCAAAACCAAGAAACCAAAGCAAAAAGATGGGGTGGATGGCTAGGAATATCCATAAAAATATATCCTATATCCTATAAAAATATCCTATGAAAAATAGGAATTGGAACTTCATGTTGACATCAAACCACAACAAGCAAACATATTTTGACCATGTCTTTAATGTCAGAAGTGAAGTAGCCTAGTTTACCTTCCTTTAGACAGAATTCTAAAACATAGATTTTACCCAGGGATGGGTTTCTACAGGAACTGCTACTGGTTCACTCATGTGTGCACCGTGTGCATGTGCTGGCACGCATGCGCAGTGCGATTAAAATTGTTCTGTGTATGCCCAGAACCAAAAAACAAGATGGCAGCACCTATGGCGTCACTGGGAGAACCAGTTCGGGGGTGTGGCAGGCTCAGATTGCTGCCATTTCCAGTGACCCAGGCCACCAAACCACTACCGTTTTGGCTGAACCAGTCTATCAGCCTTCGCTAGTTCTGCTTAGCTGCCATGGCAACGGGGAGGGTGGGGGGCGTTGGGATACAATTGTTCTGCTGGTGGACGATGTTGACGGCTGGTGTTATCTCTCGGCTAACGTTCCCGCATTCCATGCTTGTGATGACCTGCCCACCTGATGGTGGAGAAGAAAGTATATTGGACAATGCTAAGGGAGGGGGGGGGGTTGGGGATTGGGATGGGCTTAAGCTTAATACTCTATGTTCGCGCCTAAACTATTCACTCTCTGCTTTACCTGGTCTGTTCACTGTCGTTACTTAGTAAAAGTAGCCTTATTCATTTCAAACAATGTTTAAGCGTGGTCTTTCTTAGGTACTCGAAGAAACAGGCCTGACACAGTCCAAACCAGTAGGAACCCACCACTGGTATCACCACAGACAAAGCCCTGTTCCTTCTATTCTTTAATTATGATTCCCAGAAAACAGAACATATTTAAGGTCATAGTAGAAAAAGAGACTATTATGTTTCTGGTATCTACTTTCATCTATTCTTTGACTATACTGTTGTTAGACACAATTACATGGGTTAGACATGCATGTCATAAACATATGCATCACAAAAACACATTTATTTATTCAATTTATATGATTGCCAAGCTTGGAGTGTGACTTTAGGTGGCTGAAGAAGCCTGAATATTTCACCTAGGTTAATTAAGTAATTTAAAGTGCAAAGTAAAAAGCAATGGATAAAGTGCAAAGTAAAAAGCAATGGATAAAGTGCAAAGTAAAAAGCAATGGATAAAAACCAATTATCTTTAATAATAATAATAATAATAATAGCCAAATTTATTGACCGCTCCCTCTCCCCACAGGGACTCGGGGCGGTGCACAGGGGAAATAAAAACAATAAATATACAACATACATAACAAAATTAAAACAGATTAAATTAATTCCTGTGCTAAAATCCCATTAACTAAAAATCCCCATACATTTAAAAACCCATAGAGAGAGAGACTACCCTAGGCCGGCCAGGCGGAAAAGATGAGTCTTCAATTTCAAGCGGAAGGAGCGGAGGTCCGTGGTCGTTCTAATATCGGGGGGAAGGTCGTTCCAGAGGGCCGGGCCCACCACAGAGAGAGCCCTTCCCCTGGGCGTCGCCCGCTGACAAAGTCTAGTGGACGGCACCCGGAGAAGTCCCTCTCTGTGGGAGCGAATCGGCCGCGAGGATGTGTGAGGCAGGATCCGATCCTGCAGGTAGCTAGGTCCCGAGCCATGGAGCGCTTTAAAGATGATAGTTAACACCTTGAAGCGCACCCGGAAGACGACAGGCAGCCAGTGCAGCTCGCGCAAGAGCGGTGTAATGTGGGTAAACCTAGTGGTTCCCATGATTGCTCGCGCGGCTGCATTCTGAACTAACTGAAGCCTCCGGGTGCACTTCAAGGGGAGCCCCATGTAGAGGGAGTTACATTGCTTTGTTTTTTTAACAATTTAATATTGAGAGTGGGGGCAAAATGACTCAATTTAACAAATATAAATGGTCAAAAAAGCAATGAATTAAAGATAATTTGAGCTTGTCAGCTGGAGAGTTGACAGCACAGGTTCGAGATCCAAACTCCATGCAATGGAGTGAGTTCCCATTATTTGCCCCAGATCCTGCCTATTTAGCAGTTTGAAAACATGTAAAACATCTTTATTTAACAACCCCCAAATCTCTTGCAGCGTGGAGTCTGGGAAACTGAATGGAGTTAGCAGAGTGTTTTAATGGCTGGATGCCCTTCCTGTCGCCAATGCGGAATTTTGTTCAGCAGATATATTCTCAGGGTGCCCAGAGAGAGAAACATCTGCCTCTACCTAACATTGAACTCACAGCCTTCTGATTGTGAAGTGAGAGCTCCCTTTCTAGGCCACCACACCACTCCAGCTTATGCATGTAAATGCAAGTAGATTACTAGGTATCACTTCAATGGGAAGGTAGCAATGTTCCATATGCTTTTGGCCACAGGAGCACGGAAATTCTCTTTGGACAATGCTGGCTCCCTCAGTCAAGACACATAGATGAGCACTGTGCCCTAAAGTCAGAAATGACTGATAGGAAATTTTTTTACCTTTAATATTAGATGTAGACAAGAATAGCTTTTAAAAGTATGTATTGAAAATCTTGTTTTCTCCTTTGGAACCCATTTTGAAACTTAAGTTGAAACTTAAGCTTGTGTGATCCTGGTTTTTAGGGGGGGGAAACCTACAGCTACAATACTAAGTTTTCAGTCCTTGCTAATTGATTTGTTAACAGTGACACCAATAAAACCTGCAAGGCTGATATCTGTTCCACTAGGTCAGGCATGTCCAAAGTCTGGCCCGCGGGCCATTTGCGGCCCGGGGGTCGGTTTAATACGGCCCTCCAACAGCCCTCCCTGCTCTGTATAAATGTGGCCCTCCCTTCCTCCCTCTGTCTCTGGGGCTGTGTGGTTGGGAGGGAGGTGGACGGAGGTTACGGACGCCTCCTCCCACAGCGAGCGAGGGAGCAGGCGGGGTGAGCACCCAAGGCTACCGTCATCTTAAGCACCACCGAGGCTGTCGCCCGGCAGGGGCGTCAGGCAGGGAAGCCGGTCGCGCCTCCATCGCTGCATGTTCTGGGGCTACGAAGCTGGGAGGGAGGTGAACACGCAGCCCCAGAACGTCCGCTTGGCGCGTTCACCTTCCTCCCAGCCACGCAGCCCCAGAACGTGCAGCTCCCGCCGCACAAGGTCGCCCGGCAGGGGCGTCAGGCAGGGAAGATGGACGTGTGGCCTCAGAACGTAAGCCGTGGTGCCTGCCGGAGGGAGCCGTGATGGAGACGTGACCGGCTTCCTTGCCTGACGCCCCTGCCGGGCAACAGCCTCGGTGGTGCTTAAGATGATGGTAGCCTTGGGTGCTCACCCCGCCTGCTCCCTTGCCCGCTGCGAGTGGCGAGGGAGTGACTGACAGACACAGAGAGAGACAGAAGGGGAGGGAGGGAAAGACAGAGAGACAGACAGAGACAGAGAGAAAGAGAGGGAGGGAGAGAGACGGAGAGAGACACAGATAGAGAATGAATCGGAATCGGATTGAATCAGAGAGAGATGGGGAAAGAGGGAGAGACAGACATACAGAGAGAGGGAGGGAGGGAGAGAATCAGAGAGGGTGACACACACAGAGACAGGGAGAGACAGAGAGAGGGAGGGAGAAACAGATAGATAGAGACTGATTAAGTGAGTGAGAGACAGACAGACAGACACACACACAGAGTGACAGAGAGAAAGAGAGAAAGAAAGAGAGACAGAAAGAAAGAGAGAGAGAGAGAAAGAAAGAGAGAGAAATGGAGAGAGAGAAGAAGAAAGAGAGAGAAAGAGAGAGAGAGAGTGAGAGAAAGGGAGACAGAAAGAAAGAGAAAAAGAGAGAGAGAGAAAGAAAGTGAGAAAGAGCGAGAGAAATGGAGAGAGAGAGAGAGGAAGAAAGAGAGAGAGAGAAAGAAAGAAAGAGGGACAGAAAGAAAGAGAGACAGAAAGAAAGAGAAAAAGAGAGAGAGAGAAAGAAAGAGAGAAAGAGCGAGAGAAATGGAGAGAGAGAGAGGAAGAAAGAGAGAAAGAGAGAAAGAGGTATTTGCATTTAATTGTAATGGTTCAAAGAATGTTCGGAAAAATGTTCGGCCCTCCACCATGTTCACTTCATCCAATCTGGCCCTCTTTGAAAAAAGTTTGGACACCACTGCACTAGGTAAATCAGACCAAGAAATCAATTCCACAGAAACACTGAAACTATTTTTACCAAGTTTAGCATTAATAACAAAATCTTGCAAGACTAATTGTTCCTCCTTCTTTGAATTTAGTGAATTAGGGAGTCTGCCTGAGCTAATTCCAAATATTATTTGCCTGTTATGGACTTAAATGTTTCACAAACCCTTCCCCTATCCCTCCTCATATTGCTTTGGTGATATATCTTGC
This sequence comes from Rhabdophis nuchalis, assembly GCA_039707465.1. NCBI lineage: Eukaryota > Metazoa > Chordata > Lepidosauria > Squamata > Natricidae > Rhabdophis > Rhabdophis nuchalis. The sequence goes on from CM077643.1 coordinate 67,147,927, forward strand.
ATATTTTGTTCAAAATCAGCTTCTTTATTTGTGACACTTATGAATCCAATTCCTGTCTGTAGTATTTGTATGACACCACAATCCTTCCACCAATGTTAAATGAGACAAATCCAGATTCTTTTTTCTTGGTTTGAAGATCTAGACCAGGGGTATCAAACTCACATCGTAACGGCGGCATCACATGATATATCATGACTTTTCCTCCTTCACTAAACAGGGAGTGGGCATGGCCAGCGCATGACACATCCAGCCTGCGGGCCATGAGTTTGACATCTCTGATCTAGACCAACAAGAGTTAAAAAATGTGAAAAAGACAATTGGAATCCAGAACTAGTCAATATGTCAAATCTAGAATGGCTGTAGTATTTCTGTATTTTTCTTTCCTATCATCATAATAATAATAATAATAATAATAATAATAATAATAATAATAATAATAATAATAATAATAATAATAATAATAATAATAATAATAATAATAATAATAATTTTTTAAATTTATATCCCGCTCTCTCTCCCCGAAGGGACTCGAGGCAGGGCACAGGAAAATTAAAAACAAATTATAACAACAAAGTACAAAGTTAAAATCAAATTAAACTTACTCTGCGCTAAAACCTCTATAAAAATAAAACTAACCCTAAAAAAACCCCTTAACCCCTATCACATCTACTAAATAAAAAAATCTGGGTAAATACATTGCATTGTCTTTCTTAGCCTACACATTTGAATTCGGAGAACTATAACTGTAAATATAGGTCTACTATAGTTACCAACTACTACTTGATACCCAGAACTCACCTGGAAAACTGATAAGGACCAACTGTGAATCAATAAGTTCATTTTTCATAGAAAGTTTTAAGAATTGCATCTTGGGAGAATTGCTTGGCAGAAATCAAACATGATCATAGGGGAATTAGAGAGTACACTAGTGGTTTCAGTGAATTTTTTTTAATTGTAAACTATTTAAAAACACTAATATAGACTGAATTATCTCTGATATCTAGTTAGAAAATAATTTACCAGCTGGTGTTGGATTGCAAACATGCTGTTATTTAAAAACATACTCATCTGAAGCTGATAACAAAGAAATCAATAGAGATAAAAGGCCTAACTTTGCATGGGCACTACAATCTCAGTTGCATCATTAGAAAAAGAAGCAGTGTCTAAAAACAGCTAATTGGTTTCATATGTATTCCATTTTCTTACTTCCTCTGCTGTCCATAAAAATAGGACTTGCTTCTTCTTTTCTTAGAGTCAGCATTAGCATAAACTTTCATGTGGATGAAAGATTGCTTTCACTTTTGTATTTGGCTGTCACTTTTGTATTAGGAGAATATTTTAAATAACAAATGACCTGCAATTTAGTAAAATGCTGAGAAATTAAAGTATTTATGGCGCTACAGTGAATTGATTGATTAACTTATCAAAGCACAAAATCAGTTACTAAATGTGTAGATGCACCAGGGATCGGACGAGACTGCCTGTATAGGTAGGAATTCTTTTGATGTTTTCTTTTCAGTTTAGTATTTATTTTAGCAATTAATTTAGCAATTCCACTATTGCTTAGAATTGTCTTACTGGATGAAATAATATTTATTGAAGGAATTAACATTACTGTAATGGATTTTTCAGAAGCTAGTAAGAAACTGAATGAATGAAGTCTTTAGGGTCTTCTCCATTATTTTCCTAGCTCTCACTGTAAAAATGAATATGCTGGAAAGTACATTTTTAAACATGCCATAATGGTTTTTTTATTGTTTACAAGCTCTTTGAATAAATGAAGCTGTATATGGACTCTGACAGGTGCTATATGAAACAGGAGATAAGTAATATCTTCCTTCTGAGAGAGTGAATTGGTGAGACAAGGGTCTATTTTTTAAAGTAAACAAATGACCATAAATGTAAGAGCTTCCTTAACCTGCAATCAAAACCTTTCCAAATGGCTGTGATATGGCTGTTGTGGTATGACAAAAAATAAAATAAAATAAATCTGCATTCAAAAGTCTATGTGGCGTGATTGTACAGAGGATGGAAGAGGATGAGCAAGATGGACTGTAATCATGCATGCACAATATCATCAAATCAGCTTGTACATGGCGCACTATACTAGCAGATAAAAACAAAATCCTGAGAGGATTCAGAGATTTGGAATTTTTGGTAGAATAGGGTATATGCCCACAAATATACACGGTATTTACAAAAAAAAAGATAAAAGTTCTCCTTTGCCTTTTCCCAAGGCCATCTTATTGGTAACAATAGGTTTTGCAATGAATTCTATTTTTTTAGTGAAAAAAGTAAAATGGCCTGCCATTTTGAAGCTGGAGACCATTGCTGTAAATGGTTGCCTGCATGAATGAAATAGAAATAGAGAGATGAGAGTTTCATTGCCGAATAAGCAAATATAGGTCTAGCACTATGTTAGTAGGACCAATTCACAATCTCTTAACATATTTATTCAATTACTTAAAAACGTTTGTATAGCCACCCGTCAAAACCAACTCTGGATGGCTTACAACCACATCCCCACTTTGCGGCTCAAACTGTCTTTGTCCATTAATCTCTGCAGGCAAAGACTCTGGCTGAGCTTCATTACAGTAAGCTCCTGTTCTTTAATATGCCCTTTTATTCCAGTAAGAGAAATACTTTGGGATCAATGGCAATTAGTCTTGATGGCAGTGACTTTCTCAGCTGAGAGACTAGTGGGCTTCCTGGTTGTGAGAACCATGAGAACAAACTGCTGGATTAAATGGGCCTGGGATCCAATCTAGCAGAGCACTAAGTATGTTCTTACAGACACACCAAGAATCTAGCTACTTCTGTTGTACCAAGTTCCTTCTGAAAAAATAGATTTCTTGACTCTGCAATTTTGCCATTTGTAGTACAAGCGGGACTCCCAAGTCTCTACGGATGATTCAGAGCCTCTAAGCTGCCTTTGTACAATGCCCATATCTCATGCCCATAATAAGCGCCCTGAGTCACTTTTGGTGAGATGGGTGCGGTGTATAAATGTGAATAAAATAAAATAAATAAATAAATTGCTAAAACAATGTTTTCCTGCCACTCAGAGGCAGGAAATTCATCAAAACTGTGCTGTTGGTCCTTCCTTAAGCTAAGTATGGCAGCAAGGACTCTCTCAGTCTCTCCAAATTAAAAAAAAAGAAAAAAACAACTATTGAACATTTTGTCCTGCCCATTTTCTAACCTTTCCTACTATGGTTCTCATCTTCTGTTCTATAAATGAACAATAGGCTATTGAGATGTTTATATTTACTGTAATGCTCAGTAATGCCTAGGGAGGTTATTTTTGTGTCCTCTTCTCCTCCTCCTTGTTCTCCTTGAATCTCCGTGGTCATCCATTAAAACTAAATTCCAGGAGATTCATGTTCTACAGATAGTCCTAAAATAATTACCATGGGATTCACGGCTAGCAACTGAGGTGACTTTAAAAGGGGATGGGACATACTTATGCCAAATCACTCTATCAAAGGCTGTAAGTTTTGATAGTTGTTTTCATTTCCTGAAGACCTCACTAGATATTGAAAAGAGTGGAAAGCCATTATTGTCTCCAATCCCAAATGCATCCAGGCAGCCATTGGATGAGGTTGCCTTATTGTCTAACTCAGGTCTGTCAAACTGGCGGTCAGTGGGCTGGATGTGTCACCCACAGACCATGCCCACCCTGGCTCCGCAAAGGCAAAAAACATTGTGATACATCATGATGCATCACATGACATGATCAAGTTTGACACCCATGGTCTAGGTCAACAAGATTCTGACGAATGCTTGGAAGATGTGGGGTGAAAACAACAACTGCAGCAGCTCTTGTGGGGGGTTATCACTATGACTTTGCTACCACATAACCTCATTTACACTGATATAAAAACTTCTATCAATTTTTGTGACAACAATCCATACAAAAATAATATTCTTCAACAAAGGAGCCCCTACACACATCTCTCCCCTTTCCACTCTGCTAACAGACTATTAATTATCATGTCAGATCAGGAAAAGCTGTAGACAGGGTGTTATGGTGTGACAAATAAAAGAACATGGAAGGTGATAGGGAAATGGGGACATGACATGTGAAAACTCAAAGGCGCTATAACAGCCTAAACTTCTGCCTTTCCCTGAGGTCCTAATCACTCAGTATTATCCATGGCTCAGGGTTGCATTTTGTATGCAGTGTGTAAGCCTCTTGGAATATTAGTTATCATTTATCTTAGTTCCCAACAATAAATTCAAATTTTCCTGCCCATGTATTTCATTAACATAATGCAATGAAAGAAATGTGGTTTCCTTGTTAGTAAAGGAAGTCAAATGGTTTAATATCTTAACCCTATTAAATTCCATTTATGCCTATAAAGTTTGGATCATTCAGTAGGCATTTTATTTAATATTTGGAATTAAGTTTGGAATTGGTTTAATTAATTTACAGTGACAGAAATAATTATAACGCTGTCCCAATAAAACTATATAACTGTGAACTCCTACATCAAAATACAGTTGGTTTAATTGTGAGCAGGAGCTAAATTAATGGGTCAGAGGTCTCATATTCATTTGTTTGGATGAGATCATGGAATATTTAAATGTCCCTGTTGCAATTAATTTATTTGCTTGTAGAAAAATATTTTAAAATAATTTGAAGTGGTTTACAATCATGTTTTAAAAAGAGAAAGAAATAAAAGAATGCAAGAATGAATGTAAAATATAAACATTAATATGAAATGGGTGACGATCACCACACTGATTTTTCCATGCTTTGTTGTAGTCGCTCAGCCACTTAATCCTCCAGGGAAAGACTGAAGGCAAATGAGGTCCAGGCAGAAGAAGAACACCGTGGCTTTAAAATCTAAGGGATTGGGGAGAGGTGTGGCCTGAATCTCAGCAACTGGATGTGTTCTTCAGAGAGCTCTCCGAACAACTGTCAGATTCTCTGCTGTGTTGAGGGGGTGTTTAACCATAGCTGTCCTGTGGGGACAGTGAAGAGGGGGCACAAGTGGGTGTGGTTGGGGATCCCGCAATTCCCCTAAAACGTCTGCAATTGCTTGCAATTGCCTACAGACTCAAAGCAGGAAAGTAAGGCATTATGAGCGACTACAACAAAGCATGGAAAAATCAGTGAGGTGATCATCTGGGTGAGATAATAAGATTGGTTGAAAGTACAATATTCCTGTAAATTAACTTTAACCTCCCATTGAGGTTTTAAGGAAAGAGTGGCAGGAGACAGGGCAGGGGAGTGAGCATTAGAAAGCTCTCCCACTCTTGGGCCAGCAGTGAACAGACAAATCCATTAGCAAGACAAAGGGAACGGTAAATCTTGAGACCTGCTTAAGTGTTAGAAAGCAAATTGGAATCTTTTGGTTTTTGACTTTTACTCTGCACTTTTGATTCTCTTGATAACTTTTGACAATCTCTATGATTTGCTTTTGAAGCCATGAATTTAAAAGATAAATACATTATAATGGGCTACTGAGAATGCCTTTCTGACAGCACATTTTCCCCTTTTATCTGGAAAAAGACATTAAGGTGTGTAACACTAAAGGAGGACAACTATTATAAGGTGAGAAAACAAATAGATCTGGAAAGATGGAAAAACCTACAATTATCATTGATGGGAAGAATAGCAATAGTAAATTGAATATATTACCAAGATTGCTATACCTATTCCAAATAATACCAATAAAATTAGAGAAAAAATACTTTGAAAGTAAAATAGTGGGGAAATATACATGGCAGGGTGAAAAAACAAAAATTAATATAAAAATGTTGCAAAATGCAAGAGTTCGAGGTGGATTTGGATTACCAAACTGGGAATTGTATTATCAAGCAGCGGGACTAGCTTGGATGAAAGAATGAACCTTATTGAGAAATACAAGATTATTGGCAGTGGAGGATCATGATTTGCAACTGGGTTGGCATGCTTTTTTGTGGTATGGTAAAAGTAAGGCACATGGCTATTTTCAAAGACATTATGTAAGGAATGGATTGTTAACAATATGAGAAAGAGTGAAAAGGAAACACTATTTAGAAATACCAATATGGCTTTCAACAATGGAAGCATTGACATATCCAAATATTAGTAGCATGAAAATATTATTAGATACAAAGATATCTTAACAGAAAGGGGGAAACTAAAATAAAAACAAGAATTAGAAAAACAAGGGATTGATATAGGATGGTTTTCACAATTGCAAATACAATCAATATATTAAAAAGATAAAAGGGAATATGGTTTTAACTTAGGAAGTTTGGAGTTGGATAAAATACTTATGGGAATGGAAGAAAGAATAATTAAGAAACTATATAGCTACCTATTAAGAACTAGGCTAGAAGAAGAAGTGGTTAAAGATACAATGTTAACTTGGGCAAAGAATTTGGGCCACACAATTGAGCTAGAAGGCAACAACTATGGAAAAGGAACAATAAATTAACCATGTTGACAGCTTACAAAGAAAACTTATACAAAATGTTTTATAGATGGCACGTCATCAGGAAAACTAGCAAAGATGTTTAAAGACAAATCAGCAAAATGTTGGAAGTGTCAACAAGCAATAGGATATCACATATTATCATATGTGGTGGACATGTGCAGAAACAAGGAAATATTGTTCTAAGATAAGAGTATGGTTAAAGGAAATGTTACAAGAAATAGAATTTAGACCAGATATATTTTTCCTAGGTATTATCCCAGAGAAATTCAAGAAAGAGGATACTTATTTGATTATATGTGTAACTACAACAGCAACAATTGTATTTGCTGAAAATTGGAAATATATATATATATATATATATATATATATATGTGTGTGTGTGTGTGTGTGTGTGTGTGTGTGTGTGTGTGTGTGTTAGCTTTATGAGCTGATCAATAAATTAAATTAGAAGAGACCAGGATAGATCTATTTCGAGCTTATTAGCTCTCATCAGCTGGCCATACCCCTTACTGGGATTCGAACCGGGGCTTTGTTGCATGCTAAGCAAGTAGCCTAGCACTGTAGCCAAGCCGGTTCTCCTTATTGCATCAGCTTAGACAGGGTATATTAGTATAGGTAATTGTTTCACAACAACCTGTTATTATTATATATATATATATATAATATACAAGTATATATTCAAGAGCGAGATATAAAGGGGGGGGGGAACATAGGATAGATTAGCAAAGGTAATGGAATAAGAAATGATACCAAATTATATCTGGATTTGCAGAAATACAATCCCAAGGAAACATAAACTGAGATATAAACAATACAACAATAGAAAAGAAAGGGAGAGAGAAGGAGAGATTGAAAGAAAGACAAGGGAAAGAAGAAAGAGATAAGGAGAGGAGGATGGAAGGGAGAGGAAGAGAAGAAGAAAGGGTAGGAAGGGGAAGAGGAAGAGTAGGAGTAGGAAAAAGGTAAGGGAAAAAGGAAGGGGGAAGGAGAGGAGGAAGGAAGAAAATAGAGAAGGGAGGGAGGGAGAAAAGAAAGGGAAAACAAGGTGGTGTTACAACAGGAAGAAGAGATGGTAAAGCAATGCAAACTGTATATTATAACTAGTTTGGACAAAACTCAGTACCACTTTTTCATGTGGCTGTTGACAAAAATAGGATTGCTCCTTCCCTGGAGCGCCTTCTTTGCTACAACTATTGATTGTAAAACGTGTTTTCTCTTTGGGTCTTGAACTTTTTTTTTTTTGCAATCCTGATTTGAACTTTCTCTTCTCTCCTGAACTGCTTCACCAGCCCCACCCAAAAAACGCCATCTTAGTGACACTGACTTTAACAGCTTACCATGGCACAAAAATCAGAACTGGCAGGTTTGGAACAAAGAATGACATCTATGGAGAATGTGTTAAAAGCTTTGGTGCAAGAAATTAAGGCTTTGAGAGAAGATCGTACCAGCTTAAAACAGGATATTCAGGAAACACGGAAGCAAGTGCTGGAAAACACACAGAAGACTGAGGAGCTGCAAGGGGGGCTGGCTGAGGCAAAGGGAGAGCTTAAAAATGTTAATAGTGAGATTGGAGAATTAAATGGGCATATGTCTAGGATGGATTTTGAAAGGATGTTATATTTTTTAAGATTTCAGAACATTTCTGAAGAGCCTGGTGAATGTCTTCCTGAGCTCATGAGCACAATTTTAGCAGATTATTTAAATAAACCCAAAGATGAGATCAGGAACTCTGCATATGCCAGGATAAATGAGGTACCCAGAGAGATACATATTAAATTTGTTAGGAGGTCAACCAGGGAGGGAATTTTGAAGGCGCAGAGAGATGGTCCGTTAATTTACCAGCAAAAAGTAGTCGCTATCTTGAAGCAGATCCCAAAAAAAATTAGAGACATGAGAAGGAAATTTTCCTTCTTATCCAAAAAATTGTATGACCACGGGATTTGGTTCAAGTGGGCGATGCCTGAAGGAATGTTGGTGTTCTGGGAAGGAGGAAGAATAAGGATTAAAACAATTGCTGAGGCGGAAGCCTTTCTTAAAAAACATTCCTCTGTCCTGGGGGAAGATCCAGGGGGAGCCGCTGGGGGCCTGGAGGGAGAGACAGAAGGCACAATTGCCAAGAGACTTAGATTAAAAAAAAATAACTTTGCTTTGACTTTTGATTAATATTGTATAACATCTGTATCTGGATTTTTGCAAATGGATGACAGCATAGAATTGAGAATTTAGAAGTATGTACTTGTTTTCACCTCGTAGTATTTATGAAAAATGTTTTTCTTTAACGATTTATTATGAAGCCCTGGAAGGGCCAATGACTCCGACGCGAAAGTTCTCAAAATTTCTTTTGTATCCCTTACCCTACCCGATGGAAAAATTGTAAAAACCAATAAAACTTTTTCAATTAAAAAAAAAAAAAAAGGATTGCCAACATGATTGCCAACCAGAGGTGGGTTGCTGCTGGTTTGGCCCAGATCGTCTAAACTGGTAGTTGTGGTGGCGGGAGGCTCTGCCCATCCACCTGGACATTTCTGTGAATGCGCATAAGCTTCGTGCGAGCGCAGGAGTGCACCCGAACCAATGGAATAAAAAGTAACAACCCACGTCTGTCGCCAACGTCCGATGATGGATATGGCACGAGAAGAAGAAAAGCAAGATTGTCCCTACTAGTAAAGTCTCTCATTTTTTTAGATGACATTCACAGATGTATTTTTAGATGTTAAAAGCTTACTTCTGAGTGCATTAATCAGTTCTCCCTATGTAATTTCATCTTAATTGTAGCTTTTTACTACACAACCAGTCCTTTTATTGCAAGCTAATTGTTTCATCAATATTTTTTTTAAAAGAGGTAGGGTTAAATAATTCTGCCTCAATTCATGTAATTATACTGTTCCTGAATTGTGGTGGCCTCTTTTTTTTTCCAATGCCAGGAAATATATGCATAATCTAGGATATTTCACAACTGTACATATGAGAAAATTTAGGATTATGCATAGCATAGTCTATCCTGAGATACTCTATGCTATATTTAAATTGTAGATATAAATAAACATTTTACCCACTTAACTTTTCTATGAAACTGCTTAGGAATCAGGTCAATAATGTGCATTTTAGGTAACAACTGTGAACATCAACTTTATTGTGCTGCGTATATCACTGTGGGAGAATTGCATTATTTAAGAGCAATTTTAGTGTTTTAACAAGAATCAATGTGCACAGACATAAAACCGAGACATGTACCATTGTAATTCAGAAAGTTATGAGTTGAAATAGAAATAAAAATAAAAAATAAACCCTTGGCTTTAGAGTGCATTAAAAAAGTAAATTAAAGCAACACAGACAAAACTTACTGTGAATGTTTGGAACAACTTGATTATTGCTAGTTGATTGAGAAGGAAACTGTAGTGCTGTGAATGGACACAGTGGATTAAGATAAAATATCTGAGAGCATATAGAGCAGAGGTTCCCAAACTTGGCCACTTGAAGACTTGTGGACTTCAACTCCCAGAATTCTCCAGCCAGCAGAGCTGGCCAAGTTTGGAAACCTCTGATATAGAACAAAGGAATACCTTCCAATACTGAGAACAAACCCTTGGACAGGTTTTATCACTTTAGATGAATAGCGTAATTTTATGCCTTACTACTCAGAAGTAAATGTCATGAAGTAAATTGAGTAGACTGAAATTCATGTGCATAGGTTTTTAGCCATCCTAGAGAAAAATCTTAAAGGCCGAAGTATGGAATTTCCAAGTGAAAACAGAATTGGTGACACCATTTTTTTTTACAGAAACAACCACAAATAAATAAATAAATCTATCCATCAATTTGAGGCCATTCTGGACACCTTGAAGAGATGGGTAATTGAAAGGGGGAAACTAACTAAGCCCAAGTTAGCTCACAAAGACATATTCCTAATACCACTTCTCCAATGAGAAATTGGGTGGGGAAAAATATTGCCCCATTCCTCCTAGAAGTGTTACTCCTTATAGATGTGCCACTAGATATTTTTGTTATATCTGTAAAAATATGGATGACCACTTAGGGCCCTCAGGATGGAACAATATTATTTAGCTATAAAGACACATCATAGTATACACAGAATTTGAATATAAAAATTCACAACTAAATTACCAAAGATACAAACTCAGCTCATAAATCCTTATTACCCTTACTATTTACCCAACCAGATCTACTTATGTGTCTCTCAATTACATTATTATATTCAAAAAAGAGGGCACTTCATATGCAATATTTGCATTCAGATCACACATAAACATGTTCTAAGATATGTGTCACAGTGAACCATTTCTCTTGGATCTGGGACAAAATTGTCGCAGCCAATGGCAAACTTGCTGGGGCCAACTTGTTGCGAGACAACTCAGCATAACCAACTTACCATGGAACAACTTGCCACAGGACAAGAATTACACTAATATCAAAGAAATGGTGGAATGGAATCATTAAAGAAAGGTTGCCAAAGGAGGGACAAAATGAAATGTAAATGACAAAAATTAAAATACTTAAAACATTTTTTTATATAATTGCATTGAATTGTTGAATTGTCCTGTGGTGAATTGGCCGAAGCAAGTTGTCCTGTGGCGAGGTGGCTATGGTAAATTGGCCATGGTGAGTTGTACCATTCTGATTTCTCTTACACATTACATAATAAGATAATAATCTAATTCTGTGATATACTACTGGCACTCAGATAATATGTGTCCTGTATGCTTAGCCTCTGGAACACCACAAATATACATACATTCATGATAGCCTCAGTTAAACCTTCCCTATATAACAGTTGTAGCTAGTTGTTCAAATCTTTTAGAAAAATAAACACTCTTCTAAAATATTTGAACATTTTGGTAATTACATATTTTTCAATTTGAAAAATACCTTTTGTAACAGTTCATTCATCTTAGCATACTAAGAGTAGTTTGGAGTTCTATAAAAATTGTAGGCCAAGGGTTTTTTAAACATGTCCCCATACTCAGTTATTACTGTATTGTGTTAGTTGTTCTGTCCAGGAGGAATCTAACTGAATCTAAAACACTCCTGGGATTCAACCTATTTCCATAGAAGAATTCTTTTTTTTTTTTTTACAAAAAAGCATTTTAACATAGCATTTTAATAAAATGTACCATTTTACTCTACTTCCATATCACTATTTATCTTAGTCTACATTACTTTCACCTTTATATTCTGACCCTTGCTGCTCAAGTGGAAGATAGAAATTTTAAGCAAATAAATGTAATAAAGTTCAAATATAAAAAGATAAGGAGAAACATTTTAAGAATAGCAATCCAGCAAAGGAATCATGGAGCAGGTTATAAATTTGCTTTGGACAACTGTGGTAGAAAGAGTTATGAAATAAGAATTGATTTTCATATTTAGTAGAGGTTTGTGCTACAATAATATTTTCTAACTTTTCTAGGCTACTTTGGGGTGTTTGTTCCACACTTTAACACAGTACCAAAAACTGCTTTGGAATTTCTCAAAAGTCTCCTACACTCCATGAAGGATATTTTTTTTAACCTCATTCTCAGGAGTCGTTTGAATTTATCTCACTGGTACTTTAAGCTTATATTCTTTTTTAAGATGCTAGGCAGTAGCATTGTAGCTATTATTGTCTATTATACTTTTTTTTTTTAAACCACATTGATGCCTCCGGATGCCTTCACTTTTCAATCTAGCAAAAAATAGAAAAACAACAACAGTGAAAAATATTCTTTCATGCTGATTTCACTGAAATTTTAGTTGAATTTTGGAAGTCAGGACATGTTCTTCACCTTCACATAACTATGAAAACAGACTAGTTCAAAGAGAAATGGAAGAATTTCTGAAACAAATGCTCTTGCATTAAACCATATGAAAATTGGGAGAAAATAATCCGTGACGTGCAGAAGACCATGAAATGGTCTCTGTTGGTTTTGATGTGACATTACATTCCCCATAGCTCAGCTTCCTTGCTATCAATATATTGAAGGGAAAGCTGTAGTCAGATAATAGTGCTCTTTGTACATAAGCCGCCGATGATCGGAACAAGGAAAATGTTCTTGCAGGTCTGCTCACAGCAGTAATGTTTCCATGCATGAAGGGCACCCTCTCAGAGGGTGCCACAAAGAAGAGGGAGTCAAACTATTCTCCAAGGCACCTGGGGGCAGGACAAGAAGCAATGGGTGGAAACTGGTCAAGGAGAGAAGCAACTTAGAACTAAGGAGAAATTTCCTGACAGTTAGAACAATTAACCTCTGGAACAGCTTGCCTCCAGAAGTTGTGAATGCCCCAACCCTGGAAGTCTTTAAAAAGATGTTGGATAGCCATTTGTCTGAAATGGTATAAGGTTCCTGCCCACGCAGGGGGTTCGACTAGAAGACCTCCAAGGTCCCTTCCAACTCTGCTATTGTATTGTATTGTAATGGGACCCTTCAGTACTAATGATGATGGTGATGGCACAAGCAAGCCTTACTTTCATGAAGAAATAATGGGATTGTATTGTAGCCCTCTCACTCATTAGAAATAATTAAAAAATAGTCTTTAATCTTGTAATTACCACTTCACATTTTAAATAATGGATTGACAACTTGGACCTGCTCTTTAAAACTACTCAGACATTACAATTGAATCACAATCCTATGCCCTGCATACTTTCTACTTTTTATTACTTCAAGAAAAAAAATGTTCTTTGTGGCTTGGCAGACTGACACTCCAACCAATACCAGATAAACTGATTAGCGCAAACAGAAAAAACTGTTTCTGATCACATATTTTGAGGGCTGAGGTGAGAAGGTGCTATTTTTCAGGACTATCCCTGTGAAGCAGCCTTCCCATAGAGATTAGACTAGCCCCCTCTTTAAATTTATTAAAGATTAAGTCATTTCAGAGATCTTGATTTATCATTTTATGATGCCATCTTTAAACTTTATAGTATTCATATCTATGGTACTGTTTTGATTGCTTTAGTTTTGGAGGTTTATACTATGGATATTTCAATTGGTTTATATTCCTTGTATGCTGCTGACAATTTTTAATCATAGTGACATAAAAAGGTGAAAACAATAATGATTTTATTTTATTTATTTCATCAAGCATGAATCAGATAACAGAAATAAGTATAAACATGATTATGAATACGTGAAATGAATACCAAAACAAGAGAATATTTGGACAGGGACGGTAGGGATACTGGTATGCTTATGCATGCCCCTTATAGATCTGTTAGGAATGGGGTAGGGTCGACACTAGGCAGTCTAAAGTTTTGGGGGTTTGGGGAAGAAACCACAATATCAGGTAGTGCATTTCAGGCATTGACAACTCTGTTACTGAAGTCGTATTTTCTGCAATCAAGTTTGGAGTGGTTTACCATACATTTGTATCTATTATGTGCTTATTGTTGTGGTTGGCAATGCTACCCCACACATCCCTGCGTCCGATTCGCTCCCACAGAGAGGGACATCTCCCGGTGCCGTCCACTAGGCAATGCCAGCGGGCGACGCCCAGGGGAAGGGCCTTCTCTGTGGCGGGCCCAACCCTCTGGAACGACCTACCCCCTGAACTTAGAATGACCACGGACCTCCGTTCTTTCCGTCTGAAACTCAAGACCTACTTTTTCCAACAGGCCGGCCTGGCCTAACTCTACCTAGCCTTTAGCCTGACATCAAATTGTTTTAATTGTTTTTTAAGCGGAATAGTCTTAATTTATTGTAAATTTTTAGCACAGGGTTATAATTTAATTTGATTCTAAATTTGTATATTGTCTTGTTTTTTATATGCTTTTTTAATTTCCTGTGCACCGCCCCGAGTCCCTTCTTGGGAAAGGGAGCGGTATATAAATTAAATAAATCTAATAATCTAATCTATTATAGTAAGCTCTGGCACTTAGATCATTGGAGATGAGTACTCTAAGGTCCTTGACAGAGTGGGGTTTTTCTACGAGGTTATATATCTACCCAGCTTGTATTTTGTGTTCTGATTTTTTTTTTTTGCCAATGATTGGCAGGGAGCTACAATCCCCCTCCCCCCCTTTTAACATCTAAGGGCAGGAAATGGAGAAAAAAATGGCTCCTTTTGTCATTTTGGATGAAGGTTTTTTTAAAAAAAAAACAAGACAAAATATGTGTGTAAAGACAGGGAGAGGCTATTAAAATTTCAATCCTTCAGATTCATGTCTGAACAGCTATAAAACAGTAATGCTGTAATGCTACCTATCTGGATCTTAGACTATCATTTTGATAATTCCAGTCCCTTCATGATCTGAACGTAAAATTAAGAGTTCTGGTTGCTGTGATTTATTCATTGAAATGGATAGGTATTATGAATTATCTACTAATTATTAACAGTGAGAAAAGAAATGGCTAAATTTAATCGGCTTTCTCCGGTTTCATTGGCAAACTCATCTGCCAAGGTTTAATTCAGGAATCCATGAACACACTTCTGAAAATCAAGCTCCATCAAGATCAAATACAATCAGAGTAAATGTAGGTTTTAATCTCATTTTATCAGTCACGCTCTCTTGGCAATTGGTCACACTCTATTTGTAAAAATCCTTTTGATTGTAGATGGGATTTAAACAGATGATCTGTAGGGAGCTTTGTTTCCTAAGGCAATCTATAACCTTGAAATATTGTCCAGTCAGTCCTATGACTTCAGTTATTGTTTTAGAATTTTATTTCTTACTTCACATTTTCCTTTTATATGTATATATATTTATTGACCAGCTCATAAAACTGTATGTATGTATGTATGTATGTATGTATGTATGTATGTATATATGTTTGTTTTCGTAGATTTTCACGGGTATAGGTATGTAGGTTTTGGTTTATTCGGGTCTATTCCCGTGTAAAATTAGAAGTGTTTTGGCAACGTTTCGACGAGATCACACTCGTCATCATCAGGCTGGTGCCTTTGGTTTCTTGTGAGTAAATTGGCCATTAAATGAGTCCCAGCCACAAAAACTGACTGCAGACCCAGAACAACTCAGGACACCATCACCAATCATCCTCAACAATCATCAACTCCATCTACCAATCAGGATGTGACAAAACAGCCAACCAATCCGTTTAAAGCAACAGAGCCAACATTCCAACCCCCCCCCCCAACACCTTTATTTATAGAAAAACTGCCACTTTGATCCCAGTTTGCTCGCAAGAAACCAAAGGCACCAGCCTGATGATGACGAGTGTGATCTCGTCGAAACGTTGCCAAAACACTTCTAATTTTACACGGGAAAAGACCCAAATAAACCAAAACCTACATATATATATATATTTCATTGCAATAATAAAAACAAACACAATCTAAACTCAGAGATAGATGAAGAAAGAATAAAAAGTACAGGTAGTCCTTGACTTACAACAGTTCGTTTACTGCCAGTTGAAAGTTACAATGGCCCTGAAAAAAGTAACTTATAACCATTTTTCACAGTTATGACCTTTCCAGCATCCCCATGATCATGTCATCAAAATTCAGACCCTTGGGAATTTGTTCATATTTATGACCATTCTACGTCTCAAGATCATGTGATCACTTTTGGAGACTTTCTCACAAGCAAAATCACTCGGGAAGCCAGAGTCACTTAACAACCAATAATGTATCTGCTGCAGTGAATCACTTAACAACTAAAGCAAGAAAGGTCATCAAAGGGGGGAAAATTCACTTAACAACATAAATTTTGGACTCAATTGTGGTCATAAATTGAGGACTACGAGTACAAGAAAATAAAAAGTAAAAAAAAGGATAAAGGAAAAACAAATATTTAAAGAAGTGATTTCTTATTTTCATCCATAAGAGATAAGTCAAGGTAAGATAAGATATAATATGATATAAGGTATAATATGATATAAGATATAAAATAGATATGAGATAGATATAAGATACGATAGATATGATAACCTTTATTGTCTCTTTTCCATGTACACAATGGCACACTTTAAAATGAAATTCTGAAGCCCACTCTCAAACAAATGCATACATACACATACACCCACTCACACACACATCACAATCCATTATGAATATGTATTAAATAAGTTTAATAACTCTTCATCCCCTGTAAAGGTACAAATATATCTTCTTCCCATAACCCATCACTTATCTGAATGCAAACCCATAATTATTTCACATTTCAAGAGTATGATCATTCTGGTTCTACTTCCAGTTATTTGTAATTTTAAATAATCAAATGTAGGATTTTAGTTTCCAAGGAACTGTTATGTTGGACAGTAGGTAATGAGGAACAAAACTACATAAACTGGGGATGCCGAAGGGAAATAAAGGAATCCTGAAATGCGCAGCCATTTGTCTAGTTATCACTTGCCAAAAACCAAATGAAGAGACTTCTTTATTTAAGCAAAGATGTTGCTAGGTGATTCAGAGATTTTCCTATCTCAACCGCCACACAGGAATTACTGCTCTGACTCCAGCTATTTAACTCTGGCATTGAGCATGGCACACCATGTCACATTTGTTTCAGTAACAATAACTCCATGAAAACAAAGAATCGCTCCCAGAACCTGATAACTGAGCTGAAAATTGTAAGAAAGAAATTTTATAATTACTTTATCTGACATTAGGGCTATCATATCTGGGCTGCAAAAATCAAAACAACCATTATATGGAAGAAACAAAAAAGAGAAAATAATCTTTTTTTTTCAATTTAGCGATTATTCTTGCAGTTCAGATAGGGAACAAAGAATATTTAAACTGGGGCCTCCAGTGCCTAATCATTTTACCAATTTAATTCTACAGCTGTTAATTACTGAAATATTCATGTGGGCCAGCTCCTAATACTCACGTGGATCCCAATCCATTCTAGGGTTAGGGTTTTGAATGTGTGACTCAGAAAACATACTTGAAAAAAATGAGTCTATTGAAGATATCAAGAAAATCCGATATAGGTAAAGTCTATTTATATACTATGGGAGACACTAATATAATGGATTATATTTCATCAAAAAGTCTGTAGAGATTCTCAGTCATTCAGGTCATGGTTGTCCCAAAGGTGCTTTTTTTAGGAGGCAACTGGACTTTCTTGTTTTTTTCTTTGAAGACATTTCACTTCTCATCCAAGAAGCTTCTTCTGCTCTGACTGGATGATGGGGAATGGAAGGATTTATATTCCATGCAGATAGCTGGTCATTTGTAACCTTTTAGAGGGTCCTTGAAGGTTTATCTGTGTTCTCAGGGTCATCTAAGTAGTGCTCCTGGTTCCTGTAGTTTGCAATTTTTTTCTTCTGGAAATCCATTCATACTCCTACAACATTCAAAGGATGTTCATCCTAAATTGCATAGATAAAAGTCTGTAAAGATTCTCAGTTATCCAAGTCATGGTTAGCCCAAATGTGCTTTATCAGGAGGTAACTGGACTTTCTTATTTTTTCTTAGAAGACTTATGTTCCATCAAGTTGGATTTCATTCTCAGAAATAGGTAGATTTTCTCCATGATAAGCTGCCTCTAACCTGGTTCCTCATGTTTTCCAATGTCACCTCTACCTTGTTGTTGGTCATGCTGTTGTTGGGTTTTTTTTCCCCCCAAGATGGCGGCGCGCTTAGAAGCTGCGGCTTTGAGCTCCTGGTGTCACAGTAGTAGAGTTAGGCAAAAACAAGTCTATACCCGCAGGGAGTTATTAAAGATTGGATCTTCTAGTCAACTAGATATTACCAGCGACTTCCAGCAGTCTCATAATATACCGAATGACATAGTAAGACTGCCAGGCTCTCCATGGATCGTTGTTTGGCCTAGGAGGCAGCGAAGAGAGAGGAAGCAGAAGCGGGGATGCAGAGCAGGTTTGCTAGTTCGGTTACGAAAGCAGCCTCACAGACCAGCATTACCAAGCATTTTCCTAACCAACTCTAGATCCTTTGTCCACAAAACCGATGAACTAGAGCTATGGATGGCAGCGAATAAGCTCATTCGTGACTGCTGTGTGATGATCATCACAGAGACCTGGCTTCATCCACTTGTACCGGATGCGTCTGTGGAGCTAACCAACCGCACCACACACCGCTTTGACAGAAACAGCAACTCTGGTAAAAGTAAAGGTGGAGGACTGTGTATTTACACACATAATAACTGGTGTACCAACAGTAGAGTTGCTTATACACACTGCTCTGCAGACTTGGAATTCTTAACTGTCATTTGTCGGCCATTTTATTTACCTAGAGAGATTTCAGTTACAGTTATAACTGCTGTCTATATTCCACCTGATGCAAACGTTAGCACAGCACTCTCTAAGTTACATGATGCCATCGAGAGGCAGCAGCAAACTTACCTTAAGGGTGCTTTTATCGTGGCTGGGGATTTTAATCAAGCCAGTCTAAAGTCTGTTCTCCCTAAATTTGTACAGTATGTGCAGTGTACCACCAGAGGTAAGAATACTCTAGACCATATGTACTCAAACTTAAGACAGGCATATAGAGCAATCCCCCTCTCCCATCTGGATACGTCTGACCACATCTCTCTGCTGCTGTGCCCAAAGTATATTCCCCTCAGGAAAAGGATACGGCCAGTTTTGAAAACTGTCAAAATCTGGCCAGAGGGAGCACTCTGTCACTTACAGGACTGCTTTGAGACTACCAAGTGGAGTATATTTGAACACTTGGAGCTGCAAGAATTCACTGACACTGTACTCTCATACATTAAAACATGTACAGATAATGTAACAGTGAATAAACGTATCAGAGTTTACAGCAATCGTAAACCCTAGATGTCAGCAGAGGTACAATCACTGCTGAGAGCCCGAAACTCCGCTTTCAAAGCAGGAAACAAAGACAAATATAATGAAGCCAGGGCAAACTTGAGAAGAGGCATTAAGGCAGCTAAACAGGAATACAAGCAAAAGGTAGAGAAGTATCTGGAAGATAACAACTCAAGACAGGTGTGGCAGGGACTACAACACCTAACCAACTATAAGGGCAATACAAAGAAAATAGCCAATGCTGATGCCCTGCTAGTAGAGGAGCTAAATAGCTTCTTCGCCCGCTTTGAGGTTAAAAGACCAGTCTCTGTGGCTTTATCCCAAAGGCCCTCTAACATCCAGCCACTCACCCTGGATGAACATCAAATGAGAGCTGAGCTGAAGGCTGTAAATCCCAACAAAGCTGCAGGTCCAGACGGGGTGTTGGGGAAAGTGGTAAAAACCTGTGCTGACCAATTAACAGGGGTTCTGACAAGGATTTTTAATCTCTCCCTGAAACAGGCTAGAGTCCCATCATGCTTGAAAGCAGCCACCATTATCCCAGTTCCAAAGACAGCAGCCATAAAAAGCTTGAATGACTATAGACCCATTGCACTGACGTCTATAGTGATGAAGTGCTTTGAGAGACTGGTCCTACAACACCTCAGGTCCTGTCTTCCACCAAGTTTTGATCAACACCAGTTTGCGTATAGAAACAACAGGTCGACAGGGGATGCCATCACCACTGCTCTCCATATCGCACTGAGCCACCTTGAGAAATCTGGGAATTATGTCAGAATGCTTTTTATAGATTATTGCTCAGCCTTTAACACCATCCTACCAGGCATTCTCATTGAAAAGTTGACTGACCTGAATTTCCCTCCCCTTACTTGTGAATGGATCAAAGACTTCCTGACCGATCGTCCACAAACAGTAAGGGTTGGGTCCTTTACATCTTCCACACTGAAGCTCAGCACAGGCTCCCCTCAGGGCTGTGTGCTCAGCCCCTATCTCTACTCACTGTATACATATGACTGCATATCCTCTGATCCATCAAACATCATAATAAAGTTTGCAGATGACACAACGGTGGTGGGTCTCATAACTGGACGGGACGAATCAGCATACAGGGAAGAAGTCCAGAAGGTATCCGCATGGTGCTCAAGAAACAACTTACATCTAAATACTAGCAAGACAAAGGAGATGGTGCTAGATTTCTGGAGGCACAGAGAGGAACCTGCCCCACTGTATATCGAGGGGGGCTGTGTGGAGAGGGTTTCCTCTTTTAAATTCTTAGTAGTGCTTATTAGCCAAGATCTCACCTGGAAAAACAACACGTCTCTGGTGATTGGAAAAGCTCAACAGAGACTTCATTTCCTTAGAGTCCTGCGGAAAAATCAGGTGGAACAACGGCTGATGACCTCTTTCTATCGGTCCATCATAGAAAGTGTCCTCACATATTGTATCACAGTGTGGTATGCTGGTTTAACAGTTGCGGAGAGGAAGGCACTACAGAGAGTGATCAATTCGGCACAAGAAACCATCGGTTGCCCTCTGACATCACTGGATAACATCGCCAGATCTCGCTGCTTTAGCAGAGCAAGGAAGATTCTCAAAGATGATTCACACCCTGGTTGGTATCTCTTTGCCCTTCTACCATCAGGCAGAAGATATCAAAGTATAGCCAGCCGAACGAACAGGTTTAAAGGTAGCTTCTATCCATGGGCTGTGAGACTTTTAAATTCAACCGCAATCACTCCATGCACATGCTAGTTTTTTCTTTTTTCTTTTCTCTCTTTTTTGTTTCTGTTGTAATTTTGCACCAGTAAAGTTAAAACCAATTTCATTGTAATTTTTACAATGACAATAAAGATTATTATTATTATTATTATTATTATTATTATTATTATTATTATTATTATTATTATTATTATTATTATTATTATTATTATTATTATTATTATTATTATTATTATTATTATTATTATTATTATTATTATTATTATGCTCTTTTGCTGTTTCCCTTTATCTTTATCCACATTACAGCCTTCTCCAGAGAACTGGGTCTTCTCATAATGTGTCCAAAGTATGATAATTTGTGCAATGAGCCTGATAATTTGATCTTGAACTTTAAATTGATTTGATTTCTTTGCAGAGAAGAGCAGCAAAGATGATCGGGGGACTGGAAACTAAAACATATGAAGAACAGTTGCAGGAACTGGGTATGTTTAATTTAATGAAAAGAAGGATTGGGAAGACATGATAGCAGTGTTCCAATACCACAGAGAAGAGTGAGTCAAGCTGTTCTCCAAGGCACCTGAAGGTAGAACAAGAAGTAATAGGTAGAAACTAATCAAGGAGAGAAACAACTTAGACCTAAGGAGAAATTTCCTGACAGAACAATTAATCAGTAGAACAACTTGCCTCCAGAAGTTGTGAATGCTCCAATACTGAAAGTTTTCAAGAAGATGTTGGATGACCATTTGTCTGAAGTAGTGTAGGATTTCCTGCCTAAGCAGGGAGGTTGGACTAGAAGACCTCCAAAGTCCCTTCCAACTCTGTATTCTATTCTATTCTATTCTATTCTATTCTATTCTATTCTATTCTATTCTATTCTAGACAATTACTTTGCTTATTTTCTTGACTGTCCATGGTATTCTCACGTTTTTTTCCCTACACCAAATTTCAAAAGCATCAATAACCATTCCATCCTGCCTTTTCCAAGTCCAACTTTTGCTTCTGTAGGGTGTCATAATATACAACATATACATCCCCAAAGTCTTGGGTGACTCCAAGAGCTCATTCAAAAGTTGTTGTAGAACTGTAATTTTAATTAATTTTGATTAAAAAAAATAGAAATCATTTAATGGAAGAGAAATAACTGTTTTAACAAATTTTAATCCATTAATTAGATTTAGAGGACATTTGATTGTCACAAAATAATAATAATAATAAGATACTGAGGAATTTTAATGAGCAATTGCAATTTCTTCCTATAGATCCTGAGGAATCACTGTTAGATAATAGTGAGTTTGACAGATTAAAAGAGTAAGGCAGTTTCTGATGATCATTCAAGATTTAAAGGAGGATTCTTTGCAGGTACTGTTAACTAAGGACACTCCAATTTGAAAATAGATTTAGATCTCTATCAAGCCAACAGTGTTGGACAGCTAAGCTGATTTATTTCCAGCTTGGTACTTGTATAATTAAAACAATGTCAAAGAGTGACACCCCCCCCCCACCCCCATGCACACACAGACATACAGACAACCAAGATACTTTGATTCTCTTTCCACATTGAAGGAAAATGTTGCCACATTCCTCTTCCTCTAGGTTCTGTAAGAGTAGGTACAGCTTTATCACTCCCTGATAGAAATATGAACAAAATGGTTGGAAAACATCCAATTTGATTGCCTTTAGTGGAGAGCAATCACTGTGCAAAAGCTGTTTTCCCATTTTTCTTTCTCTGGATTTTAGTGATGGGCTTTGTTGTGGAACTTGAAGCACTTTGAGTAGAGAAAACTCCTTGTTCAAGTTGGCCAGAGTGAAGAACATCATGGATAGCTTTTAGCCTATTTTGAAGAATTTGGGAAAGTAGGGCAGTGATGATTTGAAAGTGTCTTAACATTAAAAAAGATTACTTTCCCTTTCAAAAGGTGAAACTACTGAAGTTGGGTATTTGTGCAACATCTTTGTTCCCCAAGTAAGCCGTGAGTGTTCTGACAGAGAATATTCCACTTTATTGTAAGTACAACTTATGACTTTGGTCCTACCTCCAACCATTTAAGTCACTGTAGCTTTTTAAAAAGATATTTATATGAAAAAATGCCAGTAGGTGGCTCCATCATTCTTGGATTGTCCAGATTGCAGCCAAGTGACATGTTGACAGCATCACTTTTTGGTGAATGGATTTAATTTGATTGCACCAATTACAGGAATAAACTTTATGCAGACATGCTGAAATAGGACACTACAATTTGTTATGCTGCTCTCAGTAGGGGCTGTCTGTCCCTCAGATTGACCTTGATGACTTCCTGATAAATGTGCTAAAAAGCCATCAGCACAGCCTTATATGCATGAACTTTGTAGGCAATTTCTTGCTACAAAATGTTCCTCGAATCCATGCAAATCAGCATTTTGCCTCCCCCCCACCTCTGGTCTTTGTAGGCAATTTCTTACCTTCTGTAATCAGTTGCTTATCATGAAGATGCTACACAGTGTTAAATTAAGCATAAAACTTGAATCGTTTCTAGGGATACTCTAAAACAAATGAAGGAAATGTGAATAACTAAACTTAGAAGTGGGATGTGGATCATCCGTTTGTGTTGAAATTAACAAACAGAACATTCAAGCAGTGTTGTTTTCTAAATCTGGAGGTGACTTTATAGCACACCAGAAATATAGTGCAAGCTGAATGCTAATTTGAAGAGAGCCCTGGGAATTATTCAGTAACCTCCCTAATCAGAGCCTGATTTATATTTATATTGCTAACATAGATTCTGACTTTAATTCAGGAATAACGATTCTCAGGTGGACAAGTACAAGACAGGAGGTCTTAAAAGTACAAAAAAATTATGATCCAGACTACTGTCTAAGTAGTTATAAGGAACTGGGACATGGAGGAGTTACTTCTCTTGGGGAAGATAAATTTCATTTGTGCCCTACTACTCTTTGCTGGCAAATGTCCGCTTGCCTACTAAACATGTCAAGAATCAAAAATGTCTGTCTATTGTGCCCTGAACTGTAAATTGAACCTTTACAGTTTTTACTATTGTACTATTTTTATGTAGTTCTATTACTACTACAATGCCTATCTCCATCTATGTCTATATCACTTCAAATTGAAGATAATTTCCTTTGTAAAATCCCATGTGTTTGGGTTGATGTTATTTTACATCAAGAAATGTATGTCAACTATTCAAAGAATTGAAACTTGAACTTAATTTAACTTTCATCATCATTGATAAAAGTATCTAAGAAAGGGGCCCACATTATAAATAGGGTACGCTCAATGAATATATTTGAATGGAAATTAGATATAGCACAAAAAGATAGGACATGAATATGATTTCTTCAGCACATTGTCTGTGACCATGCTCAAATCTTTTCTGTAACTGAGGTTAGACAAGAAAAATCCCTAGTTAATGATGTTCAGACTTAGTCCTTCAGTGACAGCTTAGAATATGACAAGCAGCTAGATATATTTTAGAGTCTAAAATGAGAATCTATTCTGTATTAGAACTTTGACTGTCAATAATCATTGGACCATGACTATGGATTGTTTCGCAAGACATTCAGAACAATTTAAAATGAGTTTGTCAACTGCTAGTTTCTTCTATCAAAGTTAATTGAAAATCTGTAATAAAATGCACAAATAAAATTGTCTGTATATTCAAATTTCCATAACAAACACTCTTTCCTTGATGTGTACTTTGTGTATGAAATGTTCTCTGTCTTAAGAGTTTTTGTACAAAATGAGTCTGTATGATGCATTTTTGGGAGAAATGCTATTGAACCATGATTGGTATGCCTATTCCTGCTGCAGATAATTCTATTTTGGTAGCTCATCCTATGTTTGAAAAGAAATCCATGATGGATTTCTGCAACACTCCTTTGATGCAACCAATAGGCCAAAATCAAGGGTGATTGGATAGGTTCATCAATTCTATCATCTTGTAGAAGCTGTTTGAAAATCCTTTGAAAATGGATCTAAATAATGTTCTTTACAAGTAGCCAATTCCGGGGACATCAACCAACAAGACAATTCCACAGAGCAAAATGAAGTGAAAAAATTGCCAAGAAAGGGATGATATAAACTATTTGGACCTATTTAATAGCATCTTAATTTTACCAAATTTGGCGCAAAGATAATTATTTGTTCAATGGGCTGGGGATTTTGTCCACTCCAGCTAATAAAATATCCCAATAAATATCTATAAGAAACCAACATAATGACAATTATGACATAGGACAATTCATAAGATATATTGCATCCTTCCCAAAATTAGCAAATTAAAAAAATAGCAAATCTTAAAAGTTACTTGTTTCAATGAAACCTAATAGTTTAGGAAGACTAAAATATATTGTAAATATATTCTTTACAATAGAAAGATAAAACACAATCTTAAAATTTGATATGCTACTTGGGACACAATCCACAATATCTGAAAAGAGACACATATGAAAATATAGACACATGCCAGTATGAATTAGACCAGGGGTCTGCAAAGTTGGCTCTTTTAAGACTGGTGGACTACAACTCCCAGAGTTCCCCAGCCAGCATAGGTGGCTGGGGAACTCTGGGAATTGAAGTCCACCAGTCTTAAAAGAGCCAACTTTGCAGACCCCTGAATTAGACTGTTAAGCAATTATAGGCATATATGGTTGCCCAAAAGAATCCAAGGATGTTTATATGAGGTGTATCAGTAGCAACATCATGTTTCACACTACTCGTTTTTACTGTCATTCAGATGCATCTTTTTACAACAAGTGCATCACTTCTGGCAATCCAATTGATTCTGCTAATGCAGAGGACTGTGATACAAGAGAACAACACACTGCAAATCAATAATTTCCACAAAAATGAAAACATCAACTTTCAAGTCTTTCGTTAACAATTCTCTTGGTGTGAGAATGAATCCCCTGACAATGCATTATGCTTTCTGCCGTGTCACCTGCATATACACTTGAAGTCAAGGTCACAGGAGAGAAATTGCCCTTCCAATTCCTCACTCCCAATCATGGAGTACCTTAAAGCAGGGGTCTCCAACCTTTGTAACTTTAAGTCTGAAGGACTTCAGCTCCCAGACTTCTCCAGCCAGCAAAGCTGTCTGTGTCAGGGCCTGGGCCAGGGGTCTCCAACCTTTGAAACTTTAAGTCTGAAGGACTTCAGCTCCCAGACTTCTCCAGCCAGCTAAAGTCCTTCAGACTTAAAGTTGCAAAGGTTGGAGACACCTGCCTTAAAGTGTCTCCCCTATTTTTCCTTTATATAGTTAAGATATGTATGCTACCATTGCTTCTCTGTACCTCTTATTTAAAAGCTAGTTTTTGTTGATTTCAGAGGGATTATCAATTGCATAACAAATAATATCCTGTTATATAATTCTGCTGACAGAAGAATTATCTAGTTCAGGGAATTGGGCTACAGGATGTCTAAGGTCATTTCCCCCTGATTCTATTACTCTAACAAGAAAGAGATGATTTCTTCTGCTTTCTGGAACTCCCATGTGGCGTGCAAACATCTAGAATAGTAATTGTCAGTGCCTGAGGAATTAAAATTGGGGGAAAAGGAGAAAGTCATGACATTCATTGGAAATCTATTTTTGCTGCATTTCACCTGGGAGGCTTCCAGCTGCAGAATCAACATAAAGTACTTTGATATTTGTATGATAAGCTTTCATTTTGCAATAGTGATGTTACAATCCTGGCCATATTTTTCCCTTTGCTTCATCATTACAAAAATTGAGATATTTTCTTTCCAAAGATCTGGCTTAATCAAGCTCGACTGACAATTTTTGTATTATTCAGTATGTGCAAATTTGGAAACAAACTGGCCTGATTTGTGCTTATTGGTCTAAAACAGAGGTCTCATTCTCACGGCCCACGGGCCAATTGCGGCCCGCAGGACGGTATCTTGTGGCCCCCACCGTGATATGAAAGTATAATATTAGTATTAATATTAGTATTAATATTAATATAAGGAATCCCTTATGCAGCCCAGCCTCACCCAGACTCTGCCTCCAGCGGCCCCCAGGTAAATTGAGTTTGAGACCCCTGGTCTAAAATTTAATTCAGAATATAATTATTCTGATTATTTTCATAATCCTCTGAATATTGTGATCTATTTTTGAGTATAATCTCAGCATGTATAATAGGATAAGACTGTATAACAGTTAGGACTGAATGAATTTCTCCTAAGTATTAAATCATATGGTGAATTCTTATTTTACTTTAAAAAAAAGTAAAGCTGCTGCTACTTTTACTGATACTGTTCTACTTATTTTTCATTGTTTAATGTCACTATTAATTCCTTTCTGTAAAATTATATTGGGACACTTTGACTCAGGATATTAAATTTTGTAGAACAAGCAGTTAAACCAATGACAGATTGTAATTTCATGTTTCCTTCCTTCCTTCACAGGAACTAAAGCAGTACTTAATTGTTTCCAGTTTAAGACACTCTACCATTTTCTTTTCACAAGTTGAGCTGGATGCTATTAGCTCCCTTATGATGCAAAAAATAGATAAATAAAATAAAACTGAAATTTTTGAATCAGATCCATTAATGGGCTCCCAACTTTTAAACTCAGCAGTCCTTAGACAACTGGCTAATGAAAGACCTCAGAGTGCCTTTCATTTATGCTAACCCAACATTATTGGCAGCTGCAATAAAAGGCTTTTTTCTAGCATGAAAGAAGGAATATACCTAAGTAAATTGAGAACAAAAGGGGAAGATGAAGAAAAACAATGGATCCCAGTAATGAAAAATTTACAGTATAGCATTTTTTTCTTTTTAATTTTAGAAGAAAATAATCCAGCAGCCAAAACAGAATCCAGTCAATGAGAAATAAACAAACAGATGGAGTTCTGTGGCTCCTGACCAAATGAAAATGACAAAGTGTTAAGGGATCAGAGAAGCAGGACATAGCAAGCCCTATTACATGCATTAGAAAACAATTTGAGCTCACATCATCCCTCAAATGATACTAAATATGACACTATGAAATTGCTTACAAACTAGCAAGGTGCCCAATAAATGGAATATATCCAAAATGTAGGGAAAGAAAAAGCCAAGGAAAAGGGGGAAGGAAATGGCAGGTTTCATCTCCATCCTATGGAGACCTTTTTTCATCTCTCTTTCCATTATTTTTTAAATTATGCTTCAAAAGTTATGAAGCTGGCCATGTGGAGTTTGGCTTCATTATATCCCTTTTATTTAGCCAGTCTTTGCTTCCACAAAATCTACCAATAACTCTCAGTTTATTTCCCAACCCCTTTAGAATATTGTTTGTTAGTATCTCTGGCACCAGGTGAATAGAATTCTCTTTTTAGCCACAACTATCCTTATAACTTCTATAGAAATATATAAAATAGCGGTATTTCAAAAACACTGAAGATATATATTCTGTAAAGCAGTATTTCCCAAACTGAGCATGCTGTAGCTCTCAAAATTCCCCAATTAACATGACCTTTACATTATTCTGGTTTTGACTTCTCTTCATTTGGAGGAGATGCACTTATTATAGTCCATACAAAACAAGTTTGCAAGTAAATTCATTGATGCAAGGGCATAACCACCTATAGCTGCCAAAAACAATCATTTGACAGAAAGGGGGGAAAAAGCTTAGAATCATGCACAAATTAAGAAAATAAGATATATTGCTGAACTTCAACACCCAGCACACCTCAGAAATGGCCATATTGGCTTATTCTATTAGAAGTTTCATTTCAACAACTAGAAGTTGACAAGTTGCATTGCTTTAATCTAAGACTGTCAAACGCCCAGCATGCGGGTTGGATGCAGCGTGCCCACACTCAATTTAGTGAAGGGGAAGAAAGTCTTGATACATCACGTGATGCCATTGTGATGACATGAGTTTGATACCTCTGCTTTAATCCATCAATTGCACTGTTTGGGCTTTTTAGAAGAACCTACTTGCCTTCCAGCATTGTGGGTTCAAGCAAATGGTTATGTAATGCAGTGCTTACAGGCAAAGGCATCACATCAAAGATCGTTGATGTGGTATCCTTTGAAATGAAATCCTGGAACCTTTACAAGCTAAGGTATGGCTGGATAGATGTGCTAAAAGTGACAAGTTAATTTATTGGAATCTGTCAGAGCAGCCAGCTCAAAAGATATATACTTTCCCTTGTTGTGGAGTTCCAATTATATACTGAAAGTCTCTCTAACTCTCTGTCAAATGTAAGAGCTGTGAACTATACCCAACATGCCAACATTGTTTCTGGAAGTAGTACACAACACTGTGTAGAGATCAGGAACAGATGGGTTGACCCATTGCCAGTCTGTTGCAATCTTTTTTTTTCTTCCTAGCATATTTTTGAAGACATTTTTAATGAAAAAAAATAGTGTGCAGTTTGGCCCAAGACAGCCAAAACCTCCATTAAATATGGAATCTCAGCTGATAGTGACAGATCAGGAAAGGGATTTTAGAATTTTTATGAACAGCTTAATGAAAATATTACCCTGCATTTTTTACTGCATGCAGCTGCAGTAAAAAAAAAAAAAAAGCCAGTAAAAAAGAGATGAAGTTCATGCTTGAAATAATTAGGTAAGAAATTTGAAATTGAACATTTGATATAAAGAATTAGTAGACTTGAGCAAATCTGAAGTGAAATCACACTTCGACAGTTTTCTCTACAGTTCTGATCCTTACATAAAAATTCACCACAATATGAAAAAGATGCTGAAGCCCTAGAAAGAGCACACAAGAGCAACAATAATAATATGAGGTCTGAAACAGAGGTGGATTTCTCCTGGTTCAGCCTGGTTTGACCGAACTGGCTGTGGAATTCAGGCCTTGGTCACAGAACTGGCAGCAACCCAGGCCTACCATGCCCCCAAACTGGTTCCCTCGTTGCCACTGGGCCACCACCATTTTGTTTTTCAGTGACTGCACATGGGTTGCTGCCAGTTTTACTACTGGTTCGCAACCCATGTGGTCTGAAGCATGTTTTGCTTAACAAAGAAAAGACCAAAGGGATGCATGATAGCAGATATTTGAAAGGCTGCAAAAGAGAAAATGGTATCAAATTATTCTCCATAGCATTTGAAGGTAGGACAAGAAGCAATGGGTGGAAGGTTGTCAGAGAATGGAAATAAGGAAGAATTTCCTGGCAGGAGAACAACTTGCCTCTCAGCATTGTAGGTGCTCCATCACTGGAGATTTTCAAGAAGAGATTGGGCAACAATTTGTTTAAGATGAATGGATGACGCCTGTCTTAGGCAGAGAGTTGGACTAGAAAACTTTGCAGGACACTTCCCATCCTTTGATTCTATGACAAAAATTCGAGAAGGGCATTATAGATCTGGAAAGGGGAAGAGAGCGCCTTTCCTTTGGAATGAGCTGCCCTTGGAGCTTCGCATTATTCCCGACCTCCCATCCTTCCGGTGCGCCCTAAAAAGCTGGTTTTTCCAGCAAGCCGGACTGGACGGAACAAAATACATTTTTAATGTTAATTGTTAATTGTTAATTTATTTTAGATTTAACTGTAAATTGTTAATTTATTGTTATTGGATTCTCTATTTAATCGTTTTTTAAACTTTTGTATTATGTATTTTTATGCTGTACGCCTCCCTGAGTCCTTCAGGAGAAGGGCGGCATATAAATCCAATAAACAGGAAACAGGAAACAGGAAACAGGAAAGGGTATATAGGAAAGTAACCAAAATGTCTGGTCATGAATTGGCTGATGGCTGACCAGGGAATTGGAGTATGTTAGCTTGGATGAAGAAAATAATGGAAGACATGATAGAAAAACATAAAATCATGAATGGCATTGATAATGTAAATTGAAAAAGAAGCTGAAAGTGCTGTGAAATGAATCAGTTGAAAGAAATGTTTTTTTAAAGAAATTTCTCATAAGCAATGTCTGGATTTCAACTCCCAGAATTCTCCAGCCAGCGAATGCTGGCTAGTGAATTCTGGGAGTTGAAGTCCAGACATCTTCAAGTTGCCAAGGTTGAGAAACACTGATCTATAGAATTTGTTATCAGCATATAAGGTATTGGCAGTCAATTTGATTGAGAGTACCCAGAGTTTATTATAAGACGGGTGCTGTATAAATGTTTTAAATAAACAAGCAAACACATAAATAAATTTGGATAGTTTAAAAAGGTATTTGGATCAAGGAGTCAAAATTCTCCAGCATCAATATTTCCCAAGAACTTGTGATGAAGGGATGCATAAATATGCTTTGATTTTGACATGAAGTTTATTTGAAAACGGAAACTATAGAAGATTAGATCCATCTGCCCAAAATAAGACGTTAAAAGTATGACTCCTCATGGATCAATTATTTTTAACATATGGAGCAATAGCAGCACAGATTCCTTTCACCTGATAACAATCAAATTGACTGCCAATACCTTATATGCTGATAACAAATTCTATAGATCAGTGTTTCTCAACCTTACAGCAGAGTGAGCTGTAAGAAACATACTGTATATCTAATTAACTTTTTCTAGTGAAATCAATGTAAAAATTAGAACGATCAATGCAGGGGTGGGTTCTGGCAAGCATTACTGCCGGTTTGCTCATGCGCATGCTGTGCGTGTGTGCTTGATGTGTGCCAGGGGTCCCCAACCTTTGCAACTTTAAGTCTGAAGGACTTCAGCTTCCAGAATTCTCCAGCCAGCTTTGCTTTGCTGGCTGGAGCTTTGCTGGCTGGAGAATTCTGGGAGCTGAAGTCCTTCAGACTTAAAGTTGCAAAGGTTGGGGACCCCTGATGTGTGCTACGCGTGCATGCACAGTGCAATAAAAATTGTTCTGCGCATGTGCAGAACTGAAAAACAAGATAGCAGGACCTATGGCACCATCCAGAAAACTGGTTTGGAGGTGTGGCAGGCCTGAGTCACTGCCAGTTCCATCAACCCAGGCCACCAAACTGTTGTGACTGAACCTGTCTGAACCAGTAGGAACCCACCACTGGATCAACGAGGCTGTGCATGGACCACATCATTCAGAAAGTGTGTGAGAGAGGCAGAGAATGGAATGAATTATGTATATTTCTGGTTATCCTATATTTCTAATTAATGCAAAATGATTTTTTTTTACATATGCTTGACCATATTTTACCAAACCTTTTTGGGAGGAACCTCATCAGAAGCCAGAATAAAATATATCTTTCTTTTTCTTTCATGTTCGAGCACTTCTATAACATTCCATTTGGAGAGGAAAAGGACAGTAAAGGGAAAAAATGCCTACACTCATATTTCATATATACCAAAAATAATAGAAGGGGGACTTTGAATGAAAGCTTACTATTCAGGGACAAACCTAAGGCCCTTCTCTATCATTCCTGATTCACCACTCAGCATTTTAAAAGAACACATAGAGAAAAAAGTACCTTTGTATGTGCAAAAATTTAAACTTTAACCACGTAAGGCAAAAGCCTATATTAAATCTATGAACAATAAACATATTGTGCTAGCATGTTTATTAGTATTGTAACTATTCTGATGCTGGCATGTATTTCAGTTGGACTGTTGCTAAAGAAAACATTCTCTTTACCTGTTGGCCTCTTCTACTCATTGGATACAGAATTGTTATTTCACAACAACTAATAGGGCATTTTAAGTTGGGTTGCAGGCTAATTTTGAAGAACACAAACTTCAAATGAGCCTGTCAAAAACATTCATCAATTGCCATGCTTAATTGTTTGATACATTAATTGCCCATTAAAAATGTAGATTTTTAATGGGATTTTAAATGGAGAGGTCCCTGATGAAAGGATATAGAGTGCCGATGGCTTTGTTGCAAGAAAACTATTCTCATCTGTTTAGTCAAGCAATACATTTCTAAATTTTTCCAAACAGCCATTTTTTCCCTGTGTGATTTAGCAAAAGATAAATGTCTCATTAATTCTGTTCAAACTACTATCGTCTTAGCATACTGTAATATTTGTTTTAATCTGCTAATTCAATTCTCTAATCGATCAACAACAATGTAAATTATAGCAACACATATTTTTAAGCATTTTCTATCTTAATTTTATTTGGAACCAACATGTCCACAAAGAATGTGGTTCAGAGTGAATGGTAGTGGGTTTATTAAGAATGAACTGCTGAGTTGGAAACTGAGGTATATTCAAGCATTGTCAAATTTTGCTAGACTGCACTTCCAAAGACAGATTTTACAGAAGAATCTTAGCTTAAGATCTTAAGTCAAGAGCAGTCTTAAAGTAGCCATTGTATCTAGGTCCAGAGCCATAAAGATTATAAAGCTTACAGCAGAACCTGTCATATTTACAACTCCTGGATCAAATTGGACAGGATACTAAAGAAAAAGTTCTACAACTAATACGTCAAATATTAATTAAATGCATTGATTCAATGCTTGTTCCTTCCTTGGGCTATTTTTTTTTTTGCCTTTATTCTTTTTAAATTTTGTCAGAGCTCAGTCAGTTCTGGATGCTGTTATTGCTTCTTGCCTAATAGCTTGCAGTTTGGTGTAGGCATCTGGCACATTAGTGCATTTTAACTCTGCCCCGGTGGGACAGATGGGATCCACTGTTTTTTATTGATTTTGCTACTCTTATTAACTTCTATGTACTGGTTTAAGACTGCAATAAAGTCACTTTTATTTTCACATTGAATTAACAGGTTAAACCAGAAATAGAATATTGGTGCTTCCCTTGGCATTTCCTAGGCTCCTGTTTTCATTGAGTTTCTTTTTATTTAATTAAAACAAAAGAATAAAAGCTAGGCCCTATCATACTTTTAATAATGATTTGGCTTTGGGACCTCACAGCAATCTTAGAAACTAAAAGTTGCCTGTGAAGGAATTAAAGAAAACAATCCCATCAATTTTCATTCTTTTATAGAATTATTCTGTTTCCAGCTGCAGTCACAATGGGAAATAATCTATGAATATGAAAGTCCCTTTTTGGGAGTTATTTGGTGAGAGCACTGCAAATTTAAAAATGCTTAATATAGTGATTTGTAAGGTTACCTTCTCAGGAAATAAATCAGGTAGGTGCGATGTCTATTAAATCCAGGGGTATATTAGATCAGTCACAAGTCGAGGATTACTTGCGGTTTTAAAACAAAACATTATGGCTTCAATTGAATATTAATCTTTAAAATCCTCTCTGTCAAAGTGTATGGTTGAATCCATTTTTTCAGCCTTTATACATGTCCACCAAGCATGATAAAATGTTCCTTCAAATGTGGTGTCACATTTCCAACATACATTTGAAGCGCCTTTAGACATTATAGATAATTTGTCTAGTATCATATGCTAATGATACCTCATTTAATTAAAAACATCTTTAAAATCAAACACAATTTCAAGCCTTTTAACCTTATGCTTTTCCATTGGTTCATCTCATCATAATAACCAAAACTCTTGCTCACTTTATCACACATTCTTTAACCTGTTCTTCTCTTTTTTTAAATTTCAACACAAGTTTATACGTTATAGCAATTACTTGTTCATCATCTAGTCTGGTGCATTATTGTACTCTTATTTTGCTCCATACTATAAATCTTTTTCTCCATTTTGAATCTTTCTGATAACTGTAAATAATAAAAAAAACGTTGAAAAATATACCATTCTGCTATTAATTACTTTACTTACTTAATTTTACCCCTTAATGGTTTTCCAATAATTCCTGTTACATCAAGCATTTTTCCTTTTCTGCTGTTTCTCTTCTATGATATGCTTCTTTAAGTGCCTTCCATTGGCGAGACATCCGAGTCAGCTTGGGAGTTCATGGCTTCCATGACAACTATGTCATAGTTAATTCAAGACCCCACTCATAATAGGGGACACAGCTCGACCTGATTTTTGTCTCTGGACATTGGCTGAATGATTTAGATTTAGGGGATATTTCTATCCAACCCTTGTCAAGGTCAGATCATTTCCTCATTAGGCTCGACTTCCAGACTGCTACCCCTTACCGCAGGGAGGCAGAACCGATTAGATGGTTCCGCCCCAGGTACCTGATGCACCCTGTAAGGTTACTGATGGAGCTTGAGACTTTTCCTGAATCCCTTGCTTACAGCTCAACCGAAGCCCTAGTGGAAGCCTGGGATAGGGCGGCCACTGGGGCCTTGGACCGCATTGTGCCTTTGCAGCCTCTGACCTGTTGCCGATCCTAGGTAGCGCCCTGGTTTACTGAGGAGCTCTGGGAGATGAAACCCCAGAAAAGATGCCTAGACAGTGGTTGGAAGGCCAGCCAGACCGAAACGGATTGAACACTAGTAAGAATTCCTATTAAATCCTACTTAGTGGCGATAAAAGCAGCAAAACGGCAACATTTTTCCTCTCTTATCGTGTCCGCAGATAATTGTCCAGCCATCCTGTTTAGGGTGACCAGTTCCTTACTTAACCAAGGAACTGGGAAAGACCCCTTGCAGGGTCGGGCTGAAGAATTTGTTCAGTATCTGCAGGATAAAATCGCTCAGATTCAGACAGGCTTGGACTCTGACTGGGTAGATTTGGGCGAGTCGGCAGGAATGAATCTTGTGGAGGCCATCTGGGATGATTTTGATCCTGTGACCCCCAAGGGCATGGACAGGATTATGGGGAGACTTGGTGCTGCCACTCGTGTGCTGGACCTTTGTTCCTCTTAGTTAATTTCGGCTTCCCGGGAGGTGACACGAGGCTGACTCCAAGCGATTACCAATGCTTCATTGAGAGAGGGGTTCTTTCCTACCACCCTAAGGAGGCAGTGGTGAGGCCCCTCCTTAAGAAGCCTTCCATGGATCCAGCTTCTTTAGCCAACTATCATCTGGTCTCCAACCTTTGCTTTGTAGTGAAGGTTGTTGAGAGTATGGTAGCACGTCAACTTCCCGAGTACCTGGATGAAGCTGCCTACCTGGATCCATTTCAGTCGGGTTTCAAATAAACAGAGCCACATTGTCTTCTCAAGATTGAGTTTCTCTTCCCCAATCACTGCCTCCAGACAAAGGGATATTAGGATTTCAACAGCTTTACTTGATTGGCCCAAAGTCAAGATGTAAATTTGGGTATCATTGTTGACACTTTTGTTTTCTTTCTTTGGTTCAATTTTTACTCTTGGACATTGCCTTTTCTGATCTTTGCAATTAATTTTGGCAGCATTTTCAAAAGTAGTTTGGCATTGCCTTCTTCCTAGGATTAAGAGAGAGTAGATAACCCAAATCAGGCTTTGTGCCAAAACAGACTAGCACTCATGGTCTACCAGGTTCCAGCCTGGTGCTTTAACCACTGCATAAACTGGTTCTCATATTAATGATACCTGGCCTCAAAACAATGGATGACCTCACTGTGAAGTTTCAGGTAAATATTAAACAAGGCAGAGAAAAATCTTGCATAGGCACAACTGAAGGCCTGCAGTAGCATCCTCTCCCTTTGTTAATAAAGACTGAAAGAAGGAGAACTATAAAAGCAGTTTTGACTGTCAACTTCTGAAATGAATCCAAAAGGATACTGTGATCAATGATACCTAATGTCATGGAGATATCAAGGGGCAGCAGGATGGACTTACCAATTCTGTCCCTACTCTACCACTGGTTATCCACAAGAGTAACCAATGCAACCTCTGTATTGAACGCTGCCTGAGATGCAACTTATTTAAGTCTAAATGATTGATTTCTTCCAGGTTTTCTAGAGCTGAAGCTTGACCACTACCTTCTTCAAAAAGGGAGGTTGGAAACTGAACAGAAATAGTCTAAGATAGTCTATGTTGGAGAGGGTGTACTATAAGGCAGGGGTCTCCAACCTTTGCAACTTTAAGTCTGAAGGACTTCAGTTCCCAGACTTCTCCAGTCAGCTTTGCTGGCTGGAGAATTCTGGGAGCTGAAGTCCTTCAGACTTAAAGTTGCAAAGGTTGGAGACCCCTGCTATAAGGGACTATGTCCCTTTCTTAGAGAAGCTTAGAGAAACATATAAGTCTAACCATTGTTCACTTTCCAGGTGGCTATAATCATTTAGGATCTAATAAACAGGTAGAAAATGCATAGACATAAGAACTCTGCCCACTTCCTCAGGAATCACAAACTCCATCCAGATAACCTTATGAAGCCCTGCCTCAGGGTTCTCAATTAGACCTATCTACTTGGAGTGACTTTATCTGCCCAGTAGCAAGAATATCCTTCACTGCAGACCTGAAAAGAATCCTCTGTCCTCTACTTCTCCAGGTGGGACTGGTTACTTTAAAAAAGCTACCAGATGGCTATCAGCAGAAATAATAAAGGGAAGAAAAGTAATGTTATTTCATTATCTTTATTGTCACAATGTCATCTCAAATAAGTATTCTTATATCATAGCATCTTCCTCCAACAACACAATTCATATTCTTGCAAATCCTCTTTAAGATTGAGAGCCAATATAACATAGTGGTTGAAGACTGGAGAAACTCAGAATCAAATCTTGTCAGTTATGGAAAATCACTTGGTAACTTTGGACCAACCTACCGTATTTTTCGAAGTATAAGGTGCACCTTTTTTCCTCTAAAAAGGAAAGAGGCTGAAAATCTGGGTGCATTTTATACATCGAATACAGCATTTTTTGCCTCCTGAAATCCTGCCCCTTCAACAAAATGGCCGTGCGCATACCCTTATGGAGGCTTCCAGAGAGCTCCTGGGGGCTGGGGAGGGCAAAAATGAGCAAAAAACAGGGCATTTTGCCCCCCCCCCGAGTGCCCAGCAGCACTCTATAAGCCTCCATAAGGCTATGCATGCTATTTTTTTTAACCAAAAAATGGCCCATTTTCATGAAAAAAAACGGGGTGTTTTTCCTCATTTTGGACCCCCCAGGAGCACACTGCAAGCCCCCCCCCAAGGCTATTCATGCCTTTTATTTTAAAAAAAGTGCCCATTTTCATGAAAAACGGGCCATTTGGGGAAGGTTTGCACAGTGCAAAAAAGGTTTTTTTCCCCCTTTCGGAAAACTGTTTAGTTAGAGTGATTGATGAGAATTACGTTGTACAGTACTGTGCCTGCAGAAAGAAAGATTTGTTCCAAAGGTGGTCAGTGATTTCCTTCTCCAGCACATGGGTAAATACACCTGGAAACATATACCTACCTAAATACCTTCTCTCTCTCTCTCTCTCTCTCTCTCTCTCTCTCTCTCTCTCTCTCTCTCTCTCTCTCTCTCTCTCTCTCTCTCTCTCTCTCTCTCTCTATCTATCTACTGTATTTTTCTCTCTCTCTCTATTTCTCTCTATTTTTCTCTCTCTATCCCCCTACCTACCTACCTATCTACACTCTCTCTTTCTCCCTCCCTCCCTACTGTATTTCTCTCTCTCTATTCTCTATGTACTTATCTATCTACACACTCTCTCTCCCTACTTACCTACCTACTGTATTTCTCTCCCTCTCTATCCCTCTATCTACCTACCTACTTTTTTTAAAAAAAAATTGCCTCTTCAAAACCTGGATGCGTCTTATACTCCGGTGTGTCTTATACTCCGAAAAATACGGTACTCACAGGGAGATTCCTACAAAAGGCACCTAAAATAAAGATGGGCTATAAAATCTAAATAATAATGAAAACAACAAAAGACTGTTTGTTTGAAATGCAACTATAAATTGGCATATTATAGCTTTCCAAATTGAAAACTATGAAATATTCCCTAGGAGTACAATGCATGTTTCTGTTTTGAACTTGTTGTAAAATCATCCTGACACAATGGAATTCATGTCATATTGCATGAAAGTTGATCCTTGGTGGTAATAGCTGCTGCAAATAAATAAGTAGTACACTAGTCATATTATTTTTGGAGATAGCCATTTCCCACATTCACTTGCAGCATCTTTTAAAGTTCAATCCCTTAATTCACATGGTAAAAGAAAACAAACTAAGTTTGACAAAGGCTTATTTTTGCATCTCTCCATAGAATGTTTCTTTTTGCAAGTCCTTTGACCATAACAATAAAAAGAACTGTTTTTTTAAGGACAGAAATAAATCTTCTGTGCACTAAATATAAAACTATAAAAACATAGGATTGAAAGAAACCTTGGAGGTCTTATAGTTGAATGCCTAGCCCAAGGTAGGAACCCTTAGATCATTCCAGAGAAATGGCTATTCAAGCTTGGTTTGAACACTTCCAGTAATAAAATATCCAAGAATTCAGGAATCAGGCTGTTGCACTGCTTAATAGCTCTCAAGGTCAGGAAACTCTTCCTAACCTGGAGTTTGAACCTTTCTGTGTAAGTTTCCACTCAATGGATTTTGCCTTGGCATCAGAGCTTCTTTTGACAGCCTTTTTTTGAGTATTGGATGAATGCTATCATGCTTAATCCCTTCTTCTTTAGAATAAACACATTCACCGATAACCAATTCCATATGAGTTGGCCTCGATACCCTCACCATTTTTGTTGTTGCTCTCTGCAATCTTTCCAATTGCTCAGAAACCTTTTTTTGTATTCTGGTGACCAAGACTGGACACAGTATTCTAGATCAGGGGTCTCCAACCTTTGCAACTTTAAGTCTGAAGGACTTCAGCTCCCAGACTTCTCCAGCCAGCAAAGCTGGCTGGAGAATTCTGGGAGCTGAAGTCCTTCAGACTTAAAGTTGCAAAGGTTGGAGACCCCTGATCTAGATGAATCTACACTTTATAGCACAGAAGATAACTATTACTTTTATGATCATTATGTTACACCTCTGTTGATGTACTGTTTTGACAGCTGCAGTACATTCCTGGTTCATAATTAATCTATTATCTATCAGGATACACAGAACTGTATCCTGCCAATGCCAAGCAAGACACTATTTTGTACCACACAGGTGTTTTGTTTACCAGATGCAGAACTTCATATTTCTCACTATTGAACAGCACTTTGTTAAATATGACCCAATAACCTAGTCTATTTGTTTCTTTTGAATTTTCTGAGGTATTAGCAGTCTCCCACCCCATCTTTATTTTGTGTCATTTTAAAATATGCTAGACATTCTTTATACTATGTGGGTATACATAACTATAAAAATGTTTAAGAGTACTGGAGTTAGGGCAGAATTCTGAGATAACCTATCTCCATAAAGAATGTGCATTGAGTCTGTTGTTCAATCAACCGAAGAGCCATGGTGGCACAGTGGTTAGAATGCAGTTTCGCAGGCTAATTCTTCTGCCAGTTTGATTCTCACCAGCTCAAAGTTGACTCAGCCTTCCATTCTTCTGAGGTCAGTGAAATGAGGACCCAGATAGTTGGGGGCAACATGCTGACTCTGTAAACTGCTTAGAAAGCATTGTAAAGCACTGTGAAGCAATATATGTCTAAGTGCCATTGCTGTTGCTATTTGGAGAGGGACTATCCATCCCACATTGTTCCATTTTCTCAAGAAGGAATCTGTAATCAACTTTATGGATTACCTTATTGAAGTTTAGATTCACAAGGTCCACAGCATTTCCTTGATCTATTAATCTAATCATTTCCTCTAAAAAAAAAGAAATAAACACGTGCTGCCTTCTAGTAATCATTTCATTGTTAAATGTTTGCAACCCATTACTTTAGGCAAACCCTAAAACTTTTTAAGGACTTCCCCATGTACTGATAGTGTACAGTGATCGGATTCTGCCCCATACATCCTCCCGGCCGATTCGCTCCCACAGAGAGGGACTGCTCCGGGTGCCGTCCACTAGACTTTGTCAGCGGGCGACGCCCAGGGGAAGGGCCTTCTCTGTGGCGGGCCCGGCCCTCTGGAACGACCTTCCCCCCCGACATTAGAACAACTATGGACCTCCGCTCCTTCCGTCAGAAATTAAAAACTCACTTTTTCTGCTTGCCGGCCTAGGTTAGTCTCTACCCAGGGATTAGGGATTGTTAATTTTAAATGGGAATTTTAGTGCAGGGATAGTCAAATTTAATTTGTTTTTATTGTATTTATTGTATTCATGTATATATTTTATGCTGTTTTATTCCTCCCTGTACACCGCTCCGAGTCCCCTAGGGGAGAGGACGCGGTTATACAAATAAATATTCGATTCGATTCGAGTGTATGCTTTTCCAATGTGGTTGTGTTAAGAAGTAACTGTTTAATATAGGTAGCTCTTCTCAAACAGAATTCTTTTATTCAATCCATACTCTTTCAGTTCTATTAAATTGTGCATGGATTGATATGTTTGGTAGTAGGATCTCTTAGATCAAGTCTTCTGATACAAAACTAATCCCAAGGATATAATTATGACTACAGACTTTGCATTACTTGGACCTCACATGTTCATATGAATATCATCACTGGTGTATATATGACAAGAAGAAACGACTTGATGATAAAAATCAAACAATCAGCAGTATGTCTGGCTTATATCTTTCACTCTTTCTTCTTGCTGAGAGAAAATGTGACTGTTTTAAAATCTGGTGTCCATATGTGTAGATATAGAATAGTAACATCCTTTCACCAGAATGATAGAAAAAAGAAACCAGAAGAATGTTACTGAATCTCAGCATACTTCTCCTTCACAAAAATTGTGTTAACTAACTGTTTGCATATCTCATAGAGGCTTCTCAGGAAGTGAACAGAAGGTGTTGACATTTGTTGGTATTTTTTTGTCAATTTCAGATTTGGTTTACTGTATGGCATTGAGAAGTTAACATACATTATACATATACTGTACATTTTTGGATTATGGCCCAATGTCAACATGGCGCAACAAGTATGGACCAGTAGGGAGGAAAGGGTTTTGCTAAGTCAGTTTTTGGAGTTCCATCACATTCCACCATCACGTCATGAATGGAAACATGGAATGGATCCATGTACTGAAAGAGTGGGCCTATATAGATCAGGGATAGCTTGATTTCAATATCTTCTCATGGAGAAACATGGAAAAACATCTAATACTTAGGAAGAGAAACCAAATGTGTTTTTGTCTTAAATATGGAGAGACTGTCCATCAAACATGTCAGACCTGGAAGCCATCGTTTACATTTTGGCCTTCAGGACGGCCATATTTTCTACTGTGGGAAAATGAGATGGGAGATTATACAGTGTGTGTGTGTGATATAGTCAAAATAACATTCTTTCTCAGAAAGTCAAGGCCATCTTGCCCTGCAGTTGAAATGAGGTCGCTGGGAGGCTCAGTCAGTTTTGGATGGTGGCTGACTGGATCATATAATGGACATGTGGGTGTTGGGCAGGAGCTTGAATTTTATTTTGGGTTGGGAAAACCTGGAAACTTTCTGATTTGGGTTTTCCCATATATGCCAATATGACATTTCTAATAAAATGGAACTTTGAGGAAACTCAAGCCTTGGATTTCTCTTTTGTTGGGTATTACTTGGAACCCTAACACCTTCACTATTACAAAAAAGGATTTCATTAATGGAAAAGGGAATTGTCTTGTAGAGGAGCCACTTGTACCAATCAGACAACTGACCATGGCTTGACAGTTGAAGTCTGCTTAATGCTTTACAATACACAGACTCAATACATAATGTAGGATCTAATCTGAGTCTGATGGCTAGTGTCAACACTCTTATTAACTACTAAAAGCCACTTACAACCAGGTACATATAAATACAGCATACAGCACAGCCGTATATTCTGGAGACAGAGTATTTCCCTGATAATGGGATCCAGCACAAGCCCATAAGCTTGGAACAATAAATCTTTGGTCCTGGTAACCAACTCTTATTGGATCTTGCAACTTTACCCTGAGAAACAATTATTTACCTTCAATACATAATGTTAATAGTTTCACTTAGTATGTCAAATTATAATTTTAAACAAAGATGAAATGCTTATCTTACTGTCAAAACCTTTCTTCCCAACTTTTGACATAAAATACAATTTATGAACTACAATTTAATAGCCTGTCGATTAAAGGTGTCCAAATATTATCTGTTTAAGAATTATTTAAAACAATTTCTCTTGTAATACTCCTTGTACTTTTTCTTCTTCCTAAACTCCCTTTGCATCATATATTAACACCCTTATATTTGTATGCATTCATTGCTAATCATATTGGCTGTCAACTTCAAAGCGAAATTGTGCTGATTTCAACTGTTGCCACTTCTCAGTTGTCATAGAGATTGTGGAATGCTGGTTCCAGACAGCAAACAACAAGGATCCATTTCTGTGGGAACTAAGGTTGTTCAGCCATCTGGGTTTCTAAGGTCCGGACTGTTACTAGATAATGTGACTCGAACTAATAATAATAATAATAATAATAAAACTGAATTTATTAACCGCTCCCTCTCCCCACAGGGACTCGGGGCGGTGCACAGGGAGAATAAAAACCATAAATATACAAAAAATACATACAATTTAAAACAGATTAAACAAACACCTGTGCTAAAATCCCATTAACTAAAAATCCCCACTCAATATAAATAAACAGTTAAAAAACCCATAGAGAGAGAGACTACCCTAGGCCGGCCAGGCGGAAAAGATGTGTCTTTAGTTTCAGGCGGAAGGAGCGGAGGTCCGTGGTCGTTCTAATATCGGGGGGAAGGTCGTTCCAGAGGGCCGGGCCCGCCACAGAGAGAGCCCTTCCCCTGGGCGTCGCCCGCTGACAAAGTCTAGTGGACGGCACCCGGAGAAGTCCCTCTCTGTGGGAGCGAATCGGCCGTGAGGATGTGTGAGGCAGGATCCGATCCCGCAGGTAGCTAGGTCCCGAGCCATGGAGCGCTTTAAAGATGATAACCAGCACCTTGAAGCGCACCCGGAAGACGACAGGCAGCCAGTGCAGCTCGCGCAAGAGCGGTGTTACATGGGTAAACCTAGTGGTTCCCATAATTGCTCGCGCGGCTGCATTCTGAACTAACTGAAGCCTCCGGGTGCACCTCAAGGGGAGCCCCATGTAGAGGGAGTTGCAGTAGTCCAGTCGGGATGTCACGAGGGCATGAGTGACTGTGCGAAGGGCGTCCCGATCCAATAGGGGGCGCAATTGGCGAACCAGGCGAACCTGGTAAAACGCCCTCCTGGCCACGGCTGTCACTTGCTCTTCCATAGACAGCCGGGTATCCAGGAGGACTCCCAAATTGCGCGCCCCATCCACAGGGGCAAGATGTTCGCCCCCTATGGCCAGCGTTGGAGAAAGCTGGTTGAATCGGGCAGCCGGAAACCACAGCCACTCGGTCTTGGTCGGGTTGAGCCTGAGTCCGTTACTTCCCATCCAGATCCGCACGGCTTCCAGGCACTGGCACATCACCGCTACGGCATCGTTGGGGTGGTTTGGGGTAGATATATACAGCTGAGTGTCATCAGCGTAGAGATG
Source organism: Rhabdophis nuchalis (assembly GCA_039707465.1). Lineage (NCBI taxonomy): Eukaryota > Metazoa > Chordata > Lepidosauria > Squamata > Natricidae > Rhabdophis > Rhabdophis nuchalis. The sequence goes on from CM077643.1 coordinate 67,191,904, forward strand.
GTACTCTACCCCAAAACCACGGATGATCTCACCCAGCGGCTTCATGTATGCATTAAACAAGAGAGGCGAGAGGACCGACCCCTGAGGCACCCCACATGTGAGGGGTCTCGGGGTCGACCTCTGCTCTCCTGCCAACACAAATTGCGATCGGCCAGAGAGGTAGGAGGAGAACCACCGTAAAACGGTGCCTCCCACCCCCAACCCCCCCAGCCGATGCAATAGGATACCATGGTCGATGGTATCGAAAGCCGCCGAGAGGTCTAATAGGACCAGGATGGAGGAACAACCCCCATCCCTGGCCCTCCAGAGATCATCCACCAACGCGACCAATGCCGTCTCGGTGCTATGCCCGGGCCGAAAGCCGGACTGGCGCGGATCTAGATAATCAACTTCCTCCAGGTGACGGGGAAACTGTTGTGCCACCACACTCTCGACAACCTTCGCCAGAAAGGGAAGGTTGGAGACGGGACGATAGTTGGTTAAAAGAGCTGGGTCCAAAGAGGGCTTCTTAAGGAGGGGCCTCACCATAGCCTCTTTTAGGGAAGCAGGCAAGGAACCCTCACTCAAGGATGCGTTGACAACCTCTTGGAGCCAGCCTCGTGTCACCTCCCAGGATGCCAGTACAAGCCAGGAGGGACACGGGTCCAATAAACATGTGGTGGCTCGCAGTCGTCCACGTAACCTGTCCATATCCTCGGAAGCAACGGAGTCAAATTCCTCCCAAACAAGATCGGCCTCGTGGCATCCCACTGGGCCACGAATGGGGGCTAGCTCGTTCCGTATCTGAGCGGTTTTGTCCTAATGAGGGGAAAGGAGTTTTTAACCATGTAAAAACCATGAATTAGAGTTGGTTTTGCTTTGATTTGAGCCAATATGATGTATCCAATAAAGTTTAGTAGAAAGAGACCGGAAAGTTTCTTGCTTGGTGGTTATTCAGTTGGGACCTTGACATTGGCATTATTTGGATGAATGCAATGATATTTTGGCTGTATGTTATTCATATACATATTCATATATTATATTTTGCACAGATTTACATAAAAATTATAATAAAATGAATGCCCACCAAAGAAAAGTGAATTGTACTGCTATAATTGCAAACTAGAGGAATACCTGAACAAACTTTGTAAGTTTTTAGGGGGAAAATGAATTCTGGTAACTTGTTGAAAATGAAAGATGAAGGCTTGTGATTATCTGACGTTTTATGTAATAGGATTAAGTATATACACTTTAAAAACATCAATAGTGGAGCTTATGCTATTATTTTTTTCTATAGTTGGCATAAGCACTGCTTTATAACTTGTCTCAGCTGCTTAATTAACTTTAGCAGTGATGTGAGCAAAGCTTTATAGTTTATAAAGCAAATATTTTCATGAAACATCAGTGTAGCTGAATAAAAATGCATAAAGTATTGATCATCCTACTTATATGTTTGTGTTGTATATTTTATGGTTTTTCTTTCTGGCTGCGCACAGATGGGTTTTCCAAATAAAAGCCAAATGAGATAAAGCAGAAACAGAAATTTTACAATCAAAAACTCAAGGTGAAAACTGGCACTTCTTTTTGAAAGCTAAAATTAAATCCATAAAATGGGATGAAATTCATAATAATTATGCAATGAATATTATTAGATGTTTTATCTTTTCTTTCCCCCCATCACCATTTTATTAAAATTTGCATTGGGAAAAGAGGGAGTATAGTAGAGAATGGATAAGGCAGTGGAAGCTCTCAGCTATCTATTGGGTATTCAGGCAGCACAAAACTGATATGATACAGTGTCAATCATCATAAGCTATAAGGATGATGAATTTGATTCCACACTGTGGGAACTACTGTTACTATCATTTCACTATAGGGCCAGGGACAAAATATAGCATTACATCTAATACTTTGAATATAAATAGCAGTATTTAACTAATCTTGACTGATCTTCACAGTGCTAAGTAGCGTCAGAATTAATTAATATTTGGATGGAGAAATTCTTTATCTATAGAGTGCGGATAGAAACAAAAATAAATAATTCCTATATAAAAGCAATAGGGACACGGTGACTCAGTTCCATATTGCTATCAAAAAATTACAAAGATGGGTTCATGTAGTCATAAGTAGTTCAACTTTGATTCAGAACTTCTGATGAAACAATGTAGTGAACACTATATAAATACATGAGAAACTCAAACCTTCCTTATGTATTTATAGTTAACCATTTACCAAAATGAGCTTCATTTTTTATTTTATTGGCCTATGAAAATGTTTTGTATCAAGGAAGCTCAATGGCCCAATTAGCATTGCCTACATTGATTGGCAACAATTTCACAAGATTTAAGGACAGGGCTTGCTTTTCTGTGGCTTGCTTACCTGTTTTTTTTTTTTTTAATACATGCTATATGTTGAACTTTCATTCTTCTTCATACAAAATTAATTTGTAGTTCTATATTTCTCCAAAACTTAAATTTGTCTTATGAAAGCAGTTTGGAAAATTACTGTAGATATGTGAAAAACAAAGAGACAGAACAAAGTAAATGGGATATCAGAACAAACTGCAAATAACCAAGAAGACAAGCCAAAAACAGTAAAGGCAAATGTCTCCAAATTCCCAGGAGACAGTGCCCATTCCAGAGGAACAAGAGACAATGCCATTTATACAGTATGTGTAAAGAGAAAGAGGGTAAAGATGTCTCTTACCTAATAGTTCCCAGGGTATACTTTAGAATGGGAGTAGTCTGCTTTAGTTTGAGAAGATATTTCTGTCTATAGGAGAAGAACAATAAATTTGCTTAGAAGAATCAATACAATACAATACAATAGCAGAGTTGGAAGGGACCTTGTAGGTCTTCTAGTCCAACCCCTTGCATAGGCAGGAAGCTTATACCATTTCAGACAAATGGCTATCCAACATCTTCTTAAAGACTTCCAGGGTTGGGGCATTCACAACTTCTGGAGGCAAGCTGGTTGATTGTTCTAACTGTCAGGAAATTTCTCCTTAGTTCTAAGTTGCTTCTCTCCTTGATTAGTTTCCACCCATTGCTTCTTGTCCTGCCCCCAGGTGCCTTGGAGAATAGTTTGATCCCCTCTTCTTTGTGGCACCCTCTGAGATATTGGAACACTGTTATCATGTCTCCTCTGGTCCTTCTTTTCATTAAACTAGACATACCCAGTTCCTGCAACCGTTCTTCATATGTTTTAGCCTCCAGTCCCCTAATCTTCAAGGTGTTAGTTGTCATCTTTAAAGTGCTCCATGGCACGGGACCTAGCTATCTGCAGGATCGGATCCTGCCCCACACATCCTCCCGGCCGATTAGCTCCCACAGAGAGGGACTTCTCCAGGTGCCGTCCACTAGACTTTGTCAGCGGGCGACGCCCAGGGGAAGGGCCTTCTCTGTGGCGGGCCCTGCCCTCTGGAACGACCTTCCCCCCGACATTAGAACAACCACAGACCTCCGCTCCTTCCGTCAAAAATTAAAAACATACTTTTTCTGCTTGGCCGGCCTAGGTTAGTCTCTACCTTTAGGGCGTTAGGGAATGCTAGTTTTAATATGGGGATTTTAGTGCAGGGACAATTAAATTTAATTCATTTTTATTCTATTGTATTTATGTATGTTTTATAATGTTTTAATTTTTCCCTGTGCACCGCTCCGAGTCCCCCTGGGGAGAGGACGCGGTATATAAAATAAATATTATTATTATTATTATTATTATCGTCTTGGTTGCTCTTGTCTGCACTCTTTCCAGAGTCTCCATGTCTTTTCTACATCGTGGTGACCAAAACTGAATGCAGTATTCCAGGTGTGGCCTTACCAAGGCATTATAAAGTGGTCACAATAGATCTTTTTCATTTTTGGAGCGTGACAAAAGGGAACTTAAAAAGAATTTCACAGAGCTTTTAGTAAAGTCAATGGAAATGGAAACAGACATGAAAAATAAGGAAAGTCTTTCAAAAGATTCATGAATGCAGAAGAGGTTCCAACCTCAACTTGGTAAGCTATAGGTCACTAGCAGACAGATAGTAACTGATTCAGAGAAAATAAAACAACAATGAAAGAGACATACTAAAGATCCGCTAGAATTGGAAGATGAAGATAGAACAGCAGCTACTGTAATCATTATCAATATTATGGGAAAGCTACAGAAATTGATGTAATATCTACAATAACATGGCAAGCAAAAGAAGAAAAATCAATAAATGTTGTAAACAAGCAATGCTAGCAAATCTAGAGAACAACACAGTGGCCAACTGATTGGAAGAGTTCTGTCTACATTCCAATACTAAAAAAATAGAGACATAATAGAGAGTACAAACTATTTTACTGTAGTCTTAATTTCATATGCTAGCAAAATAATGCTTAATATCATCCAACACAGATTAGAGCCCTGCATGGAAAAAGAGATGCCAGATGTTCAAGCTGGGATTTAAAAGGACTGAGGAATATGAAACACTATTGCTGATGCATACTAGATACTTGAGAAATAAGGTATACAAAAAAGTGTTTTATTGATTATACAAATGACTTTGATAGTGTAATGTGGAAAATGCTGAGAAAAATGGAACTTCCCATTGTCCTCCTGGGAAACTTATATTCATATAAGACAGGAAGCCATAGTATGGGCAGAACATAGTGAAACCAACCTGATCCAAGTTGGCACAGGCATACAACAAGGTATATACTCTCCCCTTATTTATTTATCTCATAAGCTGAATATATATTAAGGGAAGCTGGACTAGAAGAAGATGAATATAGGTTTAAATCTGGAAGAAGAAACATCAATAACCACTGCTATGCTGATGACACTACCTTAATAGCTGAAAATAGAAAGGACCTGTAAGATGTAGTAATAAAAGTGAAGGAGCACAAGAAAAACAATGGGACTAAGATATAGAAATGACCTCAGTAATAACCACTGGTAGAACAATTAGTCTTAGAAGTTACACATCTTTCAAAGTAGATAGATAGCGTCTGTCTTTTAGGATCAATCGTGAACAGTAAAGAAATAAGCAGTCAAGCAGTACACTACATACTTGTATTTGGTTGAGCATCCATGTAGGCCTTGAAAAAGATAATTAAGTGTGCTGTAATATGTCAAAAGCGATGACGATCAGAATTGTGCAAGCCATGGTATTATGACACTTTATGGAAGAAAAAGTTGAACATTACAGAAACAGGCTAGGAAGAGTATTGGCACTTTTGAACTTTGATGCTGTAGAACAGTCCAGAGAATACCATGAACAGCCAAGAAAACACCCAAATGGATCATCAAACAAGTCAACTCGGAGTTCTAACTCAAGGCATAAATGCCCAGTCTAAATTATTCTCCTTTGAGCACATTGTATGAAGAGCTAGTTCTCTGAGAAGACTCTAATGTTGGAAAAGGTGAAAGAAAGAGAATAAGAGGATGATGGATGGACTGAGTTACAGGGGCAGTAGGTGCACTTTTGAATGACCTGAGAGAGCAGGTTGGGGACAGATTGTCATGGAGAAAATGTATTTATGTAGTCACTTAATGTTGAAAATGACTTCATGACACATAATCAATTACTATTACAATAGCAATGATTTGTGTTATTTTATTATGCAGTATAAGAAGGATAAAAGGGACTGAGACTCTTACAACATGATTATGAAACTCAAGAATTAATACCTTAATTATGAACTCTTTTTTTTTTACTTCTATCATAAAATGTTATTTCTAGGAAGAAGAAGACTATGTTAAGAGGGAGAAATTATGACAAAGTAACCTTCAGATGAGAAATCAGCATGTGGCACAATGAATTATATTCTAATTTATCATTGTTGGACTTCAGATATATATTGTTCATTTTGTCTGTGCTAACCGGTTGCTTAATACTTGCGAAATCAACCACTAGGACAGGCCTGGGCACCCTAAGAGAGCACCAGTAACTTGGGCTCTTTGATATAGGCAGGTTCAGATAGTTGATCCATATTTGAGGTTTAGGATTTGAAGGGTGATGAGGTCCCTGAGCATCATTTTGCCACTGAGCCATTTCAATATGCCTCACTGACCCTTGTGACTGCCTCAATGCATCCAAAAAATAAAACAAAACAATAGATTCATGCAGAAAGGATACTGCCTCATCATAAACTAGATAGATAAATACTGTCTTTTGAAATCGGTTTCCACAGATTAAGATAATTATAAACATGTATTTTAATTATTTTGAAATATTTATACTGAGTCATAATTCTAATTTGAGTGCTGTGAAGGGTAATAAAGGGTTTATAGATTTATACCAGTAGAACTGTAGATCGTGAGATGGAGCTGACCTCTCCTAAGCAAATGGATCACATGCTATGGGAATAGAAGTTACTATCAGTAACTGCTTTTTCTGTTTTTCTGTACTGAAATGCATACTCATGTATTACAAATTATATTCTGATATTTGCCATTTTTGGCCAGCATAAAGTTCACAGGTGAAAAATAATACAAACAATACCACATTTTGGTTTACCCACAAACTAAAAGAGTTCCAAGAGAAAATGACAAGTAACTTTCCTAAAATCAAATTGCTTGATGGAAAAAAACAATCTGTTCTTGTTACCCATAAAGTAGATAAAAATCTGAGAAGTATTAAAGAAGAACATTTTTTCTTCCCTCCATTATACTTCTTCAATTTCCCTCTTATTAATCTCACACTTTCATATTTATCCCTCTAGAGCCATAAAGAGTAACATCTCTCTTTTAGGAAAAGAAAACAATTTTATCAATCATTTTAATTTCTCTTTCTCCATAGAATCTTGCAATAAGCATGTTTTCATGTCTCATTCTTGATTCTTGTACATTTTCTGTTTTTTCCATTTGAAACCCATAGAGTCTGTTCAAATGTATAACTTGCCAACATTAATATCATTAAACATCATTAAACTACACATTCCTTGGCAAAAAGAGAGCATGTTGGACTGGTGAGTTTTCTATTAATAGGAAACATTGTTGTCTTCTTTTTTATGATCCCTATCCATTTTGACAAGAACACATTTAGGATACACAATTTTATAGAGTTAAAAGCATTCTCCTAAACCAGGGATGTCCAAACTTGAGAACTTTAAGACTTGTGGACTTCAACTCCCAGAATTCCCCAGCCAGCATAGCTCGCTGGGGAATTCTGGGAGTTGAAGTCCACAAGTCTTAAAGTTCCCAAGTTTGGACATCCCTGTCCTAAACTCTTGCTTTGTCAAAGATAATTTAAAAAAAAAAGCAATGTGGATATGAAGCCATTGAGTTGAGAGAATTATATTGAAATGTGTATGGATTAGTTTTAGTCTATTGACACATATCTCAATATACCATGTAATTGTAAATAGATTACTTTTGGTATAATGGTCCTATTCTTAATTCCTAATTAATTTAAATAGTGTAACTATATACATAAGAATAATTATCTTAACACTTTTTGTGTTAGTTTAGTTTAGTTTAATTTTGCTGTAATTAAAAGTAAATCAAGTGAAATCAGATTTTGTTTGCATCTTGGCCCATACAATTGTTTGTCCTGATGTCAGGCTCTTAGACCCAAGGAAGTTATGATTCTTCCAAGGAGAGTTGTTTATTGTTCTACACCTAAAGATGGAATCTTGCCAGACTAAAGCACTCCACTGTGCACTTACCATATAGTCCAAGAACTATTAGGATGAGGTTGTCTTCATCCTTTTTCTGTCACACAAAATATCTGGACTGACTGTCTTTTATTTCTCTGGAATGCAAGCCCCCGCCCCCCCTCCAGTCTATTGGGAATCCAGACTACATCACACCTGCCTATATTTATTATGGTATTTAGCCCAGCATATCAACCAGAAACCAACTAGGCCTATGATCCTCACAAAAATGCACAACCCTAAGTGAAGTGAAAGATCTAATGCATTGTATGGTAACTTCTTGTTTACCATACCTGAACTCTTTAACATACACATTTATATGCCAGTGTTAAAATAGAACTTAGAAACAAGGTACAGAAGTCAGTGTATTGTAAACAGGGTTACACATACATAACTGAATGTCTTGACCTCTTTGCTTACAGATATTGTAAACTTCTCATTTTTAAAACAGAAAGTGCCCTAATATCCAGAGGAATTGCTGGGGGGGGTCATTGCCCAGTGGGAATTGTTCCATAGCCCATTGATACAAGCCTCAACAAGAGTAATCACTGAATTCTTGAATACTTTCTAGGCAATTTTCTTTGGCCTCACTAACAGATCTTTCAACCGTTTATCATACATGTTGTATTAAATATGATCTTTGGATCAACAAAAATGCTTTCCTTAATCAATTATTCTTGGAAACATCTGTCTTAAATAACAAACAACTTCACCTTTCTTATTCATCACTTTTACAAAAACATTTTAATCAGTCCAAGTTTCATGTGAAGCAGAAGCAAGAATGTATTTATCGGTCCAGCTTTTCTGTCCTGGAACAAAATTATTTTGGAGTGGCTGTTTCTTTTTAATATAATACTGTATATTCTATAGCACCTGGTACATCCAAGCTTCATTCTAAGCAGAAGAGCCACTACTTGTAGATCTCCACAGGTATTCCAGTTCTATTTGGTTTAGTTTTCTGGATGTGTTTCAACAACAGTTTTTGTATATTTCTTTTACAGCTAACAGATACTAAAGGGTGTACATTAATGTGTAAAAACGAGAAGATTTCTATAAAATGATATGTTAAATGTTAAATTACAGGTTATTTTTGAGATTGCCAGCCAAAAATCTATAAGACATACCCAAAACTGTTCAGGAGACAACCTTTGCTGTCCAGTGTAGTGGATAGAGGGATAGATGGTTGATGGGTAGAAGGGTAGACAGGTAGATAGTTAGATGGGTAGGTAGATAAATCAAGTAAGTCATCAAATTTGGGAATGTATAGTATGCACGGTAGGTGACAGACCTAGAAGCCATCTTTTACCTTTGGGACTTCAGGCCTGCCACATTTTCTACTATGGGAAAATGTGAGGGGGGAGTTATATAGAATATGGGTGATATATAGTCAAAATAACATTCTTTCTCAGAAAATCAAGGCCACCTTGCCCTGCATCTGCTATGAGGTGACTGGGAGGTATCTCCAATTTTGGATGGTGCCTGTTTGGATCATGTGATGGACAAGTGGGTTTTGGGGAGGGGGCTTGAACTTTCTTTTGGGTGGGAAAAACCTGGAAACTTTCCAATTTGGGTTTTCCCATATGTGCCAATATGACATTTCTAATAAAACGGAACTTTGAGGAAACTCAAGCCTCAAAGTCTTCTTTTGTTGGGGGTGTTACTTGGAACCCTGACATGTATAGCATGCACTGTAGGCTATTTTTGTTCTAAGTACAAAGGATCTACGGTGTTATTTTATGAACACTAACAATGAAAGGAAAAGGGGGGAAATTGCTAACTTATTTCATTGTAAATATCAGACACTGGACATCTGTAGTTGTATAAAATAATGTTTGTTTATTACAAGTGAGTGGATTTGTGCTGTCCACAAATCCAGAGAAACAAGAAAAATATTGCTTACATTGAGTCTATTTAAGACGATGATTCAAATTTCAAGGTTAAAGAACCATCCAATTTAAGATAATAGAATGTAACAGTAATGCTTATGGGAAAAGACTTAAGAGTGTAATAAGATGCAAACAAACAAAATAAAAAACCTTCAAGAATATGAGATGAAAGCTGTTTCAAATTGCCTTCAGAAACATGAGATGAAAGGTGCTTCACATTGTCATAATTCTGCTATAAAATTCCTTTGTACAAGTATTCTTTGTGTTCAAAGTAGATTCTCAAATGTGGACAAGTATATGTCTGAAACATTTCAAGTAGTGTATATTCTTCCACTAAGTCACAATTACAGTACAGAAATATCTGTGTTAAATAGTGTGTTAAATATTAATGCAATCTAATAATTAATGTAATATTTTTAAAATCTTTCCTGAGAGTGTTGTTAATTAATGATTTAATAAAGCATCGACTCTGTTGCTAAGTGAACAGAGGTCTAGATAAGAAATCTAGGATATGTTGAATTATGTCTCGTAAAAATGTAAATCTTCTAGAAACAAGAATTTTCACCCCCGGTCTCTACTTAATTTTATATTTGTCCGGCCAGAAAACAGAGACCTTTGCTTCTCATAGCCCAATACTGTATTTCTCATAGAACATAAACTGATTAAATATAGGTTAATATTTAAAACATCCATAAGGTTAATTTCATAGGAAAAAAACCCCAAGGAATCCTCACCCCAAGGAAGTGATAGATACAAGCCATATTGTTATTTTTTTTAAAGGTCATCAAAATAAATAACGAGAAATCGATTCAGAACAGCATTCATAAACCACCTTCTTTAGCCATGTCTGAAAATGTAAGCTGAATGTGTAAGGCAAAGATACCAGCTGACCTCAATATTATATGTAGAGCAGCATCTAAATAATCAGGCAGTTGGACAAAGATGAGGATCAGGATGAAACATGAGGATGAAAGAAGAACTCTCCTCAATCAGGCTAAAGACCAATTTATTTCAACATTGTAATGGCCAACAAGGGATGAGGTGGCTCAGTGGCTAAGACTTGTCGATCAGAAATGTCAGCAGTTCAGCGGTTCGAATCTCTAGTGCCACGTAACAGAGTGAGCTCCCATTATGTGTCCCAGATTCTGCCAACCTAGCAGTTCGAAAGCATGTAAAAATGCAAGTAGAAAAATAGGAACCACCTTTGGTGGGAAGGTAACAGCGTTTGCGCACCTTTAGCATTTAGTCATGCCACCATGGAGATGTCTTCGGACAGCATTGGCTCTTTGGCTTTGAAACAGATGAGCACCACCCCCTAGAGTCAGGAACAAATAGCACAATATATGTGAGGGGAACATTTACCTTTACCTTTAATGGTCAGCAAAATGCCTCTAGGAAATTAGATTGAAGGACACAGGAAAAATAATATCTCTAGCATTTGACATTTAAAGTATGACACCTGAGATTCAAGAGGAAACAGTTATCAAGAAGTGGGGGAAAACAAATCCCATATCAACAAAATGAATGCTTAAATGAAACCTAGTGAATCTCTTTCTCGGTCTCCAGAGAATGATTGAAATTAAAAAACTCCTGCCTTCCCCACCTCCAAAATGAGGATTTATGTCTCCCCCCTCCCTCAATGACTGTTCTATACTTGGCAGTTTGAGATAGCAGAGCCTGTTCTGTTAATGATTTCTGAGGTGATAGTAATGGCTCAGAGGTGCTTGGCAGAACAGTTAGCATAAAACTAATGAGCATCCCAGCACAACCATGTACTAGTGGGGGAAGGAGGGTGAGGAGGACAATAAATTAGAGATCAGGCCCGTGGAAAGGCTATCTGTGCAAACATTTAATGGAGGCTGGAACAGAGAATTAATCACCCATAATGATTAGGATTTGGAAGCTTATTTAATTCCATTTATAAATATTTTCCATCCTGCTTTGATAAATGGACACTTGGAGAACTGGTCTTACCCTGATAGGAACCTTAGAGGAGCTTCATGGCAGCAGGAGAAAGAACAAGGAATAAATGAGTTAGGAAAGTCCCCAAGAGTCTTTGTTCTGTCTGCTTCAGTCATCATTGCCTTTGCTAAGTCCTCAAAACAAATGGACCTGGTTTCCAGGTACCGGTATTTAAAATTTGAAAGAGGTAGAGGTATTAGATAGTATTTCATTTACTTGAAACTATGCATCCTGCTTACAATCTTTTTGGACTGTTGCATTCTGGCAGAAGATATACAACAATTAAAACTCAGACCACATACCTTCTGAATAGTTTGTATCCCAGAGTTATAATTGCACTCGACAATGACCTAAAGGGCCACCATCAGTGAGCTGTTGGACAGCATTACTTGGTCTGTTGTGTGGATGCTTGGGCGGTTTAGGGGTGGGGAATTTTCGATGGGTGGAGGTGTGTTTGGGGATTGTCATGTGTGTTGGGCCAGGACTCTGGGTATTATGTGAATTTTGTCATATGGGTATACTGTGTATGTACATCCCATTTACTAAGCAAATTTATTCATTCATAAGATTTATAAACTGTCTCACTCCAGAGATTATAGGTATCTGGGATGGCCTACTGATGCAGCAACTTCATTCTTTGTAGGTAGGATACCACTACCTGTTTTAAGTGGATGCTTAGAATAAGTAGTTTATTTTCAGTTTTGTGATTCTGTTGGAAAAATCAGGTAGCCAAGCTTTGCTAATGACACGTGAAGATTTGGAACCAGAGGGGATCTAATATTAGAATTGTGATGTAGTCAATGCCATTTTGAAGAAAGAAGAAATACCAGAGGCCCTTAAAGAGGCACTGGTCCATTCACTCCCCAAGATCTGGGTCCAACAAAATTGGAGAACTAACACCCCAGCTCTAACTTTTTTTGGGTAAAGATTACTGAGAAAGTAGTGGGGCTCCAATTGCAGAAGGCTCTGGAGAGTATGGATGGTCTAGATTCTCTATTTTTCAGTAGGTTTAATATCATCAACCACAGTATTTTTCTGGACTCCCTGTAAGGGTTGGGAGTTGGGAGCATGGTGTTGAAGTGGCTTCACTTCTATCTGAGCAGCCAGAACCAGATGAAAGTTGGGTGCAGAAATCCCTTCATTCTTCCTCTTACCCTATTAAATATCTATGTGAAACCTCAGTCAGTTCCAGGGAAGATATTATTAATATGCAGGTGGCACTCAATTATATCTATGTGCCCCATTTGAAATGCAATGGAAGTCTTGACCTAGTGTCTGAAAACTGTCAGGATCTGGGCAGGAAAAAAAATAGGTTCATATTCAACTCAAATATGATGGAATGGCTGTTGATTCAGGGCTTTATTGATTCCAGAACAGAATCATTTTTGGTTCTTGATAATGTTATATTTCCACAGAGAAAGCAGATTTGCAATCTGGGGTTCTTGGAACACTCCTGCTCAAAGAGAAGGTGGAGGCTGTGGCCACTAGGTCTTGCTAGCATAGCAGGTGTGCCTTACCGAATGCAGTGAAGATGCTTGCTCATGCTTTGAGCATCTAGATTACAGTAACTTGTTTTAAAGGCAGAAGTGTTAAAAGACTACCAGGAAATTGCAATTGATTCAGAATATAGCAGCACTCGGTAGTCAGTCATGATACTGCCTTGTTATACATTTGCTATAGAATGCACTGGCTGTTTCTAAGTTTCTGAGTACAATTCAAGGTATTAATTGCTACCTAAACCTCTATATGGGTTGGCACTTGGATATTAGGATCTCTTTTTTCCTAACAGTGTCTTTTCCTCCTACTGGAGAGTATCTGCTATGGTTCCTTACCTGCCAGGAAATACAGGTGGGAAAGGAAGAGCTATTTGGTATAGCAGCTTCCTTGCTTCGGGATAGTTTGCCCCTTTCAACAAATATGGTATCTATGATCTTCTAGAAGCAGATGGAAACCTGTCTCTTCTAGAAAGCTTTTGGGTACTTGTAGCCAGCATCTTTATGCCCAATTTTAGCTTACTAGTTTTAATATTTTCTCTGCTGATCCTGCAATACCATCTCATTGGAGTGATTGGTGACCCTGGGAAGGAAGAGTTAAGGATCATTGGGTGCATAGAGCAAAACTATATAATTCCTTCATGCCTAGAGTAACCCTACTCCCAGCTAAAGCATGCAGGTACCTATACTGAGCAGCAGTAATTAGGAGGTAGTTATCAGTTTAGTGATAACTACAGGGCGTCATTTCATATTGTGTGAATGGAACAGCATTCCTTTTATAATTAGAGTATAACAAGACATACTTTGGCACAATGTAGCCAGCAATTAAATGATATCAATTACATTTGGTGGCAATTAATTAAAATGACAGTTTTTCATGTTTATACTCAATCCACTGATGCAAAAGAAGAGCAGATCGACAAGTGATACAGTTAACTTTAATATAAAACTGACAGAACACGCAGACAACATGTACTGTTTGTGGAATGCTTCAGCAGTTAATATTGAGGAAATAGTTGGACTCTATAGTCAAGGAAACAGAAATAAAGAAAATGACTGGTCAGTTCAGGCAATCTGATTATTTATTCATTGCTGACATAGTCTTTAAACAACAAAAACAATGCCTGAAATATCACCAGATGGAGCACACAGAAATCAAATTGTCTGTATAATTGTACAAGGAGGTAAAAGAACTCAGTTACATAACACTAAAGACATGACCATGAGTTGACCGTGGAAGAGATATAGTTAACAGAACAGAACTTAATAGTAGTGTTGGAAGGGATGTTGGAGGTTGTCTAGTCCAAGTCTCTCCTCAAGCAGGAGACCTTATACCATTCCAGACTAGTAGCTGTCCAGTTTCTTCTTAAAAGTGTACAGTAATGGAACACTCACAACTTCTGGACGCAGGCCGTTCCACTGGCTCTTGTTCTCACAGTTAGGAAATTTCTCCTTCGTTCCAGGTTGCTTCTCTCCTTGATTAGTTGCCTTTTGGTGCTTATGTGCAAGTTCTAAGTCAAGTTCAACAAAACCAACCAGTTTCTGAGGAATGATCCTGAGTGTGTGTTCATTATTTTTTTGGGAGGGTATCAGGAATCACGTTGAACTTTAAAAATCAGTCTAACTATGGAACAGTATAACTATGGAACAAAATCAAACCAGTTGTTAAAGAATAATGTGAAAGAGAATATCAAAGAAGAAAGACCAAGAAACAGAACAGATCAAAATTACTCCACATTTCCCTTTTATGTTAACTTAAGTACTCCAGGGTTTTTTTTAATTACTATTAAATTACTATTTAATTACTATTAAATTAATTACTATTTTTCTAAGTAGCAAGTTTTTCCCTAGGCTTTTTCTCCCTCTTAAAAATAGATTTTTAAAAAAGTCTAGCTTGTTTCACTATTTCCTAGTCACATGCTAGGATGACATGCTACTCTGAAAAGAATGACATGCTAATCTGGAAAGTAAAATGCACACACAATTGTTGAGTAATATTATATGTAAGATAATTACAATTACAAGCCTGGGATAGGAAGCCATTGTATTTGTTCAGATGAAATTAAATAAAATAATAAAAAGGTTTTTTTAATAGAATCTTTGCCAATATTTTTCCATTTTCCTATGGACACAGTGAAGTTTGTGGTTTCAAAATCTTGAATATTTTTAGTTTTATAGTTTGGAGGGAATAAATGCCCATGGATGTGCAGTGGAATGTGATAGTACTCGTATGACCATAGCTAATAGACCACTAGGAACAAGTGATTAGATAAGACTTCCAGGTAACAAGGAAATTAATTACTTATCACTTTGGAACTTACTGTCACATTCCTGCAGATTTTCACACTGACTACATGATTGCTGATAATCTGACCTTGCAGTACTTATTCAGACTTGTCACAGCTGAATGCAGGCATTTATAACATTAAGTTAGGGAAATAGAGTTTTAAAAGGAGAAAAAATGTTGAAGGACAGTGCTGCTTAACTGGTGATGGGAAAATAAGCCCAGCTATGCTTTTAGAAAATAAATGGTAACTACCTTGAATTTTACTTTTACTTCCACAGCTTCTTACATGGTGATAAATCACCATTTTCACTGAGAACTGGCAGCTTAGTTAGGCATTCATATTGGATATAGCGCATTTCCAAAAACTATAATCAACAAGTTGAAGTGGGTTGCCTGTGTGGATTCCCTACAGTGCTTTGGGGCATTTCTGCAGGGTTGAGAGAAACCATTTAATGCACAAACGCAATAACCAGAACTGAGTGGCTTCTAATGGTTGAGGTGCTGCATTGGTTTGATTTTGTTTTTAGACACACACACACACACGCACACACACTGGAGGGGGGAGAGAGTGCAAGGCAGTCTACTATTCTGTACAACCCACTTTAATTTGATGATTTTTTTTTGTCCAGACATTATGAAAATAATTAATGCATATCAATAAATGTGTGTGGAATATCTGGAGTGCTGTTTTAATTACTGGCTTTCCGGAAGAAAGCTGGATATTTTAAAAAATTCTGAGATCAGGTGCAGACCCACATTTTCTCCTAGGTAGCATTTATGTGAGTTAATATCTAGGTAAAATATTTATAGCATAACTTATTTGGTGATTTTCAAAACCCAGTCCAGCTATGGTACTTACATTCCTTATGTTAAGAGCCATGGTGGTGCAGAGGTTAGAATACAGTACTGCAGGCTACTTCTGCTGACTGCTGATTGCCAGCAGCTTGGCAGATCGAATCTCACCAGGCTCAAGGTTTACTCAGCCTTCCAAGGTGGGTAAAATGAGGACCTAGCTTGTTGGGGGCATGCTGATACTGTAAGCCACTTAGAGAGGGCTGGAAATCACTGTGAAGTGGTATATAAGTCTAAGCACTATTGCTACTTCCTTTAAGTAAGAATTTTCAGAGTTATGAGGAATATATTTTTGTTTTCTATTCTGGAATGTTCCTGTTAAGTTATCCTCGAATGAAATCTCAAAGAAAGGTGGTTTTCTTCTTTCTTTCACCATGGTCTTTTCTGAGCTCTAAATATTATTTCTTTCAAGTCTGCCACAAAGTCAATATTGAAGTGACCCAGATGGAGTTACAAGCAGAAACCTTCCTTCTAGTCATGCTTCATCAGTAATTTCTGCTGATGAGGTTGAGAGAGAGAGGAGCTCCTGGGAATAGATTGAAGCAAAATGAGAAAGTGTTCTATCTTTAGCAAGTTGTTTAAAATCCTCCTAATGCTCAAAAGATGCAACTATAATTTCTTTTTCATAACTTACCTCTGTCACATCACACACACACACACACACACACACACACACACACACACACGGATTAACACAGATCAGTAAAAAATAGTATTAAGAAATGCATAAACTGCTTTTGCTATGGACATTCTCTTATTGCATTAAAATGTTCTGCTTGTTTGTAAGGAAAAGGAGGAGCTGAAACAGGGGGTAAGTCACAATTGCAGATGATACACATCCCTTCAACTGTGAAGGCCTCCATGACCCCATTGGCTAATAACCTTCTCCCCGGCCAAAATGACTTTGCCAGATTTCCTCAATGACATTGTTACACATCCAATTTGCTGTGGCTTTGCTTCACTGTTCATGGAAGGAAAGCTAACCTAAAACCAAGAAAATAAAAATTGGTGCTAGAAGTACAGGTAATCCTTGACTGATGAATGTAATGGAGAATGTCAATTACATTTATAACCCATGGATTTGTTGGAGTGAATCACAGCAAACAAATGTGATCACACCCTGCTTTCACCCACGCATTTGCTAATTGAATACGCAGTTTGTTGGTGCACATGAGGTATCTCAGGGTGGGGAAGGTCATGGTGTTGGAACAGCCAACCTGCTTGAGACCACCCAAAGTCTCCACCGATCCACTGAGATACCTCATGCTTCCTCTTCTAGGGTCCCTACAATTGCCCGCCCTCTTGCTGGGTCACTTACGTTGTGAAAATCTAGCGAGTTGTCTCACTCCAGCCGCTCTGCCATGATTTCTTTGCCTGCTTGCAGTCTCTGCATGAAAAGCATTTACAATCCAACAAGATATACAAACTGACAAATAAGCTATTCAGATAATTTGTTAATAGGGACTTCCAGAGCCGAACTATAGAAAAGAAGATAAGCTAGCTTTCGAAAGCTAATTTGACTTATTTATAAGGGAATAGAAGAATGTTGGGGAAGTGAGAAGTTGAAAGAAAAAAAATCAATCTATGCATCAGGGTAGGGATATCATGTAAAAAAAATATGATTTTCCATGGGACGAAAGAATGGAAAATATGGTGAGTGGTGTTGATATAAACTACATTTAGCTTTATTTTCTAGTATTTTCTCTTATTTCATGCCTTGAAATATATTTGCTTTCTATTTCTTCTTTGTTTTTTGGCTTTCCATAATTCTTCCTGTCCCTAAATTCTGTGGCCATCTGATGCAATGCTATATATGGTAGGCATGTATAGGTTAAAAACCTATGATTTAGTAGAGAATTCAGATAGATTATTATGTTGTTCTACAAGAGCAGAACTTTCCATGCAATATCTGAGTAGAGGTAGTCCTCAACTTGCGACCACAATTAAGTCAACATTTCCCTTGCTAAGAAAGGTGGCATTGCTCCATTTTACTTTTTTGCATCAGTTGTTAAGTGAATCACTGTAGATCAGGGGTCTCCAACCTTGGCAACTTTAAGTCTGAAAGACTTCAGCCCCCAGCTTTGCTGGCTGGAGAATTCTGGGAGCTGAAGTCCTTCAGACTTAAAGTTGGAAAGGTTGGAGACCCCTGCTGTAGATGTTAAATGATTCTTGAGGTCATGAAGTGAATCTGGCTTCCCCCACTGATTTTTCTTCTTGGCTGGGAAGATTGCACATGGTGATTACAAGACTCTGGGACAGTACAACTGTCATAAATACCTGCCAGTTGCCAAGCATCCAGATTTTGATCATATGACTGTGTGGATGCTGCAAACGCTTGTAAGTGTGAAAACTGGTGATAAGACACTTTTTTTCCAGTGCCATTGTAACTTTGAATAGTCGTTAAATGAATGGTTGTAAGTGGAGAACTACCTGTAGTTCTTTTTAATTCCCTTGCTATTGGTTGAATTGCTTCCCTTATCTGAGTATTAATATTATGTCACATATACTATAAAGCCACGAATATACAGTATATCTAACTTGTTCTTGCTGACTAGTTCAGTTTTACATTCGTATACAGAGCTATTACTGTTCCTATTGTGCTTTGCAGTCATTTTGATTGCCTGTTTGGTGAGGCAATAGATTTCCCTTTATAGGTGTTGCTTATTTTGACACTGGCTACCATAAATTGTTAGGAAGGAGTCTATTTTCTTTTATAGGCTCTTTTGTACCCCTGTCAGTTAGGAGGAAATGATGTAATCCATATTAATAGCTTAATCTGTATAAATAGGCACTATGCTGAGGTGCAGAACACATATAGATGTTGTGAATATATCCTTAATAACATTTCTTTCCCTCAAAGTCTTCTTCAGCTCCTTCTCATTCATATTATATTTCTTTCCTCCCTTTTAAAGTCTTGACTATTGATTCACAATGAAATCTCTACTCCCTCTCCTTTTAAACCTAAACAGGCCTCCAGGTTTTCCCCTTTTTTTTGGGGGGGGGGGCAGAAAGTTTCTGGTATGTTTAGGGCTAGTGCCAGGGAGTTGTAGAAATCATTAGCCTGCCAGTAGAATGTCAGATCTATCCCATGGATATAACTCTGATATTTATATCTTTGATCACGGGAAGATGGAGGGCCTCCTCTAATTTTATCTCCCAAAAAACTCTGCAAAGTAAGTTGGGCACAAAGTAAGTTGGGCACAGATAATGTGATTCCCCTTAAATTACTAAATGAGCTAAAGGTCTAGTAGAAACTTGAATCAGAATCTCTTCAGCAGGTTCAATCACTTAGCCACCTAATTCTCAGAGCTGTTGTCTTCCTGAGAACTAATGTTTAAGCTGTCATATGTATTAACAGAGTTGGAAGGGACCTTTCAGGTCATCTAGTCCAACCCCCTGCCCAAGTAGGAGACCCTCTATCTAGGATTGAACTCACAACCTCCTACCTGTGAGGAAAGAGCTCTACCTCTAGGCCATAGTAGCTTACAGCTAAATCAAATCCTCACGTACCCTGTTTTGCTTGGAGAAACTGGCTTGACCAAACAGGGCAGGGAATCATGCCTGGAGTCCATCTGCCAAGCTCCAACTGCATTCCATGTTTTCTGGCTTGCCAAAGCCGACCACAGAAAAAATGCAAGCTTATCTCTTACAGTAATTGCGTTGAACACACTGGAGTTGAGTAGGTTTAACAAAACTTGATGTATATAATTGTGATTTAGGGTTGACAATTTTTCTTACTTTTTCTGTATATGCATATACTTATTTAGTCTGGTAGGACTCTGGGCACAAAATTGTATGACATCAACCATGTTGTGTCAGAAGTGTGGCTGGTAAATTTAGGATTGTAAGCGATGCCCCTGAACTTGTTAAGCATTCAAAAATTGTTGTAATTATCAAACTGTGTACTTTGCCAAAACAGTTTTAAAAGGGTGGGAGACATAAATTAGAAAAAAAATCATAAGCATTCATAGTTTTACCATCCATACTCATGAGGGATATTGAGCCATTTTCCCTTATCTCTTTAATTCTCTGAACAAAGCAGTTCAAATAAATCTTTATATGGATTTTTCTATTATTTTTACATTCCAAAAACACTACATTTCTTAGTGTGTTCAATATAACTTTGGTTAAATTGATTTAGAATTTGTGATCTTAGGGTGATGGGAAAAATCAGTCCTGTCTGAAACTTTGATAACCTGTTTTATTAGTATTTAATTTATTAATAAAATACTTAATTAATTAGTGCCTTTATTTATTAATTAGTGCCTTTATTAATATTATTTTTTTTAGTCTCTGTGTAAATATTGCAGTTTTTTAAAGACTAGCTGATATGTTCCAACTATTAACTCTTCTCAAAAAATTCTAATTGTAGAAGTCTACCAACATCGGGACCAGTTGTTAGTTAATTTAGATAAAATGTCTGCCTTGAACACAGGGTTTTAAGGGAATTACTTTCAGCTCTAATCAATGCTGAAGTGACTGGGCTAAATTTGCTTTCTTAGGTTAGCTGTGTCTTGTGAACAAGGAACAATGTGCTAATTTTCTCTTCTTGTTTCTAGAACAGAAGGAAAATCAGGGATCTCATGTTTGTAGCCCATGTGCTTTTGGGTTGCCTATGCCATAATATAGAAGGGCAATAGTAGACAGTAACTTGATGAGCTCAGTTGGGCTGCTAGAAGAAAGTAGCTCTGGATCTGGGGCCAAGCCAAGGGCCGTCTACACTGAAGTGTCATCAACAACTGGGGCCTGTTCCACTGCCATATCATATATTTTCCTTGTTAGTGTATCCAAAGGAAGGCAGGGGCCAGGCAAATGGTGGATTCAGTCTGAATTGTGATGGTGCCTTGACGAAGGGCTAGAAACATAGTCATCCTGTCCAAGCATGGAATTGCTGTAAGTGCTGGAAAGATTTGACAAGATTGCTAAACTGCTGTTTTAGTTCCAACAATCAGTCTCATGCTGTATATGAGAGAAAGAGTCAAGAGAACAAATTAAAGCAAATGAAACTCATGGAGCTTCTTGTATTGATGGACTGCAATAGCAAGTCTAATGTGCCACTTGTCAGCATATTTGGGAGTTTTGCTCATTGCAACTGCTTTTCACATCAAAGCCTATTCAATTTTGAGAAAGGGTTATTGCATGCATCTATTTTCAATATACAGATTGTCTGCTCAAACAAACACAGGCGTTGTCATCCAATGATTAAAGATACTGGTACAGGATTAAAATAATACTGCTTATCCAGAAATGATATCAGTTGAGGTTAAGTTTTTAATGCAATCTATGCATATGACCCAGTTTTGTACAATGGGTTCATCTAGGACACTCACCCCATCCAGGCCCAAAGGTGCAAAAACCTTGACACCAGAAGGACCAAATATCTAAAGGCAGTCTCCTTCTTGTTGTGGATGAACCAATGTCCATTGAGCCTGATCCCATCCAGAATGTTACAGCCCCTGGGCATGAGGATAGGACACCCATGACATTTCTTAGACAGCCTGGGATAGAGATATAAAGCTAGGTATCATTGTTACCTAATATCTTAAATTAGCTATGCTCTTATTTTCTGGGTTTAACAAGGTCCAAATACTCTTTCCTGTACATAAAGAAGTGTATGTTTACAAACCCTTTTTATTTAATAAATGTATGTTTAAAATAATGATACTCTTCATTTTTTTAACACTATACTGTAGAGCAGGGGTGTCCAAACTTGGGAACTTTAAGACTTGTGGACTTCAACTCCCAGAATTCCCCAGCCAGCCATGCTGGCTGGGGAATTCTGGGAGTTGAAGTCCACAAGTCTTAAAGTTCCCAAGTTTGGACACTCCTGCTATAGAGATTTGTGTGTATGCATGAAAAAGGTTCAGTGTTACAGCACTCTTGTTAATTGGCTATTGCTCAGGTGGCCCTTGTGGTGATTTGTGATTGAGACACTTGGAGAAAACTCTAGTGCAGCCCATGGAAGCCAGCTTTAGCCCAAACCTACAAAGTTCACTAGTTGCTTTGGCAACTGAGAGAGTTGCTGTCTCTCAGTTGCCAGTTAGGAAACAGGCAATGGCAAACCACTTCTGAAATTTTTCCAGGAAAACATGTCATTGCAGTCACCAAGAGTCAATGCTTATTTAAAGGTGCATGCACACACTATGTGTTAAATACATTTAAACAAGGGAAAAATAATCCTGAGAATTAAAAAAAAAAGATTTCCAATCCATATAGTGTTATTCTACTGAAGTAGTTAAATATCTCAAAACTTCCTAATATCCATTTAATTATATTAATTCTCTCTGTGTATGTGTTTATAATTAAATATGCATTTCCAAATATTTATATGGCAGCATCATTAAATGTGATTCGACACATCTTGTGCAATTTAGAGAGGTATACACAAAAGTTGCAAGGTGCATCTGTGAAACTGACATGGTTCTGCAGCAAGTTCAGAGGCAGTAAATTGCTACTGAAATTGATGCACTTTTATCTTTACAATGAAAGGAGTCTCCTTAATTCAAATTTGTCAGTACTACTATTGTTTTTCATGATCTTTAGGAAAGAGATTAGATAACATTTGCGATCCCCCCTCCAATTACTTATATAAGGATTATTCTTTATATTATTCATGTTGTCTTGTATTCTTGTATGGACTGCACCAGTAGAGGCTAAACCAATTTCGTTTTGCTTCCAGTTTCCGAAGGCGACGGACGTGCTTCGCGCTTCACCCGCCACTTGCTGTACCGGTGGGCTCCTTCGGGAGCACAGGAGGTTCTGAAGGAATCTCCTGCCGTAAGGACGGCTCACTGGGAGCCCCCAATCTGGCAGTGGCTGGTGGGGTGCTCCCAGCCTTGCCCCAGGAGCTGGCGAGCTGAAAGGGGGGGGCAAACTTTGCCTCTTCACCGGATGGATCCCGGGGACAACAAACAGAATGGAAAGAGTAGCTGAAATGCCAGAGATGGAGGGCGCTCCCTAATCTCTTGGGTTGCTGATGAAGGATAAGCGATAGGATGCTGTGAGTTCCTGTTCAATCAATTTTAAACGGAGATTGGAGGGGGGAGTTTTTCTTGTTTAACCCCCCCCCCTCGGATGAAGCAGCAATCAAATGATCTCTCTCCATTGGAAGGGAGAGAGGAAAAGGACTAACTTGCTATTGGAATTAACTATGGAAAAGAATTGTATCGTATCGCAATTGCAACAATTTGTTGTGAAGTTCTTTTAACAAAAAAGCAAAATGGAATTTTTACTTTTCTTCCTGTTAGAAGGCGGGGCAAGATGGCTTTTCTTTGTTCTCTGCTTATAACTCCTTTGCATTAGTGAAGTTTTTCCCTCCATAACTACCAACGAAGAATTTGAAACTTTTACTTTTAACATTTCTCCCTGAGACTCGCAAGTCTCTCCCAATATGTGGACTCCTGGATGTGGATTGCAAAGTTTTCCATTTTTTTCCTTAAGTGAACTCTTAAAACTGGACTCTCATTTGGATTACTCCAGTACCTCGGAATGTCTCGGTCGTCCGTTTCTCCGGTGCCATTTTTTTACCAACTTAGAACTTAGAACTGAGGCAATGGCTTTTAGAAAACCGCCATTGGGAAAGTCAGCGTCCGCCCTGTCCTCAGCTGTCTCCAGCCCAACTACACAGCCAAAGATTTCTTCATTACTACAGAAAGAATCTGCTGGATAGAGCTCACAGGAACTGTCAGTTAAAGAGATGTTTCGGGAAATTATGAAAAACGTGAATGAATTGCGGAAAGAAATGACAGAATTAAAATTAGAAACGCAACGAAGCACAATGGAGAATAAACAAAAAATTGTGACGTTGGGGGGGGGGGCTGAGATGGGGGAAGAGGTTAAGGAAATCCGAGGGGAGTCTAGAATTAGGAGCTCACATGACCACAATTGAATTTGAAAGAATGTCTTTTGTTTCTTAGGTTCCAGAATATACCAGAGTCAGAAAATGAGGATCTTAAAGATGTTATGAGTACAATGTTTGCAGAATACCTTAAAAGAGATAAGGAGCAACTCTGGTGGGATATGGATCTGGTTTATAGAATTAACTCAGTGTATGCTAGGATGCATAATGTACCAAGAGAAGTTCATGTTAAATTTCTTAGGAGATCCACAAGGGATGAGATATTGAGGGCCCAACGGGATGGACTTTTAAAGTATCAAGATAAAGAAATAATCATTTTGAAACAAATTCTGAAAAAAATTAGAGAAATAAGAAGGAAGTATTCCTTCTTGTCTAAGAAATTATACAAAAAAGGAATTTGGTTCAAGTGGTTATTGCCAGAGGGAATGCTGATCTTCTGGGATGGGGCTAGAGTAAGAGTTAAAACATTAAGCGAGGCGGAGGCCTTTATTCAAAAACATTCTTCCCTTCTAGGGGACGAAGATGGGGGAACAAAGGGAGTGACAGCCCTGCCCGGTGACGGCGAAGAAAAGTCAATAGCGAAAAGACTTAGATCTCAAAAATGTTTTTATTGGAAAATCTTATTGTAATTGTCGATACAAGATAAAATGGCAAAGAAAAAGATGATTGATTGAATGTATGGAATGTATGGACAATGTAATCTTCATATATACCTATCCTTTATTCTTAAAATTGTAAACTTATGAAGTTTTTTGGGAGGGCCACCATCAATGGCATGGGAGCTATCAAAATGTTATACTTACCCTATACCTTTTCCCTATGTATTTTGAAAACCAATAAAAAAATTTTATAAAAAAAATAAACCAATTTCATTGTATACATGATGTACAATGACAATAAAGGCTTTGAAATTTGAAATTGAAATATTGTACCACATGTACAAAGGTGGTGAAGTGACTGGCTTCCCCATATCTCAGCCACAAAGCCACAAAAAACATGTTCAGTATAGAGTTCAAATTGTCAGAATATTATTATCTAACAAGGCTAGAACATGACTTCCTGAAGCAACTCTTACTCCACAAAGATTTATACTTCCAAACTCCAGTAGAGTTGCAGTCTCAATGCTGATTAGAGTTGAAAATATCATCCATGCAGGAGACCTTGCAGCTACCTTGATCACCCAGAGATGCACAGCAGATGGCAGCATGTATCTAACCTGGGTTATCTCAAAAATTGGTACTTGGATGGGGTACTGCCTGAGAATCTTAGGGCATAGACCAGACTGGAAAGTCAAAAAACATCCAGAAGAAGGCAAATCATTCCTGTAACATTTCCAAGGAAACTACATGAATGGAGTCAACATGAGTTATTAGACTTAAAGGCATCAAAAAGTGTTCATAATGAGTCATCTCTGTCAAATAGAACAGAATATTTAAAGGTGCAGTCAGAGAACTAAGCTCAACCTAGAGACCATGGGATTAATTAGGATTTTGCTCTCCAAGATCAGTGAGAATGAGTGAAAGAAACCTGGAAGCTAAGAAAAGAAATAACTAAATGTTGGGAAGCAAGGACAAGAAGATTTGGGCAGAGGAAGTCTGTAGATCAGGGATGTCCAAACTTGGGAACTTTAAGACTTGTGGACTTCAACTCCCAGAATTCCCCAGCCAGTTATGCTGGCTGGGGAATTCTGGGAGTTGAAGTCCACAAGTCTTAAAGTTCCCAAGTTTGGACATCCCTGCTGTAGATCTATTAGAACCATATCTTTCTCAAATCCCCACCATATTAATGCATCAAGAAAGCAAACAAATACTTGAGATCAGTTGGTGAACAGGCCTAAATTATTTCTCTTCCATTTTTTTTGAACGGAATACATTTATTTAAATGCTGAGGAAGAAATGCAAATATATCTCTGCATTCATTTCCACTCAAAACTTTGAATTGTTCTTTCCAAGTACTTTGACGGTGTGTAATATCTGCCTTTCTAATAAGATATGCTTTAGTTTTCATGAGCTGATTTCTATTCTCTGTTTTCATATAGATTGAATGATTTAGAAAAAGCAAATTTAAAGGCCAAAATTAAAGTGGATTCAACAATGCTAACATCTCCATTGCGTCAAAGCAAAACTCAGTGAATTCACAATTCTTAATATTTTATTTATTTACTTATGGATTGATATAGCTGCCCATCTCCCATATGGGATTCTATTCAGATTACAATAAAACAATAAATAAATAATATAAAAACATATAATAAATAAATAAAATAAATTTTAATTTGTAGACCGCTCCCTCTCCCCATAGGGACTCGGAGCGGTGCACAGGGAGGATAAAAAACAATAAATATACAAACATATTTAAAAACAGATTAAACGATATTCCTGTGCTAAAAATTCCCCATTAAAATACTAAGATTCCCCATAAATTAATATATTAAAAACCCTATAGAAGAGAGACTACCCTAGGCCGGCCAAACAGAAAAGATGTGTTTTTAATTTTAGACGGAAGGAGCGGAGGTCCGTGGTCGTTCTAATGTCGGGGGGAAGGTCGTTCCAGAGGGCTGGGCCCGCCACAGAGAGAGCCCTTCCCCTGGGCGTCGCCCGCTGACAGAGTCTAGTGGACGGCACCCGGAGAAGTCCCTCTCTGTGGGAGCGAATCGGCCGTGCGGATGTATGTGGCAGGATCCGATCCCGCAGATAGCAAGGTCCCGAGCCATGGAGCGCTTTAAAGATGATAACTAACACCTTGAAGTGTACCCGGAAGATGACAGGCAGCCAGTGCAGCTCGCGCAAGAGCGGTGTTATGTGGGTAAACCTTGAGGTTCCCATAATTGCTCGCGCGGCTGCATTCTGGACCAGCTGAAGTCTCCGGGTGCACCTCAAGGGGAGCCCCATGTAGAGAGTGTTACAATAGTCCAGTCGGGATGTCACGAGAGCATGAGTGACTGTGCGAAGGGCGTCCCGATCCAATAGGGGGCGCAACTGGCGAACCAGGCGAACCTGGTAAAACGCCCTCCTGGCCACGGCTGTCACTTGATCTTCTATGGACAGCCGGGCATCCAGGAGGACACCCAGGTTGCGCGCCCCATCCACAGGGGCAAGATGTTCGCCCCCTATGGCCAGCGATGGAGTCAGCTGGTTGAATCAGGTAGCCGGAAACCACAGCCACTCGGTCTTGGTCGGGCTGAGTCTGAGTCCGTTACTTCCCATCCAGATCCGTACGGCTTCCAGGCACTGGCAGATCACCGCTATGGCATCGTTGGGGTGGTTTGGGGTAGATATATACAGCTGAGTATCATCAGCATAGAGATGGTACTCTACCCCAAAACCACGGATGATCTCATCCAGCGGCTTCATATATGTGTTGAACAGGAGAGGCGAGAGGACCGACCCCTGAGGCACCCCACATGTGAGGGGTCTCGAGGTCGACTTCTGCTCTCCTGCCAACACAAATTGCGATCGGCCAGAGAGGTAGGAGGAGAACCACCGTAAAACGGTGCCTCCCACCCCTAACCCCCCCAGCTGATGCAATAGGATACCAGATGAACCTCACAAAATAACCAACAAAGCCAAGTGACAAGCTCTATTCCACACCCAGGGTCCCAGACTAGCCACAAAACCAAACTTTCAGGCTCTAAGAAAGGTTGGGACTAAGCTAATATTAAAAGGAATGATGCTTCAAAGAGGAGGTTCCATGCCAACAAAGGTTTTCCTCCAGGACCTTGCAACTAATACTCTTTAGCCAATGGTACCAAGAGCATCCCACTCTTGCTAGAGTAAATGGGATGGTTAGAAACAACTAGGGAAAGATAATTCTATCAGGAATCCCATCCCAAGCTATGAAGATATTTAAATGTGATTGCCAGCATCTTGAGTTGCACCCAGAAGCACATTGGGAATCAATACAGATTGTGGAGCTGAGGTGCCAAATGCCCTGAATAACTGATGTAATAAACTGCCCACACTACAATATTCTTCCCCAGCCGAAGCATCTGAATGCTCTTTAAGGACAGCCCCATATGTGTTGCAATATCCAGTGTGAAGATTATGGAGGCTATTTGTGGCTTTCACCAAGGCTCCAGGATCCTGGAATGGTTGCAATTGATGCACAGTCTGAAGCTGTGCAAAGGCCTCAGGCAGGAGGACCTCCAAGTTGCAAATAGAGTCTGTCTGGAACAGTACCACCCCATCCAGAATCATCCGGGAAGATCCCCAGAACCTAGAAATCCAAAAACAGAGGGCCATTTGGTCCTATTTGGTTTCATCTAAAGTCCGTTGCACCCCATTCAATCCCCCCCTGCCCCCCCCCCCCCCATCCATAGCTTCCAGGAACTGTAACAGTACATCCACAATATCATTTAGATGAACTGGAGTTGAAACATTGAGCATTGCCAGCATAATGATGTTACCTTATCTCACTCTAAACTATTGGATGAGCTCACTCACTGGTTTCATGTAGATATTAAACAGGTGAAAGCACTAAATGTGAAAAAGGAGGGAAATACAGGAAAAGGTACAGGGGAAAAAAGTAACTGAAAAGTAGTAGGTCATGAAATGCTAAGAGCTTTTACTGTAAGTGAAGTGTTCAGGTCATTTTCTGTGTAAAATTCTGTGCAATTACTTTATATATAGAATAGGAAGCAAAACTAAGAAATATAGAGACCACAAGGGACTTCTGAATATATGACTTTTTAAGTCAATTTAATCGATTCCCATCATTAAAAGAATGGGAAGTGACAATGTTACATTAAATACCTCCACAAATCTCTGCTACATTTTGCTTTACCCTCCCCACTCAACATCTGTAAAGAAAAGTTCATGAAAATGGCTTCCTTTTTGTCCCGACATCCTCTAAAAAAGAAAAAAAAATGAAGACTTTTTGGTACTGAAAAGAGGTGGAGGGGGCAATATACAAACATTAACAGAAAACTACATCAAATTGACCTATAAATTGTGTTTGTTTTTTGACAACTGGCACTATGAAGGCTAATTAATGCTTCATTGCGCAGGCTGAATTCATATTTCCCTAAGAGCTATGATAAACATGAAAAGGTGGAAGTTTCAAAAGCTAACTCTTTTATAAAAGGACACAAAGTGATTATGTCTAGATTAATAGATCCGCATAATATATTTAGCTAACCGATTGTTGATGGGAGAGAAAATCAGCAAAAAAACGACCTCTTATTTTCCTAGGAGGTGCCTTCCATTAGCTAAATGCTGCCACTGACAATAGCAAGAGCAATAGCACTTAGACTTATATACTGCTTCATAGCTTCATACTGCTTCAGTTTACAAAGTTAGTATATTTTCCCCAATAATATGGGTCCTCATTTTACTGACCTTGGAAGGATGGAAGGCTGAGTCAACCTTGTCAACCCAGATTGTTGGGGGAATATTCTGACTCTGGAAACAGTTTAGGGAGTGCTGTAAAGAAGCCCCCTTGGCCTGCAGCCCCCCTGTGCCTCATTTTCTCTAGCAGAGACATCACAGGCTGGTTCTTTGCTAACCTGTGATGGCCAGCCCCACTGACCAGGCCAGCCCCACTGACCAGATCTCCGGTCCAGATTTGGCCCACAGGCCTTGAGATTGACACCCCTGCTCTAAATTGTATGGTACATTTTTTCCCTTCTGTTCAATCATGTATGATTCATGGAGACTGCCTGGATACGTCCCTGTAATCTTTCCTAGGGTTGAGAGGAAGTGAATAGTCCAAAGTAACCCAGGGGCTTTGTGCGAAAGCAAGCAGCCTTTGGCAAAAAGTTTGGAACTGGGTGAAAGAGGATTGCTTCATGCCACTCTCCTGCAAGGCTGAATCCAGGTTGAAAAATCTATCTTTGCATAAAGGATGGGATGGTAATCATACAAGCTACAGCTAGTCCAAAACACAGCCGCGTGGGTGATTATGGGAGCCACTAGGTGCTCCCACATAACACCGATCCTGCGCGAGCTGCATTGGCTTCCTGTGGCCTTTCGAGTGTGCTTCAAGGTTTTGACAACTATCTTTAAAGCGCTCCATGGCTCGGGGCCTAGTTATATGCGAGACCGCCTCCTGCCCCATACATCCCTTAGACCGATACGCTCCCACAGAGAGGACCTCCTCAGGGTGCCGTCGGCCGGACAATGCCGACTGGCGACACCCAGGGGGAGAGCCTTCTCTGTGGCGGGGCCAGCCCTCTGGAATGACCTGCCCCCTGAATTACGTACCATCACCGACCTCCGCCTCTTCCGCCAATGTCTTAAGACATATCTGTTTCAACAAGCCGGCCTAGCCTAACCTCCCATGGGGGCTTTTAGATAGTTTTAAATTTTTAAAACTAAAATTTTAAAATGGGTTTTTAAAATTTGGTTTTAGCGCAGGATAGGTTTATTTAATAGTTTTTAAATTATATTTATTGTATTTTGTATGTTTTTTAAATTTCCTGTGCGCCGCCCTGGGTCCTCTGTGGAGAAGGGCGGGATATAAATTTAAATAAATAAATAAATAAATAAATAAAATATACCTGTATGATTATTTGGAGAAAAGACACTAGAACTCTAGCTGCACAGGAAGTGACTGAATACATATGATCTTTCTTTCTTTCTTTCTTTCTTTCTTTCTTTCTTTCTTTCTTTCTTTCTTTCTTTCTTTCTTTCTTTCTTTCTTAAAAATCTCTTAATACTTTAATTTAGTCCGACTCCAATCTTGTGAAAACAAAGGGACAGACTTTCTGGAGCTGGTTGAGAGACAGGTGCTGCTGTGATGGTAAGGTCCTCACCCCAAGAGGCATACTTGAATATATCCTGTGTATGGTTTGCTAGGTCATGAAATTTGGCATTCACTTTCAAAGATTTGGGGATTTGATTTTCTATTCTCTTGAGTAACCAGCATATGTCTGTTTGTTTATGCAGATTTAATGAAGAGGGGAGAGGCTTGCTCTAGCCTTTTATCTGTCTGTAAAGTAAACAAAGCTTTATTGTAGTCTTGCCTCTTTCTCTCTCTTTTAAATCTCCTCTGAAGATTTAAAACTCCATTTGTGTGAATTATAAAATAATTAGACTTGGAAGAAGTAAGCTAAACATATCCCACCCCATGCTCCCTTAATACAGGCCAAAATGTCAGAAAAGAAGACTGGCAGTTTCGAAGTCAAGGTTGAGTGGGTTGTGGGGGGGTTTTCCACATCACTCAGGATAAAAGTATATTAATTATTACTGGATGATTGAATACCATCTCCCACACACTTGAGAAATTACACATAATGCAATTAATTCATTTGCACTGTAGTTTAATGATGGGAAAGAAAACAAAGGAATAAAAGAAAATTAAAATAGAACAGAGTAAAAGAGACTAAGTAGTGATAGCGCTTCCTATTGTAAAGAATGATGCAAAAGACCCCTGAAGAATATGCAATAAACAAAGCATTAGAGGCATGCACTTCTAGGAACAAGATTGCATTAGATAAATTAGTTTTATTGTACATTTGCTTAGCATTTTTTTAATATGTTTGGCAAGCTATTTCAGATTATTTGTCTTGAGACTTCAATTTAGCTCTGAGTTTGAAAACATTTAAGTAAGGCTGGACATATTTACAGCCTTTCACACAAGTATTTATCCTCTTTATGTTAATTTAATCAATTATACATTAAAATGTCAGTTGCATTATTAACAACTGAAAAGATGTAATTGATGAGCTTCTTATCTCCATTTAAGGTTGATAATTTGTTGAAAATAACATATTAAAATATATTAATTTTGTACTCATCCTGTATTGTGATGCCAACTTCCAGTTCAGATCCTGAAATTAGTGGGGGAGGAAAACAATTTTTAAAGCTTTTGTCACTACCATGCCTTATAAATAAGACAAGAAGAAAATGAAGGTAGGCATGTCTACTTTTGTTAGAGGTAAAGAATGAAAGCATAAATGATACAAAAGTATGAAAATTTGAAAAGCAATTGGATGGAGCATTTGTCAATCTAATGTGCCTTCCTTCCTCCCCCTCCTTCTCTCTCCTTTTCTCCAAGACCTCAAGATCTAATCCATGGTACAAAATCTTCAAGTGTGGGGGTGGAAGGCAAATATATTATGTTTCTGTGTATGGGAATGATTTATGTATGGAAGGTCTCCAGGATGAGATTTACGGGTTGGGGAGACTGAGCAATACACAGGATCCCCCTCTTTATAAATTGTTTTTCTTTACTCTTGGTTTGAGGATGGGTAGACAGAATGGGGATAAATTAGAAAGTGAAAATGTTGATTTAGCAGCCATTAGGATGATGGTAATATTGAAGTTTCTACCATTTTGAAGGTCACAAATTCTGCACCCACAAGGATATACTAACAACATTCTGACATGAAATAGCTAGTCCACTTTATTTTGATAATTTTCTGGACTGTATTTTTTTCCCACTAAGGTCTATTAATCCATCAGAACTTCCTCCCTACTGCTACTCTTCCCACCAAAAGGAATAGTTTTTCCTGGACAGCTTAATTATGTTTACAAGGGCCCTGAGAATAGGTGACTATGAGTATATATGGAGCCAAGTACAATTAATTTTATGTCCAGTACAAATTAAGGGATTAAAGTCAGTTGAAGACTGTAGAGAATTAGTGTAAATGTGGAAGGATAATAAAACTTTTTTTTTCTGTTTAAGGCTAGTAGCTAACACTTTTAGTTAAATAAACATAAACATATAAACACCTTTGGCGCAATATGCACCAAATCTGATATTTAAAACTTGGGACATTTTTATTTAACATTTTAAAATATTATATATTCAGGATTGTTAATTATTTGAAATAATTAATAATCATGATCAATCATCAAACAATGAAAACTTTTTCCAGACTGAAGCATATTCAATTTACAAGCAAGGTTACTGCATTCCCTATGTTTATATTAGGCTTCTGAATTTGGAAGTCCTGGAATCATGCCACATGTTCCTCCATATAGTGCTGATTTGCAAAGAGACTCTGGACTCTCCAAAGTAGCTGGATGAGTTATTAACTGGCAGGCACTGTTACAATCACCTTGCTGTTGACAACTCAGTCATTTTTCAAATATACACTATATTGTAACTATCACTTCTTAAAGTTTATTTATTTACTATTTTTACTAATCTAAAAAAGGCTCTTTTGAATCATTGCCTGCTACTTCTTTTTGAAGATCTATACCATTTATTGGATATCTTTATTGTTGAACAATGAAGAAGATTGCTAGAAGTGAGCTAAAAGAAGGAATTGTGGAGAACTCTTTTATTTCTTATTTTGATTGTGGAATGTAAGAATTTAAAAAGTTGAGATTTCATTTAATGATTTTCATACATTTGCTACCTTTGTTGACATTGTGAATTATTATTTGCGCTTTTGGATTCTTTGTTGTGGGAGCCTACAATCTTCTAAATTTAATGAATTTTGATTGGCCAAGGAATACTAGCTATTCTATAAAAAGCTCTTTTTAAGGATTAATTTTTGACCACAGGAGGGAGGTAAAGAATAGAAGATGAAGCAATATAGACCACATCTCAACCAGACAGAAAATGCAAAAAAAATATTTTGGATGTATATTTAAACAAAACAATTCACTTTATACATCAACTGTATTTCAAAGATGTCACAGAAGAGGAGCAAGAGCATCAAATTATTCAAATAATTGTAAGAAGGTTGAGTAACACAGAGATGCAACCAAATGTAGACCACTGAAGCTATTGCACAAATTTTTGACAATACAAAAGACCTATTGTAACTGCAATTTGGGAATATAAATCTGACACCAAAAGTTAGCTATGAAGATGGTTTAATTACAGGTCCCCCAGTGCAATTGAAAGAAGAAAAGTTGCAAGTAAATCAACAATCTTCTAGAGAACATGTTTGAGATCTCCAGTTCAAAACTGAAATGTAAATTGACAATGTTGACATATTTGTTTTAAAAATCATATTGGAGAATCTCTTGAGAAGAAGTTCCTATTTATTTAACAGCCATTCCAAAGAAGAAAAAGTGTTTACTTCATGAGGATAAGCTGGAGGGAGTGCTAGATTTAATAGGTTAATTGGAGGGATTTTGTAATGGTTTGACATATGTAATTAAAAGAAAGTTCCATTGCATAGTTTTGGGTTTATAAAGTGAGTTTGAAAATATGATACAGTATTTATGTTCAAGAGAAAGATGGAAAGAAAAAGAAGTCTTTGATTTTTTTTTCTTTTTAGTATGCAAAAAGGACCCGCCCTGGGTCCTTCGTGGAGAAGGGCGGGATATAAATGTGATTAAAATAAAATAAAAATAAATAAATAAGTAATACTAGAGTAATTCTAAAAGTTTGCAAAATATTAGTGAAAGTGAATTTGAAAGTATTAAATTGATAGGAAGTTTTAAAAGATGCATTAGAATTAATAGATTTTAATTATAAAGTTGAACATTTTAAATAAAAGTTTATAGCCTTAAAATAAATATGAATTTTCCATTTAAGGTTAAAAAAGCTGAAAGCATATAGTGATTTTTCTTTAATTAGAATGATGACTTTAGAAAGATTAAGAAATGGAAATGGATATATATATTACTTCCCATAATGGCAGGGGCGGGAGAAAAAAATGGATTTGGTTAAAATGGTTAAGTCAACTGTTTTAAACAAAGAGATTTTATCTGGTCTTGTTTCTATTGAGATATTGCATCTGGTTTTTATGATTAAAATAGAAAAAAACTCAGAATTTCGTTTGAATATTAAACAATTATCTAGTTATAGAACTGACTTGTAGTAAACATAGGTCACGTAAAAAGTTGAAATCATAAATGCATTAGTATGTAAAGAGTTGGATTCTTTCCGATATAGATACGGATACCATTTGCCTGCAAGCAAGAACTGCTGAAACCACAAAACAGAGTAATAGATATTGAAGAAGCTAAAGTATTCTTGGTTTTTAGAAGTGAAACAGACAAGAACCTGCCACATAACATCTGAAACCTAACAATTGCTTATAAAAAAGACAAAAACCCTGGATTGCAGTATCTTCAGGCAGCAGAAGAGAAGAGAAAAAACTGGAGAAAATCACAAAATACGAAGACTTGCAAATAGAATGGCTGAAGCAAAACAAAACAAAGATAATGTTTAAATGGGGCTCCCCTTGAGATGCACCCGGAGGCTCCAGTTGGTGCAGAATGCGGCCGCGCGGGGGATCCTGGGAGTTTCAAAATACTCCCATGTAACACCTTTCCTGCGCAAGCTACACTGGTAGCCTTCCGGATGCATTTCAAGGTTTTAGTGACCATCTTTAAAGTGCTCCATGGCAGTGGGCCTGGTTACTTGCAGGACCACCTTCTACCACATACCTCCACTTGAGCTGTCCGCTCCCACAGGGAGGGCCTCCTTAGGGTGCCGTCCGCTGGACAATGCCGGCTGGCGGCGCCCAGGGGAAGAGCCTTCTCTGTGGCAGGCCCCGCCCTCTGGAATGACCTCCCCCCAGACCTCCATACTATTACCAACCTTTGCCTCTTCCGCCGGACTTTAAAAACATATTTCTTCCATATGGCCGGCCTGGCATAGCTGCTACAACCATGTTGTTTTAGAGTTGGGCTTTAAATTAATTGTCTCCTCTTTTAGCACGGGTGAAATGATTTAATTGTAGTTTTAAATTTTAAATTTTTGTATAATTTTGTATTGCTGTATTTTTGGATTTTAAATTCCTGTGCACCGTCCTGAGTCCCTTTGGGAGATAGGGCGGGATAGAAGTCTAATAAATAATAATAATAATAATAATAATAATAATAATAATAATAATAATAATAATAATAATAATAATAATAATAATAATAATAATAATAATAATACCAATAGTAATAGGTACTTGAGTCCAGCCCAAAACCATTGGAGCATCACTTGAACATCATTGACACTAACAAAATTACGAGTCAATTGCAAAACACTGCTTTTTTTGAAACAGCTTACAACCTCCAAGAATACCTTTAACACCATCAAATGATAGTAATAGCATTTAGACTTATATACTGTTTCCCAGTGATTTATAGCCCTTTCTAGGCAGTTTACAGACTCAGAATATTGCCCCCAACAATCTAGGTCCTCATTTTACCCACCTCAGAAGGCTGAGTCAACCTTGAGCTGGTGAGAATCGAACTGTTGAACTTGGCAGACAGCAGAAGTAGCCTGCAGTACTGCATTCTAACCATTGTGCCACCACCAACATCTGCTTATCCCCAGGGAAGGACTTGATAAGTGGATAAAAATGCCAAATCCAGTCTAAACATCTGGCTGACTGTGTGACCAACAATAATAATATGAGTTCACAGAAGCCTGATGAAATGTAAAAAAAAAGGATGATTTCAGGAATGTCAAAGAGAATAATAGAACCCAAGAACCTGTTACAAATTAAAACAACCTTAGATGAAAATCAGCAAAATGCATAATTTAAATTGAAATGGCAATTCTTTTTCTTACTATTTCCATTTGTAGTATGTGTTCTGCTGATTTTAGTTTTATAGTTAATGGATAAAAGGGCAAGCATTTAATTGACTATACCATCCAACTTATTGAAATTGTTTCATTTGAAATATATGATGTAAATATTAAGGACAATTTAATTATAATAAAATACATTCTCTCTCTACCCTTTACATTCTATAAAATAGAATTACAGGGCTACCATAAACAGAGCCATACATATTCTAAAGCAACCAACCAACTCTAATGTCCTCTATTTTAAGTAAGGTTACAAATGCAAAGGTAGATTAGCTGCATTTTTCTTTTTACGTCAATCTGTCTTTGGGAAAAAATATTATCATCTAAGATATTTCTAATACTGAATGTGCCATTTCAGTGATAAGAGACTTATTCTTAGGTTTCTACTCTGTTCATATCTGTTTTGGAGTGAACTTGGGTAATTTCTTGCTAAGAAAACTTAAATACAGTGAGACCATCAGATTCATTTTAAAAGGTGACCTTCTAAAGTACTGTTTGCCCTAGTGCATAATCCAGCATGCTGATGACTGGGCACGCTATTATATCCAAGAGAATGTAATACATTTCCATGTAACCGAATTTCAGTTCCTCTTCT
This sequence comes from Rhabdophis nuchalis, assembly GCA_039707465.1. Taxonomy (NCBI): domain Eukaryota; kingdom Metazoa; phylum Chordata; class Lepidosauria; order Squamata; family Natricidae; genus Rhabdophis; species Rhabdophis nuchalis. Next base: position 67,228,879 of record CM077643.1, read on the forward strand.
CCATTTCATCGGTAGAAAGCTATTTGTTGCATTTTTTTTTCTGCCACAGAAAAAAATCTATGATTTAAGACCTAATCTTTGGCTCATTGAAATAATGCACATTATGCCATTGAGAGTACAAGCAGATCCATAAATAGGATTTATTTATTACACAAAGTAAAGGGCAAGAACAGGGAAGTTCATACTACAGATAATTTGTAACAAGAAAAGAAATAAGATTCCTGAGGCTTGAAAAAAAAAGAAAATGCTTTTTACTCCAGAGTTTAATCCATCTATTTTTCAGAGCCTCAGGCTGTCTTCGTTTTATGTCTAACCTGGGACATCATCACTCAGTTATGCATTGCATAAAGTGTGCTAAAAAGATATAGCCATTTGTCATCAAAAATACTTTAACAGCTGAGTCATAAGTTTATAGGGGCTTTAAGGGTTTAATTAAACTCAGATTCTGAAAGCTATGTTATAGATCTCTTTGATCTTCACATAAGGCCAAAAACAAAATAGAACACAAAAATAATAAAAATGAAAGCAATCAGTGAAAGTCATGTTCAGAATATCAGAGACAAAGTGGACCCCCCTGAATATGAAGAAGAACAGAAGTGAAACCCAAGCAGACAGCAACATATGTGATTTGACTCTTTAAACAAAGCTGGTTGTTCATTTATGTGTGAGATTTTTTTCTTTTGCATTTCTTCTAAAACATCAGGTTGGTATTAATACTTTCTCCTCTGATTTCACTCCCTCCTCCAGATCAGCAACCCTGTGAGGTAAGTTGGACTAAGAGAGAATGACTGACCCAAAGGCAACATTTGTGAGTTTTTGCGGCTGACAGTGGACAAGAATCTGAGCTCCCAGGTCTAATCCAACACCTTAATCACAATACCACATTGCATCTTTGGTGCTTGTGTGTCACCATCTTAGTAATTGTATGCAAGTATAGTGGCACGTAAAAAATTGTGGGGGGAAAAAGATGAATACTTAATCCCTGTGAACATGCAATTTAAATTTTTTTTTTAAAGGCAAGATGATAAGAATAATTATTGAGAGATTGATTTTCTAAATTTTCATTTTTTTAGAGTATGAATATTGAACATTAAGCCAAAACCCCTCTCTACATACAGAGAGACAGAGACAGACAGACAGACAGTCAGATACACAGACACAAACATACATGAATGGGCAGAGGATATTGGTATTATTGTTGGAGTAATAACAATGCCATATCTAATGATTCAGATAAATCATGTCATGGGCTAAAGGGACTCTATTTTTAATGTTTCCCCTCTTACCAAATCAGTATTCCCTTTTTGCAATTTAACTGCACAGGAGAACACCAATCATAGATGATGCCCTGCCTTGAACATCCACTCGTTCCACTGAATGTTTCATAACTTAAAAGGCTGAAGCATATACACAACACTGGTTCCATGAAGCAAAGCATTCAATCTACTTGCTATATAGCCAGGAAATGTAAGAATACACTAAATACCCTTCTACATATTTTTTTTCATAAGGAACCTGAAATAAGCAGATTGTCTGAAGTAATAATAGTGAAATTGGCATTAAAAATTATTTGGTCACCCTTATGGATGACCAATAGTAGGACTTTTTCTGTGTCTTCTGTTGGATGCCTCAGTGACCTTCACTAGTTTAACTATAGTGTCTTTTTGTAAGACCTTGGGGTTAGAGAACTGTTTTGCAATGGATTCTGCCTTTGGGAAATAGCTCCATTTGGCTGTGGGAGTTGGAGTGAGGCCTTTAGACTTTCCATTATGGATACCAAAGAGTTTAATTTCCCCTTTTTCTGTTTAATATCTACATGAAGCAGCTAACCATTTTCCAGTTCAGGATCAATATGCTGATGATAATTATACAACTTCCATTAATCTAGTGGAAGCAGTTTTAAACATAAATGTAATCTAGTTTATAGTGGAAATAATAATAATAATAATAATAATAATAATAATAATAATAATAATAATAATAATAATAATAATAATAATAATAATAATAATAATAATAATAATAATAATAATAATAATAATAATAATAATAAATTTTTATAGACCGCTTCCTCTCCCCGAAGGGACTCGTAAAGTAAATACTTTCTAAATCATGAAAAAATTAGTGGACCAGAGGAATGCCCTCAATATAGTTTTCCTGGACTTCAGTAAGGCATTTGATAAGGTAGACCATAACCTACTACTAGATAAAGTAGAAGAAAGTGAGTTAGACAGCATCACCACTAGATGGATTCGTAACTGGCTGACCAACCACACTCAACGTGTAGTCCTCAATGGAACTACATCTACATGGAGGGAAGTATGCAGTGGAGTACCCCAAGGCTCGGTTTTAGGCTCAGTACTCTTCAACATCTTCATCAATTACTTGGACTAGGGGATATTTGGGGAACTCATCACATTTGCAAATGACACCAAGCTGGCAGGAATAGCCAATAGGCTTAAGATACAGAAGGATCTTGACAAACTTGAACATTGGGCACTTTCTAATAAAATGAAATTCAATGGTAAAAAGAGTAAGGTTCTACATTTAGGCAAGAAAAACAAAATGCACAGGTACAGTATAGGTGGCACCTTGCTCAATAATAGTAACTGTGAAAGGGATCTTGGAGTCCCAGTGGACAACCATTTAAACATGAGCCAGCAGTGTGCAGCAGCTGCCAAAAAAGCCAACGCAGTTCTAGGCTGCATAAACAGGGGGATAGAATCAAGATCATGAGAAGTGTTAATACCACTTTATAATGCCTTGGTAATGCCACTCTTGGAATACTGCATTCAGTTTTGGTCACCACGATTTAGAAAAGATTGTGGACCATTTATCTCTTATCTGACTGTTTTCTTGGTAGCATCTCTGCATAGACTCCAAAGGTCTTTCCTACCTGCCATTACAACTCTGCACTGGAAAGATCATATATGTGTACTTGTGTACATTACATTTACAGAAGGATATAAGCATGTTAGAATGAGTCTGGAAGAGGATGGCAGAACCAATACAGAGATTTGATGCCATACCTTATGAGATCAGTTTGAAGGAAATTTTGAACTGAATATTCAGTCTGCAGAAAGGAAGATTGAGGATAATCATGACCTCAGTATTCAATGGAGAAGATGGTTAGCAACTCTTCTCCATTAAAAATAGGATGAGAAATAATGAGTAAAAAAACAGTAACAGCTGTGTAATACTGGTACAGGCTACATATGTAGGATGTGGGTTATCCATGTCTGGAGGAGGTATTTAAAAAGAGGCTGAACAGCGACTTCGAAAGGATAGCTTAACTGGTCTCCATGTAGTTCACAGAGGGTTGAACTTTATAATCCTTGTGGTTCCTTCTACCTAAACAATTTTATAATTCTAGGATTCCAGCACCAACATCTCTTGCAGTTTTGACCAGCATACCATGTGCCTCTAGTTCATTAAATCCCTATAACCTACTGCTTTAACTCAAAATGGGTATCCTTGTAAGCCCCTATTTCTGAATAAGTGATGAAAGAGTGGGGGTAAAAGGGAAAAATATCCTTGTTTCTCTTTCATTTTCTCTTCTTCCATAAATGTTAAGAAGGGGGCAGAATAGTAAAAACCATAATGCATTCATAATTTGCTTTCATAGATCTGTACATAGAGATAGAGATAACGACATGGGCTTTTTATAAGCTAATGTGTAGCTTACTGAGATAATATTTGTGACGTACTTAAAATGCATTCTAGATACTGCTTCTTATCCTGCCTCTTCTGCAAACAGCTAAATGGATGAACTGACATCTCATGGATATTCTGTTGTAGAGCTTGTCTGCTGTAGAGGGGAATCCTTCAGAAAAAATTAAGGAGATTGAAGCATTGATAAAGTCTATATGCTAGATTTCTAACTTGTGAAAATGGCAAGCTATTCGGAAATGTTCATGAAAAATGTTTGGAAATCTGACTGGTTATTCAACATCAACTCAATGTTGACTCTTAGCAACCATATAGATCTCTCTTATTGTATGTCCCTAGCCTGCACCTTCAGGTCTTCCAATAGCACATTAATACACAAACATGTGTGTGATATTTATAATTATTTATAATCTTTTTTGCATATGTGTGTATATACACATGCAAAAAAGAGAATAAATGATTATAATTATCAATATAACCAAGAAATACCCTTGGATCTTCAAGGCTTTATGAAATCAGATCTTCAAGGTCTAATGAAAGGCTGACAGAGTTGGGGATATTGTAATCTCTGAGGGGGAGAATGTTTCAGGGAGCAGGGACTACAGCTGAGAAGCCTGTATGGGGAGGAATTGACACTTGCTCAATTGTGTCAAAACTAAATGGCTTTGTGGTTTGCTCTTCCTAGGGCCTGGAATTGGACTTGGATGGGGTCATACTCCCCAGCAGGAATTGTGATACTGTGAGGGTCCTCTTCATGGGTGGGTTCTGGCAGTCACTACTGCTGGTTTGCTCATGAGCATGTTGCATACATGTGCGTGCTGTGTGTGCATGTGCAGAGCAATGAAAATTGCTGTGTACACATGTGCAGAAGCAAAAAAAAAACATGTGCAGAAGCAAAGATGGTGGTGCCTATGGTGCTGCCGGGTAAACTGGTTTGGAGGCATGGCTGGACTGGGTTGCTGCCAGTTCCAGCGACCCAGGCTGCCAAGCTACTACCGGTTTGGCCAAACTGGTCTGAACCAGTAGGAATCCACCACTGGTCCTCTTGAAATCACAACTCCTGATCAAAGACCAGATGTCTGTATGATTCCGATCTTTACACACATCATGGCGTTTGGATTCCAAGGACGTCATGGGTGCTCTGTCAAGTGCTAGTCTGTGGTGTATTTCTTGACTGCTTGTACTTTACCATTGGTGATTGTTCCTAAAAGGTAGAAGCTACCCCTGAACATTCAGAATATTCTTTGTCACTCTTTAGGCATTTAGGCATTTTTACTTTAACCACTTAGGACCAGTTTTCATGCAGCGATTTTACTACTATTGCTTTATCCATGAAAACATAAAACCGTGAACTGGCAAACTATTTGCTGCTGAAATCAAGCGGAAAATGGTCATAAAATGGGTGCCAATTACAATGTCTTTAAGTTCCCAGTTGGGAATGGGGCTGTGCTGATTTTCTCAATTGAGTAAAGGAGTACGGTCATTAATCATGAAATTTACTTAGAATATTTTGCTGTTATCACATTATCCAAGGGAGCTATAAGAAACTATTACAATTTTTATAATATTGTGAAAAAAAATTAAAAAGAAGAGGACATGACATAGCAATCTGATTTACTGCTGATTGCACATAAGGGGATGTGGAACTAATACCACAGACCTGCAAACCTGTCTCTCAGTAGACCTATAAAAAGAATGATGTGATTCAGATACTTGGAGACAGGCAATCAAAAATTAGTCTTACTGATAAATTAAAAAGAGTTAGAAAAAGTAGGATGCTGTCTATAATTTAGCATCCTGGAACTCATGTAGAACCTTCAGTAGACAGAGCTTCCTTGTAAATTAGACAACCCTTACACATATGTTCTGTGCATGATACTCCCCTGTGCACCCTCTCCACCCATTTTTAGTAGTTCCAACAGTTCCAGGAGCTTTGATTTGTAGGGGCAAAACACTAATGTCTTTAGCATCCAGTATGGATAAAGAAACAACATTAGTGTTCACAGTAATATTTTAAATTAAAAAGTCATTTTTGGATAATGAACCTTTATTCTAAATGTGCATCTTTATTGAAATTGCTAAGACTTTTGTAAAGAAGTCCTGAATATTAAACTTCTGAAGATATGGTCATAGGAGAAAAAAATAGAAAACTAGTGCTGGCTTTCTAACATGAAAAATAAACATGAACATTTGCCTAGGATTCAGTGGGCCATCTTTTCTTGCTATTGACCAGTAGTCCTGGATAGGGACTTATCAGGTAGATAAATCATTAATCAAAGGAAGAATAAATAACAGCTATATTGCAAAATATAGCCCCATCATTAGTCCATGAAAAACTCTATTGCTAGTTGGACGAATTATCTATCAGCTACTTATAGAAGACTTGAAAGAGCAGGTTATGGATAGATGGAGGAAATCTATCTAAGTTGTGAGTAGTAGTCAAAAATGACTTGATGGCACATGATCAATCAACTTACTTTGGAGAATTCCCACAGACTCAAACTTCAGAAAATTAGCATATTTCAAAATATGCATCTCAGATCTGCGTCAAAGGACGAATAATAAATAAAGACTTGGTGACAAGTGCAAATGAGAGTCAGAATAGTTTCTAATGCTACTTTCTAAGGCAATAATATACACACTAAGCACTGGGGGCCTTCTTTGGATCCGATTAAGTAGTCCTGAAGCAGCAGGGATAATCGTATTGATTTGGAAGGAATGTCTGGTTAATTTTTCACAAGGCGTAGATTCTTCCAAAATCAATAACTTTCTGCTGGTATCTTTATTCTTCAGAATAAACTGTGTCTGTCTCAGAAACTTGATTCCTAAGCTCAATTACATTCATAAAACATTCACAGACATACTAAGCACAAAAGAAATGCAAGCTTATCCAGGCACCATGAGCATTTAACCCCAAGGTAGGACAAAGAGAATTATTTTCCCTTGATATATTGTTGTCCTTGGACTGATAGGATTTTTAAAAAAAAAATCTTATAGTGCTCTAATGTTCTTTTGTTTTTGTTGGCAACGTCCAAGTGTCTGTTCAGAAGATTCTTTAAAACTTTTCTTTCATTTCACACTTCTCTCCAGTTCACTCTGCATTCAATACATGAAACAGAATCTGAACTATTTTTAACAATGAATAAAGAACTGAGTGAATGTGAGAATGTAGACAGAAGCTCTGTTCCGAAAAGAAAAGATTTAGGCTCCAAAGAAATTCTGGATGTTAAACTTGCCAGGCTGCATTCCCAGAGCTGTCCTTGGTCAGATTGTGTTCAGTTGTTCAACATCTAGAGAAAAGAAGAAGTTGAATAATTCATTTGTTCAGATGATTAATACAATACAATATAATACAATACAATAGCAGAATAGAATACAATAGCAGAGTTGGAAGGGAACTTGGAGGTCTTCTAGTCCAACCCCCTGCCTAGGCAGGAAAACCTATCCCATTTCAGACAAATGGCTATCCAACATCTTCTTAAAGACTTCCAGTGTTGGGGCATTCACAACCTCTGGAGGCAAGCTGTTTCACTGATTAATTGTTCTAACTGTCAGGAAACTTCTCCTCAGTTCTAAGTTGCTTCTCTCCTTGATTAGTTTCCACTCACTGCTTCTTGTTCAGGTGCCTTGGAGAATAGTTTGACTCCCTCTTCTTTGTGGCAATCCCTGAAATATTGGAGCACTGCTATCATGTCTCCCTTAGTCCTTCTTTTCATTAAACTAGACATACCCAGTTTCTGCAACCGTTCTTTATATGTTTTGCTCTCTAGTCCCCTAATTAATTATATCTAATGCCGATTTCAGATCATTAAAGGTTTGTGGATAAATTTTAGCATGGAACATCATTGTCTATACCTAACTTCAGAGGTCTAATGTGGGTATGCTGCTAAACCCCAAAGCACTTGGTTTAAATTGCTTGAAGTACAATTTATATTTCCCACAATAATACCACATTGGGGATACTTCTAGGAAATTAAATGGCAGTTCACCATTTGGTTTACTATTGATGCTTATTGTGCTATTAGTTAAGACTGTTGACAGGAATAATTTACAATGAGCTAAACCTCCTCAAGTTTCATTTTCAAATTAAGATTTCAGATTATGTAGGTCACTTTGTTTGGCTATCACCTCCCCTTTTGGATTTGGATTTTTTAGGGGAAAAAGATTAGGATTAATAAGAAAATTAGACAGATGGGAAGCAAGTGAGCAGTAAGTAAATAAATTTACATTTAATAACATAATGCAAGGTTTGTGCCAATTTATTGATACCATTAGGGTAAAAGGGTCCTCACTATCTAGGCTATTAATTTAATCTTTATTAAAAATAAAAAAAATTATCAAAAGTTTATGAGATGATCTAGGGAGAAATACAATGTATAAAACAGGAAGAAGACTGATTTTTCAACCATTTTTCTTTTTCCTTCTAAAATGAGAAGCCACAGCAGGCTACAAGGACAGAGTGGGGATAATTGATCATCTTCTACCCTTTCTGTCCACTGACAGAAACCTACTGTCAGCAGAGAAGACTTATCTGATACTGCCATTAAAGATCATAGGAATCTTATAAATCTTCATCAGAAGTACAAACCTCAACTATGCTGGAAAGTTCTCCTGCACTTTTCTCAAATAAGTTCTCTCATTCGATTTGTTGAAGGAAAATTTGCTTTCGATGTTTTTTTCAAAAGTGAAGACATTTTAGTGAAGATCTCATGCATATCTAAGAATTTTAGCAGTGCCCTGCTGGATCAGATCCGTGATTCATCTAGTTTGGCAGTCTGGTTTCACAGTGGCAATTGTGGAGGGTATACATAATGGCCTGAAAGGACAGAAAAAGAGCTACTATCACAACAATGATAAAAAAAAACCCCATTCTTGAGTCTGGCCCAAAAAACTAGTTGAGAAACACATTAAGATAAAAGAAACGGGACAGGAGCATATTCAGACTTGCAAGATTCTGTTACTTTAGCTGTTCCAGGAAAAGTAGTCTTGATCTATATGATATTGGTTTTCTAGTTTGGGCTATCCTGTAGTTGACAAAATTCTACAATTGTACAAAGAAATCTACTACTCTCCAGAAGAAGACTTCAGAGGCAATCATAATGCCATCAATGCCAATAACTGCTGATCCTTATGATTTCCATTTATTAGTCCAATACTTTTTTGAAGACAGCTAAGCTAATGTACAGCCCATTATCTCATGGTAGAAAATTTCAAAGTTCCATTGCCAATTGTGCAAAACAATTTTTTTTCTTTATCCTGATTTTTCCAGGTTTCAACTTCCAAGTTACTGCTGCTGCTGCTGCTGCTGCTACTACTACTACTACTACTGCTGCTGCTACTACTACTACTTACTACGGTACTACAGAGAGGACTTTCATTTCCGTCCCATCTGCATTTCTTATCCTATCTGTGAACATGTGTATATGCTTAATGTCTATATGTTATGCAGCATACTAGTTGGCCTCCTGTGAGAATGCTTTTCTTAGAAATAGGTGCAGTCTTTTTATTACATGTTTTTATGGGAAAAATAAATTTGAACCAGTGTTATAAATTGGGAAAAGAAAAACACTTAAAGTTTTATCATTTCCCTATGTTCTTTCTGAGTTGGAGGGCAGAAAAATGTAGTCATCCATTTACCCCTTTTTCCTTGTTTTCTTTAAGAGTAGCAGCATGTCATTTAATTTCTTAGTTGGAGGCCAGGAACTCTAAGTTAACAGCATAGAACAAACAGATTCATGTAGACTCATTTCAATCTCCAGTGAATAAGTTTGCTGTGGCAACTTGTTTATGGATCTGGGAAATCTTTGTTCCCCACAGCCGAATACTTTGTACTTGCCACTCACCTGTTTTTATCATTTATGCATAGAGCAAAAGAGAAATCTTTCTTATTTGAAGAAAGAAATGCAGCTCACTTAGTTCCTGAGCTAAATCATTAATAAAATAATGCATACATATATGCACATTATCATATATATCCATCATTGCACTTCCCTTTCAGGCTAAGCAATGTTACAAAGAGCACAAAAGTGATTTAAAAATTAATAATTAAATTAAAAAGGGAAATCTGGTTTTATGAGATGGTCCCATAGATATTGACCTTCAGTGCTTATTGTGGCTTTGTTCACTCAGGGCTTTTATGTACTGCATTTTACTTAGATAGAGAATATATAGATAAGTTAACCTATAAGTTGTATCTATCGTTATATCTCACCCAGAATAAGATCTGCACCACCTCCTATCCTTCTGAAAGAGCATGAAGATCTAGCTTTGCCAAGTATGCTCATTCACAAGCTAAGATCTCCATAGACCATCTGGCAAGACAACATATGCTATCTGTAGCCCATCAACTAAAATGTACAGGTAGTCTTCAGAGAACAACAGCAATTAGGTCCAGAACTTCCATTGCAAAGTGGTAAAGGGTCACATGCTGTTTGCAAATCACTGCAAACTGTTAAGTGAGGATGTCACATGGTTGCCATTTGCAATCCCCTACTTGCTTCCCATTGACTTTACTTGGAGGAAATCAGCAAAGAAACCTGAAAATGGTGACCATGTGGCCATGGGATGCTGCAATGTCATAATCTCAAGCCAGGCACCATGACTCGCATTGTGACAATGTGACCATGAGAATGCTGTGATAAGTGGAACCTTGAGGACCTGTACCACTTGTTCATTTAAATCCCAAATTTAAATGGTGCTAAATGAGTGGTTGTTAAGTGAGGATCACATGTAATGTATTTAGCTAACACTTGGTCTGGATAGAGGAATAATCTTGCTTCATCCCTCCACTGGGTAGTGTTGGTTTAAAAAGGATATTATACAGTGGTGGGATTCAATTTTTTTTACTACTGGTTCTGTGGGCATGGCTTGGTGGACACGGTGTAGCTTGGTAAGCATGGCAGGTGGAGGATACTGCAAAATCCCCATTCCCTCCCGATCAGCTAGGATTTGGGAGACAGAGAATAGATGGGGGTGGGGACAGTCTGAGGTGGCATTTACCGGTTCTCTGAACTACTCAGTATTTCCACTACTGGTTCTCCAGAACTGGTCAGAACCTGCTGAATATCACCTCTGGTATTATAAGAAATAAATTTCAATCGAATTTCTGTGTTCAGTTGTAAGACACAGGTGAGATATAAAAGCAGATGTATGAACAGAAAATTCAGAATTCATCCAAAGAAGTTTTCTATCAATTGAGTCAAGATCAGTAAGGAAAACAAACAATCTTCCCTTATTAAATTGTGTGGATTTCTGAACCAAATGATTTAAGATACAAATTATACACACTTAAATCTTGCCTTCTTTTCTGAAAATATTTCTCAGTCTCTGCTTAAGCCCGTTTTTATTAAAATAAATTCTACATGTATTTTTTCCATATTTTTATCAAATTAATATCTATAATTATAGGTATCTCATTTCTAAAAGATTGGTGGAACTATCATTCAACTCAAATATACAAACTGAGCATATTTAATCAATGATTTCACAAAAATATTGATTCCTATCAATCCAGGTTTATTTTATACATTTTAGCAGATGGTAAGTATTTAAATAAGTTCTTGTCTCCTTTTTTTCTTGAAAAACATGCTAATATTAAGACAGGCCTGCAGTTTTGTTATAGTTGTCTCCATGAAATGGAACATTCAATTAGAATATTTAAATAGATTGGAATCACTCCCAACCTTTCTCATTAAGATTACAGCAACAAATAGATTGACTTTAACAGTAATTAATGGTTCTCTTCCTGCATATAATTCTAAATGTTATTCTGACAGATATTGGCCTTTTCTTGAGTGCTTAATGGAACATTTGTAAATTCTTATGCTGCTGTAGTTGCAATTGATGAATTTAATATATGAAATAGTGTTGACAAGAATATGAATAAAAATATGGGAGTGGATTTAGATAATAGCTATTTTTATCACACAGAATATCTACTACAGAGAAGACAGAAATAATCATAAGAATAACAAGTTGAATAATACATATGTTTAATTACAAGGTTGTCAGTAACAGATGACTGTCACATTAGGAGATTTTGCCTATTATTCAATACAGGTGGTCAGTATGTTTGTGTAGAAAAATGGCAGATATTGGAAAAGTAAAATAAAGGGGAAGAAGGGTTCTCCCACTCCACCTATGTAGGGTTGTCCCCCAGCCCCAAATTAACCTGCTTGTACATTTAAAGGAGAATTTCTTAACTTTGAAAAAAACTGCTCTCTCCTAATAAAGTCCCTTTGGTTAAATTACCAGATTTGGGATTCAAAAATACACACAATATTGGATGTCAGTAAAGAGACACAAAAAACACATTATTTGCTGTTACCAAGTATTTCCCCTTATTCTTGCATTTTTAAAATTAGATATTATTTCTGATTTAGTGTAATAGCAGGGTGACTTGCTTGATACAGGCATGCACATTACTACTATTTACACATTTTAAGTAAGAGTTTGCACGGGGTCCAGCCAGAAAGAGGTCAGATGAAGTCTTGAGGCTCTGTGAGCCCTCACTACATTGTTCTGTACAGGTGACCCAGATCTCCTTCCCACCATCCCTGTCTCATGAGAAGCACTACAGAACACCATAATGCTCCTTTTCCAGTAGCTGCAGTTCTGAGCTCCGCTTTCCCGATTCTCACTGGGTGCAAGAACTGACATTTTCAATTAGTGGGGGAAATAAGTGAAAAGATCTTAGACTGAGTTGCAGGGCAGATGGTATGACTCTTCACCAGTGAAGAATTTTTTTAAGCTTCACTGTTTGCATTTGCTCTCGTAACATTTTGTTGTTTTAAATGATTCGTTTTTACCATTTGTAGAACATATTGAACAATAAGCAAATCACACTGTTGGATCCTCAGACTATAGTGAGGGGAAAAAATAAGGGTAAATCTAATCAAGAACATTTAACCATTTAATAATTATCAATATACTGGGCAGAGTTGGTGGCAAGGATCTCTTCTATTTATAAATTAGGAATAAATAATATCAGAACTATGGTTACAGCAATAACAATGGTTATTTACAGTAAATAAATAACCATTGTTCTTGCTGTAACCAAAGTACCTAATATTGGTTATTATAGTTCCTAATGTTGACACCAGGACTTGCCTCAAGAAATTATGGGTGCTGCAACACTGGAGATTTTAAAGAAGAGATTGGACAACCATTTGTCTGAAATGGTATAAGGTCTTCTGCTTGAGGTCCCTTCCAACTCTGTTATTCTGTTATTCATCTTCTACCATTACACTATTAAACACTTTTGCTTATGCCAAATATCTGACCATAATATTTGCTTCAAAATAATTTAAAAAATATCAATGAAGAGAGGAGCTTATCCCTTTAGGAACCATTGTAGAATTAATGCTAGAACTGATGTAGCCTAATTTAGACAATATTATAGATATTTCCTTCTCCCCATTACAGTCTCAGTAGTGTTACTCCTCTAAGATCAAGGAGGCTTCCTTCTTTACACTTCTCATCTTGCATATGGAATGACATATAGAATGACTAGCATAGAAAAACAGCAAAGACGAACAGTTCCAACTCACTATTTGATATATACTGGAACAGTTACCTAAATAGGATGTCCTTTACACTAGTTTGATATGGTAGTCCTGGAGTTTTGGTTAGCAACTGCATGGGAACTGAAAGGAAATGGCCAGGAACAAAGGCTCTAACAGGCCTTAATTGAAGACTTATTCTGGGGGAAATAAATAGTTCTAAGACTGAATTTTATTTATTAAACAAGCCTCTGCTAGCAGCCAAATGCTGGTTTCTAGCCAACATTATCAGTATATAATCATAAAGCTTTAAAATGGAATTTCCTTTAAGTAAAGTGAGATTACTTTACTTATATGTCAATATGCCAATGCTTTCTTTTTTTTTGTTTTCTTACAGTCAGTCACTGAAATTAAGACACCCTTGCCATTGGCTGAGAGACTGGTCCTGAATACTATCACTTCTCAATGGTAGCCTCCATCTTACCTAGGAAAGATCTCTATAATCATAGGACAAGAAAGCATAGGATCTCCTCAAGCTAAAGTATCACTCTATGGACAAAGGCATTCATATCTCTCCTATATGAGCCAGCAGTGTGCAGCAGCTGCCAAAAAAGCCAACACAGTTCTAGGCTGCATAAACAGAGGGATAGAATCTAGATCACGTGAAGTGTTAATGCCACTGTATAGTGCCTTGGTATAAGGCCACACTTGGAATACTGCATACAGTTTTGGTCGCCACGTGGAGACTCTGGAAAGAGTGCAGAGAAGAGCAACCAAGATGATTAGGGGACTGGAGACTAAAACATATGAAGAACGGTTGCAGGAGCTGGGTATGTCTAGTTTGATGAAGAGAAGGACCAGGGGAGACATGATAGCAGTGTTCCGATATCTCAGAGGGTGCCACAAAGAAGAGGGAGTCAAACTATTCTCCAAGGCACCTGGGGGCAGGACAAGAAGCAATGGGTGGAAACTAATCAAGGAGAGAAGCAACTTAGAACTAAAGAGAAATTTCCTGACAGTTAGAACAATTAACCTCTGGAACAGCTTGCCTCCAGAAGTTGTGAATGCCCCAACCCTGGAAGTCTTTAAAAAGATGTTAGATAGCCATTTGTCTGAAATGGTATAAAGTTCCTGCCCACGCAGGGGGTTGGACTAGAAGACCTACAAGGTCCCTTCCAACTCTGCTATTGTATTGTATTGTATTGTATATGTCTCAATGCCTATTTATTATCAGTACTGGGATTTAATTGCATACCTGAGGTAGAACTTGATTGAATGCCTGGAATAAATGCATAAAATACGCATGTAAGATTAAAATGTTAGCATCTGAAAATTCATCTCTATGAAAAATATCTTGAATAATATTTTGTTATAGTTGTAAGATTCTTTTATATGTATCTTTGTTGGTTTAACCTTCTTTTCTCAATGTCTATGGAGATTCTCAGTCATCCAGGTTATGGTTGTCCCAAAGGTGCTTTTTCAAGAGGCAACTGGATTTTCTGTTTTTTTTCCTTTGAAGACCTTTTGTTTCTCATCCAAGAAGCTTCTTCAGCTCAAATTACTCAATTTGATTCAATTAATTAATTAAGTGATTCAATTAATTACTCAATTTCTCAAATTACGTCTTCATGAAAGAGAAATAATGCAACCATGTATTTCCATTATCACTGTAGAAAGACACAATTGGTGTTACCGGCATAAATGCAGAATATATAACCAGCATTTGAGAGACTTAAAGAAAGCAGTCTCTTGCCATTAAAACAAAATACTTTAATCTAAGCATTGATAAAGGATTGCTTGAAAATTAATTCCCGCTGTATTAGGTGTCCACTCTGGGATTATAGATAAAGATTATTTTGCAAAATGAAAAATTGAATGCTAAATAATAATAATAATAATAATAATAATAATAATAATAATAATAATAATAATAATAATAATAATAATAATAATAATAATCTTTATTGTCATTGTAAAAATTACAATGAAATTGTAAAGGTCTTTTTCTTGTTTTTAGAAGGCCAGCCATCTTCTGTCTTCTAAGAAAAGCACATCTTTGTCATCTTCTTTTTCACAAAAGAATGGGCTTACAAAGATTGTATATTCCCTGTGGTGCATTGACTTGTACCACCACTTTTTGCTAACTATCTCAGCCACTACTCAGTAGGATTTATGTGCAGTTGTGTCATAAAAGTGATTCAGTGCTTTTAGTTCAACAGTGCAATTTGCTTACCAATTGCCCCAGAGAACACAATGTGTCATAGTCATGATTGCAAAGTGTGCACAATAAACTTATGAAGGAGGCAACTCATTTTCCTTTGAAAGGCTTTTAGTACTAAGGCATCCAGTGAGAAACAAGAGAAATGGCTATTAGGCTAAGGAGGGTGACCTTTCAAAAGGATGTTTTGCCTTTGTGCAAGATTCAAGTTCACATTCCAAGTGTACAATATTTTGTGTCATTTGAGCTTTACTGTTTCTAATGGTCACTATTGGTGTTCTACATCACACCATGGAAAATAATCCTGTATTTATGTTTTATTCAGTTTGCTGAAAATAATTTGCTTGTAAAATTTAAAAGTACATTTTGATTTAATTTTTATGGGACATTGGTTTTTTTTACATTTATTTATTTACAAGACAACATGCTTAGCTTTCCATGCAGTAATTAAATTCCAAGGGTACTCTTTTCATTCCAAGTTTCAAACTGGAAAGGGTAGGCAACCAGGGAATGATACAAAATTGTGTAATGGAGAATAACATTAGCAATTTTCTTCTCTGCCATTTCCAACAATAAAGTAAGCTTCTAAACATTTCCAAGAGGATATAGTGAAAATAAATTTTAAGCATCCTGAACTTCATCAAACACAAAAAAGTATGGTAGGGGAGAACAAGTGGATGAGCAAGAAAAAAACCCTTAATTTTTAGTTTTTAAAAAATTAAATGCACTGAATCTGTATAAATTGAATGGTATTTAATGATTCCTTTTCAATCACATTCAAAATCACAATTCATGGAGAAGTTCTGAGGTCTACAGCCAAAGTTTTGTGCATTCTTATTGTATCTTGATATGTTATATTCCAACTTCTTGTATTTAAGAGCAAAACTCTATTTGATCAAGGGCCCAGACCTATCAATTCCAACATGCTGTTGTCTAGAGGAGCAGAATCTACATGGACTGAAATAGCTGTTTTCCCAATTTCTTTAGAACAGGGGTCCCCAACCCCCGGGCCATGGACCGGTGCCGGTCCGTGGCTTGATAGGAACCGGGCCGCAGGGCTGGAGAGGAGGAGGGAGGAGGGGGCAGGCCCCTGGGCAGAGCGCGCACAGGGGGTGGGAGAACACAGGTGCAGCCGCTCACGCTGTTGGGGGCCCTAGAGGGGCGAGTGAACTGACTCACACACACCCCACGCAAGCATGCGCCGCCTGTTCCTCCTCCCCCCGCTCCCCCTCTACGCAGGCCGGTCCGCAGAATTTTCTTTAAAATGAAACCGGTCCCTGGTGCCAAAAAGGTTGGGGACCCCTGCTTTATAATAATGTGAGCAGAGTATCATAAGCATTAGCAGGCATTGGCTTAGACTCCATTAATTTAACATTATTTTAAAACATGGATGGACAATCCATTAGTCTGGGCTTCATGCAGCGTTGCTTGAATTTTGTACCTTCTAGTCATATCTTCTCCAATTACCTCCCCTCCCCAACATGTAATGCTGAAATTGGGCATCAATTTGCTAGTTTTCATCTATAAATTGATCTGAAATGCAGATCAATCCCACAGTAAACTTCCAAATAGTCATTAAAACTCAAATCCAGACAATAACAAAAAAGTACTTCCCAAATTTCAGCCCTGCTGTTTCATTGACATCTTTGTCATATCTTGTCCATTAGAGATTAATTCTTTTTAGAGCAAAATTGCTTATCTCAAACTTAGTCCATCTTAGCTGCATGTTGGTAAAACATTACTTGGCTGATTGATTTAAATTGCACTATTTCCTACATTGCCTTTAATTCACTTCAGAGATACTCAGCAAACCATGGCTTTATCAGTACAGTCATAATCAAAGTAGCCCCGTGCCTACTGTATGACATTTCAAAAGCAATCACCAACTGTTTGCATCACTCAACCTAGCATTAGGCTATTCTTTATAGCATACATTATATTGAATTGGCTGCACATACAAGGAGAATATGGCAATTGTCTTTAGCATAAAGCCTCTGGGGAAAATATGATACTCAGTAGCTTCTCATTGATTTTTTTAAAAAAACAGAATTATAATCAAGAACTAATTTCAAGGCAAGTTCAATTTCACTAAAATTGAATAAAACATCCTATCAATTTGGTCACCCAGCATCAAACTAACAGAGATAACATTCCAAAGGCCATTATTGGTTCAAAGCAATTTCAGGTTCATCATGCTATTCTGGGAGCAGATGAATAAGATATACTGATAGCCTTCTCAGCAAAGCTTAATGTCTGGAGCATCCTATCAATATGGGCTCTTTTGAAGCCAAAAGAGGTAAAACTTTAATTTCTCTTCTATTTGTTTTATCTTGGTAATTTATCTGAAGTAGCTGATTTACTACTAGTATATTACTGAATGCAGGTACTTCATATGCTATCTTAGAAGAAAAGGCCATGGTGCTGACTCCATTCTGAAACTGAATAACCAGAAAGACTCAGCATTACATTATATTTGAGTGGGGAAAAGGTATTTTAGAACATGTAAACATCTAGTTCTTTTGCATCAAAACAACTAGACATAAAGATAGTCTCCCCATAAAGATAGTCTTCCCCATGCCATCACTCTGCTAAACACCTAACTCCCACAGCACTGTCTTATGTCTAAAGTTATTTCCTTCTATAGTAGTATAGGGCTGTATTAACCTTCTTATCTTCTCATCTTTCCTACTATTGGTATCTTATGATTTATCACTTGTTGCTTGTATGTTACAATTCATGATTTATGATCTATGACTATCACTTTGTTGTTCATATGTACACTGAGAACTTATGCATGAGAGACAAATTCCTTGTATGCCCAATCACACATGGCCAATCTTGTTTATCTTGTTTAATCATATCCAGCTCTAGGTAATGATACTCATCTCTGTTTCTTAGCCAATGTTGTCTGAAGACTTTGTAGTCGTGTAGGGATAAACTAATGAAACCTATTGGGAAGATGTAGCTGCATCTTCTTCTGGGATCATCTGGCTGAATGTCTCTTATCTTTGTTATATTTCATGCCTTCAAGTCAATCTTGACTTTGGCCTGAACAAGTTTCTTCAGTTTGCTTTTCAACAATTTTCAGAAGTGGTTTGTTATTGCCTTCTTTGTAGGACTGAGAGAAAGTGACTGGCACAAAGTCACCTAGCATATATTTTTTAGATAAATCATGACCATCTTTTCTATCTTTCCAAGATCCCTAGCTTGAAATTGTCACTGGAACAGGCAGCAACTTTGTATAACTCTATTGATACCATCTGTTTCAATAATTTCAAAATAACAATCAATGGTACATTGCTATATTGTTGTCCCTTATTTTTATCCCTTGTTGCTATAGGGAAAAAGAGAACTTCATAATCATAATCTTCCCTTCGGGGAGAGAGAGAGCGGGTTATAAATTAAATTATTTATTTATTCATTTTATATTATGAAAGGATGAAGATTCACAGCAGCAATGATCAGCTGGTCACTTGAAGAATGCTTTGATACATTTCTGCTTGGCTTGGAAGGAAAGTGTGTGAATGAAAAATTTATTAGGTGGTTTGGGGTAGCATGTAAGTAAAAAGTAGAAGGGGGAGAAAACTCCATAGTACTGGAGATGGAATTTCTATCTATGATCCCAAGGGATACCATACAATCTATTTTGCTTTAACAATTTACCCTCAAATAATTGTGGAGGTTTGAAATAGCAAAATCTCCCTGTCAACAGAGATCATAGCTGACATAAAATACAGCATGTGGTTATGGTAACAAAACTCCATAATGACTCAAACTTACTTGATCTCTGCAAAAGAATGTTGAAGTGGAAATCCACAATTTCTCCTTTGAATCACAATTACAAAAGACATGTTAAGCATTACATCCCCCCTATGGAATTTGTCCCTCCAACACAAAATGAATTGATTTTCTCATTTGTGAGTAGCAGCAGCATTTTTAAATTATTTGTACTAATTACCATTCTACACTTGACTATTTGTGACATAGGTCTTTGCTGGAATAGCTGCCTAGCAACATGTTTGGCATATTCTGCACTTTTTGAAGAAGACAACATATCAATAAATGGACAAATAATCAATAATTTCCACCGTAATTTCATTTCTGAATGAAGTCAAATCTCTTTTAAGTCAGCTCAGTCCAGCTCCTCATGACTTTGTGGCCCTGTAGTTTTATTGACAGGAAAACAGAAGAGGTTCATCCTTGCCTTGTTTTGGGATTTGTTTTTTTAACTTCCCTGTCTAACCTACACTGAGAATCAAATAATTCACATAGAAAAATCAACATTATAATCAGTAGATCATGAAAGTTAATATTTTCATACATGCGAGCACGTGTCTTGCATTTTTTCATGATTTTTTCAAGAATTTGTCTTAAAAATTTGTAAAATGAATGAAGCAATTTTTTCTTGAGTTAAAAATAAAAAAAACATGTAAGACAACACAACAATAGGCCACAATACCCAAGAAGTCTGCCATTGTGAGAGAGAACTTTCTATCTTAGGTATAAATATAATTGATTGGCCAGTCAACTGAGAGAAATTAGTTCCTGATCTCATAATTCCTAAGAAGCAATAGGAACATTCTCTCCATTCTGCAAAAGGCAGAGTGAAAAATCTGTTCTTGATTTGATACAATCATACATGTTATAACAAAAGAAACCTAGAATGAAAGGAAGAAATTCTGCCATGCAGGATTTATTTCTTAATAATACCAAAGAGCTAATTGAAATTGAATGTTCTTTGCTAAATATATATTGAAAACTAACACTGTTAAGACCTCCCTGCATTTACTTCTTGGGAAAAGGGAAGGTCCTTCCTTTCTTCCTCCCTTCCTCCCTCTCTACCTCCCTTCCTCCCCTGAATTTCTTGAATATGGATCAGAATGTGAGAGACATCTGTAAAGGAAGTTTAAAAAAAGTCAAGATAGAATCCACAATCATGCGATCAAACCCATATCCATTTTTTGATGGGAAGAACAATTGTAGAACATTTTCTAAATGATAGGCTGTTGTTGTTAGATGCAGCAGCTTCCTGAGCTTCTTAATCTTACTCTGGAAAATTTCCTGATATTTGCTGATTTCCTGGATATTCCAGATTCAGCTCATTGGGTCAGTCTGCTGCAGAGCACTTGAATACTAGGCTATTATTTTAAAATCTGAATTCAACTGATGTTATTTTAATTTCAGGAACCCTTACGGCTATTACAACAAGGTGGAGTAGGAAGACAGCAGGAATACTTGGAAACATGCAAATCCCTACTTAAACTACACAGCAGATACTCATTACTATAAAGCAAATTCTTTCATACTAAACTAATCTCCATCTCTGCTGATTCTCAGAACTCAACCGAAGGGTGGATTCACTGAGGCTTTTGACAGACTAGAATGGATTCACTGTTAAATAAGAAAACCTATCTTTTTTATTATTTGAATCATCCATCATAGAAAGGCCATATATAGATATTCTTGAGGATCTTCTTTTTTCATAAATGGTATTTATGATTTAATTTAATATTTAATATTTCTTTTCTCGTCATTGTTAAAGAAGGTTAAGGAACAATGTTTTAATTTCAATAAGTCATAGAGGAAACTTTTATTTAGGTCCATTCCAAGAAAGGCAAAATATTTCCTGGTTTTCCAGAGATATGCTTAGAATGGGATCAAAAAGTCAAGCTATGTAGCCACAACCATAGAATAGAATCTCTTCCTCTCTTTATGTGTGTTGCATGTGTGACACTTATAAACAACGGGCAGGGTTTCTATAACATGGTTGTCGTGTTAAATTTTTTAACAATCACCCATTATGGATCCTCTATTTCCTTAATAGAAATTACTCCAATCAAGTAATGGTTAATGGATATATAACTCTATATAAGTGCAACTCTCTCATAAAGTTTTGGTCATCTCTATAGGATGTAGTTGCGGACACTGTGACATAATATATCCAGTTTTATTTTGTACATAGAATCTGAAAGTAAATGCTATGGGATTTTGTTCCTCCAGATACTATTAACACTTGCTCTGTTATATATGCATGAAATCATTGTGCAAAGCCATCCGCAGTACAGAATGATAGCCTCATCACTTGCAGATTCTCTTTTTCTCTT
The DNA here is from genome assembly GCA_039707465.1 of Rhabdophis nuchalis. Lineage (NCBI taxonomy): Eukaryota > Metazoa > Chordata > Lepidosauria > Squamata > Natricidae > Rhabdophis > Rhabdophis nuchalis. The sequence goes on from CM077643.1 coordinate 67,250,370, forward strand.
TTCCATATTTTATTCCTAAAGAAGGAAAGGAAATTTTCAAGAGATGTATGGAATATCGTTATGGTGGTTGTAAACATACAAACTAAAATTAATGAAAGATGGAAACATTGTGGGCCAGGAGGAAAACAGCTTGTTCCAGACAGGGTTATTCTACTTGGCTAGTGTAGACTGGAGATAGAAATAGCAGTAATACTGGACAATCTACGCAGAAGTAAGTATGCAGGGAGAGACAAAAGTGAATGTTTTTTAGTATTTGCATTAAGTCGGAAGGCAAATATTGCCTTAATAATCAGAGCTTGGATCAGATTATCCGAACATTAATATGCTTCACATGAAAGGACTTTGAACATCTGAAACCCTGGCATTTGGTCCTAAAACAAATATTAAAAAAAACATATACATAGAAAAAATAAACATAAATAAAAATAAAAAATAGTAATTACTAATAATATTTTATTTGAAGTTTCAGAAAAAAGTAACTCTAGATCTTTTGAATAAAAAAAATAGTTCAACCTCTTCTTTGTTTACTTTTCAAAGACAGTCATGAATATTATACTTTTTTAAATATGGATAATATACGTAATTATCTTCCATTATGCCATGCTTTATTTTATTCATTTTTAAGGAACACAATAATAAAAAGTTGGATTTTACCCCAAATCTAATGTTCAAATTTGTAAGGAAAAGCAGAAAAGGGACTAGAAATGTTAAATGACTTAAAGGTATCTAAAATATTTATTTATTCAACAATATTTATAGCCAGCCCTATATCTTATGGATTTGGGGCAATGATTCAAAATATAATCCAGTTTTGAAAAATCCATGAAAATATGTTTTAATATGAATGTTACATTGTTTGATGGGACCTGTTAAATACTGCTATTCAATATCACCACAATAGGAAACATTACTTCCGGTTATACATCAGATGTCAGATACTTCTGAATGCCAACAACAAAATGTTTGTGTATGAAATACATGTGTTAATAATAATTATTTTTTAATCCCATTCAATTGGGTTCTGATTGTCAGAGATTACCAGGAGAGGTCCATGCAGTTTCCTTCTCAGAAGAGATTTGCCATTGTTTCCTTGAGCTAAGAGTGGCCCAAGATCACTCGCTTGGCTTTAATGCCTAAAGCTAGATTGTAACTCATAGTTTCCTGGTTACAGCTGTTGATTAAAATACTTAAAAATAAATAAAATAAAAATAATGAAATAAAATAAAATAAAATCCGAATAGTGGACACTGCGATATCTGGAAATAGCAGAATAAAAAGAACTGTTGGAGTGGGGTGTGGGGGTGGGGGTGGAGAATCACAAAACATAAAGATCTACAATTAGAAGCAGAAAGACTATAGCAAAATAAAGCAAAGGTAATACCAATGCCAGCATCATTTGGATACCATTATTAGTTTTAACAAAATCACTATCAGTCAATTGCACAAGGCAATTTTACTTAGAATAGTTTTTGGGGGAGTGAATACCCATATTCACCCCTCCAAAAAAACTATTCTAAGTAAAATTGCACTCCTTAAGCTACACTAGCTCCTTGGTGCTAAATGGGTGACAATGATAAGATGCAGTCATATTGCCCTCTTTGGTTTCATCACCATGACAAACAACAGTGTATCAAATCAAATAGCCCTACTGGGGATCTAGTATTAGCCACACACTTGGAACATCTTACATCATGCAAAAATATCTTTAAGATCATCAAGCAACATCTATTTATCCCGGATCCTTGGAAATGACTCAATAGGGAGACAAAAATGTATAATCCAATTTAAACAGTGGACTGATTGTATGACAAAAAATAATATAATAATAATTGGTGGCAATATATAGTTGAAAAAGTAATTGAAATGTAGTAGGTTAAAACATTGTGAGATATGTGCTAGATATCTTGAAGACAACCTTCTGGGAAGATTAGTTTCCAAATAAGAAAGAGATGGAGAAAACTATTGCTACAGTGCTACAATCTACTGTTGGTGATCTTCCAAATTCAAGTTATGACCATACTGTTCCAGTAAACATGCAGATGATGATAATTAGCTCATTGATCTTCTGTTTGTGCATTCTATATTTTAGACAGATGGTTGGGGAGAGAGGGGGGAAGAGACAGAGAGACAAATGATAAGAGTTTTTACCTGTGTGTTTTTGGCAGAATAAGTGAAATGTCTTTTGAGGGTTATTTTTGAGGAAGAAGGCAGAGAAAAATAATTGAAATGGGCAAAGAACGTATAACAAATCTGGTGAATACCAGATAAAATATAAGGATTTCCTATTCAGATCTTACTTTCTGGATTTGGATAATCTCTCAGTCTCAATTTTTCATCCATCAGATGAGGCGTATGACTGCTTTAACTCAGCTACTCAGCTAGTATTGTCCTTATATTCACCCTGCTGTTGCTAACCACATAGATTTTTTTTTTAAAAAAGAAAGAAATCAGGAGGGTAGCACAGCATGACAATATGTAATGGGGAGATAAAAAGCCAAAATTGACATGTCCAACTCAATGTTCAGTTCACAAAGAACTTGGCAAATTTGTCTGTGTAAATAAACATATGCCATTCCTAATTCATACAATAATAGTGTATATTTGAGCTCTCCTACTATTTATAAAACTGAGAGTAACCAGTCTTCAGCTCTACTTCTGTATTCTGTTGGTTGTATTTCATTGAGCAAAACCACTGGTCTATCTAGTTCAGTCCACTATAATCAGCTATTAAAGACATTTCTTAGACTTTCTACCTAAAGTTGTACATACAGACTGAACAAAAGTCTTTCTATGTACAAACCTGTTGAGGTTCTGAATTGTGGCCTGTTAAAAGTAGCTATCACATCATCCTTTTGTACTGAAATGCTCTTTATATATGCATGTGCTCATCAACATTTCAGTGAAAAACCTTTTGGCTCCAGGTGCATATCTGCCATCTGGAGCTGCTGCTGCTACCTCATCTATTATGCAAATGAGAAGTGGTATTAGTTATGTTTCATCTATTGATACCGATGCGGTAATGGAGATGTTCCAGCTTCAGCTTTGACCAGGAATTTGTTTTCTGTTATTCATAGGCTAAAACCTACACCCCATTACTTCTAATAGTTCTGGGGTCACTGAAGGCCACTATGTCCATGTTGAATCCTATTTAAACATGCTAATAAGAATATGCTTTAAAATGTTCTGCTGAATTATACTGTTTCATGCAATTACATATTACATTTGTTCTAGGCAGATCATTTTCACTATTTTATAGCATGTGTTTGAATTAGTTTTTATGTATTTCACTGAAAACAAAAATTCCCTTCCTCCTTGCATACCTGGGCGTACCCAGACTCAAATCCAGCTGTACAGATTCCTTCCTCCCCTCCTCCAGAATGTTTAGGGTGAAGGTAAGACTTTAACCTCTCTCTTGGTGTACTATAATATTTTTGAAAATAAGGATCATAGTGACAAAACAAAAGGCTCCTGGCTTTCAAAACAAATTCCCCTGACTTCCCATATGGATGATGAGCAAGAGTCTGCTATAGGGGTGAAATGCTCTGAAGTCTGTTACTGGTTCGCTTCGCACACATGCACACTGCAGGTGCTAAGAAGCCTTTTCTGAGTCTACAAAGGTAAGTAGAACAGCGAGGGTGGGAACATCTGTGCCGCATGATTTAGATTAGCTAGAAAGCAGGATTTCCTGATTTCTAGCAAATATACATCGCATGGCACAGCTGATAGTCACACAGCTGATCATTGGAACTTAAAAAAAACTTTTTAAAAGCATTTTTTACTACTGGCTTGGATGAACCCGTAGTAAAAAAAAATGCTTAACTTTTTTTTTAAAGTTCCAATAATCAGCTATGTGACAATCAGCTGTGCCACGTGATTGTTGGAACTTTAAAAAAGATTTTTAAAGCATTTTTTACTACCAGTTCAGGCGGACCAGTAGCATTTTATTACTACTGTTTTGGGCAAATCGACCTAAACCGATAGCATTTCACCCCTGGTCTGCTATCCATCCAAGAGCAGGTGTTTTTTTTTTTAAACCTTTAAAACATGGACTTTCTACAATTCTCTTTACTTGACTTCCATCAAAACAATGATACCCAGGATGAATTGCAGGTCATTGAAGCATAATTATCTCTAGAACCTTCTTAATACATCCAAAATCACTGCTCCAGTGATTGTTATGCCTGTTTATCAATATTAGAGTTATGTTGTTTAACTTTGCTCTTGGTGCAGCTAAGATAACTAACAGGACAACAAAAATAGAGGTATTGGCTGCACAATGACGACTGGGGAGAAATTCAATGGTCACAGGAGAATTATTTTTTTCCTGCTACCCAAAGATGGTTCATTGAAGGCTGAGGGGAAAATGGACCCCATGTGGGTCACAAAGGCCATTAATTGCTCTCCTAGGCTTTTATCTTAAATATGAAATTCTTCCTGAACATTCAAAAGACAATTCTCACCTTTCTAAAAATAAAAAGAACTCCTTAGAAACATGTCCTGCTTGGAGGTGGAAAAGATCAATTATTTAAAAAAAAATGTGCACATAGAGAACTCTCAAGGTTATTACATGCTGAGAATTGCCTTTATTGTGCTGTTGAACTATCAGCAATACAGAAAGGGGAAAATATGAATAATCTGAAAGCTTTCTTGTGGCACATTAATGCTTTCCAAGACTTCACATTGGTCGCAATAGCAAGCATATAAAAGCAGCAGCTTCAAGCTATTTCAGGACTTTTGAAATGTATCCATTTGGAGGGGAGGCAGCGGCATTGTCCTTCATTTCTGAGCAGGTGGTGAGAGAAAAAGGGCAGCACCTGGTGCAGAGATTACTGCCAGGTTGCTAAACTCTTGGTACAACTCCCTTGCATCTTATTGAAACAAAATTCATTTTACTCAAATGAGGATGAGACATGCTCGCACTTGGGATAATCCAACTGAATGTGCTTCACACAGCTGCAGAAATAGGACAAGCTCCAGGAAATGATAACTCTGAAACAAATTGATAAGGTGCTGCAATTGTTTTGTTGTTGTTGTTGTTGTTGTTGTTGTTGCAAACGTTTTGCTTTGGCCTGCAAAACATGCAGCTCCTCAAAGTGTATATTTTTCTCAAACCTCTCTCTCTCTCTCTCTCTCTCTCTCTCTCTCTCTCTCTCTCTCTCTCTCTCTCTCTCTCTCTCTCTCTCTCTCTCTCTCTCTCTCTCTCTCTGTCTCTCTGTCTCTCTCCAGGCAGTCCCAAATAATAATTATTAGGAACAGGAACAGCAGATAAAGGATTACAGTGTCTTGGAGGCTCTGGATATGCAGCGGTCATCACCCTGATGCAACAACCCTGTTGTAGGGCTTCCTTTTGGTTTACAGTTGTTGTCTCTGCCCTTTAATAACTATAGTTTTGGAAGATCATTGGAAATTATTGTATTTCCTCTATCATCAAAGATTACTGAAACCTAGCAACATTGACTATGCTTTGATTGACATTATCTAGAATCCATGACTGAGACCAGTGATGGGATTCAAATAATTTAACAACCGGTTCTGTGCCCTAATGACCAGCTAGGAAGGTGTCACTCGGTGGTCATGTGGCCATGTGGGTGTGGCCAATTCAACGTCACTAAGGTCGATGGGCACTTCGCCTTAGTTGTTACAGTGTAATAAGGGTTGACAAAAGAGTTATTATAAACAGGGCAATAAAGATTAGGCAAGAAACAAACCTTCCTGCCTTTCTTACAGGATTAGCCCTGTCAAGTGGGGGGAAAAACCAAAATAAGATTTCTTCCAACAACTGGTTCTCCAAACTTCTTAGAAAGTTAGCAACTGGTTCTTCCAAATAGGTGTGAACTGGCTGAATTCCACCACTGGCTGATACCTTCTTTTTAAATTCCATTGTAAAACAACAACAACAACAATTACAACAACAGCAATGTCAAGAGGAGTAAATAAACTTTATTGACATTCTGATATTTGCAGAAATGTGAACTAAATATGACAATAAAAACCAACAGCTTGAAAAGAAGTTAAAAAATTAGAAAATCAAGCTTTCAATGGAAATTTTTTGAAAGATACTCTAAGAAAATCACATGACATTAGAACATGGCAGTTCCTTAAAATGGTACATATCAAAGGAAGCAAACCCCCCCCCCCCCACTTTTTGGCTGTTCAAGAACCAGCACTACATCAAATGTCAAGGCAAAGATAGAAAATACTACTTTCAGTAGCAAATGTGGATTGTGTTGAGATAAAATAAAACAGTTGATCATGTAATAACTAAACATATGGAAAAATGCAAGATTGGTTACAAAAAAATGGCATGATAGAGTTGGAAACACTAGAACTAGGGGGCACTCCATGAAAGTTTTTTTTTTTTATATTGAAAAAGTTTTATTGGTTTTACATTTTTTCTATAGGGTAGGGTAAGGGATACAAAGAAATTTTGAGAGCATTCACGTCAGAGTCGTCGGCCCTTCCGAGACCTCAAAATACACAATAAAAAAATAACCAAAAAAAGCATTTTTCATAACACTACAAGGTAAAAGCAAGTACATATACCTAAATTCTCAGTTCCATGCTGTCAGACATTTACAAAAAATCCAGAAAATATTATGCAAAATTGTTCAGGAAAATCAAGGCAAAGTTATTTTTTCGATCTAAGTCTCTTGGCTATTGTATCTTCTTTTTCTCCTCCCTGGCCCCCAGCGGGCGGGGCCGTGGTCCCCTCCGTCCCCCCTGGATCTTCCCCCAGGGCAGAGGAATGTTTTTTAAGAAAGGCTTCCGCCTCAGCAACTGTTTTAATCCTCACTCTTCCTCCTTCCCAGAACACCAGCATCCCTTCGGGTGTCACCCACTTGAACCAAATCCCATGATCAAATAAAATTTTAGACAAGAAGAAAAATTTCCTCCTTGCTTCTCGAATCTTTCTAGGAATCTGCTTCAAGATAGTGACCGTTTTTTGTTGGTAAATTAAAGGGTTCCCTCTCTGCGCCTTCAAGATTTCCTCTCTGGTTGACCTTCTAACAAATTTCACATGTATCTCTCTAGGCACTTCATTTATCCTGGCATATGCTGAGTTAATTCTATAGGCTAGGTCAATGTCCCCCCTGATCTCATCTTTAGGTTTTTGTAAATAGTCTGCTAAAATTGTGCTCATAAGATCAGGGAGGCATTCACCAGGTTGCTCAAAAACATTCTGAAATCTCAAAAAATATGTCATTCTTTCCATATCAATCCTAGACACATGCCCACTTGTTTCCTCAACCTCTTTAGTAACATTTTTAATCTCTCCCTTAACCCCCACCAGCCCCCCTTCCAATTCTTCAGTCTTCTGTGTGATTTCCAGCGTTTGCTTCCGTGTGTCCAATAGCTCCTTCTTGAAAATGATGTTTTCTGCCCTCTGGGCCTGAATTTCTTGAACCAAAGTTTGTATAACAGTTTCAAGAGAAGCCATCCGTTGTTCTAAACTTGTCAGTGCTGTTTCTTGAGCCATCTTAGCTGTTAGAGTCAGTGCCACCAAAATGGCGTTTTCAGGGTGTCCATGAAAGTTTTGATAGCTAGACCTCAAACAAATAAGAGGAAGTACTTTTTCACCCAGAGCATCACTGGTCTATGGAACTCCCTGCCAAAAGAAGTGGTGACAGCTGTCAGCCTTGACACCTTTAAGAAAGGATTAGATGAGTTCATGGAGGACAAGGATATCAATGGCTATCATGATGGATGCCTAAGGACACCCTTCAGGATGGTGAGATAGGCAGGATATTTCTCAATGCCATTTGCAGGGAATCATAAGCAGGTGAAGACATCTGCTCGGGAAGACCCTGAAGCAAATGGGGAGCCACTGTGTGAGACAGAATTCAAATTCAAATTTATTAACCGCACCCTCTCCCCACAGGGACCCGGGGCGGTGCACAGGCAGAGCTAAAAACAATATACAATAAATACAAAATACATACTTTAAAATAGAATTAAACAATATTACCCGTGCTAAAAATATAAGATTAAGAACCCATTAAAATATTTGGAATCAATGCTGGACTGGATGGGCTGTGGCCTGTTCAAGCAAGGCTATTCTTATGTTCTTATGTTCTTATGAAACATATATTGGCATTTGTGTCAAAAGTATGGATTGACAATCAATAAGGATTACTGGGAACATGAAATCACAGAAAGTCATTGAAAGTGAGAACAGATATTTTATAGGAATTTAAAATCCAGACTGCTTGACACTTGGAACAGATACAACACAGCTAATGCAATTGACATTGGAAACAACCATGCTTAGTTTATTGATAACCTTGATAACCACAAGATAAAGTAATGTCAAAGATAAAGGATTGAAAAAAGTACAAAATATTAAAAATCAATCAACATTAGCTATAGCACACAATTAGTGGAATTAGAATATAATAATGTACAGGAGAATAATGCATAATTATTTTATTTAGTATAATTATTTTAAATATCTGTTGAGAGATCATGGAAAGGAAAATCCTGTGAAAATTTAATTACTTGGATTCTTTGTTTTTGTGAATAACTGATTTAGGGAGAGGTCCCAGAAATGTTTTCTGGAGACATAGCACCCAAATCTGCTCTATATGTATATCTCTGATCAAGATTACTCTGTAGTATCTATGTATATATTCATGCCAGTTTGATAAAGAGGAAAACATTATAAAGAATATATCATAATTACAATGAAATTGAAGGGGGTGGGGCCTTAAAACAACTGTGCTAAATTAATTTAGTTCAGCAGTTTCTCCACGTGTGAGAATTGGGAATTGGGATGATCCTATAATGATATTGGCTCTAGCTTTCTCATTATCAAGTGCAGATTATATTGGGTTATTCATATGGGTTAACAAAGAAACGGGTTTACCAGCACTGATCTATCAGCTGTTCAGGAATGAAGTAGATTGATGTAAGAAGTGGTCTACTCTCTTTTTCTGCAAGTATTCAAACATTGGCCATTTATCAGGGATGTGTAGTAATAGATTAGTAGGACTATCTTGATGATCTAGATCAGGGGTCTGCAAAGTTGGCTCTTTGAAGACTGGTGGACTTCAACTCCCAGTCTTCAACTGCAGTCTAACTCCCAGAGTTAGACTGCAGTATTACAGGCTAACTCTGTCCACTGCCAGGAGTTCAATCCTGACTGGTTCAAGGTTGACTCAGACTTCCTTCCTTGTGAGGTCAGTAAAATGAGGATCCAGATTCTTGGGAGCAATATGCTGACTCTGTAAATCACCTAGAGAGTGCTGTAAAGCACTATGGGATAGTATAAAAGTCTGAGCCACCACATGTTTATTGGACCCGTGCCCCTCCTGGCTTGTACTGGCATCCTGGGAGGTGACACGAGGCTGGCTCCAGGGTATTGTGAATTCATCTCTGAGTGAGGGGTTCTTGCCTACCGTCTTGAAAGAGGCGGTGGTGAGGTCCCTCCTCAAGAAGCCATCCCTGGACCCGGCTTTATTAGAGAACTATCGTCCCGTCTCCAACCTTCACTTTTTAGTGAAGGTTGTTGAGAGTGTGGTGGCTCAACAGTTCCCTCGACATCTGGAGGAAGTTGATTATCTAGACCCGCGCCAGTCCGGCTTCCGGCCCGGTCACAGTACCGAGACGGCATTGGTCGCGTTGGTGGATGATCTCTGGAGGGCTCGGGATAGAGGTTGCTCCTCTATCCTGGTCCTGTTAGACCTCTCAGCGGCTTTTGATACCATCGACCATGGTATCTTATTGCACCGATTGGGGGGGTTGGGGTTGAGAGGCACCGTCTTACGGTGGTTCTCATCCTACCTCTCTGGTCAGTCGCAATGGGTGTTGGCAGGAGGGCAGAGGTCGGCCCCGAGGCCCCTCACATGTGGGGTTCCTCAGGGGTCGGTCCTCTCGCCACTTCTGTTCAACACCTACATGAAGCCACTGGGCGAGATCATCCGTGGTTTTGGGGTGGAGTACCATCTGTACGCTGATGATACTCAGCTGTACATATCCACCCCAAACCACCCCAACGATGCCGTCGAGGTGCTGTCCCGGTGTTTGGAGGCCGTACGGGTCTGGATGGGTAGTAACAAACTCAGGCTCAACCCGTCCAAGACCGAGTGGCTGTGGTTTCCGGCACCCCGGTTTAGCCAGATAAATCTAACACTGGCCATTGGGGGCGAACATCTTGCCCCCGTGGAGAGGGCGCGCAACTTGGGCGTCCTTCTGGATTCCCGGCTGGCCATGGAGGACCATGTGGCGGCCGTGGCCAGGGGGGCGTTCTATCAGGTTCGCCTGATACGCCAGTTGCGCCCCTTACTAGACCGGGGGGCCCTTCGCACAGTCACTCAAGCGCTTGTGACATCTCGGCTGGATTACTGTAACGCTCTCTACATGGGGCTCCCCTTGAGGTGCACTCGAAGGCTGCAGTTAGTGCAGAATGCGGCCGCGCGGGTGGTTATGGGTGCCTCAAGGCAAGCCCACGTAACACCTCTCCTGCGCGAGCTGCACTGGCTGCCTGTGGCCTTTCGAGTGCGCTTCAAGGTGTTGACCACCATCTTTAAATCGCTCCATGGCTCGGGGCCTAGCTATATACGAGACCGCCTCCTGCCCCATACATCCCTTCGTCCGGTCCGCTCCCACAGAGCGGGCCTACTCCGGGTGCCGTCGGCTGGGCAATGCCGGCTGGCGACACCCAGGGGAAGAGCCTTCTCTGTGGCGGGCCCGGCCCTCTGGAACGACCTACCCCCGACCTTCGCACTACCTCGGACCTCCGCCTCTTCCGCCAACATCTTAAGACGTACTTATTCCAACAAGCCGGCCTAGGATAGCCCCCCACATCTGACTTTTAAATATAAATTATAATTTGGTTACGGTTTTAATAATGGGTTTTAGCACGGGTGAATTAATTTAATATATTTTTAAATTGATTGATGTATATTGTATTTATGGTTTTATATAATGCCTGTGCGCCGCCCTGGGTCCTAACAAGGAGAAGGGCGGGGTATAAATTTAATAAAATAAAAATAAATAAAAATAAATGAGTGCTATTACTAAGTGCTCTCTGCAAAATCCTCTCCTACCTTTACATTCTGTAGTAAGCAGTAGCAGTGTCTCAAGTTATATGCAGCCCTGGAAATGCTAGGAAATGAATCTAAGACTTTTAACAAGTAGCATGTACTGTATCCTGTATCTGCATGCTAGTGTCTTTCCTTTCCATTAAATGCCTTGAGAAATAATCATCCATCTATAAGCAGAGGAAATACTCAAGTCAGCTTCTGAGTGCATGACATTTTGAAAAAGTATAAAAGATGAGACTTCTCATCCTGTTACAATTGCAAGAAATGCTGCAAATTTAATTTTTTTAAAAAAAAAAATCCAATAATTCCATTCCTCTAATTGATTAGTTCTACTATATTTATTAGAAGCATCTCTAAGATTTGCAGGGATGTTAGCATAAAGTCATGGGAGAGAAAATTACTTTCAAACAAGATTCTGCCATATAAAATAAGTGTCAAAAATATGCTGTCTTTAAGTTGTTTTCTAGATTTACAGCCACAGATAAGTGTTCCCTCTTGTCTTTTCTTTTTCAAAACAAGACTCCACAGTTCGAATTCATATGCCACGGCTGAGGTTTTCTGGTATTCAATGAGTCCAATACATGAAAGCTGCCTTTCTTCATTTCAAATCAATATTTTCCCCCAAAGATCTCTTCATATTTTGAGATATAAAAACAGATATTTTCCCAATCCTTTCCCATTTGTTTTTTGTTTTTTTGCCTGTGTCTTCTTTCCAGTTGGATATTGTAATCCCTCATGGCATAAAACAGATACATGTTTTCTATTGCAGTTTATTACATTTTTATTCTTTCTTGTCTTTTAATTTGATCAAGTTATTCAAATGTCCTGGGATATAAGCCAGTCTTAAAGTTGCAGACAAACCACAGTATAGATCTCTTTGGTACTTTGGCCTTGTACTAACTGTAGTACATAAGTACCTCCAATTCCTTCTGAACCATTTTGCTTCTGTGAGACGTGTTAAAAACAAAACAAAACATTTTAATTGGTGAGTTTTGTCTCGCTAGAGAGATATAAAGAAGATTATGGATCTTCATTGAGGATTAGACACAACTGGTAATATATGCTGCTTGTAAAAACAAAGGCTCTGTTTTGCTGAAATTGGTGGAGGGACCATCTCCTATTTCATTCATATGCTGCTTCCAAGCTCCCTGTAGCATCTGGCTGGCCATTATAGGAAACAGAAGATTGGATTGTCACAGCAGAATTCCTCTTATAGCCTTAATCACTGTGATAATAACAGCATGTTTCTTAATACAATAGCAGAGTTGGAAGGGACCTTGGAGGTCATCTAGTCCAACTCCCTGCCTAAGCAGGAAACCCTATACCATTTCAGACAAATAGCTATCCAACATCTTCTTGAAGATTTGCAGTGTCGGGGCATTCACAACTTCTGGAGACAAGCTGTTCCACTGATTAATTGTCCTAACTGTCAGGAAATTTCTCTCCAGTTCTAAGTTGCTTCTCTCCTTGATTAGTTTCCACCCATTGCTTCTTGTTCTGCCCTCTGGTGCTTTGGAGAATAGTTTGATTCCCTCTTCTTTGTGGCAACCCCTGAGATATCGGAAGACTGCTATCATGTCTCCCCTAATCCTTTTTAGTAAACTAGACATACCCAGTTCCTGCAACCGTTCTTCATATGTTTTAGTCTCCAGTCCCCTAATCATCTTTGCTGCTCTTCTCTGCACTCTTTCTAGAGTCTCCACATGTGATGTTTTCATCCATGTGTTGAAGTAAGGGGTTAATTTTGCCATAATATCTTAAAATTTGCAGTTTAGAGTTAATTAACTGTTGTGTATTCATACAGCTAAAAAACCAAGAGAAGCTAAATAAGTTTGGACTGGATAACTTGCATTTTAGTAAATTTAATTGGGAATTTTAGTGAACGTCAATTTGGAATTTTAGCACAGGAATAATGTTTAATTTGCCTTTTAATTATGTATGTATATTTGTATATGTATATTTATTGTCTTTTATCTTCCCTGTGCACCGCTCCGAGTCCCCTGGGGGAGAGGGAGCGGTCTACAAATTAAAGTTTATTATTATTAGTTTATTATTATACATCTTCATCCATTCCATCCATCCATCCATGCATCCATCCATCCACCCACCCACCCATCTATCTAAATGTGTCTGTATGTTCCAGCATAACTCTGGAAAACCTTGAGCAATTTCAACCAAACTTGGTACACAGATGACTTACTCTCTGGAAAAAAAAATATTGTGGGGGTAAGACACCCCTAACACCCTTCAGGGTATGTGTTCTGTTAAGATGCAGCCCATTTGCCTTAAAATGGGTCACAAGGGTTAAGATGCAACCACAATCAAGTAGTTAAATCAGCAGTGGGGAAGACTGCAGTAACAATACTTCTTTCAACTCTATGATCAACCAGCTTAGTTTTTTTTAATTATATATGGCTTTGTTTCTATTTTTCCTCATTATTTACATTTCCTTACCTCATGAAATAGTGTAGACTCACACCAGATGAGGAAATCTTTGAAAACTGAGTTATTAATGATTCAGTTCTGCTGACTACGCTTATTTTAAGGATGAAAGGATTCCTTGCTGTTTGGGTTGGCTTCCTTTAATAAACAGAAGCAAGATACTGCAGAGTTTTGGAACTATTCGTCTCCTGAATCTTCACCAGCAGCTTATGTTGAGTCATCTGGAACTATATGAGTAATTAATTATCTATCTCATTATGTCCACATTACCTTTTCCTACAGTTCAGGCACAGCCATCCTTAAAGATGGTGTGAATAGACTACATACTGGTATTTTATAATTAAAAGAGAGATTTTATGCTGCATCTGCCTCCAGTTTCAGTTTTATTGTTCTAGTTTTAAAATCAATCAAGGTCAACTGGTGTCAGTTTAGCATGTGTGTTCTTCTATGTAGCTGGATTGCTTCTCTGCATTTACCATTCAATTCCCCATCTCCCCTCCCTCCCTCTCTTTCTCCCTCTCTTATCCTCTCTCTCTCTCTCTCTCTCTCTCTTTCTCTCTTTCCCTTTTGGTATAAAAAACACACATCTGAAACAAATTAGTCAAATATATTTACCTCACTTTACTAAGAGCAGAGACAGGCAAGTAAACATTTAAATTACTATTGGATAAGCAGAAGACGTCACTGCAAAAAATGAAAAAAGCTATGTAATCACAATATAGATGGTGTCATTTAAGCACAATGCAACTGCTTTGTCAGGCTGTCCCAGAAATGAACTGAAGTCTCATACTGCCCTACTGAACAAGAGAGTTTCTCACAGAAGTTGATTTCCCTCTCCTTATTCCAAATTGTCCCCAGAAATATTGTATGCAAATTCACATTTTCTAAAACAAAATAAAACCTGAAAATGGACTGTGCATTAAATGTGAGAAACGAAATCCTTGAGGATTGAAAGGCAATTATAGAGAAGTATTGAAAGGCAAGTATAGAGAAGATACAGAAAACATAGATTTGATCCTTTTGATATCTTCTCCTTTAGGTTGATCATTGATGGTATCTTTTCCTACCAGTGCATTGATTTAGGGTTTCTACTAGGGAGTACTAGATTTCTTTGCTGCAGTATTAGTGTCTAAAGACAAAAGAATTAGCAGACATATCCATGGGGAGAATAAGGGAAAGCAAATGACAAAATCAGCATCACATCATAAGAATGCAGTCTCTATCCCTTCTGTATGTGTGCAGTGTGACACTTGCATTAAGACAGAGTAACAGCTTTGTCATTTTGACAGTATCGTCAGATTCTGCACACGTCTGAGTACTTTGTAAGAATTTTTAGAAGGCAAACATCATTTCTCTGTTTCAAATTATCATTCTCATACATATTATTTGGAAGAAAGGCTCATGATCAGAATTCCTAGACAAAACTCCATTACTCAGCATTTGTCATTACACTGTCATTAGAGTAGCTATCATATATATATATTGATTTGTTCTTCTTTAGCTTCTAAATAAATTGTGCAATGTAGTTTATATGAGGATATTAATAAACAAGTATGGATCGTATGTGACCTGATCAAAGCAGGCCATAGACAAAAAGGATAGACTTTAGCTTATGCAGCATGTGGAAAAACTCTATAATTAATAAAGATTCCTAAATAAAATAAGAAACAAAAAAACAAAATGAGCAACTGTTCCCCCAAAAGGAGATGGTTTCCAAAAAGTGGATTATTACATTCAAACTGAAAATTACCAAAGGGCATAACAATGGGGTCAAGCTAAGATACCTGGATGGGAATTGAATAGTGCATAGTCTTTATAGAATTTTGTGGAATTCAAATCTATCTCGGCCCAGCTAGAATTTAAATTGGATATATGAGTGTGTTTATTCTCTATATATCCTACATCAGGGGTGTCCAAACTTGGGAACTTTAAGACTTGTGGACTTCAACTCCCAGAGTCTTCAACTCCTATGCTGGCTGGGGAATTCTGGGAGTTGAAGTCCACAAGTCTTAAAGTTCCCAAGTTTGGACACCCCTGTCCTACATGCATACATGCATAATCATGAAGGGTTTAAATGTTTTTCCTTCAGAAAATGAAAGATAAAAGCTATAAACCTGCATTTGTTTCTATGAATTCAGATTCTCTGGATAAGTAAGAATACAAATGTAACATGGTTAAGTATTACAGAGAACCTCTTTCTGACTCTCTATCAGAGATGTATGGCTATGTGAGTTGCTTACTGTTTTAAAATATGCTAATTTGTCAAGGGATTTTTGTCTACTCTCATTAATTTATGAATTGATAAAAAGATAAGGATATTTTTCAGCAGAATTGGGAATTTTATAGAGGCTTCTTTTCTTGATTGATGCTTTCTGGATTGTTCAGGCGGCCAAGTGAAATAGATGCTTCAGGCTTTAAAAATACTCAGATTTTTCCATGATTTTGTTTTATTTTGTTTGCAAAAATGATGATGCCAACCAGGTTTACTTGTAATTATATTTTGCCCTACTATGGTAACTTTTGGAGAAAAGAGACTGAGGAATAGGTAGTGGGAATCACTTTTTAATTCTTATTCATAATTTCCTATTTATCTGCATTAATAGCATATCAGTCTCCTCCAGAACAATTGTCAGAACAGGACCCAAACCTGAAAAAGACTTGGCATTTGGACAAAATACTTTCCAGCCACAAATCAACAACAGGCAGCATTTATTTGGAAGTCCTGAAGTAAAAGATTGAGCTTATTGGGAGAAAACAGTTGAAAAGTTAAATTTGACTGCATACCAAATGAGGGGAAAATAAATATATTTGCAAAAGTCTTTGTGTGGTCCTTAGCATTAAAAAAAGAAATTCAAACACAATCTGGAGGAAATTGTTTTTTATATAAACAGTAGGACCTGAGGTTTGCCTAACATCATCTGCCAAATTATAAATTAATATGGGAAATGGGAAAAGCTATCTGAGGCAAGGATGTAAAATGAGTAAAGTAAAAATAGTTTGTAAGTCTAAGGTAACCCTTTTAAAGCTATTTTGAACGTTGTTCTTTTCTGAACTTGAGAAATAATATATAAATTCCCTTCCTGTAATTCTCTTTTTTCCTTTGTATTGCCTCCATCATTTTTTACAATTAGCTCTTTCTTTCAGGATTTGGATGCAATGTCTTGTCAAAATAAACTGATGTGTTAATTGTTCCCTTTTCTCTGATTTTCAAGCTTTTCGTAAGAAGCCAGATATTAGAACTGCATCTATATAAGGACACACTGAAAATTTTACCTGATGCCATAGCTGAATGGTCCAAGTGATGAGCCTTTTCTGATGATGACAGAGAAATGGTGTGGCCACCATATTCTATTTCTGAGATCTAGTAAGAAAATCTGAGAACTGGAATTCTGAATGGCAGATAAATACTCTGGAATTTTGGATAGGACTTGATAGGACTAAATCATTTCTATATGCATGTGCATGGGCAGCTACTGAGCTTCATTGTCAGTCACAGTAGATTGTCTATGTATGTTCAACCTGGGAAGGCCTTCAAAACAGCAATGAAAAGGTATTTGTCAGTGAAGTGAAGTAAGTGCTGGAGGCAATGCTATAAAGGGTTGTTTTATTTTGTTTTGTGGAGTTTCTTGCAGACTGTTGCTTCATATGCTGCATAAAGATTTTTGAATTGCACTTCCTTGATCAAAAATGTTTGAGTGTCTTTGATAAAGCTTTTGGATTCAGTAAAACAGATACTCTTTTTGATTGATTGTACATATAGCTATTAGTGCCAAAGGACAAATGTCCCTAAGCATTTATGTCAAAAAAAATTGATACTATGGTTGATGCAAAACCATTTGGGTTATTTATTTATTTTCATTTGATAACCCATCCACTATTTACAATGGAGAAATAATAGTAAAGACCACAAAGACAGCAAATGCTGAGCTGTTTATTGATCCTGCAACTGGATAACTGTGTTTTGCCACTACCCTAAAGTAATTGAGAGTTTAAACCCAGTGAACATGATCGGATGTCTTGGCATCATTAACCCAGCAGATAATTTAAGCGGAAAGAGCTGCAGTTAATCCAAAGGATTAAACTGCCCAAGTTATAATTGGCAGTCAGATCCTTTGTTATATAGACAGCTTTCTTTTCAAGCAAAGATTGTATTTTGGCAAAGGGACTTTCTTTTGGGAATGCAATAGCAAAGCTGTTGCTCTTGATATCTCCGTGTAGGTTCAAGCAATAAGAGAGAATAGATCAGCAGTCAGTAACTAAGAAAGGCATCATCACATAAGGTAGCTAGCTGCCCATTGTCAATATGAATAAAAGCCGTTATGTAAGTGTTATGAGGCTTTGGCTTATTGGTAAATGGTTTTTGGTAACATTATTTTTATTGATTTAAGCATTATTTTCTCTTAAAAGGAAGGATTAAGATAATGCTTTTAACATGTAGATACATTAAAAACAGACTTTCTAAGGCACATAGGATATATTTATGTATACAAATTAAACTGGTTTAAAACACTTTCCTCAAGTGAGAATTGCATGAAGTCAGCCATATATAATTACTTGAATGTGAAGATAAAGGCTCTTCCTGAAAACTGAGAAAAATATTATCCATGAGACTTTGAGTTGGCAGAAAACTATTCCAAGCATAAAATTGGTTTTCCCCATTTCATGATCTCTATTCTGTACATGTCTGATGCTGGCAAATAATGCTATCCTCATTTGCAGTATACAGAGCACATTAAGGACAAAGATCTGCAGATTTCATGGACTTTCTTTTCTTTTTTCCCTTCCCACCAAAGCTGGCAGGAATATACCCACCAATCACTCTACTTAACATGGAATGGGAATATACACAAGATGAGCTCTGACAGATGCCTGGAATCATGGGTTTAGCTATCTGTCAAAATTGTTCATGTTGTGCCCAAATATTTTGTGCAGGTGAATGCAAAGGAAGCCTGACGATTAACTTACAGAAGTAGACTCTTCTGCTATTCAAAGCAGAATGACTCTGTAAGAAAGGACTCAGGGGCCAAAAGCAAGGAAACATATGTCTGAACCAGGCCTAAGTGCCCAGTAGTAATTTCACCAACTAGAAATCACCTGACTGCATAATGAACAGAATGCTTGAAGCACATTAGATTATATGCATGCCCATACCCATGTGTCAGGGTTCCAAGTAAAATACCCATAGCAAACAAAACTGTGAGGCAGGTAGATTTCTCAAAGAATAAGTTTATTGGATATGACATATTGGCACAGGCTGGTGAAAATCAACTCTGAATATCCCCATGGTTTTCTTCTAAAATTAAAAGCTTGTCACTTTCCCAAAACAACCAGTCACATGGTCCAATCAGGATACAGTCCAGTTGCTAGATCACATTAATCACCTCCTTCGGAGCACCTGCAGGAATGTCCTTGGTTCCCAAGAGAAAATATTTTGTTTTAACTATACTACCCAACTATTTATTCCCCCCTCCCTGTCCCTTGGCTCCGATGTGTCAGCACTGGTCTCAAAATGCCCTCAGTCACGCCAGCTTCAGGGTTGACACCATGCCAAGATAAGGGAGAAAATATGTTAAAACCAATACAATTAAGAATAACTTAAGGCTATGTCATGTATGGGCTGAGATCGTATGATGGTAAACTCAGGAAGACACAGCATTAAAAAGAGGATACTAGAGTTTGGTTAACATAAAGTACAACATGTTTCGCAAGTTTTTTTTAAGGTTGATGTAAGATTTAACCCTCCCCACCAGGATCATTTCAAGCATTTCAGTTACTCTACAACTGTGATTGGGATTTTGCTTTATGGCTTCTGAGATGATAAGTCCACAGAAACCTCTGTTTGAAAATCAAAGTGGCTGATCCACACTAAATGGTGCACTTTAACCTTTTTGTCAGATAGCAATTCACCACTACAAAGTATTTCATCTGCTTAAGTAGAGCATCCTGCTTCCACTACATTAACATCCCTACTGAGGCAGACCAAAGCTGTTTCATGTATTATAAGACAACATAATATTGATTAACTTTATAGCATCATGTTGGGACACAAGGAGGACCACTGAATATTATGCCCAAACAATTATTATAATGTGATATGCAAGTGATTCGTTTATTTTTATTTGCACTTCATATGTTAAAATTGTAAATCTCTCATTAAGATAATGTGTGATCACCATCTTGAGACTATATTACGGAAATATTTGAACTTGACCTCTGGTGATAAAGGCCAGATCCATATTTTATTCTTCATCCATTTTTTGAATGAAGAAATGCAAAAACACACTAATTCCCATGTTTTAAAAGTACCATTTTCCACCATGAGTCGCTTTAAATCTTTCCTAGCGATTGTGGTCTATCACGATTCACTTCAATGTCTGGTGAAAAACATTCCTCCTCCTCCTCCTCCTCCTCCTCCTCCTCCTCCTCCTCCTCCTCCTCCTCCTCCTCCTCCTCCTCCTCCTCCTCCTCTTCCCCTGACTGACCTCTCTAAACACACGTTGTGTTATATTCAATTAGGTACATTGCTATTCTATTCAACCACATTTATACTATAGTGTAATTCTATAAAAAGGCGTTGCTGTTTCTCACTGTTGGACTTGCTTTTCACTACTGGTACCATGCTAAACCAATTGTGTTTCACGGGAAATTCCCGTGCATACTTGAACCATGATTTTGACATTGCTTCCAACTTTTATAAATCTATGATGAAACAAACACAAGCACAGTAGAATAAGAATAAAAATGGCTCAATAGGGGAGAAAAAGAAAGAAAGAGGCAGATGTTAGTTGAAATGAGAGACCATAGGAAGAGGGTGTAAATGTATCGCTGTGTGTAGACAGTTGGGAAAGCAAAGTAAAAAAAAATGGTGGCCAATGAGAAGGGAGTAAAGGGAGTAAAGGAAAAGGCAGGTGCTAAAAAAAAGTTTTAAAAGAATTCCGATGATTAACTGTGTGACGTGATCATTGGAACTTTTTAAAAAAAAACTTTTTTATGTTTATTTTTTTTTAAAGTTCCGATGATTGCGCAGCACAGTTGATTGCACTGTACAGCTGATCATCGGAACTTTTTTAAAAACATTTTTAGCATTTCTTTACTACTGGTTCATCCAAACTGGTAGTAAAAAACTGCTTTAAAAAAGTTTTTTAAAAGTTCTGACAATCAGCTGCGCGACAATCAGCTGTGCCGCACGATTTATATTCGCTAGAAAGCATGAAATCCTGCTTTCTAGCCAATCTAAATCATGCAGCACAGCTGTTCCCTCCACCTCACTGTTCTACTTACCTTTGCAGACACAGAAAAGGCTTCTTAGTGCCTGTGGTGTGCCTGCGCACACGAAGCGAACTGGTAGCAGACTTCAGAACATTTCACCCCTGGTGTAGATTGCCTTTCTTGCTTGGTTGAGAAAGGAATGAAGTGAAGAAACAAGTAATCAGGTTCCACAGTGGCCGTAGCTGGACCAGTGTTCCTCAACCTCAGCAATTTTAAGATGTGTGGACTTCAGTTTCTAGAATTCATCAGTACAGAAGAACAAACCCAGCTCCACTGCCAAACCACAGGAATCCAGGCGGGAATTCCTTCAGTGAGCTTCAGGAACAGTCAAAAGCAGCATAGGAAACATGCATCTTAGCTGCAGTACTTAATGTCAGATGGCTATAAAAATTGGGTTCCTGGCCAAAACCTGTAACATTTAGTTCAAGGGGGTGAGGAGGGGAAACTTCAGAATCTTCCTGCACCAAAATAAAAAAGTGGCAACGTGTCTATTCCATTCTGTCATCTAGAAGTTATTCGAAAAGCAGAAACGTGTCAGTTCACATTCTGAAGCAGGGAGGTTTTTAAAAACGTTTTCATTTGGTACAAACTAGAATTTGAAATGCAGGGATGACAATATTCTGTGGAAAGGAACTCAAAATCTTCAAAAGAAAAACTTGTCAGTGTGAAAAAAGTGTGTGTGTGTGCGCGCGTGCACACAAACACAAGCATGCAAATCCTTACATAGTTTCCAAATTAAACTAAAGCATTGAAAACAGAACTCTGTATGAAAAACAAAGGTTAAAAATAACCCCTGAAACCAGAATTTCTGCTGATATCAAAGTATGTTCTTTTGAGCATTGAGAAAAAACAAGCAACAAAAGAAATAATAATCTGATAAATAGAGGTAAGACATGTGTGGCAAATAATAAGCAACATTTTCCCGGGTAGATAATCAGCCTCTCCAGATAGCAGACTTTAAATAAACTTTAGTAACTAACTCAATATCAGGAATAAAGATTTAGAGATAGCAAAATAGCAATGCTTCAGAGTCTCAGGCTAGGAAATAAAAATGAGAATGATGGACAATAAAAAGGCAATTATGTGCCATTTGAGCATCCATTCAATAATCATTCTGTGCCTCAGAAATGTGGAATGGTCGAGTCAGAAATGATGAATGGTGTAATTGACTGTTTCCTGAACGAAGGTGTCAGATGCCCTCTGGAGAGGGACTATTCATTCTGTCTCCTAAGGATGAGATTGATTTGCACAAATTAGAGACAGAAAAGCGAATGAGGTCTATCCCTGAAAATACAGCAAACAAATCTAAAGATTTCAGAGATTGGGGATTTTAAAAATCCAGAGGAGGCAGTTGAACTTGCACATTTAAAGAAGTTGGAGGTCAGACAGGAATAGAGAAAAGCAATATGCATTTTTATTGCAGATGTACTCAGTTTTTGCTGATTAAAATACCCCTTTCATGATTTTTCTGTAACCGATGCAGTTCACCAATAAAAAAAATAGCATTCAGATGCTGCAAGCTTGAACTTGGCTGAAGTGGTCCAGACATGTGATAGGGTTAAGCAACTCAACATGGAGTGAGAAGAGGACCATCAAGGAAATGGACCTCCTGACTCAAACTCAGCAGGAACTGCCTATATACTCCACAAAGCACTGCTAGATAGAAATACACAGGATAGAGTATGAAAGAATAAAGCAGTTTATTCTTTATTCTTAGCACTTTAAGCAGTTGATTGTCTTCTGAGAAGATGAGAATGAATTATATCCATTGTGATTTAAAACATGACTTATTTTTTCTGTCTTTCCCATGGTTTAGGGCAGGGCTCACCAACCTTTTGGACCTCAGGAACCACTAAATTCATACTTTTAAATCTCACAGACCATTAATATAATCTGCCTAATGACTGGCTTGGTGGGCGTGACAAGGTGGTCATGTGACTGGATAGGCATGGCCAACTCAATGTCACTCACGCTGAGGGGTGCCTTGCCAGCCTCTATTCACCATACTCAGCCACTTCTCACCTGCCTGCCCAGGCTTCTTCGGGCTTCTTCGGGTTGCTGGCACTAAGCAGCCACCATGAGAAAGAGTTGGCAAAACAGCTGGCTCAGTTCAAATTGGATCTGACCGAGAAGGAGGCTCAGCAGAAGCACCTCACTGAGAACTATAAGAGAGTAGGCTTTCAAAGCAGAGGGAAGACCTGCAGGAGTGCAAGGCCAAGTACTGACCCCTGGAGACTCTGATGTGATGGTCAGCCAGTTGCAGGCCATGATGCTGTCTCACTGGAACAAGGCCCTCCAGCTATGCCAACCAGCGGCACTTCCCTACAGCCTTTGGCTAAAGCCCCACACCAGGGAGCTGAAACAGACTCCAGGTTGGAATTTCTGCTCCTTTCCCATCTGCACCAAAATGACCCAGAAAGGATAGACTCTCTGCAGCAATACAAATGTTCATTGCACATATCCAGCCCAGGGGTCATAGTTTGAGGACTCCTGATTTAGTGCAATATGAAAAATGCAAATAATTTTTCTGTGGACCACTAACATTTTCTCACAGACCACCAGTGGTCTATGGGTATATTACTGTGGCAGTTTGTTGTTGACACAGACAATATTCCTTCTCTGGAAACACTAGCTTCTAACATAACTTCCAAAGGGACTCAGAAATCCCTCAATCTATCTTCGGAATTATTTTTTGTAAGATCACAATGTGGGAAGAACGCATCCATTTGTGCCAATTTAAGATTCCCAGAAATAAAGGCAAGATATAAGTGTAATCTGTCCTGTACAGTGTGTGTGTGTTTTGTATGTATCTGATAATGAAATCATAAAATGCATTACCTTTTAGGGAAAATTTATTGCAAACCGCTTGATAGGAAAAACTGCATACAATTCACATGTTTGGATCAATGGGCTTGAATACAATATGCAAGATTTTTTAACCTTTTATGCAAAATAGGATAAAATGGGGAAAAGTAGCAAAAGGGAAAAAATTTAATTATAATACTGGATGCATTGTTACAAAATCAAGAGGTGGCTGAAAAACTCATTCTTCAATACCCATTTGGCTTTGGACTATTTCATTATATATATATATATGTTTTCGTAGATTTTCACGGGTGTAGGTATGCTATATATATGCTGGCATAGCTGGCTTCGGGGATTTTCCCGTGTATAAGGCATAGAAAAGTTGTTGCAACAACTTTTCTATGCCTTATACACGGGAAAATCCCCGAAGCCAGCTATGCCAGTATATATATAGTGCTAGGCTCCTTGCCTAGCATGCAACATAGCCCCGGTTCGAATCCCAGTAAAGGGTATGGCCAGCTGATGAGAGCTAATAAGCTCAAAATAGATCTATCCTGGTCTCTCTCTAATTTAATTTATTGATCAGCTCATAAAACTAACACACATATCTAAAAAATCACACAACATAATTCTTGGCTTGCTGTCTAGATGATCTCTGGTGATGAGTCGAAAGGCAGGAAAGGAAACAGTATGTCTCTTCCCTTAATTGGGGCCTAATAACAGGTTGTTGAGAAACAATTACATATATATATATATATAATTTTTTTCCCGTAGATTTTCACGGGTGTAGGTATGCTGGCATTGCTGGCTTCGGGGATTTTCCCATGTATATAGCATGGAGATGTTATTGCAATGTTTCGACAAGATCTCACTTGTCATCATCAGGCAGGCTTCTATATATATATAATTTATATATATATAAGCAAAATGAGCCAACTTACTCTTCCTTAAATCCGCATTTTTACAATGACATAAATTCGATGCTGCTAGAACATGAACTCTGGGTTGTATATTCCAAAGAATCACTGAAACAATCTTGTTTAGTGGCACCTTTTTCTATCTCTTTTCATTGTCACAGTAACCCTGCAATGCATATTAGATAATGATATATTGTCTCATTTAGAATCACTCACCACGCTTTATGGCTATGTGGGGATTTGAACCTAAATCTTTCCTGTCTGGTAGCAAATCTCCATAGTGCCTGAAGCAAAAATAATCATAGGTGGAAGTGAAATGAAGTCCATGATGGTTATGTCAACCCTTAGACTCTTCTTACCTGCTTTCTCTAACAACACAATTATAAGTGTCAATAACATCAACTTCTTATTGTTGTCTCATTTGAAACTTAAGCTATTTAGTTTGCGAGTTGTCCTTTTTCATCCTTTTTGTTACACAAAATATGCATGTCAGTGTAAGAAAAGCTTAGTTATTCAAGATGTGCCTGTCTGTGTCTGGGTGTGAACTGACCTTTTGATGAACAAAGAGGGGGAAAGTAATAAAAGAGGCTGGAAAGAAAGAAAAGTCTGCCTTTTGCTTATCTGCTTTTTATCCCATTATAAGGAACAGATTTCCTCAAAGGAATAAAGCAGTAAGACTGTCCAAATGAGGATCTTTCATGGAAATTATTCCTGTATTCATAATATTTTCTTAGCAATTTGCTTTTATTGCTATTTTCTTTTATCAAATTCTTAAAAGGAAGGAAAATAAGTTGCATTTATACATTAAGCCTCAATATATCCATCCTCTCAAGCAGGATCTCAATTCTAACAGAAATCCTGTCACACCGAATACAGTAAAGTCACAGTCTTTAAGGTCTTTATCTTTAAGATTTCAGGGGATAAAAAGTGTTAGGTCCACATAAATCACAGCTCAGAAGTGGCCCATATCTACAGCAGCACCATTCTCTGTTGGACTTAAATCTAGCCAAGGTATTCAATGATCCATAAAATCCAAGTCACAGTAAAGCTGTTCTTTTGAAATTTAAAGTCAAGTCAAAGCTCCAGAATGATTACCGCTCCTGCCTATATTTTTTATTATTGAAAAATAATTTAGAAGAAGAGCATCAAAACAATATTTAAATCTCAATATGAACATAAAACAGAAGCAAATATCTCTTGCTATACAAATATTTATGGCACCGACATCTACCTTTAACTTAAACTCATGAATCCACATAGTACATCCAGGTAAACAATACTAGGTGTATTGATCTGAAAGGGTTTTCTGAAAATTACTTATTTTAATAAATCATATTTTATTATATTCTAAGGAATTTGAAAGAAGGAAGGGATTGAAAAAAGGAATATTCTGAATTCCAGCAACACCACCTACTTTTTGGGCTCACTCGTTTTTTTTAGTCCCAGATATACCTTTCCCCAAAATTTGCAGACCGTATACTGGCACCCTGACTGATCCAGTGCTATTTGGCTTCTGATACCCATAGAGATACTCCTTCTGTCCCATTGAGATAGAGACTTGTCAATGGTTCAGTGTATTGGAATTTGAAGGAGTTGTTTTTCATAACAAAATAGATGGAGTTATTTATGATGGCCCAGCTAGTTTCTAGGTGCCCTTGATTGCCACATGCAATCAACTCAAGGAATGAAATTTAGAAAGGAATTACAATCAGATATTTTATTATTACCATTATTTATTCCTTCATATTTGATAGTCTTTTAGAAAGCTACAAGAAATAAATCTTGAAACCTTACTTTTGGTGTTCACTTTCTCATGTTGTATATCTGTATATCTTGCCTGCAGAAAAGCAAGAGGCTGAGAAGTAGCATTCACACAAAAAGAAAGAAAGCAAGGCAAATAAAAAATATAAAACAAAAATACTAAGGGCAAACCAAGTTCTTCATGCTTTACTGAAAGGTTACAGGTTCCGTTTGCTCACTTCAACTGTCATGTGGATGTGTTTAAAAATACATTGACAAGAAAGAGCAGAAAAATACGTCTTTCTAAAAGTGCAAGTACACAAAAGAGAGGCTAAAATAAAATTGTTCTGCTTTTAGATAGAAACAGCATGAGATCAGCCAAAGACAAACACCCATTTTGCACAATCTGTAAGGCTACCTCTGCTCAATGCAATCTCCAAGGAACACTGGAACCACTCTTCCTGATATATGATCATCAGATCAGCATGGTGCCTGGGAATATGTTTGAACAGTTCATGTCAAGTAATCCTATTCTTTACCTTTCAGCTGTCTAAAGGCTGAAATAAACCATCTAATATCTCACCAAAGACACAAATCTGAATCAACAATAGAAGAGTCTGTGCAGGGCTAATTTCAGCATTTGGCATCTTTGAGCAGCTGAAGGGCAGAACTGATGCTTTCTCAGGACCCTTCTTGTTTATCATTCTGTCTTGGAAATCCAAGCAGTTGGCACCAAACCTGAATAAGAAGCCTCTCTCCCTCCCCTCTCCATATATACCATGTTGTTCCAAATATATGACCTACTCATAAAGTACGTCCTAGCTTGATTTGTACACATGCACCCAATATAAACCCTATCCCCAAAATAAGCCCTAATTAAGATCCCCACCCACTCCAGGGTGCACAGATAAAAATTAAGTTATGGGGGTGTGTGGAGCTGTCCTATTACTTACCTTTGGACAGTTGCAGGCCTTGTATACCTCGGACCATTTCTGTTGCAACTGGAAAGTGTTGAGTTCTCTGAAAGAGGGAGTTCAGCCAGGTTTGCTCAAAATAAGTGCCGTTTATTGTAGGCAGCAGCGATGGAAAAACAACTATTTACAGGAACAGAAAAGGCGTGGTAGACAGGGGCTCCCGCGTTTGACAGCTACTTATATATGGAGCTGTCAAATGGGGAGCCAATCAGGCTGCGGCAAGAGCCGGCTTCCCGCCAGCCATGCCTTAGCCAATCAGGCGCGTCTGGTGGTTAGCCGGCTTGCTACAGCCTGTCTCCATGGCTTCAAAGCGGCAGCCTGGAAGAGCTGCGGCCGGTCGTAAGTCGAGACCGGTCGCAGGTTGAGGACATAACACCCCTTTCCCCCCTCGGTTCGTGCTTGTGCGGCTTGGTTGTCAATCCTGGAGCGAGGAGCATGCGTAGTCCGCTAAATGGGCGGGGCGGCGTCGGGTCCGCCCAGACCGCCTCAGTTGCTGCGGAGAACCCGACGAGGTGAGTCGCTCCTGTGGAAGCTCCTCCCTTCGGGGAGTGGAGCTCCAGGCGGTGACGTCAGAGGGGCCTAGCCGAAGAGGCGGAGCCGTCTGGACCGGTGAGTCGGGGCGAGGGGGCGCGGCGACCGGGGCATAGTTGGTTGGTGTATGCTGGTTGGTTGCGGCGGTGTAGGGCGGGCCTTTAGGCACAAAGGCCTGCGCGTCCCCAGTGGCTTGAACCAAATATTGGAGTGTTTGCCGGAAGGCGGCGTCCGAGTCAGGGGGGTCCGAACATGTGAAGGCCCCAAGCGGTCATTGCGGTGGTGCGGAAAAGGTTCCGAATGGCCCAACCGGGGCAACTGGGTAGGGTAGTTCCGGCACCGGGGGTGGTGGTGGCGCCAGGCGGCACCTTAGCTGATCCAAGTGGCGCCACCACTCGGATCCATCCGGGAGGCTGAGTGTTCGGGCAAGGCTTCCAGCGGGGCGGGTGCGTCCGTCAAGGCAAAGCAGCCGGACGGCTGCGGCTGTTGGCGTCGGCCCTGGTGTCGCTGGGCGGGCTGGTGGGTCGCCTGTCCCCTCTGGTCATCTCCAGTGCACCGTTGGGGTTCCGGGGTGGGTGGCGAGTTGGTTGGCGTTGCGGCACGCCAGACGGCAGCCAGGTGGCCTTTTCGGCTGCAGCGGCGGCAGGTGGCGGCCCGGAACGGGCAATCAGTTTGGGGGTGCTTTCCCCCGCAGCCCAAGCACTTGTTGGAGGATGGCTGGGAGGGAGGCCTGCGGCCGGCCGACCGCACGTAGGCGACCTGGTCTTCTTCGTCCAGGTCGTCAGAGTCCTCCACTAGGCAGGTGCGAGCAGCCGGCTGGCGGTCCCGGTCCCGGTCGAAGACCGAGGACTCGGACATTTCAAATGCCCTGGCCTCGTCCACTGCCTGTTCCAGCGTCAGCTCCGTTCGGGCCAGTAGGCGCCTCCTGAGGCGGACTTCCTTAAGTCCCCAGATAAATTGTTCAAGCAGCGATTCGCCCAGGAAGGCGGAGGCGAATTCGCAGGGGATGGCTGCTACTCGGAGTGCCTGAAGGAAGTCAGCCACCGACTGGGTCGGCTTTTGAAGGCACCTTCGGAAGGCGAACCGATGGGTCATTCGCGATGGCACTGGGGCGTAGTGGGCCCAGAGCCGCTCGATCAGGCTGTCCCACGGGACATCGTACACAGCTGTCGGCGCAGCCACGGTGCGGGCGGTTGCGAAGAGCTCTGGGCCACCGCAACCCAGAAAGTGTCCCAATTTCCTGGCCGGAGGCAGTGCCCCGTAATCGTTGGCCAGGAGAAAGCACTCAAAACGTGCCATGAATGAGACCCAGGTCTCCTTCGCAGAGTCGAAAGGCACGAAGGGAGGGACTGATCCCATGGTGGATCGTATCGCGAACAAAAAGAGGAGAGGAAAAATTTTTTCGTGAGGAAATTATTTTCCTTCGCAAGTAGAGCTCTGCCTGGCCCCAGTCCTCGTCGCCAGTGTTGAAAGAGGGAGTCCAGCCAGGTTTGCTCAAAACAAGTGCCGTTTATTGTAGGCAGCAGCGATGGAAAAACAACTATTTACAGGAACAGAAAAGGCGCGGTAGACAAGGGCTCCCGCGTTTGACAGCTACTTATATATGGAGCTGTCAAACGGGGAGCCAATCAGGCCGTGGCAAGAGCCAGCCGCGCCAGCCGCGCCTTAGCCGCACCTTAGCCAATCAGGCGCATCTGGTGGTTAGCCGGCTTGCTACAGCCTGTCTCCATGGCTTCAAAGCGGCAGCCTGGAAGACCTGCGGCCGGTCGTAAGTCGAGACCGGTTGCAGGTTGAGGACATAACAGAAAGGATTTCTTGAAGGCCTCTGTAGCTGATAACAGAGCTCCAGATTATCGGCTATAGAGGCCTTCAGGAAAGCCTTGCTGGCCTTGCTGGCCAAATAAGTTTTTGAAGGCCTCTGAGGCCAGGTGTAATGCATGGAAGTGAGGTAAGTCAGGGAATGACCCCCCCCCCCAATAAGACCTGGTGCCTTTTTTGATGGCAAAAAATAATAATAAGACAGACTGGCTACAGAAAAACTGTGCAATGACATCTGTATACTGATTTTCCAACAAAATTGTCTAAAACTATACGATGGTACAGGGAAAAAAATACATTCAAACCTTGATATGTCAAAACTCAAAGGCTAGATTTAAACAATACTTACAATACAATACAATATAATAGCAGAGTTGGAAGGGACCTTGTAGGTGTTCTAGTCCAACCCCCTGCGTGGGCAGGAACCTTATACCATTTCAGACAAATGGCTATCTAACATCTTCTTAAAGACTTCCAGGGTTGGGGCATTCACAACTTCTGGAGGCAAGCTGTTCCAGAGGTTAATTGTTCTAACTGTCAGGAAATTTCTCCTTAGTTCTAAGTTGTTTCTCTCCTTGATTAGTTTCCACCCATTGCTTCTTGTCCTGCCCCCATTTGCCCTGGAGGGGTGTGCTTGGTATGTTTTAGAAGAAAATATCACACAATAAAGTAAAATATAAGTTATGTTGTTTCCCAACTTCTTCCTTCCTAAGGTTAACCTCTAAACATTTTATTTTTATAACATAAAAATGGTCCCTTCTATCTCATCCAACTCTCCTGAACAAAAGGCCTTGGTTACCTTTTCTCTGGTCTTCTGTAATCTCACAACAGCCTATCTATTTATTGTTTTGCTGCAAAATCATATCTGTTTTATTCAGGTTATGTCCCTAAACATACGTTTGTTTCCTTGTCCATCTTTTACATCATAAACTACTTGTCTTATGATCAAGGTGCTCTTTGTTCTTTATTTTCCTACCTCTCCATTCATATATTATAATATATCCTTGTCTGTAATTTATTAGTTTTTTTTACTTCAACTTAACATCACTGCAGGTAGAATTCCGTCCTTTCTTCCTCATTTAGCTCTGAATTGCCTTGTGATGTTTTCAGTATAAATAGTTTTTAAACACCTAAATCACCATACCTAAACCAATAAGCAGGAATAATACTAAGGCAAAGCATCTAGTCAATCAACAATAACATCGAATCAATAGCTAAAAGCCAAACTGCATGTGGTCATAGAGCCAGCAAATGCCTTTTACAAATAAAACAGGAATCAAATGAATCTTTAAATCCCCTTTTAATGGTCAGCAGCGACAGGACCTACTAAGTCCCAATATTAGCAGAACATTCCACAAATATAGGCCACTGCTGTGCTAAGTCTACCAGAAGCAAGGGTTTAAGTAATTATTATAAGCAATCACATTTAGCTAAGTCAAGAGAGGAATGCAATTCAAAAGAAAAAAGGAAGCTTAGTTGATAGGTAGAATTAGTTCCAAGCAGAGAAATTTCCTATATCATTCAGTATAATGAAAGATAATTTGCCTTGGAACATTTTTCAAAGGAGAAAAGAATTAGAAAAAAAATTGACGGTAATGTGTGAAGTTCTTATACTTGTTTAGATAGAGGTGTCTATATGAATGTCTTATTTTTCATTGTGAAACCCTTTCTCTAGCAATCTCCTGTCTCTCAGTCTCCCCATGCGTTTATTAAACTCAAAGGAAAATCTTGAGTAACAATTCTTTTCACATTCTTTTTAATGGCAGTGGTCCTAATGTTATTTCTATCAAGGAATCCTCCCTAGAGTGACTGTTGGACAATAACATCTCCTGTTTGGTCTATCCAGATTCTCTGTTCTCAGAATTGATGGAGAATTAGTGTTTGATGGGAAACAAAGTGGAGAAGGGAAGGAATTCACTCAACTGTTAAGGGAGAGCAGATTGATTGATTTACTATTTTTATAAGGCTGCACATCTACACATCTGAACCCAGTGCCTGGAGGAATAGTCAAGTATTTATTGGAAGACCAACAGGACTTGGACTATTTGTATCTCAGCAGGAAGTCTGCCCCACAAGGCAGATGCCCTAACAGCGAAGGTATGTTTCCTATGGGCTACCAAGAGATATTGCTTCAACAATTGGACTACTGGAACAGCATAACTGGAGGTCAATTCTGAGCAAATCTAAGTGACTTGCAAAATAAATTGTAAGTGTAACCTCATGTTATATATTATTGGGGACAGAATCAACAGAAATCACATGAAACATCAGAGTTTGCATGTAAGATTCCTCCATCTGTAAGGGAGGTTAATCACGATTCTTCCATAACTTGAGAAACCCTAATCACTGCATGTAAAGACATGTATATTGTCCCATTGTACAATCACAAATCCATTTAAACTGTTTTCTACAATACTGTAATTATGCCACTTTTCAATAACAGTTGCTACCAGTTGGTGTTCAAAAAACCAGGATAAATAAACCAATTGGTTAATTGTTTGGTCAATTGTAGGAGTTTTCTATATTCCATGCATGTAGATGTTCCACACTTCAGCCAGCAATATAATAAATCATGGGGGGAGGGGGAACTTGCCCAAAAGCATGGAGAGGAACTAACCATAGTAACTGGGAATTCTAAGGGTTGAAGGCCTAACGTACCAGAATGATACCAGGTTAAAGAAACCTGATTAGTGAGTCCAAGGTTTGATCCCCAGCCATATCCTCTAATTAGTGACACACAACACTTACACTTCAGTGCTGCTTTTTATAGTTCCCCAGCACACATGGGAAATATTCACTGCAGATATTTTGACAGCACTTATGGAAGAAAAATCAATGATGACCATCTTTGCTATCCAATAGAAAACATAGAAATTATTGAAAGAATCTTGGCTCAACAGCTGTACCTTGGAATAAGCTACCCTGATTAATTTTCATCAGAATGAGAACTAGTTTGGCAAATGTGACTTTTAATACCCAAAGGTAGGAAATAAATGGGAACTGCCATTTAATTACATTTCAATTTATTTCAGCCTTCTTTTCCAGAATGACTTATAATTTTATTCTGCATTCAGGAGAAAATCTTTCCCTATTTCTTAGCAAAAGATAAGTTACTCCCATCAGTCTTGGATTACAGTTTCATATCTGTCGAGTAGAGGGTAGCTTATTGTTAAACGAAATCTTGGTGCTTTGTATTTTTTTTTATTTTGTAAAAAATAAAACAAAAATAAAATATTTATATTTTCGCTTTCGAAGCTTTACGCAGGTTCCAAGGCAACTTTATTAACATTATTTTAAACCAGGAAGCATGATTCAGAAATGTACAGGGAGTCCTCTACTTACAAGCATAATTGAACTCAAAATTTCTATTGCTAAGCAAGATAGTTTTTAAGTGAGTTCTGTCCCATTTTACAACTTTCCTTGACCCAGCTGTTAAGTGAAATATTGAATTGTTAAGTTCATAACACAATTGTTAAGTGAATCTTGCTTTTCCATTGACTTTCCTTGTCAGAGGGTTGCAAGCCCCTAGATTTTAATTACACGACCATGCAGATGCTGCAACTATCTAAAGTGTGAAAAATGGTCTTAGGTCACTTTTTTCAGTGCTTTTGTAACTTTGAAGGGTCACTAAATGAATGGTTGTAAGTTGAGGACTCCCTGTAAAGTGTTCAGAAGTAAATATTAAAGCAAATGGCACAATTTTATAGGGAGAGTCAGAGTTGTAACTGTTTCTACGTAAAGAGATTAGATCATGCTCCCTCCCCTACTCCTTTACTTACCCTTTTAACAAACATTCTTAGTTCTACTTGCTGATGTCAGTTACACCTATTCTTAATCCTGACAAAAGTTATTGTAAAATAAAACCTGACATTTGTATTAGTATAAATTATGCTGATACAATAAAAATGTGCAATTGAAACCAGCTGACAGAATAAGCTATCTATCCATGCTGAAATATGAATCAAGGGCTCTAAAGGGATAACATCTACAACCTCATCTAAATTTAAGAGAAAAATCATCATTTCTATCCAGTGTCCTCTTTCTGGCTCTTTTTATATAAAGATCTACTCTAATGCATTTTAAGACTTGAAGCCAGCCAAAAAAAAAAATCCATTAAAAATAAAGTTTTTGATGAAAGGAAAATGTGCATGAGATCTATTTACTAATGTCAGTTAGTTTAGACTGACATTGCTACTCAACTGTCTTGAGTAGTATAATGAATATAACTGAGAAGAGAGATTTTATTAAAATGAGATCCTCAGAGCCTAATGGGTTAGTTGAAAATCAGCTGAGAATTGTGTTGACTTGAAATCCAGATATCCAGGATGAAATGCAGTGTTCCCATATCTCAAGGGTTGCCACAAAGAAGAGGGAGTCAAACTATTCTTCAAAGCATCTGAGGGTAGAACAAGAAGTAATAGGTGGAAACTAATCAAGAAGAGAAGCAATTTAGAACTGAGGAGAAATTTCCTGACAGAATAATTAACCAGTGGAACAGCTTGCCTCCAGAAGTTCTGAATGCCCCAACACTGGAAGTCTTTAAGAAGATGTTGGATAACCATTTGACTGAAGTGGTATAGGGTTTCCTGCCTAGACAGGGGGTTGGACTAGAACTCCAAGGCCCCTTCCAACTCTGTTATTCTGTTCTGTTCTGTTCTGTTCTGTTCTATTCTATTTCTACTCTGCTCTATTCTACTCTATTCTAAATGTCAGGAAAAAGGAGACACCCAGAAGTAGAATTAGCACTGTGGAGGAATAAAGACTTAGTTGAAGTACGCTTTCTTTGCAAAATCTGAAATGAACTGCCTTTATTTGCACTTTTGCAAATCAATTACCTTAGCAGAACATCATCATTTCTTGGAAATGTTTGCACTACTCTAATTTTACCATGCAGTTCTAGGCTCAAATATGAACCTAATAATATGTGTATATTAGAATAGAATAGGTTAAGAGATATGTATTCTAAAAGAAAATGGCATTTTATATGTATATAAAATGTATTTAAATATCAATTATTTGCAGTTTGGGGGGGGGGACAAAAGACATTTTATTGACTGATGCTGAACTTTTTCTTTTTAGAAAAAATGACTTGAAAAAGAATACAGGTGAAACTAACTTGAACAGGAAAGGTTGCCACAATCGTTCAGAACATAGAAAAGTGATTTACATGAGTTCCACTCCTTCATTATTCTGCTGATTTGTTCTGCCCTGTGTTACACTACTCTTTAATTCCAAT
Source organism: Rhabdophis nuchalis (assembly GCA_039707465.1). Classification (NCBI taxonomy): domain Eukaryota; kingdom Metazoa; phylum Chordata; class Lepidosauria; order Squamata; family Natricidae; genus Rhabdophis; species Rhabdophis nuchalis. The sequence goes on from CM077643.1 coordinate 67,285,144, forward strand.
TTAACTAGATAAAATAATAATTTGTGAATTGGAACTTGCTGCTGCTTTTAGTTCCTTACGGCTACAAAAATATGATTGCTTAACACTCTCGTTCTCTCTCTCTCTCTCTTTTTGCTAAGCTTTTGGGAGATAATTGCTTGAGACGAAGGGATACCACACACACGTGTGTGTGTTAGTTTTATGAGTTGATCAATAAATAAATCAGAGAGATTAGGATAGATCTATTTCGAGCTTTTTAGCTCTCATCAGCTAGCCATACCCTTACTGGGATTCGAACCGGGACTGTATTGCATATCAGGCAGGAGCCTAAAACCATTCAGCCAGCCAGGCTCTCCCAATTGCATCACCTGAGACAGGAGGATTAGTATCTATAATTATTCCACAACACCCTGTTAGGGCTCCAATTAAGGGAGGAAACATACTGTTTCCTTTTCTGCCTTTCGGCTCATCACCAGAGACCATCTAGACAGAAAGCCATGAATTCCGTTGTGTGATTTTTTTAAATATGTGTGTTAGTTAGAAATTAGTTAGAAACAGTATGTTTCCTCCCTTAATTGGGGCCCTAATAGGGTGTTGTGGAATCGGGTTATCTCCCGCGTAGAATTGGAAGTATTTTCACAACGTTTCGATGAAGTCTCATTCATCATCTTCAGGCTGGTGCTTTCGGCTTGGTGCTTCCAGGAGCAATGTGAGATCTCAGCTGTTTCCTCTTTTTAACTGCCAGTGGGGGTGTGAACTGATTGGGTGGGAGCTTGGCTGCATTTTGATTGGGTGGAGGTGTGTTCTGATTGGTAGGGGGCTTGGCTGTGCTCTGATTGGATGGGAGTTTGGCTGTGCTCTGATTGGATGGGGGCGTGTTCTGTTTGGGTGGGGGCCTGGTTGTGCTCGTGTTAGTCTGAGTTGCAGAGGGATTTGAGCTGGTGAGCTGCGTTACTGTTGTTTGGCTTCGTGTTTGTGGTCGTGCCACGTCTCCGTGGTGGGCATCAGTTTGCTTCATGTATGGATTGGAGGGGTTTAAAGTGTGCTAATAATGCAGCTGTGGTCTGGCTTCTGGTTTATGGTCGGGCTTCTGGTTTGTGGTCATCATCGGTGTGGGTTTGGGCTTGCTTTTTGCGTGGATGTGTGATAGTGATATCCTGTGTGGTTTTCGTGAATGTGGGTCTGGTATCCAAATGCGTGCCTTTATTCTTCTGTTGGTTTGTCTGATGTATGTGGTGGGGCAGGTGGGGCATGGGATTTCATATACTCCTTGATTTTCTAACTCTATTTTGTCTTTGGGGTTTTCTTAGGATAGTGGATATTTTTCGGTTTGTGTAGAATGCTGTCTTGATGTTGTGTTTGTGGAGGATCTTGCTGATTCTGTCTGTGGTGCCTTTTATGTATGGGAGGAGGGCTTTGCCGTTTTGTTGTTCACTGTCTTGGATTTTAGTGGGGTTTTCTTTTTGGATTAGGTTAGTGATCTTGTTTCTTTGGAATCCGTTAGATGTTAGTATGTTGGTGAAAGTGTGTAGTTCGGTTTTTAGGTGTTGTTCGTCAGCTAAGCATTTTGTTCCGGAGATGAGTGTCTTGGCTACAGAGTTGATCTGTGCTGGGTGGTGGTGTGAGAGTGCGTGCAAATAGTGGTTTGTGTGTGTTTTCTTCTGGTAGATGGTGTGTCCTATCCAATCAGAGCACAGCCAAGCCCCCTACCAATCAGAACACACCTCCACCCAATCAAAATGCAGCCAAGCTCCCACCCAATCAGTTCACACCCCCACTGGCAGTTAAAAAGAGGAAACGGCTGAGATCTCACATTGCTCCTGGAAGCACCAAGCCGAAAGCACCAGCGTGAAGATGATGAATGAGACTTCATCGAAATGTCGTGAAGATACTTCCAATTCTATGCAGGAGAAAACCTGAACAACCAAAGACCTACATACAAACACCCGCGAAAACCTCAGAAAATATATATATATATATGTGTGTGTGTGTTTTTTATGAGCTGACGAGAGCCAGCTGATGAGAGCTAATAAGCTCGAAATAGATCTATCCTGGTCTCTCTCTAATTTAATTTATTGATCAGCTCATAAAACTAACACACATATCTAAAAAAAAAATTACACAACGTAATTCTTGGCTTGCTGTCTAGATGGTCTCTGGTGATGAGCTGAAAGGCAGGAGAGGAAACAGTATGTCTCCTCCCTTAATTGGGGCCTAATAACAGGTTGTTGTGAAACAATTACATATATATATATATATATAGGTCTTTGGTTGTTCGGGTTTTCTCCCGCGTAGAATTGGAAGTATCTTTATGACGTTTCGATGAAGTCTCATTCATCATCTTCACGCTGGTGCTTCCGGCTTGGTGCTTCCAGGAGCAACCAAAGACCTACATACAAACACCCGCGAAAACCTCAGAAAACATATATATATATATATCTTCGGGTATTTTCCCGTGTATATAGCATGAAATTGTTATTGCAATGTTTCGGCAAGATCTCACTTGCCATCCTCAGGCTTCGGTCTGAGATTACGAAGGCGTCGCCCTTCCTTAAATCTTGGTGGGGGGGAGGGGGGAGTGCTGACTGTTGTTGTGAGTGGATTGATTGGCTGTGCATCTGTATCATGATTGGTAGATTGATGCTGATTTTTTTTATTTGTATGTTTCTCCTTATTTTGAATTTCAACGGCTTGGGTGGAGGGTGGGGCTCGCCTGTTGGTCAGTACTGGTTTCCAGATGTCTGGTAGGCAGGAGGTGTCGTCACGTTTGTTCATATTGTTAGGTTGCTTCTCTATTTCAATGGCTTCTCTGATTATTCTCCTGTTCAGCTGTTCAGCCTTGGAGATCATTTTAGTTCCTTGAAAGTCAATGTCATGCCCTGTAGTTTTGAAATGTTGATAAAGAGACGAGGTATTAAGATGAATTTTTAATGCATTTTTAGGTTCTGCGATACGTGCACTTATCCTTCTGTTGGTTTGTCCTATGTAAGTGGCAGGGCAGATTTTACATGGAATTTTGTAGACTCCTTGGAGTCTTACTGAGATTCAAACCGGGGCTGTATCAGCTCAAAAACGTAACACACATATAAAAAACATTACACAACGGAATTCATGGCTTTCTATCTAGGCTACAATATATGCAATCAGTGAGAGTGAAGCTATGAAAGTCTACATTTAACAATTAATCTTTTATGTATATAAATTACATTTCTGGAAGAAATATAATTATATTTCTTTCCTTTCTCTTCTTCGTCGTCTTCTTTTTTGAAGAATGTTTGGATGAATCCAAAGAACATATTGATTGTAGCTATTGTAACCAACAAGCAGCCCTGGGTTGTTTTTTTTTTTTTTTAAAGATAGCTGGAAGGAGAATCTATTTCACTCCCAAATCTGAACTGAAATATTTTGTTTAAAATTGACTCTAATCTAGCATTGTCTTGACCCAGATTCTCTTTCTGGCTTTAGCCAAAGGCCAATTGACGTTTCATCTTATATGTGTTAAATCTCACAGGCTGAGAAACCTCTGCCATTTTTTTTCACGAGCTATTTGCATAAAACAACTTCTAACTTGTTAGAAAACCTGAATTCATTTCAGTTTTAAATGTAGAATTAAGTCCTACTTATTACTCCTTTGTGGCATTATGTAAATGAAGGGGACATGGCTGAAGGCCTAACTTCTTACATAGCCTATTTTCTGGATCTAGCAAGTTACTTTTTCCTCATATTTCTATGCCTGGCATATTCTATACTCCAATTATAAACTTGTTGGAAAACACAAAACAGCTAATTTAACTGAAGGCAAACTTATTCCTTCTACAGGCTTTATATAACTTTTACAAAGTGTCCGTGGACATATATCTTTTGCTCATTAAAAGACCTGCTATTTTAATACTTTTAAAAATTATACAACCTAATCTTTGTTCTTTTCAAATGCAGCATGCAATCACATTTGAAATCTGAAAAACAATGCTACTATTTCCAACATTAAAATGCATGTGTAAACTATGATGTTATTAGATTTAGAATGAAATCTAGCTTTCCTACAATAAACAATATAGGCAACTTTGGGCATAAAGACAATCAGACAGGTGAGAAGATGTCTATGGAGATTCTCAGTCATCTAGCTCAAGATTGTCCCAAAGGTGCTTTTTTTCAAAAGGCAACTGGACTTTCTTTGTTTTTCCTTGAAGACTTTTCACTTCTGAACCAAGAAGCTTCTTCAGTTCTTTGAAGTGAAGAATTGAAGAAGCTTCTTGGATGAGAAGCAAAACATCTTCAAGAAAAACAACAACAAAAAATCCCAGTTGCCTCTTTCTGATACATCTAGGAGGCATCAGAAGCGCTTCCCTCACATGGATGCCATAAAATATTGGTTCATCATAAAATGGCTCCCACAGCTTATGCACAGCCATTCATAATATATGGTGGGATTGAATGAAAAAAGATTAAAATGAAATGATAAAGCATATAATTAAATTAATAAGATGTGAATATAAACCTTTGAAAGTAATGATTTATTTTTCCTTGCAGCCATCCAGAAATGATTTCCCCATCAGCAAATAATAGTGGTCATAGCAAATTGATTTCCTCTCCTCCCTCAAACTAATACTCACCTTAATTAAGTGATTTCCCCCTATCTTAATTTATGTTTCACACCTTCAAAATAAGAACATGGAATTACGCTGTTGTAATTATAATAAACAATAGAATGAAGGCGGGAGGACAACATGAACCTAGATAGACATTGCATTGCCACCAGGAAGGTTCAAACAATTCCTTCCCCTTTTTGACAGTTCCCTCAGTACAGGGGAGTACTGAGTTCACTTTAGACAGGCTAACTTCTCTCTTCATCCTGGTTAGAGAGAAGACCATTGATCAAGAGATACTCAGAAAGCCTAAACAGTGGGTTGCCTGCACACTCTTTGGCACACTTTCCATTGAAATTTCCAAATGTTGGATTTCATACAGGTATAAAGGTCTCTAAAATTGCAGGAGATATTCTGTTTCACTATATATGGGACTTCTTTTTCCATTACGAGCTACACTCACTCACACAGCAGTATAGAACATGCGGCTTGGGAATTTCTCTTGAAGAAATAGTTAAATAAAATACTTGGTCTGAAGTTTAAAAGACTGCCCTCATTTCAATCCATGCTTGTTTGGAGAACCTCCTATTAAAGTAAGTGGATTACGACTAAATTATGTCTTCTAGGAACTAAAATCCTGTCACGATCTTTACTTGGATAAATTGGTGCATCACAGGGCAATTTTTTTTTTAACCAAGGGAATAAAATGTAGGAAAGTTTTGGCTGCTTCATTACTACTGGCTGCAACTGGACTGCTGCAGTGACATTGGTCTTATTATCAGGATTCTGTGACAGTTTCCCAGCCATTCTTGCAATCCCTTACTTCACCCCCCCCCCCCCATAACAAATAATTGACTCATCCTTTTGCTCCTAAAACAGCAACGTCTTGGCTTGCTGGGAAGAGAAGGGAAGGAACAGGGAGGGGCAAGAGAGAGAGGAAGAAATGGACACAGGAAGAACTCAGGGAGAAAGGATGGATGGATGGATGGATGGATGGATGGATGGATGGATGGATGGAAGGAAGGAAGATTTCTAATATTCATTGCCAGCATTCCACAAGGAAATTCAATGAGGAAGCAAACAGGTTCGTAGAAGTCTCTCCTGCTCCCACTGATTTTCTGCCTGCTTGTGGTCATTCTGTTTCTCTGTTTGGGTAAAGATATATGTCTGAAATGATAACACAGCATGAAACAGGTTGTCTAGTGAGATAATAAAGAGAGCAATCATTACAAGTTCCATTTCAATCTGGCTGATTACACTTAAGAAAATTATTCAATGATGTTGCAAATTAAAGATTTAGTCAAACACTTTCTATTTCTGTATATTATCACAGCCACAAACCGTTGCCTTTTCTTTTATACCTTTAATATGGAGTTTCTTTGGAGTTCAGTGGATTCCTTTGGCATAATCATTTTGTTCAAAGGAGTTATATAGGAAAACTGTTCAAGTTTCTGTGTCCATTACACCAAAAAAATAAAAATAAAAAGGAAACAATTTCAGGTAGCTTATGCCCATATGTTTTTAGGTATTCCTGAACATGGTCTAATCATTTTAGGTGTGATGATTTCTGAAGAGCCATAATAAATTACGCTTAAGAGGCATATTTGGAGGGAAGGAGAAAAGAAATTCCTTTGAATTTAGATATTATGGTCAATTGGAAGGGGAAGCTAAAGGGAGCAAGGAGTAACTGATGAGCCAGTGATAGAAATTTAATCAGCTGGAAATTGCAAGAGGTGAGCAATAGATAGGATTAGTTAAACAGGGGTGGGTTTTGAATATAGCTTTTCAGATTGCATTCACCCCAGACACCCTCGGTATTATCCTACAATTGTAAAGCTTTTCTTTTTCTTCAGATAAAAACCCTGCATCTAGTATATTCTGAGAAAATGTCAATTTAACTCATGGATAAAGCATTTGAACACTTCCCCAGTGACTCCACTACAAAGCACAGTTGGCACAAAAAGACTGTGTTCACATGACATGCTAAGCTGAAAAGCTATTTACAACTCCCCCACTATCACATGCTGTACTTTATCCAGAGGTCAAGGCTTAGCCACAAAAATCCAAATTATAACTGCCTGACTTTTGATCACATGATAAACTTCACAATCTGATTTGCAGTTGGGGATTAATAGCATGGCTTTCTCTTGCTAGGTCAGCATAGGGCCTCCTGAGAACACAATCTAAGAGAGAATTTGCTTGCTTTCACAGCAAAGAATATCAAATAATAAATTTAAGGTTCCCTCCTAGGGGACTACAGTACTACCTTGATGTAAGGGAAGGCCCCAGTTGTTTCAACGACTCTCAGTAAGGCCAATGGAAGCATGAGCTTCTGGTAGGATCATCCTTGTTACTGTGTGTGTAAGTTGAAGTGCTTGACTGAGGGAAAGTGGTTGAATCTGTGATAAGGCCATAGAGTGTCTTTTTAAAAGGGAAGGCAGTTGACAGCACAAGATCAACAGCATGTAGGCAGAAAATGGAAAATATTGAAGGTGCATTTTTGTATTTTTCACCTTCTGTCTACATGCTGATGCTCTTGTGCGGTCATCTGCCTTTCCTAAAAAAAATCCATGACCTTATCACAGATTCAAGCTGAAAAATGGCACATATATGTCTTGTTTATAGAATATAAAAGGAACAAGGACAAACAGACCAGTGGTGTACAATTTCAGGACTTGCTGCTGAGGAAGAGACCACCTAGTTAATATTGAGTGGAGTAGAGCCTGTGAAGTCCAGAGATTCCTACCATGAAATAAAAAATAAATAACCCAGGAGGAAAAATTTGCAGTGACTTGTTAGAGTATGGAAAGACCAGGAGGAAGAGCTGTATTGTGTTTATGGAGATTCAGTGGCTAAAAGAGTGTAAGTTAAAGGCTTTGTCTGCAACAAAATATCTAGAAAGAAAGTTACAGACATTCCAGTATCAATATAGGAAGGAAGGAAGGAAGGAAGGAAGGAAGGAAGGAAGGAAGGAAGGAAGGAAGGAAGGAAGGAGCCTTAATTAAGTAAGCAGAAAATGAAAGAAAGAGATTTAATAAGAGGAAGAATAAGATGATTCAGACCTCATTTATTATATCACTTATACTCTTATGTATATATTGATTTTGTAAATAATAGTTCACTTCTATATAAACTTAGACTGTGCTACATTATCAGCATCAGTATCGTAGTGTCCAGGATAAAGTCCCTCATTTAACCACTAGATACGTGTATATTTATTATCATCTCCTCTGCTGATCAACCCTCCAAGGCTAGAATTGAAGGGGAGAAATGAATTTAAGAGCAGTCAGCAAGGAGATGTAAAATAATTAGATTTCTGCAGGTGTTGGGGAGGTCTAACCATCTAGGAAAGAGAATTCCAAAATCAAATGCAGAAGACTGAAATAAACTAGTTTAGTTTTATTGCTAATTAGACCATGTAGACATGGCTATGACGTTTGAATAAATTTAAATATCAGCAAATGACATCTGATAAACCATTCCTCTATTTCAATGTTTCTCAACTTTGACAACTTGAAGATATGTGAACTTCAAGTCCCAGAATTCCTCAGCCAATATTGCTCTCTTTACTGGAGAGGAATGTTGAACTTTGCTAAGTAAATTTGGATTTGTTGAAAATGCCAGGCCAAAGCTTCAAAGGAATATAGTCACTGACAGTGTCAATGTTGAATCAGGAGTTCCTGTATTACCGGTAAAAGGAAACATAAAATTGTGTTGCAAACTGCATAATTCCTTGTTTATCTATGAGCCATTTTGGAAACCAAGGCAAAGTACAATGTATAAATAAGAAAAAGAGTTTTCACAACACAATCTGAATGTCTTTTATTAATTAACTGAGTTTCTATATTTAATAAACAAAAAGGAAATTTCTGTTTTTCTTCTTGTTTTCTTCTCTTCAAGAAATAATTTAGATAGAACCATTATTTTTATCATATGTTTCATAATATTCACTTAAAAGAATATCTTTTAATATTCCATTGATGGATAAAATCTGTACGTTGTCTTTAGGACATTTAACCTTTTTAATGGGAATGTCCTGCTACTTAATTACTTGTCATTCACTCCATTTATGTTCAGGAATATATCTCTATAAAGAGCACCTGCTGAATATTGATTATAAGCAAATAGGAGTATGAGTGTGAGCACTATGGACCAATGAAAACTTGGAATGATTGAAATGAACCATGCCAAACTAGTGGTTTACAAATAAGGGAACTTGGATATACTGGAATGGATAATACAGGATCCAAACCATGAACCTATATAAAGAAATGAGTGGCAATGCTACTCAAAAAGTACATTGTTGAGTATTCAGCTATAACCTCAAAGATGACAGGATAACTATTAGAATTGATAGATACCCAGTGAATGTTAATGTTATACAAATTATAAATGTATTATATGCACAACAGTAATTAAGTAGCAGAACATCCCCATTAAAAAGGTTAAATGCTCATAATATAATTGTCTTTAATGCAGAGCACAGATTTCATTCATCAATTAATGAAATAATAAAATGTATTTATTCTTTTGGAGTAAAAGCTTTATTCACTGATGAATTATATGCAAATTAAAAGAGATACCAACTCTAGAATGCTTGCAAGACTACTGCTAATATACCCATTGCATTAATTTTGGAATTAAAAAGTCGGAAACTAAAGGGATTGCTAAGAAAATTCAGATTGGGTAAATGCAATAATATAATACTTTGTTCACTGAAAATGCAAATTAGATTTTGTCCAGAAACTAGCAACATTAATTGTGTTCTGTCCCATTGCCATGATGCCTTCATGTGTGCACTGATCAGGACACAAAAGACAGGTATACATATGTGTTGTTTGCATATCACCACAATCACAAAGGCCAGAAGCCAATGGTTATTTTATCTTTATCTTATATTTTCATTGTGATGCTTCTGACACAAATAAACAAACAGAAAATACATATAATATAGCATAGATAATATAAATACGGTAAACACATACTGAACCTGTGAAGGAATACAGTCCTGACCTTGGGAATGGAAAAGGAATGAAATGGTTCATTAATGGAACAGTGGAAAGAGTATGGGGAGTTGCTTTCAGAAAAGATTACCCAATCCTGAAAAACAGTAAAGTGTGATAAAGAAATTCAAAACATCCCTGACTTTTCTGATATAAGATAAGGCAGAACATGAAGATGAGAAAAGAAAAGTAGATGAAACTCAAATACTTTGGCCACCTATTGAGAAGGATGGACTCGCTGGAGAAGAGCCTAATGCTGGGAAAGATTTAGGGCAAAAGAAGAAGGGGACAACAGAGAATGAGGTGGCTGGATGGAGTCACTGAAGCAGTAGGTGTGAGCTTAAATGGAAGTAGAGGAATGTTGTCCATGGGGTTGCGATGGGTCAGACATGACTTTACAACTAACAACAAAAACAAAGGCAGAAAAGTACTCTGACAATATTTTGCTATCGTACCCTAGTACAACAAGGAACATTCCTGGAGTCCTGCTGTGCCTCTTTTTTGATCATGTCTACTATAAAGAACTGATAAAATACAGTACCTAGAAATCATCTGGTGGACAATATTTGAATCAAATTGACTACATAAGATTTTGTATCGTTTATTTTATTGTGGCTGTACACCGCCCTGAGTCCCAAAAGGGAGAAGGGCGGTATATAAATCAAATAAACTATAACTATAACTATAATAGAACACAGAAGGAGGAGTGGTGTTAACAAGGATGCTTTTACATGAAAACTCTCAAAAAGATCATGAAAAAATAGTATTAAATATTTGGGTTAAACTTTTTTTTAAAAATAGAAATAGTTAAGCCAGCAGGATTTGATCTAGAGGGTGTAGAAGATCACTGTAAGGAACAGATTCAGTATACTTGAGTTATGTGAAAAATAACCTAAGGAGTTATGGAAAAAATGAAAATACTGTGAAAACTGAACCAGAAAAAACAGTCACACAAAAAATTCAAAGATCCCAAGTGATTTTCAAAGCGAGCTATCAGCTTCTGGAGGATGAAAGCCTTGGGCGACAAGAGCGACGTACACTGACTGAACACAAACTTTCAGCATTAAGCAAGAAAGAACAAGGAAAACTATTTCAGTCAAGAAGATCAACAATGGAAGAAAAAGAGAGTTACAGATGCTCCTGAGGTGATCAGAGAAAAAAAACACCAGGAAAATGTTCAATTAGGTAGGAATAACAGAAAGAATAATAGAATAATAGATTTGAAATATTTAGGTCATCGGGCCCAACCTTCTTGTTCGGTGCAGAATTCCAGATTGAAACATCTATCCTTGGATTGTACACATTCAATGAAAGGGATCCCATTACTTCTGGGTAATTGGTTCTGCTGTCAAACAACCCTTACTATTAGGAAATTTATTTTAATATTAAGTCAGAAGCTGCCTTCCTTTAACTTAAAATTATTATTTCACATCTTTCACTCAGGAATGAGGGAGCAACCTTTTTCATAACATCTTTTCAGGTGTTCGCAATATATGTATTTCACCTCACTATTTTATCAAGACAAAATATGTAGAGCCTTCAATCTATCTTCATAGGCTTAGTTTTTATTCTCTTATAATTTTCACTTCTCTTCTCTGAAACTGTTCTAATTTCTCTCTACTTCCTTCTTAAAGGGTGGTTCCCAGATGTACTCAAGGTAAAATATGATTTTTAAACAATAATTTTATTGAAAAATGTCATAGCAATAGTTAAAGTAAATCTACATATCTACATATTATTATAATTCTCATTTTCATTACCATTAACTGGGTGAAACAGTACATCACAGAGTAGGTTGGGCTGAAAATTATTAAGTAAGCTGTTGTGGCTGCAGATGGAACAGAAACTGGATCCATTTTGTGTCCATCAAATACTTTAGCCATTAATACTTTAATCTTTGTCCATCCTGTTTTATTTTTGAAGTGTTTCCTACTCTGAAACTGAATGTAGACTGGCCTCTCCTTTAGTTAGTCAAATCAAATCAAATCAAATTCGGATTTATTGACCGCACCCTCTCCCCACAGGGACCCGGGGCGGTGCACAGGAGAAACTAAAAACAATATACAATAAATACAAAATACATACTTTAAAACATAATTAAACAATGTTACCCGTGCTAAAAATGATTAAGAACCCATTAAAATGCATTTGGAATCAATAGACAGAGAGAATTATTCAAGGCCGGCCAGTCGAAAGAAATAGGTCTTCAATTTCGTACGGAAGGAGCGGAGGTCAGTGGTCGTTCTGATGTCAGGGGGAAGGTCGTTCCAGAGGGCCGGGCCCGCCACAGAGAGAGCCCTTCCCCTGGGCGTCGCCCGCTGACAAAGTCTAGTGGACGGCACCCGGAGAAGTCCCTCTCTGTGGGAGCGAATCGGTCGTGAGGATGTATGGGGCAGGATCCGATCTTGCAGATAGCTAGGTCCCGAGCCATGGAGCGCTTTGAAGATGATAATTAGCACCTTGAAGCGCACCCGGAAGATGACAGGTAGCCAGTGCAGCTCGCGCAAGAGCGGTGTAACGTGGGTAAACCTGGTGGTCCCCATAATTGCTCGCGCGGCTGCATTCTGAACTAACTTGTGGCAGACCGGTTTAGGAATCCCATATTTGACCCAAGAACCCTGTGTCCAGTACTTAAGTCCTGTGTGTCTTTTATGCATGAAATCTCTTTTCTTCATTAAATGCTGATGTTATTAATATTTGCAGTCTTAAAGGTCACAACTGAAACAGGCAAAAATGCTTTCTTAATAGAGAAGTTGCACCATAAGGCTATTATATTTGCTGAAACAGATAAAAGTTATTGCTTCAAAGGAAGGAAAAAGGGAAGTTACGAGGGTGTGAATAAGAACAGATAGGCATAAGGCAATTATTGAAATGATGCAATCCCTGTACGCGATTGCTGCATATTAAGAACTTTTTGTATTAACTTTTGCTTTTCTGCTTTATAAAATGTAACTGTTATGTTATCATGTATTAACTTCTGCTTTACAAAATGTAACCGTCTGCATTATCTTGTCTTTCAAAAAGTATAAGAACAGCTGCCAGGGCGTAGCCCGGGCAGTTCGGTCTTTGCAGCCCAGGCTCACCGAACTCTTGAGCGCCAATAAACCTGTTTCTTTGAGTCCTATGGTCTGTGGTTTTCCTTTCAGAGAAGCCTGACTTGAAGCAGGCTAAGATTTGCCGCTACAAACTGAAGCCTCCGGGTGCACCTCAAGGGGAGCCCCATGTAGAGAGAGTTACAGTAGTCCAGTCGGGATGTCACGAGGGCATGAGTGACTGTGCGAAGGGCGTCCCGATCCAATAGGGGGCGCAATTGGCGAACCAGGCGAACCTGGTAAAACGCCCTCCTGGCCACGGCTGTCACCTGCTCTTCCATAGACAGCCGGGTATCCAGGAGGACACCCAAATTGCGCGCCCCATCCACAGGGGCAAGATGTTCGCCCCCTATGGCCAGCGTTGGAGAGAGCTGGTTGAATCGGGCAGCCGGAAACCACAGCCACTCGGTCTTGGTCGGGTTGAGCCTAAGTCCGTTACTTCCCATCCAGATCCGCACGGCTTCCAGGCACTGGCACATCACCGCTACGGCATCGTTGGGGTGGTTTGGGGTAGATATGTACAGCTGGGTGTCATCAGCATACAGGTGGTACTCTACCCCAAAACCACGGATGATCTCACCCAGCGGCTTCATGTATGCATTAAACAGGAGAGGCGAGAGGACCGACCCCTGAGGCACCCCACATGTGAGGGGTCTCGGGGTCGACCTCTGCTCTCCTGCCCGCACAAATTGCGATCGGCCAGAGAGGTAGGAGGAGAACCACCGTAAAACGGTGCCTCCCACCCCCAACCCCCCCAGCCGATGCAATAGGATACCATGGTCGATGGTATCGAAAGCCGCCGAGAGGTCTAATAGGACCAGGACGGAGGAACATCCCCCATCTCTGGCCCTCCAGAGATCATCTACCAACGCGACCAATGCCGTCTCGGTGCTATGCCCGGGCCGAAAGCCGGACTGGCGCGGATCTAGATAGTCAACTTCCTCCAGGTTACGGGGAAACTGTTGTGCCACCACACTCTCGACAACCTTCGCCAAAAAGGGAAGGTTGGAGACTGGACGGTAGTTGTTTAAAAGAGCTGGGTCCAAAGAGGGCTTCTTGAGGAGGGGCCTCACCATCGCCTCTTTTAGGGAGGCAGGCAAGGAACCCTCACTCAAGGATGCGTTGACAACCTCTTGGAGCCAGCCTCGTGTCACCTCCCAGGATGCCAGTACAAGCCAGGAGGGGCACGGGTCCAATAAACATGTGGTGGCTCGCAGTCGCCCACGTAGCCTGTCCATATCCTCGGAAGTAACGGGGTCAAATTCCTCCCAAACAAGATCTCTCTCGTGGCATCCCACTGGGCCATGAATGGGGGCTAGCTCACTCTGTATCTGGGCGGTTTTCTCCTGCAGAAAAGTCACAAATTCCTCTGCTCTACCCTGTAGCGGGGCTTCCCGCTCCCTCTGTTGAAGGAGGGCACGGGTCACCCTAAACAGGGCGGCAGGGCGGTTTTCTGCGGATGCTATGAGAGTGGCACAATGATGACGTTTGGCCACCCTCAGCGCCACAATGTAAGTCCGTAAATGGGCTCTTACCTGTGTCCGGTCAGATTCAGAGCGGCTAGACCTCCATCTACTCTCTAGGCATCTCTTGCAGCGTTTCATCACCCGCAGCTCCTCAGTAAACCAAGGAGCCAGGGTGGTTCGCCGCCGCAAGAGAGGCCGCAAGGGCGCGACCCGATCTAAGGCTCCCACGGCCGCACTACTCCATGCGGCCGTGAGGTCCTCCATCGGGGCACGGGTCAGGGATACAGGAAATGGCCCAAGCGCTGTCTGGAACCCATCAGGGTCCATCAAGCGCCTGGGGCGGTACCAGATTGGTAACTCTGGTTCCGCCTCCCCGCGGAGGGGAGCAGCGGTCGGAAAGTCGAGCCGGAGAAGTGAGTGGTCTGACCATGACAAGGGTGTGATGACTATGTCCCCTGTACCCAGATCACTCTTCCATTGGCCCGAGACAAAGATGAGATCCGGCGTATGTCCACCCTCGTGGATGGGGCCCTGAATTACTTGGGTCAGGTCCATGGCCGTCATGGAAGCCATGAACTCCCGAGCTACCACGGATGATTCGCCCAACGATGGCAGGTTAAAGTCCCCCATGACTATAAGTCTGGGGGTCTCAACTGCCACCGTAGCGATCACCTCCAGGAGCTCGGGCAGGGCTGCTGCTACATAGCGGGGAGCCAGGTATACAACCAGCAAGCCCAACTGCCTCCCTAGGCCCCACTTCACGCAGAGGGACTCACAGCCGGTAGTCTGAGGCACAATGGTCTCTCTCGGCTCAAGGCCTTCCTTAATAATGACCGCTACCCCACCACCCCTGCCTAGGGCCCGCGGCTGATGAAATGCACGGTAGCCTGTTGGGCACATTTCAACGAGGGGAAGTCCTCCCTCGTGGCCCAACCAGGTTTCCGCAATTCCTACCAGGTCCGGCTCCCCCTCTGACACAAGGTCACTAATGAGGGGGGCTTTGTTGACAACGGACCTGGCATTGCAAAACATCAGCCGCAGACCCTGGCTCTGTATTCCCTGGCCACCTAGCCTGCGGGGGTTGTGGCACCCGACCGTTTGCAACCAACGGCTACGTGCCACCAACCGGGAGGATGAAAATTGTCTCCCCTCGGTCCTGCCCCTCCCCACGACCCTCTGAATTGGTATGCCCTCCTGTGGAACGACTCGAGTATCCCCCTTCCTTTCGCCTTCCGCTTCCCGCCATCGACTGCTATCCTGGCCCTTACTATTGATCACTGTTTCAATCTCCATCTGTCTATATCTACCCCCCTCCCTTGAACCCCCTAAAAAAGATAATTTAAATAAATTAAAAACTAAAAATCCCCTAAGGCCGCGCTTCGCCCATCTCTTCGGATTCACAATACCATCATAAAGATGGACCCTAGATAAATCAGGGGGCCATACCTGCGAGAGCGGGGACTCTCGCAGCGATAGCAGGCTTGCTCTGGAATACATTATTAAATAGATAGTTAAAATAGTGGAGATCAGATAGATCAGTCCTGGCCTAGCCCTCAGGATAGGATGTTAATCAATGTTTAAATAGTACAATACAATACAATACAATACAATACAATACAATACAATACAATACAATACAATACAATACAATACAATACAATACAATACAATACAATACAATACAATACAATACAATACAATACAATACAATACAATACAATACAATACAATAGCAGAGTTGGAAGGGACCTTGTAGGTCTTCTAGTCCAACCCCCTGCGTGGGCAGGAAACCCTATACCATTTCAGACAAATGGCTATCTAACATCTTCTTAAAGACTTCCAGGGTTGGGGCATTCACAACTTCTGGAGGCAAGTTGTTCCAGAGGTTAATTGTTAATTGTTAATTGTTAAAGGTTAATTGTTCTAACTGTCAGGAAATTTCTCCTTAGTTCTAAGTTGCTTCTCTCCTTGATTAGTTTCCACCCATTGCTTCTTGTCCTGCCCCCAGGTGCCTTGGAGAATAGTTTGACTCCCTCTTCTTTGTGGCACCCTCTGAGATATCGGAGCACTGCTATCATGTCTCCCCTGGTCCTTCTCTTCATCAAACTCTATGACAGTTTCCTGTAAGTCAATGGCGAATCCCGCAGAGATTTTTAATTTTTCTGTGGGAAACATAGCAATGTACAACGTTTTGATTAAACAAATTAAGCAATTAAAATAATATAAAATAAAATATAAAACAAAATAGTATATAAAATATAAAATAATATAAAATATAACACAAAATAAAATAAAATACTTCAGCATAATTAAGCCATGTGGAAGGAGAATTATTTTTAATAATATTATTATTTAGTTTGCAAATACAATTTAATGGAGCATTTGTCAAACACTTTGCTGAAAGATATATTATATTTACAGCATTTCCACAATCTATTAAACCAGTTACCAAATTAAAAGAATGAAGATAGCACTTTCTTTTCTTTCTTTCTACTTTGAATATATTAAGTTCTTTTTCTTTTGTTCTTAGCATCCTTTTCAATTACAGGATCCTGAGTTTTTGTTTTCTGACAGCTTTCTGATTATTTAAATCCACTTTTTAAAAGTACAAGATATCTTTAGTTTTACTTTTACTTAAAATAAATAAAAATCAACCTTATAGGGTTCCTTCCTCCGAATAATCCTGCTATTTCCATTGTGTCAACTAAATCTTAATTATTGATTAGTGTCAGATCAAGAATAATGAATCACCTTGTGTGTTCTCCATCTACACAAAGTGAAATTTGTCAGCAATACAAGTTGGAAATTTCTCAGAAGGGTTGGGGTTGACAGTTTGACTCCCAACAGCATAATTAATGTTTATCATCATTACAACATCATGAGTCTTTAAAAGATGTTCAAGTTGTTTTTGGAATGTATTATAACTATTTTTCCATCACTAGAAAGGACAATAGCAAACCACAAAGTATACTATTTGTTCCTCACTAATTTCAATTCAGATGCTCTTTAAACCACGCTGAAGTTCATTCATTGGGATTTCTGAGTTGAAATTGATATTTTTAGAAACACCACTACACTTTGTCTCTTATCTGCACTGCTTCCATTCCTTTCAAATAAATGATACCTTTCAACTGCTATATGCCAGGCATGGAAGTCGTAGCCATATCCAATTAATAATAATTGGCCTCCTGTTCTGAGAGGTTAATCTCATCCAGTTTACTTCTCAAATTTGGATCAATAATATATATAAATGAACGACATGAACATAATGGCTCACAGTAGTAACCTCTCAACCATTTTGGTGTCCCATCTCTTGTTTCCTATTCTACTGTTTTTCCACAAATGCTTTCAGTTAGGATCTGAACATTGCTTTTGATTTTCAACAATGCAGAATAACTTAATGTCTCTTGTTTCTGGTTATTACTGCAGCCACAGTACCTATTTCTCAGTTTGTTCATTTTTTTGTTCAGAAAGGGATAATAGAGTCACTTCTATTATCCCTTTCTGTTACATATCCCTGTTAGCAACTCTGAGTTCAGAACCAGTGTTACAACTCTGGTCCCTTAATCAGTGTTAGCAAATAAATGCGGAAAGTGTAATGCACCGGACAGTAAAGAGATACGTTGCTTTAACCACAAACAAACTCTACAAACTCTGATAGTAAGAAAATAAATAGTCTTTACTTTGTAGCAATTAAAATACTTATTCTGACTAACTTCTCAAACAATAATAACAGTTCTTCACCCAACACAGATATCTTACAGTGATGCAAAACAAATGCTCCTCCTTCTTCACAGTTTCAGCTCCTCAGCACAGGAATCAAAGGGAATCGAAAAGGGAACAGACTGTGTTCCTGACCTTGCTTATTTGGTAGAGCTGATAATTACAGCCAATCAAAATTTAAGACAGTTCTTAAAGCTACATAATTCCTTAAGAACATAGGCTCATATATATTGTCAACCCAATATAAGGCTGAATATCCTAACAGGCCCCATATCTTTTAACTGATAAATCAGCCTGTTTCGTCAATTAGATATGGTCACTTACCAATTATTTAGAATTTCTTTTAATAAGGAGTGCCATAAGAGTTGCGGGTCATAAATGCAGATTGCTGTCTCCTCAACTCTTCTTAGAACATAACCAGTAGAATGTCTTTAGTCATTCTTGAAGTTCTTTTTGAAAGTTCTGAGATTAAGCAAGTTCAGACCCTTGATTTAAAGGGGATATCTCCTTCAAAATTCCCAAGTAGACTTTCTTAGTAACTCCTATTGCTTGCTCCATGAATTTGATTATGCAACAAAGTTATCTTGTACTAATTCCCCCACCCCACCCCCATCCTACCCTTCTGGTTAATTTTTCCTGGTTCTTAGAGACTTCCTGGACATGTCCCTGCAGATTTCTTGGCAAAGATTTTGAAGAGATTAATTTTTCTCTTTCTTCTATTGAGTTTCTCAGCAAATACCTCTTTGACTAGACGTACATAATACAGAGTTGGAAGGGACCTTAGAGGTCTTCTAGTCCAACCCCCACCTAGGCAGGAAGCCCTACACCATTTAAGACAAATGGCTATCCAACATCGTCTTAAAGACTTCCAGTGTTGGGGCATTCACAACTTCTGGAGGCAAGGAGTTCCACTGGTTAATTGTTCTAACTGTTCAGTGAGTCATGTGAGCTGCTCCGCAAGTTAACTATGAAATGAGTTTTATTTTATTTTTTATTATTAAATTTATTTGCTTCTATCTCATGGGTCGAGGTGATTTACGGTGTTTACGGTGTTATGAAATATACCAAAGATACCAAAACAATTATAAATATAAAAAGATTAAAACTGCAAAAATTATAACCAACTAAAAAAATATGCATGGGCATGGATAAGGGAAAGGGGATGCCTTGCCTGTTATTGGAACAACAACCCTTAGCCAACAGCTTCTTTTTCAGGACCCCATTGCCAATCAGCATAGCCAAGTTTAAAGGCTTTGAAGGCTAAAAGAGGGGTGGATCTCACCTCCTGTAGCAAGATCTTCCAAAATGTGGGTACCATGAACTAGATCCCAGCAGCCCAAGTTCCTTAGTTGATAGGGGCTGTAGTAGGCCATTCTGCCAGCATGAGTGGATTGGGCCAATCTCATTGGGGAAAGACAGTTTTTCAGATAATCTGGAACATCCTATAGAGGATTTTAATTATAACTACCAACACCTTGAATTGATATAATCAACACCCAGAAACAGATCAGCATCTGGTGCAGTTGTGCTGTTAGTTGTGCTACCCTAGGGGCTTCCAAAACTCTCTATGCCACTTCATTCTAGACTAATTATAGCTTCCAGTTTCCCTTCAACTGTAGCCCCATGTATATATCAAAGAAGAGGGTGCAAGAGAATGAGCAAGTTAATGAATTATTGAAAGAAAGTAAAAAAATATTGCTTGGGATCTTAGAAAGGACAATAGAGCCATATATGGAGAATATCAGATGTATAGAATTGTTTCAGAAAATCAAAGGAAACTAGGTATAAGATCAGCTAGCTAATATAAAATGGAAACAGATAGATAAAGAGTATATTAAAAGGAAATTTATTTCTGGTCTTTGGCTACAGAAAGTCTTTGGCTATGTGGATTTTGGCAGAGTGTTGACTCTATTAAGGCTAATAACCATGCCAGGATAGATGATTATTTGTCTGATGAACCATTAAAAAGAACAAGAAACTACTTTTAGAACTATGTGAAGAAATAAAATGGTTGAAAATGGGGTATACTGTATACTATACTGTATTTAATATATATAAGAACAAAAGCATCTGAGGAATTGGTAGTTGGACATAAAGAAGATATAGAAAAGCTTTAAGAAAGTAGAATGGAAAGTGAAAGATGTGAGTTAAGGTCAAATGTTAAGAAGACAAATATTGTTCATTCTCATATTAGTTGGCAGTGAAAATGTGTTGATGAAGATTAGCCAAAAGACTCATGTAAGTAAAAGTGGTATATAATTTTGTTTTCTTGGGCTCAAGATTAGAGAAAATAGTCAATGCACCAAAGAGGATAAACATTAGATTAATACTAGGGAAAGGGGCAATAACCAACTTAGAAAAATCATTATCTTTATTATCTTCCTGACAACAATGATCAGAATAGTTAAACCAATGTTTTTTCCAATCTAACTGTGAAAATTGAGTATGGAGAGAGAACAAAGCAAAGAAGAAAAATGCCACCATAATTTGGAAGAAACAATTAATTAATATTGGGTGAAATATGGACCACTCTTTATGTGATCATTAAGCAAAAGTTCATATACTTTTGTCCTTATCATTGTTGATTAGCACATTGGCTATATCAAAATACAGAATAAAACACAAAACATTATACAAAAAAAAATCATATATAAAAGTGAAATGAAAGAAACATTAAATGAAAATAATAGGGAATACAATATTGTGCTTCTGAGTCACTCCGATGCCTCATATATTTTGAGCATGTGACGTGAATACTGAAGTCAACTACAGAATAATATCATTCTTGAACCATTGGATGTAATTATAAGGAAAAAACAAACGTAGAATATAGATTAAGGAAAACATCAGATGTCCTTGGAATGGCTGTGAATTATGACTGGAAACATGTTGAAATAATGAACATTTTTTTGTATATAGTATTTTGTATATAGTATATAGTCAACAGACATTAGGCCTGATATGATGGCACCCAGCTAATTACCTGGGTGGGATTACAGTTCCATATTTCTGATATTGAAATTTCTATTGTTGTAACTATTGCAACTCTCAGTTAATGGGAATGGCAAGAGCTTTTATTTATATTGCAATTTAAACTAAAACCCAAGTAAATATTATCTCTGATAAAAAAAGGCCCTTCTTCCAAATGGAGAAATTTAAGAAAAGTAATTTTAAAATGGATGTTACATAATATATATATATATTCTTGTTCGGAGGCAATGAACTAGTGGGTCATTCTATCCTAGAGCATGTGTCCTTCCCTTTTCTTCTGCCCTTCAAACTGTTTTCATTCCTGACTCTCATGCATGTTGCCAATAATAAGTGTTCAATAAGAGATACTTGAGGCTGAGCCTAATACATCAAAGTCAACACCTAAAAGTTTCAGATGAAAGTTTTCCACAGATCCCTCAGCATAGTGTAAATGTGTAACCCTCAGCAACACTTAAAGAAATCATTCCTCATTCAAAATTCATTATATTGTAGCTGCAGTTTTATTAGGGAACTGGTCGTTCCTATTGATTAACCTGAGGATGTTGTGGAAACCTGAGGCAAATGGAAAGTGCCCTCAAGAGCAAACTGAATTCAGAACAGTACATAAACACAAATGGAAAGAATGGAGCATTTGACTTTTTGCACGTATCATAATGAATAATAATGCCCAAATGGGTTGGTGGCTAGATATTCATCCTCTGCGTCCAAGTAGTGGAAGCAACAAACTTTACCTGAAAATAAACTTCTGTAATCCTTCAGGCCTCTGAAAAAATGAAGCTCCAGACCAGACTATTGCTACCAATATTTTCACAGTTGTGAATAAATCTACACCAATTCATGCAGGACCTTTAAAAACAACAGAGCAGCTACAGTATTTTAACAACTTATTTGAAACTAAAAAAGATTAGCCTTATATTTTGTCCAGATGTGCACACTTCGGTTCATATACTGATTCAAAACTAGGACTATTTCTTAGCAAGCACTATACAAGGAGCTTTTAGATATGCATCACTAAGATGAAAACCGATTCATGTTTTTTTTTGAAGATGACATCCTTTTGTTTATCTTTCATACTGCTATCTCAGGGTTGATACAAAACATAGATGCCTTTAGCAAAATATTAGGAGATTCTGTTAATTGGTCCACTTAAGAGGTATCAATTTCATATTTGTACCGAATGCATTCGGTATGTGTATACTAAACATAACATATATAAAATATACAGAGTTTTTTTCAGCTGTCATTAGATGAGAAATCATTAAACCTTGCCTTTGGGGAAAGGTAAATGTTTTCAAAATGAATATTATTCCGAGATTAATTTGTTTTCTGAGAGGATTTCCTGTTTATCTGATTTTTTTTCCAGAAAATAAATATTACTTTAAAAATTTTTGGGAGAGAATTTATTTGATACTAAGACTATCATTATAGGAAATGCAGTTACCAATTAATGGGGGAGGATTCGGACTCTTTCTTTTTCTTTTTAAGTGATTGTGGATGATCACTTAAATATGATCCAGCAAATCTTTGGTTGTATAAATAGAAGCACAGAATCAAAACCACGTGAAGTATTAGTACTGCTTTATAAAACCTTAGTAAGACCACACCTGGAATACAGCATCCAGCTTTGGTCAGCACATTACAAAAAAAAAAGTTAAAACTTTGGAAAATGTGCATTGAATAGCAACTAGGATGAATAAAGACCTGAAGATGAAAACATATGAAGAACTGTTTCAGGATATGGCTAATCTAGAGAAAAGAAGGGCTGGGGCAGAACATAATATTGTTTTGAACTACATACCTAGTTCTTGGAATTTGACAATTGAATAATGTAAATGGATTGTCTATATCCTTACTATGACCAAAAGTCTGATATTGCAGCATTGGAAAGATAAGTGTGTTTGCAGATCTGTTGCACTTGCCACTTTTGTGCAGATTGGCTATAAACATAGATTTTGTATAGATAGGTATAATGAAAGATAGGATACATTTATATAGAAGACAGTAGGTTTAAAAGTTAATCATGTAAACGTATTCAAAATTATATGTACATGAATAATATTTTCATTAGATAAACATCTATAGAATTGTTATGACATATCATCTTATTTTTTGTTGTATTTTTTCACTTTGTTTTTTGCTTTGTTAAAGCACTTATTATATGTTCTTTTCATGTTTCCTTTGACAACGTATTATTTCCATAAGTATTGTTCTTGTGTTCCTTTTTTGTTATTAATTAAAAAGAAACAAAATATAAATAAAAAAGAACTCAAAATAAAAGAAAAAACATTCAATTTGTCAACTGCAAAATAAACACAGCAACCAGCTAACAAATAACCAGAGAAAAGACTCAGCTATTCATTCTTATTTTGGCTCAGACCTCTTCAAGACAGTGGCATAATATTCCACAAGGCAATTCTGAAGATCAGAATAAATGAGTAGAATTGCAGCTTGAGACTGACAGAAATATAATCAGGAAATGCCTAAATGAGTTTAAATCTCCAGAGCCAATGAATTCCATTTTAGGATACTGAAGAAACTAGTTTATTATCTGGTGGAATATTTATGTATTTCCTTTGAGAAATCCCAGAAAATAGCTGAGGTTCCAGTTGGCTGATGGGAGACAAATGTAATCCCTATTTTCCAAAAGATATACAACCACCAGGGAACTATATATGTACAATGAAAAACAAAGTAAATAGATAAAGTTGTATACATTGATTACAATGTTTAACAAAAATGGGGAATTGTGTATTACTTATAAAAATATAATAGTTGTAAGTCTATTGCATGGGATGAATGTTTGTCAAAAAAAAGCCAAAATAGCAGGATATAAGAGCATGTTGGTTACATGGATGTGAGAGTTGGCCTATCAGGAAAAGCATAAAAGAAAGTTGAATGCATGGGCAACACATGAACAAGGAAGAAATACAGCACATAATGATGATGATATTATCTAAAAGCCAAGGTTGCATATTTTCATCATGACACAGACAGATAATTGTGGCATTTTGCATGATTATTGTTATCAGGCTTGTTAAGGGCACTGCTGGTATAATAGAATAAGTAGTTCAGAAGTGGTAAAATAATACATTTTTATAGGAAGCAATAGTTTTTTTAAAAATTCTGTATTGGTCCCACCCAAAACAATGGTGTTCTGTTCTAGACATCACATTTGAAATAGGATTCTAACAAACTTCAATCAGTTCAGTGATTGACAGCGGAGATTAGAAACTAAATTCGGTGAGAAAGACTAAATAAACTCTGAGTATTTGAGAAGAGAAAATTAAGGAGAGGAAAACACACTTCTAGTATAAAATAATGCCACAAGGAATAAAGCCTAGACTAGACTGTTATCCATCACTTTAGAATCAAAGGAGCAGAATAATGGGTGCCAGTTAGAAGAAGGCAGATTCAATATTACAACATGAACATTGCCCTCCTCACATTATTAGCAATTATTAGCAATTAAACAGTGGGACCAATTTTCAAGGGAAGTAGTAAATTTAGCTTCATGGAATACTCAACTGAAGAACAGACAGCTTTTGGATTCCTGCAGTCATCAGGGAAGTAGACTCAATACTGATAGTTCCTTTCCATCTCTACCATTTGAAGTTTATATATTTAGAGTGTGTCACATTTGAGGGAGGCTAAGCTAGAATAACCCTGCACATTTACCTTGGGAGTCAGTTTTAATTCAATTCTGCTTACTTCAGAGGAGACATGTATAAGATTACAGAGCCATTTAGTATCTTACAGTATCAACAATACTGATGAAGGTCACAGATAAATTTACTTACAGCATGCCAGTTTTTGCAGTTACTTGATAGCATTTGAAAAAAAAGGAATAACAGCACTTTAAATAAATACATCTTTAGTTATTTAAAGTAAAAACATTATGCACATTTGTGCCTCAGATTTGAATTATTTAACAAGACTTGTATTACCAAATTTGATTTAGTCATTTCAGTATGACAGCAATGATAAAAAGTAGCAATTGTAAATTGGATTATAAATTAACATTAATGGCATAATTCTTCTAAAGCTATTAAAACCATATTTGTTTTATTGCATAAACATTTGAGATACATTTGAGGGTACATTGTTCACCAGATTTTAGAGGTAGTCACTTGTCATGGTTTTGAGATAGCTCATCTGAAGCCCGAAAAAACAGAGGAAAGGAGCTGCTAGACCAATTTTTATTTATCTTTTTGTATCTGAAGTGTGTATTTAACAAACCTTAGTGACATATTTATTTGGATTTCACAATGGAAGTTCACTTTAGTTCCTAACTTTCAAACTTTGAATAAATCTTTTATTGTATCCAAATGTCTTCTTTTTGCTGAAAATTTGAAATTCTCCTGCTTCCAATTAATTTATTTTCATGCTAAAAGAATTATTAGGCAAAGGATCTAGGATATGGGTCATCATAAAGACAGAAGATACTTTCCACTTATTTATATGTTGGGGTGTCAGATGTATCCTGGCCTCCTCTTTTTTCACATTAACTAGATTATCTTGAGTCCGACTCAGTTCAATGCATTTCAATTGCTATGAAGGCAAATATCAAAACATTCTCACTAAAAATCAGCCCTAGCTGTTTGGGTTAGGAGAAGTTGAAAGAATTATATATATATATTTCCCTCTAATCACTTTACATGAACTTAATCATCATTTTAATTTCTTATGATGTTCCTGTTGTAGTTCTGAACTGGAGAATTCTGGCACTTAAAAATGGTAAAAAGTATCTTCCTGATACTCCTCAGATTGCTAAATTAGCACATGTTTCCAGACGCTCTCAGGACTAGTAGTCCTGGGAGTATTTCCTAGATGGAAATAACTGCAGATGCATGTTTTCTGCAAATATTAGCATGGTGCACTATTCTTAGCTGAAGAATCTAACAAAATGAAATTCTTAGAGTCCTAGTGGACAACCATTTAAATATGAGCCAGCACTGTGCAGCAGCTGCCAAAAAAGCCAACACAGTTCTTGGCTTCATAAACAGAGGGATAGAATCAAGAACACGTGAAGTGTTAGTGCCACTTTAAAAGGCCTTGGTAAGGCCACACTTGAAATACTGCATCTGGTTTTAGTCATCACGATGTAAAAAAAAAAGATGTTGAGACTCTAGAACAGTGGTTCTCAACCTAGGTCACGACCCCTTTGGGGGTCAAACGACTCTTTCACAAGGGTCACCTAAGACCATCGGAAAACACATATTTTCGATTGTCTTAGGAACTGAGACACTGGTTCCTATTGTTGGGTTCACCACGACATGAGGAACTGTATTAAAGGGTCACGGCATTGGGAAGGTTGAGAACCACTTCTCTAGAAAGAGTGCAGAGAAGAACAATAAATATGATTAGGGGACTGGAGGCTAAAACATATGAAGAACGGTCACAAGAACTGGTTATGTCTAGTGTAATGAAAAGAAGGAGTAGAGGAGACATACAATACAATATCAGAGTTGGAAGGGACTTTGGAGGTCTTCTAGTCCAATCCCTGCCTGGGCAGGAAATCCTATACCATTTCAGACAAATGGCTATCCAACATCTTCTTAAAGATTTCCAGGGTTGGGGCATTCACAACTTCTGGAGGCAAGCTGTTCCACTGGTTAATTGTTCTAACTGTCAGGAAATTTCTCCTCAGTTCTAAGTTGCTTCTCTCCTTGATTAGTTTCCATCCATTGCTTCTTGTTCTGCCCTCAGGTGCTTTGGAAAATAGTTTGACTACCTCTTCTTTGTGGCAGCCTCTGAGATATCAGAACACTGCTATCATTTCTCCCCTAGTCCTTCTTTTCATTAAACTAGACATACCCAGTTCCTGCAACCGTTCCTCATATGTTTTAACCTCCAGTCCCCTAATCATCTTGGTTGCTCTTCTCTGCACTCTTTCCAGAGTCTCCATGTCTTTTCTACATCGTGGCGACCAAAACTGTATGCAGTATTCCAAGTGTGGACTTATTAAGGCATTATAAAGTGGTATTAACACTTCACGTGATCTTGATTCTATCCCTCTGTTTATGCAGCCTAGAACTGTGTTGGCTTTTTTGGCAGCTGCTGCACACTGCTGGCTCATATTTAAATGGTTGTCCACTAGGACTCCAAGATCCCTCTCACAGTTGCTACTATTGAGCAAGGTACCACCTATACTGTACCTGTGCATTTTGTTTTTCTTGCCTAAATGTAGAACCTTACTTTTTTCACAATTGAATTTCATTTTGTTAGATAGTGCCCAATGTTCAAGTTTGTCAAGATCCTTCTGTATCTTAAGCCTATCTTCTGGAGTGTTGGCTATTCCTGCCAGCTTGGTGTCATCTGCAAATTTGATGAGTTCCCCATTTATTCCCTCATCCTAATCATTAATGAAGATGTTGAAGAGTACTAGGCCTAAAACAGAGCCTTGGGTTACTCCACTGCATACTTCCCTCCATGTACATCAGTGGTGGGTTTCTGCAGGCTCGTACCTACTCGCGAGAGCCGGTTGGTGAAATTTAGAGAACCAGTGAGAGGGGGTTCCACCGGCGTACCTGGAAGTAAATCTGGCCCGCCGCTGCCAGTGACCCAACGGGAAGGAAAGGAAAGGAAAGGAAGAAAGGAAGGAAGGAAGGAAGGAAGGAAGGAAGAAAGAAAGAAAGAAAGAAAGAAAGAAAGAAAGAAAGAAAGAAAGAAAGAAAGAAAGAATTTATCATCACAATTGAGTCCAAAATTTTGGTTGCTAAGCAATTAAATGAGTTTCACCACATTTTAAAAGGTGGCCACTCCCGCCCTGTCACATGACTGCCAAGCCACGCCCACAAAATAGGCCACACCTACAGAGTAAGTTCTAAAAATTTTGAAACCCACCACTGATGTACATGCAGTTCCATTGAGGACTACACATTGAGTGCGGTTGGTCAGCCAGTTGCGAATCCATCTGGTGGTGATGCTGTCTAACCCACATTTTTCTACTTTATCTAATAGTAGATTATGGTCTATCAAATGCCTTACTGAAGTCCAAGTAAATTATATCGACAGCATTCCTCTGATCCACTAATTTTGTCACTTTGTCAGAGAATGCAATAAGATTAGTCTGGCATGATCTGTTTTTGACAAACCCATGTTGGCTTTTGGCTATTACTTTGTCTGCTTCTAGGTATTCGCTTATTCATTGCTTAATTATCTTTTCCAGAATCTTTCCTGGTATTGAGGTCAGGCTGATGGGTCTATAGTTTCCTGGATCTAATTTTTAAGACAGATGCAAAAAATGAGTTAAATAGTTCTGCTTTCTCCCTGTTGCTTGTCAGCTTCTTGCCATTTTCTCCCAACAGTGGACCAATTGTTTCCTTAACTTTTTTCTTGTTTTTAACATGTTAGAAGAAGCTTTTTTTGGTTATTTTTTACTATTGTGGCAAGCCTTTCTTCATTGTGAGCCTTAGCTTTCCTCACTTCGTCTTTACAGGCTATTTGCTGATATTTTGCCTTAGTTATGTCCCCCTCTTTCCACTTTTTATATTTATCCTTTTTGTATTTCAATTTGTCAGAGAGTTCTTTTTGCAACCATGCTGTCTTCTTTTGGTAGCTGTTATTTTTCTTCTTCATTGTTATTGTGTGTTGCTATGATAGCAGTGCTATGTGCTATGATAGCAGTGTTCCAATATCTCAGGGTCTGCAACAAAGAAGAGGGAGTCAAGCTATTCTCCAACACCTGAGGGTACGATAAGAAGCAATGGGTGGAAACAAATCAAGCAGAGAAGCAACTTAGAACTAAGGAGAAATTTCCTAAGAGTTAGAACAATTAATCAGTGGAACAACTGTCCTCCAGAACAGAAGTGGTATGCAGCAGACTCTGACCAGTTCTGGAGAACCGGTAACAGAAATTCTGAATAGTTTTGAGAACTGGTAAATACCATGTCTGACTGGCCCCTCCACCTCTCTTCTCTGCCTTCCGAGCCCCAGCAGATTGGGAGGAAATGGGGATTTTGCAGTAACCTTCTCCTGGAGTGGGATGGAAATGGAGATTTTACAGTATCCCCCCCCCCCCGCCATGCTCACCAAGCCAAGCCAAGCCAAGCCCACCAAGCCATGCCCACAGAACCAGCAGTAAAAACATTTGAATCCCACCACTGCTCCAGAAGTTGTGAATGCTCCAACACTGGAAGTTTTTAAGAAAATGTTGGATCTATGATACACAAATCTTGTGACAATTAAGCTGCTTTGTATGTAGGCAGTGCTTGGATCAGAGGCTGCTTCAGAATATTGTCTAATTAACTTGATTATCAATATGGAGCAAATTGATTTTACTATGCTATTATTCAGATAGGAAATTTGATTAAGAAATTTAGGTTCAATTTGTGATAGATTATATGTTGTTCTTTTAAAAGTGATGATAAAGTTTGCATCACAGTTCTACTGTGCTATTTGGAATAAATTTTAATGTGGGAAAATAAGATGAAAATTAAGAAAAATATAAACAATAGCACTTTAGCACTAATTGCATTTAATTGCCAGATGCAGCTCAGAGTATTTTTCTTTTAAAATGTCCACATAGACTATATATGCATACTGAACATACTATATATGCATATCCTTCTCATGGTAAAAAAAAAAACTTTATGAAGGGTGATGAAAATGAGTTTGAAATAATAAGACAAATTAATTGAAGTTCTGATAATAGTAATAATAATAATAATAATAATAATAATAATAATAATAATAATAATAATAATAATAATAATAATTAAAACTAAACAAAATCAGAAACTTAACTAAATCTACCTTATATTCAAACCTCTTCACAGCTTTCTAAAGCTTAAAAACAATCAATATTTCTTTTGCAGATGAATCCTAAACAATTTTCTCAATATAATCAAAGTACCTCAAATACTGTGTATAAATAGATATAGATATAGATTTATGCATGTGTGTTTGCGTGCATGCGTGTTTTGTGTTTGCTTACATGTGTGTCTGGAGACACACACACATTTTTACTGGTAATTTTTTTAAAGATGGTAGAATGGTAGAGTGTTATCAAATAATAAAATTTGATAATTTCTAATAGGAAACACATTTGGATCATCTAAGCATGTAATAGACTCTCTTGTTTAACTAAGGGCATACAACATATATGTCTAGCATCTTATCAAAGATTTGGCTGTTTTTAATTAAAGAGGTTATTTTAGTAAGTCAGACATGCAATGCCTGAGGGAAGCACTATGCAATGTTTTATCAAGTAAAACATTTAATGAGTTCAAAAAGAAATAATTTATTTCCTGCCAGTCTACGATTTAGCGAAGGTGAGTAGAGGGGAACAAATCACGTAGGATTATTATTATGGTTGGTCACACAGTCACCAGATGTTTAGACTGGATTTGGAATTTTTATCTTTCAAGAAAGAAGGGGGGGGACGACAAAATTCAAGGGCCTTGAAATAGAAATAGAATGACTGGCAGAAGAAAGAAAATTAATACAATTTATAATAGGTGCTTTAGGCACAATCCCCAGAACATCTGGAGTACCATTTGAATACCTCTGACATGGACAAAATTGCCATCAGTCAATTGCAAAAGGCAGCTTTACTTAGAACAATTTTCATTTTACAATAATACCTTTAATACAATTGAACAACATTTGCCTGTCCTAGGTCAAATATGTCCTTATACCAAATCCAATCTAAACATCGGGCTGATTGTGCAACCAACCATAATCATTCTTATTTGAAAGGGAGATTGATTTATTAGAACATTCGTTGGAAAAGAGTTTAAGTTGCATGACTGTTTTCATTAAATTATTATTTCACTTGTATTTTCTTATTCTTATTCTTAATTTTCTTTTACAAGAAAATATGATATGATTCAACTTGTCCATATGTTGTTCTTTTTTCAGGTCTAGAATTTCCCCATTAACAAAACCAGTACTGAAACATGACAATGGGGGTTTTATTTACATTTGGAAATAAAAATCCTGATTCACTTTTGTTCAACTTGGTTGCTTGCACTAACCGCCTAACTCCATTCTTTGAGCCCAATATTTCCAAGTGGCTATGGACCATATATAACCAAAGAAACTCTGGTGCTCATATGTCACCTTCCATACAAAGGTCTGTTGCTGTCCACGGAAAGAAAAGTTGGAGAGGGAAAAAGGATAAATTAGAATGCACTAAAACATTTTTGAGCCAAACTGAAATTAAAAAAAAGGTTCCTGCTTGATATTGTAAAAATTAAATTGCTTCTGAGTCAGGTGATGTACAGGATTCTCTGTCTCTCTCTGTCTTTCTCTCTGTCTCTGTCTCTCTCTGTCTCTTTCTCTGAGATATTTTGAGTTACAGAATTTAGCAACACTGTTAATAATACTTGCAAGGGCAGGTCTTTAATCATTAAGGACAATATAAAAATAATACTGTAGAACCGATTTCCCTAACCTAGTGCCCTTTAGATGTGTTGGGCTTACAAATCTGATCCTTCCTAATCAATCTGGCATAAGAAAGGCTGATGTGATAGATGTCTATTTGCAACTCAGTTCCCCTGAAGGCAGTACTGCAACTGGGGATAAGATTGCATCTAAACTCCCTTGCCTTTCATCCTGGTGATATTTAAGTATTTATTATTTAAAAATCAATAGACAAGAAAGCTTCATTTATAATGTAATGTAAGTTTTACTTTTCCAACTTTTAGATGCACAAAATATTATGCATGGAGTCTTTGGTACTCTCTGAGTTTGGTTGTTTTGTGGCAGATGTTTCATTACCCAACTAGGTAACACCATCAGTGCTAGTGGGTGTGGATTCCCCCCCCCCCTTTATATACAGTAGCTTGTCCTGCCAATGGTAATGGGGATGTGGTTTTCTCCTTGTTCCTTGTTTAA
Source organism: Rhabdophis nuchalis (assembly GCA_039707465.1). Lineage (NCBI taxonomy): Eukaryota > Metazoa > Chordata > Lepidosauria > Squamata > Natricidae > Rhabdophis > Rhabdophis nuchalis. The sequence continues at coordinate 67,316,823 of CM077643.1, forward strand.
GGTATTGTTTTAAATTTGATTGTTTCTCTGGTGTTAATGCCTGCTTATCTGAATATTGGCTGCTGGAGGGGGGGGGTGTTCTGATCTTTTTTCCCCTTCTTAGATTTTGTTGCCTCTTTTGAATTGTGTATAATATGGATTTGTTTTGTTTATGTGTCTATTGGTGGCTTTTTTGTCTAAATGCCAAGCTTTTAAGAATTCCCTAACATTTTTGGATTTGGCTTGATTTAGGCTGCTCAGAGGTTTCCACTTGAAATTGTGGTTGAGTCTGTCCATGTGTTTTGTGATTGAGAAGCTGTCACTGTGTTCTCTGACTACTAGCTGGTTTGGATGCAATCGGCTAGTTCTCTTCCTGACTCCTACATAATGGCCATTATAGTCCTTACACTGTGGCTGACTTCTTTTTCTTTCTTCTCCTTGGATTACTGGACCTTTTGGATTACTTAATGTGTCTTGGAAGCCTTTATTTGTTTTGTGTGCCACCAGTGATATTGTGTTGTAATAATCTGTTAGTTGTTTCTGCTATGTTTTTGAGGTATGGTAGTGTTATCCCTTTCATGGAGTGGAGTGGAGTGGAGTGGAGTGGAGTGGAGTGGAGTGGAGTGGAGTGGAGTGGAGTGGAGTAGAGTAGAGTAGAGTAGAGTAGAGTAGAGTAGAGTAGAGTAGAGTAGAGTAGAGTAGAGTAGAGTAGAGTAGAGTAGAGTTCTTTATTGACCAAGTGTGATTGGACACACAAGGAATTTCCTCAGTGCAAAAGCTCTCAGTGTACATAAAAGCTATAAGTGATAAATCATGACCATAGTCATAAAATGCATTCATCATAAATCATAAGATACAACACTTAGTAATAGTCATGGGATACTAAACAAGCAATCAACATAAATCATACTAGGAAACTAAAACAATATAAATAATAAAGATACAAGCAACAAAGTAACAAAGTAGGTTGTGTTAGTTGTGCTGTTATGGGTTGAGTAGTCAGACACCATTTTAATAAAATTGTATTGGTATCCATTTTGTTTGATTATGTTGTACAAGCAGTTGGGTTTTGAGTGGCTGCAATGGTGGTGCTCATTTGATAATGTTCTCACACAGTTCCTCTTCTGGAAAATTGAGTTGTTACTTTGGTTTTTTTTTTTAAATGCCCTTACATCTGGAAAAGAAATGAAAAAAATCCTACTTGATTTGTTCACATGTGTCGTGTGGGCCACACTGCTTGTTATCATTTTATTCAATGTTTAATATAGTTTTTTATTTAGTTCCTAGGAGGATGGGCTGTAGATGTTTGTAAAGTGCTATGTTTTATGTAAAAGCATGGCTGCAATTGTTAATGATAAATTCTTGCATCTAACCTGTTTTTCTTGTTAGCCCCAGATAATTATTCTTTGAAATTGGTTGTGATCTCAGCTGATCTATGTTGTGCCCAATGAAGAATAATTACACCCAAACTAATATGTGACTGCTGTTTGGGAATAGGATGAGCTCCATAATAAAGGATATGCTTATGTCATGCTAATACTTTAGAAATGTAAGCTTGTAGTCTATTTTCCCTTTCAGCGTAGTTGCAGCTTTGCTGAAAGGCCATTTTAGACATCATTTCTTAAATTAATGTCCTGGTTATTATGTTGCAGCACTTTTCCATTTAACTATTACTTTTTAAATTTCTTCATCCCTTTGCATTATTTTCTTCTTATCTCTGCAGGCCTGCAGTTGACAACTATTAAGTAGAGTACTTAAAATAATGTATTTAAACAAAATAGAGGTTATGTTGCAGGGTGTAACTGGATGGAATGCTTGCACAGGCCAATCTTGTTGAATAACTATGAAAGTTTAGTGGAATGTCACAAAACAGATACATAAGAATTAAGGAAATTTGTACAGCAACCCATCTGCAGAATGATACTTCATTGATATGAGATATCAGATATAATGCTGAGTGCTATTTTTGTTTTTAGCTATTACAAATTTCTGACATATACCTCACGACATAGAGGTCACAATCCCGTAACCTGAATAGTAGAGGAAATTCCAATACTGGAGCAACAATGAAACTCAGGATCTCAGAAAGGGATCATATCAGATACCAGGGCAGGTGGACCATGAATGAGTTCTCAAACTTGTCCTTACAGGTCTAATTTCATATCCCAACAGCTCTAATGCAGGGGCCTTGATCACACTTATAGTATGTCTCAAGATCATAATTTATTTACTTATTTTGCCAATTTGTATCATTGCTCATCTCACACATGTGAGTCTAGGTGCCTTATAATAAAAATAGATTTTAAAAAAGCATACACAACAGAGGTGGGTTCCTACCGGTTCAGCCTGGTTTGGGCGAATCGGTAGTGGTATGCTGGCCTGGCAGTGAGCCAAGCTGGACACACCTCCAAACTGATTTCCCGGTCACCACTGTTGCCATCTTGTTTTTGAGTTCTGCGAATGTGCAGAATAATTTCCTTTGAATGTGTATGTGCACACATGGGCAAAGCAGAAGAAACGCTGTCCAGAACCCACCTCTGATACACAATATGACAAAAGAAGACACATAGCATCCAGAATTATAAAACAAATTTTAACATAGCCAAGAGATGGGCTGTGATACAGAGCTAGAGTCCCAGGTCAGGCACAAATGTTTTCAATCTGAAGCAGTCTGATGAGGTTGCTGTAAGGCTACTCAGTCACATCATGTAAATAGAATGGAGAGCAAAGCCAAGCAAAGATATTCTAGAGCAGGGGTCCCCAACCTTTGCAACTTTAAGTCTGAAGGACTTCAGCTCTGAAGGACTGAAGAACTTCAGCAAAGCTGGCTGGAGAAATCTAGGAGCTGAAGTCCTTCAGACTTAAAGTTGCAAAGGTTGGGGACCCCCCCCCCCATTCTAGAGGCTTCTTACAAACTCTCTTCTTTAAAGTCAAATAGCTAAAGACTGATTTAAAAGACAATCCTGATCCATGTTGCTCTGTTGGAAGCAGTTGTCTGATTTTTGGCTCGTGTGATGTTTACATGTGGAGTTTGCTCATGAAATTTTGACCTTTGGAGCAGCTGACAACCCTGGTTTAGGTCTTGGAATTCTTCTGCATGCTTCCAATAAAACCAACTATTCAGGCAAGCTTCTGTCAGAGACTCTGTTTTGTTTTTACAATCTTTGTCTGTTATTATCTCTTTAATCATGAGCAAATTGCTAATAACCCTAGTGTTGTGTCCTCGACCTGCGACTGGTCTCGACTTACGACCAGCCGCAGGTCTTCCAATCTGCCGGTTGGAACCTTGGCAACAGGCTGTTACAAGCCTGTAAACCGCTAGTCACGCCTGATTGGCCAAGATGTGACTGGCGGGAAAAGCCAGTATAGCCGCGACCTGATTGGCTCCCCGTTTGACAGCTCGCGTATAAGTAGCTGTCAAACGCGGGAGCCCCTGGTAAACCACGCTTATTAATTCTGTAAATAGTTGTTCCCTGTGTTTCCTCGCACTGCCAAATAAACGGCATTTGTTCTAGCTAACCTGGTCTGGACTCCTTCAATTACAGAACACAACACCTAGCAACTGTGTTTCAGTGTATGTAATTGAAATCTGAAGTTATAGAAGGCCAGGTGGGTCAAGGCCAATCAGATATCAAGAGGATGTTCCAGAGGGTGGGCACCAAGCAGACAAATCTTTCCTTCTGGGTCCTGCCAGCTGAGTTTCTGACACCCCGCCTGTCAGTTTCAGTAGACAGGTAGCAAAAATTGTGGCGGGAAGTCTAAGGGAATTTCCAATCATCCAGGAAATGGTTGCCCCAAAGGTGCTGTTCAAAAGACAACTGGACTTTCTTGATTTTTTTTCCTCCTTGTAATCATTTTGCTTCTCATCCAACAAGCTTCTTCAGTTCTGAACTGAAGAATCTTCTTGAATGAGTAGTGAAACATTTTAAAGGAAAAAACAAACCCCAAGACACTCCAGTTGCTTTCTGAACAGGCACCTTTGGGACAATTGGGAAGCCGTCCCATCACTAACCCCATTCCAAGTCATGAATAGATTTAAAGATAACTATCAGGATCTTGAATTGGACTATGAAGCAAACTGTTAGACAATTCAGCTCATAGAATGGTAGTTTCACATGTGCCAAATAACTGCTGACATTAACTGCTCTTGCTGGTGCATTCTGCACTAGCAGAATCTTCTGAATACTCTTCAAGGGCAGCTCAATATACAATGCATTGCAATAGTTCAGTCTGGAGATCACCCTAAAAAGGAGTGTGGCTCTTCCTAATTAACGCTGACTGGAACTGTCTTGCAAGAAGGAAGAAGAGTAGCACAACATAGCGTTTTCCACCCCAAACTTCTGGAGAGCTTACCAAAAATAATAGCATGATCAACGTTATTGAAAGTCATTGAGAGGTCAAAAGGAGCCATGATGGATATACTAAACCCCAATAATCCAAGACCTGATTCCATATGCCAACCTGATGCTTGACTGAAAGGGGTCTTGATTATTTATTTTTCTTCCACCCTTAAACCCTTTAGTTTAAGGGTTCTTTTAATCTATAGGGTGACTACCTGATCATTTTAGATATTATCCAAGATTGTAATGAGCAAAGATATTTACTTATTGACTTCCAAAATGTAGGAATATACTTCTTACATTTAAATATGGGATGTATAACTCCCTGTCTACAATTCTAACAAATGCTAGTGTTCCTACATTCGGTTTTAAACAAGATAAAATTACTTGAGGAAGTTCCTATATACAAATCAGAGGTGGGTTGCTCCTGGTTCAGCCTGGTTCAGCCTGGTTCACCTGAACCAGTAGTGGAATTAAGGCCTGGGACACAGAACCAGCAGTGACCCAGGCCTACCATGCCTCCAAACAGGTTCCTTTGCTGCTGCTGGGCCATCACCATTTAGGCTTTTAGTGACTACGTGTGCGCAGTTCACTGTAAATTGTTTTGCGCATGCACAAAGAACAATTTACATTGAACAGTGTGTGTGTGCACAGTGGGTTGCAAACCGGTAGCAAAACTGGCAGCAACCTACCCCTGATGCAAATGATAGCTAATATAATAAATTGGAAATTGGGCTGAGGCTAGAAGAGATTTGACTCTCAACCCTAATTAACTGCAAAAAGTAATTGACTATGGCAGCCAGTTGATTTAGATGTTAAGACAATGGTCTTAAACTGTTGAAGGAGAAGTTTTGGTTCCTCTTTTGATACAAAGCCCAATGTACATTGGCACAGTCACTTCCTCTCAACCTTACAAAGAAGGCAATGAGAAACTACTTTCAAAAATCTTGCCAAGAAAAATTCCTGGACAAATCCAGATACTTTCCAGGAGTCCTCATTGATTTGAAGGCACAATAAACAAAACCTGACTCCAGACCAGTGACTATGTTGTAAGGGTTGGTAGGGCAATGCCAGCCATTTAGACCAACTCAGGAAAGAGAGTAAAAATTCAGTAATGGGTTTTTTTCTTGTGGTTATAGGGTATAACAACAGAATCTTGAAATCCTGTTGTCCTACCTACTTATACACCAAGCAGGTTACAAGTAAAGTCATTTCTCATGGCTCTTCCTTTCCCAGGACTGAGTTTTTTTTAAAAATCAAATTTATACCCCGCCCTTCTCCTTGTTAGGACCCAGGGCGGCGTACAGGCATTATATAAAACCATAAATACAATATACATCAATTAAAAATATATTAAATTAATTAACCCGTGCTAAAACCCATTATTAAAACCGTAACCAAATTATAATTTATATTTAAAAGTCAGAAGCGGGGGGCTATCCTAGGCCGGCTTGTTGGAATAAGTACGTCTTAAGACGTTGGCGGAAGAGGCGGAGGTCCAAGGTAGTGCGAAGGTCGGGGGGTAGGTCGTTCCAGAGGGCCGGGCCCGCCACAGAGAATGCTCTTCCCCTGGGTGTCGCCAGCCGGCATTGCCCAGCCGACGGCACCCGGAGAAGGCCCGCTCTGTGGGAGCGGACCGGACAAAGGGATGTGTGGGGCAGGAGGCGGTCTCGTATATAGCTAGGCCCCGAGCCATGGAGCAATTTAAAGATGGTAGTCAACACCTTGAAGTACACTCGAAAGGCCACAGGCAGCCAGTGCAGCTCGCGCAGAGAGGTGTTACGCGGGCTTGCCTTGGGGCACCCATAACCACCCGCGCGGCCGCATTCTGCACTAACTGTAGCTTTCGAGTGCACCTCAAGGGGAGCCCCATGTAGAGAGCATTACAGTAATCCAGCCGAGATGTCACGAGCACTTGAGTGACTGTTGAGTGAGTTGTTTGTGTCTTATTTTGTCTTCCTGTTCCTACCTTCCTGTTCCTACTTTTCCAATGGCATTGGGGAAGTGGCAGGAGCTACCATGGTAAATAAAGTCACTTCCCAGTTTTTATAAGCATTCACACTTGGTAACTGTTCTGTAGATAATTAATTTTACAAAAGAACCACTGAGATATTTCAGACATTGTGAGTTTTAAAGAGTTTTTGAGGACTACTGGAATGTAATCTAAATGATACTAATCATATATTTCTTAGATGTCAATTCTCTGTGTGTGTACTTGTTGTTAGTTATGACATCGTGTCTGACCCATCGTGACCTGTGGACAACATTCTTCCAGTCCTTCCTGTCCTCTACCATCCTCTGGAGTCCATTTAAGCTCATGCCTACTGCTTTGGTGTCTCCATCCAGTCACTTCATTCTCTGTCATCCCATTCTTCTTTTGCCCTCAATCTTTCCCAGCATTAGGCTTTTCTCCAGTGAGTCTTTCCTTCTAATTAGATGGCCCAAGGATTTGAGTTTCATCTTCTGGATCTGGCCTTCTAAACAGCAGTCAGCGTTGATCTCCTCTAGGACTGGCTGGTTTGATCGCCTTGCAATCTAAGGGACTCGCAGGGGTCTTTTCCAGCACCAAAGGTTAAAAAGGCCTCAATTCTTTGGTGCTCAACTTTTATTATGGTCCAACTTTCACAGCCATACATTGTAACTGGGAAAACATGTGTGTTCTTAGAAGTACATAATTCTGAAGTAAAATTGAGTTAATGAAAAGCCACTTTTAAGACTGTTAGAATGAATGTGCTATTGTTTGTGGGATCATAATAGTTTGATAATAAAGTAATAGATTGTGCTGTCTTCTTGTCAACCTAAGGTATTTTAGCTGCAAGCATGCTGGCAGTTATATTGGGACCCTCTTGCTTTACAACTTATCTAAGAAAAAAGCCTATTAAATTTATGCATAAGTTAAGCTGAAATGGAAGACAATTTTATGGCTCTCAGGCACCACTGTGATTGCTTCTCAGTGACCTTTTGGCACAGGGAAAGAATCATTAAGAAGTTATTCTCAGAAAATCTAAGTGAACATGCTGAACACAGGTGAAGAGAGAGTGTCCTGCACATCTATAACTCAAAGTGTGTCAGATTTTTATACAGATCAAAATTAATAAGAAATAAAGTAGTCCATTTAGCTTTTGCTCATTTCCCAGTCTGCAAGAATGTTTCTGCTCCATTTTGCATCCGGTTATAAATTTAGCAGAAGGGAAAAGGCATAAACATTCATGTCCATTTTTATATTCACTCCTTACATGAATGTTATCCAGATACATGCACGTCGAAACCATATATTGATGAGCAGAAGACAGAAGATAGAGGAGAAGGGTCCACACGAAATGTCTCTAATGTTAAATATTTGATGGAATGTGCACCTGGAGGAAGAGTTTTGGCAATGCAGAGCTTTTCTCCCAAAGTGGTCAATATTAAGAGACTACAGCAGAAGAAGTTGAGGACAGCTACACCTCTCAGGATAAATAGAGTGAATTGGAAGGTTCTTGTTTAGTTTGGCAAGACTCTGTAAGGTGCAAGAAAATAAAGGCTCCAACTTGAATGGACTTTATATGTTGTCTCTAGGATTAGACTTGGCAAACCTTTAGGCACTCTATGAAATTCTGTGGACATTTCCCTGGTACTATAAATGTTACAGCTTCTCAATTAATTTTTGCAAAATTTCAGCTGATCTGATTTTCCTATGAAAGCCAAAATGGAAGATTGAATATATAGATATTCCTCACTTAACTGAACATCTGAAACCAGAATTTCCATAAGTAATGTGATGGTAATCCACAATGTCCTGTGATATTGTTATTTAGCAACAACAGCTCTGATAGTCCCTGGTTACTGTTGCTAAGCACGTCACTGTAGGGTATTAAGCAAGAATCTCACTTGACTGTGATTTACAACTTCCTGCCAGCTTCCCTGTTGATTTTGCTTGTGGAAAAATCAGCAAGGAATTTACTAATTGCAATCACATGACCATGGGACACTGTGACAGTCAGAAATCCAGGCCAATTGCTAAATATCTGGATTGTAATAACATGACTGTTGAAACATTGCTATGGCTAGAACTTTTGAGGATTGGCTGTAAGTGCCATTTGTTCTGTTCTCTGTCAATTTTGAAGGGTCACAGCACATATGGTTGTTAACCAAAGACAATCTCTATGATATATACTCTATGTGCGTGTGTGCACGCGCACGTGCGTGTGTGTCTATGTGTCTATGTATCCACCCACTAATTCACTCCTTTATATTTTCCTTGTTTATTTTGTTATTTTTCTAGGTGTTGTATGTAAAAGAACAGATTATGAGACAGTGGAATAATCTATAAATTTCACAGTATAAAGGCTATCATGTCCTGAAGCTGTTGTCAAATCCAATTACCTGACTGAAGCTTTTTGATTAAGATAATAATTAAGAAATTCTGTCTATCACTTTTCATTGTTCTAAAATGCTCATTATTCTTTTCTCTCCCAGGAAGAGCCCAGGAAGAATAAGCAGACTTTACGTCAGTTTCCTATTCTATAACTTATTAATAATTTCCAACATACTGAGATGAGAGAACTTGGTTTTCTTTTCTTTCTACTTGCTAATTTTTCTCCTCACTTCCAAAAAAGGGTAAACATAATTCTTATCCATGTAAATCAATGTGAGGAAAGAAGAATCAGAGGGGTGACTGCAGGTGTTTATAAAGATAGAGTGGAAAAGTTGGTTGCTGAATACAATATGAGTAATGGAAATAAAATATGAATAAGAATAAATGAAATACATAGCAGCTGGTTCAACACTGAAGGGAGTATTTTTAATCCCATTAATTAAGGCAATTCCAGAGACTGCTCCAATTATCGCACATTTGCATTGATTTCTCATGTAAACAAGATTCTGTTAAAGAAGCTACAGAGTTGATCAAGAGTTACCTAATGTATAAGATGGCTTTAGAAAGGGGCATGCCACTCCAAGATACCATTGCCAATGTTGGATGGATTATAGAAAAGGCACATGAATATCAAAAGGATCTGTATATGTGTTTTAGTGATTACAGGAAAGATTTTTGACTGTGTAGAACACAATAAGCTGTAGGTTCCTTTGCATGATCTTGGTGTCGCAACCCACCTGATCAAACTCATTAAATCACTGTAAACTGATCAGGAGGCAACACTGAAAATATTCTATGGAGACACAATTTAGTTCAGGATCAGTAAGGGAATTAGGGATGAATTTAATCACCATTTTTATTCAATCTGTATGCTGAAGTGATTATGAAGAAATGATAAGGAAACATCTGGAACTGCTAATTTTGGACTGAAGATTGGCGGAAGAACCATAAATAATTCGAAGTACAGAGATGATACAACACTGGTGGCTGAAAATAAGGAAGATCTGGAGAAAATGAACTGGAAAATCAAGGATAAAAGTGAAAAAGTAGGACTGAGTCTTAACATCAGGAATACAAAGATAATGACAACTGTAGCAGATAGACATGGAATGTTTAAAATCAACAAAGAGGAAATTGAATTAGTTGGACAATTTATCTTTTTTGGACAATTTGTTCACAACCACACTTCTACATCTCAAATCAAACGCAGGCTAACCTTAGGCAGCACTGCAATACTTAAACATGAATAAGATCTGGAAAAACAGAGATATAGATATAAATACAGAAAGCAGTCTAGTTAGAACAATAGACTTCCCCATATTGATGTATGGGTATGAGAGTTGTACATTAAGGAATGGCTGATCAAAGATGGATTGATAACTTTGAACTGTAGTGCTGGTATAAATTATTATTGTGTAATTAAATACCATCAACAGCCAGAGCAGCCAACAGAGAGGTGTTGAATTGTACAAAACCAGACACATCATTAGAAACCAAAATCACAGAGTACGTCTGATTTATTTGGTCATGTCATGCATGGAAATTCATTGGAAAAGTCAATGAAGCTAGGAATAGTTAGTGAACAAGAGGAAGGGCAAATGACACACTGGCTTGATGCCATCAAAACTGATGCAAAGACGAACATCCAACAACTGAAAGAAGCTGTGCTTGACAGGGTAGTATAGAGGGCATTTGCCAAGAGTCAGACACAGCTTAATGTTTAAAACAACAACAACAGGAATGTGCTTTTTGGGGAGATGGATCTACATGTACTTCTATATGCAGATGATGCTGTTGCTGCTGGATAAAAACGTGAATGGCTTGCAGTTAATTTTAAGTAGACTAGATGATACAAAGAAGCATTTGGATCTGAAAATTATTCCAATATAAACTAAGATAGGTGGGTTTAAAAAAGAAAATGGAACAAAGAGTTATAGGTTTTGCATAGGTTGCAAAACCCCAGAGTGACTAAATGAATTTATATACCTTGAAAGAATATTTACTAAGGAAGGAGAAATAGTTGGAGAAATTTTAAGATGCACTGAAATTGATAAGAAAAAGTAAAGTGGTTTTGATATGTTGTGATGAATGAATATTTGTCAAAAAAAAAGGAGAGGAAAATGTCTCATATAAGATCTGGAGTTTAACTACTTTGTTATATGAAAATGAAAGTCGGATATGGCAAGGAAACATAATAGTAAAGTAGAAATATTTTACTTAAATCTGCATTTGATAAAACAGAAAGAGACAGGGTCAAAAATGAATGGACAATGAATGGATGTAGATTGAATACAAAAGTGAAAGACCAATACCAAAGAAGCCCTTTGAAGTTGTAAATGGAAAAAATAAATGAGGATTGAATTGCAAAGAAATTTATGAAGGATGAGCGTGGGTCAAAGGGAGAGGGAAAATCAAGAAAGTCATGCTTACGTGGAGTTGATGAGATACTTAAAAAACTGAGAAGTTTAAAGAACAAAAAGTGAGGTGTAAAGGGATGTGGTTGAAGCAAGAATGGTTACTAGGGAAAGAAAGTTATGAAGAGGTTTAGTGAACATGATTGTTAACATTTGGTTTTATAAATCTTTTTTCTTTTTCTTAACTTTTTTGTCATGCTTTTATTTTCCTGGTCTTTCTTAATTTTGTCTTGTGCACTTATTAACACTGCTTATTGCAAAAAAAAAAAAAAATGATGATGGATATTATTTCCATGGAAGAAATAGAAAAAAAACTTCTCAAAGTCAACAGTGTATTTCTTGAAATCTTTTATATGTGATGTGTTTCTGCTTCCTTGGGAATATGCCAATTAGAAAAATGCATTTCTTTTATTAATAATATCATAAGCTTGTCTTATATTCACCATCATCATTGAGTCATTATGTTACAGGCACTAACAAGAAAACAGGCACATTCATAGCTTCCTTTGATGAATGTGCTTCAATACCTGGTTCCTTTCTATATATTTTCTTCTATGTATATGTTTTTGATAATGATTTTGATTTTATTTTATTAAATTTATACCCCGCCCTTCTCCAAACGGACCTATTTGTAAGTTCAATTTATTTTGTAAAATATTAAAAAAAAATTTTTTTTATTTTTATCCCATTTTTCTACTTTCTAAATAACTCACCCAGCTGATTTTTGTTTGGGGGTGGGGGATGGACTAAAGCCCACAGTCTCCTGGTTTCTAGGCCTGTGCTTCAACCACCATACTAAACTGAGACTCAATTTCTTCTTATTGAAAAAAAAGATGCATTATTTTAATTAACTCAAGAAATGGAAATATAATTTAATTGCTTAAGGAAAGAAGACTTCTGAAATCTTTGCCGTATATACTTCATGCTTATTCTGAAGTAAGTTACAGTGCAAACAGTGGAATTTACTCCTACAAGTATTCTTTGGATTTATACTTAAGGATTGAGATGTTAGCAGTGGTACTAGTAATTAGTGCCCCCCTTCTCTCTATAGATAGATAGATAGATAGATAGATAGATAGATAGATAGATAGATAGATAGATAGATAGATAGATAGATAGATAGATAGATAGATAGATAGATCGAGAGAGAGAGAGAGAGAGAGAGAGAGAGAGAGAGAGAGAGAGAGAGAGAGAGAGAGAGAGAGAGAGAGAGAGAGAGAGAGAGATAGAGATAGAGATAGAGACAGACAGACAGACAGAAAGATAGATAATTGTGTGTGTTTGTGTGTATGTGTTCCAGCATAACTCTGGAATGCCTCAATCAATTTCAATCAAACTTGGTACACATATGACTTACTCTGTGGAAACAAATACTGTGGGGGTAAGATACCCCTAACACCCCTCAGGGTGTGTGTTCTGTTACAATGCAGCCAGTTATGTCTTCAAATGGATTGACCAGTACTGCTGTAAAATGGATTCTACTGTACAGCGCAGTGGAGTTGCCATGATAATGGCTTCACAGTACTCCACAAGGGGGCTCCCTCTGGTAAGGGGGGAAATCCAACTTTAGAATTTACATTTGGTCTGGACATTTCCTCCCTAAAAAATAAATATCTGGACAATGCCGGGTTATCAGCTAGTTTAACATAAAAACAAAAACAACCAGAAAAATTATTGTAGAAATTATGTATTTTGTTTTTTAAAAAAGAAAGAAGTTTATTGGCATATTGTCATAAATTTTATTATAGCATATAAGTGGCAGCACTTAGGTGACCTTTCTGACTTTAGAAGCTTAGCACCTGTGGTTAAGACTTGGATGGAAGAATCATTGGTGAATCATGGACTGGTGGCTACGTTGGGAAATGACAAAAGTCTTCAAAGAAAATATAGAAATCCATTTTTTTTATCTTGCAAAGAATGCTGCATAGAGTCAGTCATCAGAAATTGAACTGGATTTGAAGTCATGCACCCTATTTATATTGCTACTGTCTCAAAGACCTAGACACACTTCCTTTTGGATTCAAAATGTGTGCCCCTTCTTTGTTTAATTTCTTTATAAAATATGAATTGTAAAAATAATAGCATAACCCTTACGAAGCAGCCAAGCAGAATATTACAATACAATACAATACAATAGCAGAGTTGGAAGGGACTTTGGAGGTCATCTAGTCCACTCTCTGCCTAGGCAGGAAGCCCTATACCATTTCAGACAAATGGCTATCCAACATCTTCTTAAACACTTCCAGTGTTGGGGCATTCACAACTTCTGGAGGCAAGCGTTTTACCAGGTCCGCCTGGTTCGCCAGTTGCGCCCCCTATTGGATCGGGACGCCCTTCGCACAGTCACTCATGCTCTCGTGACATCCCGACTGGACTATTGTAACTCTCTCTACATGGGGCTCCCCTTGAGGTGCACCCGAAGACTTCAGCTGGTCCAGAATGCAGCCGTGCGAGCAATAATGGGTACCGCAAGGTATACCCATGTAACACCGCTCTTGCGCGAGCTGCACTGGCTACCTGTCATCTTTCGGGTGCGCTTCAAGGTGCTAGTTCTCATCTTTAAAGCGCTCCATGGCTCGGGACCTAGCTATCTGCGGGATCGGATTCTGCCCCATACATCCTCCCGGCCGATTCGCTCCCACAGAGACGGACTTCTCCGGGTGCCGTCCACTAGACTTTGTCAGCGGGCGATGCCCAGGGGAAGGGCCTTCTCTGTGGCGGGCCCAGCCTTCTGGAACGACCTTCCCCCCGACATTAGAACAACTACGGACCTTCGCTCCTTCTGTCAGAAATTAAAAACTCACTTTTTCTGCTTGCCTGGCCTAGGTTAGTCTCTACCTCAGGGGTTAGGAAATGTTAATTTTAAAATGGGAATTTTAGTGCAGGGATAGTTAGATTTAATTTGTTTTTATTGTATTTATGTATGTATATATTTTATGTTGTTTTAATTTCTCCCTGTGCACCGCTCCGAGTCCCCTCGGGGAGAGGACGCGGTTATATAAATAACTATTCTATTCTATTCTATTCTATTCTATTCTATTCTATTCTATTCTATTCTAAGCTCTTCCACTGATTAATTGTTCTCACTGTCAGGAAATTTCTCCTCAGTTCTAAGTTGCTTCTCTCCTTGATTAGTTTCCACCCATTGCTTCTTGTTCTGCCCTCAGGTGCTTTGGAGAATAGTTTGACTCCCTCTTCTTTGTGGCAACCCCTGAGATATTGGAACACTGCTATCATGTCTCCCCTAGTCCTTTTTATTAAACTAGACATACCCAGTTCCTGCAACCATTCTTCATATGTTTTAGTCTCCAATCCCCTAATCATCTTTGTTGCTCTTCTCTGCACTCTTCCTAGAGTCTCCACATCTTTTCTACATTGTGGTGACCAAAACTGAATGCAGTATTCCAAGTGTGGCCTTACTAAAGCATTATAAAGTGGTATTAACATTTCATGTGATCTTGATTCTATCCCTCTGTTTATGCAGCCTAGAACTGTGTTGGCTTTTTTGGCAGCTGCTGCACACTGCTGGCTCATATTGAAATGGTTGTCTACTAGGACTCCAAGATCCCTTTCACAGTTACTGCCATTGAGCAAGGTACCACCTATACTGTACCTGTGCATTTCATTTTTGTTGCCTAAATGTAGAACCTTACTCTTTTCGCCATTGAATTTCATTTTATTAGATAGTGCCCAATGTTGAAGTTTGTCAATGTTGAAGTTTGTCAAGATCCTTTTGTATTTTAAGCCTATCTTCTGGAGTGTTGGCTATTCCTGCCAGCTTGGTGTCGTCTGCAAATTTGATGAGTTCCCCATTTATCCCCTCATCCAAATCATTGATGAAGATGTTGAAGAGTACTGGGCCTAAAACAGAGCCTTGGGGGACTCCACTGCATACTTCCTTCCATGTAGATGCAGTTCCATTGAGGACTACATGTTGAGTGCGGTTGGTCAGCCAGTTACGAATCCATCTGGTAGTGATGCTGTCTAACCCACATTCTTCTACTTTATCTAGTAGTAGGTTATGGTCTATCTTGTCAAATGCCTTACTGAAGTCCAAGTAAATGTAAATTCTCTAAATGTTACATTAGCAAAGATAGTAATTTTGGGGGGAACACTAGGCCATATGCAAGACTTTGGGAAACTCTAAAAAAATATTTTTTCAAACTCAGCAGCCAGAATTTTGGAAGTTGAAGTCCACATATCTTAACATTGCCAAATTTCACTGTTCTAGACCAATTGTCTACCTTTTGAGAGTATCTTCATATTAAAATAAAAAGTCTTCCTACGCAGACAGATTCTATTTTGCATTTCCAGTGATGGCCTGTCACTAACCTCTGGGAAGATCAAAAGCAGGTCAGGAAGACAACAGAGGTAACAAATTTTAGACGCAAAATATCGAAAAAAGCTTTTTAGACTAAATAAGCTACTGCATAAAATTAGCATTAAGAGCCATGAAATGAATTCTTTACATGAAAAGTTATGGTAGATTGTCACCTACTGTGAAAGATCACAGTAATGGCATGGAAGGAAGGAAGGAAGGAAGGGATGGAAAGGAAAGGCTGGAAGGGAGGGAGGGAGGGAAGGGGAAGAAGAAGGGGGAAGAATCTGACAATACTTATTTTTTGAGGTTATTTATTAAAGATTTCTGTCATTTGGGTGTTTGGCAGGGGAGGAAGGAATCATTATTACCAAAATAATGAAAAGGTCAGATGCAGATTACAATAAATTAGGGAAATCTTAGCCAGTTCTCCACACCTCTGTGGCATCCATTTTAATTAGTGCTTTTTTAAAAAATGAAATTCGGTGACATTCACACTCTGATTAAACATGATGAAAGGGCCAAGTCAGCCTTAAGTAAAGCAGAAAGCAGAACACAGTTGAATTGGAAATAGTAAAAGGCAAACTAATATATCTCTTTAAAAAAAGTAAAACAACAACAATAGAAAGATATCTGTGAAACAAGAAGCAGGAGTTGGTATTTTATTACCATGAAGCATTCATTTTTTAAAGCATGCAATATATAATGACAAAATGTAATCACATGACATGAAACAATTTTGTACATAATATATATATGCACCAGTCGGCAAGTATTACACAGCACTTGCAGATGACTTTGATCCCCATATACAATACAATAGCAGAGTTGGAAGGGACCTTGTAGGTCTTCTAGTCCAACCCCCTGCGTGGGCAGGAACCTTATACCATTTCAGACAAATGGCTATCTAACATCTTTTTAAAGGCTTCCAGGGTTGGGGCATTCACAACTTCTGGAGGCAAGCTGTTCCAGAGGTTAATTGTTCTAACTGTCAGGAAATTTATCCTTAGTTCTAAGTTGCTTCTCTCCTTGATTAGTTTCCACCCGTTGCTTCTTGTCCTGCCCCCAGCTGTCTTGGAGAATAGTTTGACTCCCTCTTCTTTGTGGCACCCTCTGAGATATCGGAACACTGCTATCATGTCTCCCCTGGTCCTTCTCTTCATCAAACTAGACATACCCAGCTCCTGCAGCCGTTCTTCATATGTTTTAGTCTCCAGTCCCCTAATCATCTTGGTTGCTCTTCTCTGCACTCTTTCCAGAGTCTCCACGTCTTTTCTACATCGTGGCGACCAAAACTGTATATATTATATATTATTATATTATATATTATTATACAAAAATATATTATTTTGTAGTTGCTACTAGTTGCCAGAACAAGAACTCAAGAGTAAAGACTAATACTAGTAAGCGTAGTTATGTATGATACATCACAATTTGTGGTTTGCAGATCTTGGGAGCTGAATATTGAAATCAATTTTTAGCTTCAGCAGCAGAATGCATTCTGACATAGAATGAGACTCAGGGTCTGTGTTTTTAAATGTAAAACAAAGCAAAAGTAAGATCATAAGCACAATTGTGATTCAAAAATTACTCAGCTATCATTTCACTGAATGATGAGTCCCATTTTGGGTCACTGAAGACTACCTCTATGTTCATTCTAAGATCTGAAACTCTATCTTGCCCAAAATCACCTACCACATAAAATCCTTCTTTGATTGGTTGGGACAGTGTTCATATTACACATGCTATCTTTTCCTTCCTCTCCTTCCTTCTATTGTACTATAGGGTAACTGAACTTTTTTTTAAAAAAAAAAGTCATTGAAGCTTTAAATTGTTCAACTTAACGACTTTGTTGTTGTTAGTTGTGAAGTCATGTCCAACCCACCATGATCCCATATTCCTCCAGGCCCTCCTGTCCTCTACAATCCCTCAGAGTCCATTTAAGTTCACATCAACTGCTTCAGTGACTCCATCCAGCCACCTCATTCTCTGTCATCCACTTCTTCTTTTGCCCTCAATCGTTCCCAGCATTAGGCTCTTCTCCAGTGAGTCCTTCCAGTGGCCAAAATATTTGAGTTTCATCTTCAGGATCTGGCCTTCTAAAGAGCAGTCAGGGTTGATCTCCTCTAGGACTGAACTGTTTGATCGCCTTGCAGTCCTAGGGACTCGCAGGAGTCTTCTCCAGCACCATAGTTCAAAGGCCTCAATTCTTTGGTGCTCAGTCTTTCTTATGGTCCAACTTTCACAGCCATACATTGCAACTGGGAAAACCATAACCCTGAGTATATGCACTTTTGTTGGCAGACTACTTAATCACTAGTTGGCCGCAAAAAAAAAAAAAAGTCCTTTTTTATGTCTCTTGACTGCCATCTACTGGTTGACTAGATTTAGGAAGCCTCTGGATGTTGAAAAGCTGAAGTTTCTTTTTAAAAAATAGGAATAAACTGGAAAGTTGGGTGGGGGCAATACATTATCTTAATAACATATAATGAGAAAAAGAAGTAAAAAGCCAGGCCACTGTGAAGGGAATTATTTGACAAAGAGGCTATTGAAGTACAGAAGATGAGTCCTTTCAGTTTTCAAGCCAATTACATGCATTAAACCAGGGACATCCTAGTCCATTTCAGGTTTTTCTAGTTGTATCAGTCCGTTAGTCAAATAATGGGATTGAAAACATGGTCCTAAAGGAAACAAACAAAAGCAACAGGAATCTTGTGTATTTGCCAAAACAGAATATGCCATTTCAGGACATTCCCCATGGTCATTAATGACCTACATTGCTTGCCTGCAAGATCTGGTGGTGTGATTGGAAGGACAGAGCACTGTACATAAAACCAGGTACTGAAGAGGGATAGTGAGATAAATCAAGGGGTATAGCGAAATGGTTAGTTGATGTCTTTAGGTTAGGACAAGAAGATTGTGTGAATCTGCCCTTAGACTTCACTTTTCTTCAACTTTGAGAAATAAAGTAATATCTATATATTTATAGTTATCTATGTAACTATCTATAACTATATAACTATCTAAAGTTAACTATAACTAACTAACTAATTAACTAGACAGACAGACCAACAGACAGACCAACAGACAGACTGACCGACCGACAGACATAGATATAGATATATAAAAACTTTGTCTGTCTGTCTATCCATCCATCCATCCATCCATCCATCCATCCATCCATCCATCCATCTATCATCCATCCATCCATCCATCCATCCATCCATCCATCCATCCATTCTTCTTTCTTTCTTTCTTTCTTTCTATCTTACAAAGCATATATTAATTCCTTTTAATAACTTTTCTGGCATCTTTACTCTTCCATCTGTCTTTAGAATTCACTAATCTAAACCAAGGAACATTTTTATCACAATTATTATTGTTACAACAGCACATTTCAATTCTCAATACACATAAGATATCTAAATGAACATCAACCAGCCAAAAGCCCAGTTATTGTGTATATTCTCACATCCTTTATGTAGCAGCTGCTAGTAATATGAAATAAGGATGGCTGAATCGGTTTATTTCTAGTTTGTAACTCTTGCATATCATTCATAAGAGTTGCTAGACCATTAGCAGCAATAATAACATAAATTATCTACATTATTTATTTACTTATTTATTTTTTCCAGTTCATATAGCTGTTCATCTCAACCAGTGTCTCTGGGATGGCAAATCATTAAAATTAAATTAAAAATATTGCAAACATTGCAATAGTTAAAATACAAGCAGCCAAGAAATAACAACTCAAATAATCTTTGGTTACATATATCTTCCCAGGAAGAGAAGGGAAAGGAAGGGTAGTAGCAACTAAGTGTTTCCTTAAGTTCCCTTTGTACTAAATTGCTTAATTTCATTTCTCTTTTACTATAGGATGATGAATCCTTGAAGTGAGCACAGCAATGATGCTCTTAGGAGAACCATTTTTAGAAGGACCTTTCTATCAGTACACTTGTCCTTAGCTGCAGAAAGTAGATACCATTTTGTCCTCAATTAAAGAAAGAAGATACTGCCTTTCTCCTTCAGCTACAATAGAAAGGGGACTATGACAAAATACTTGGAATCAAAGGCAAGACTGCTTTTCTGGGGTATTGCAGAAAGCAGACCTCTGAAGGCTCAAGCTGTGAGATTTCAGCTGTTACTTATAAAATTCCAGTTGACTTCATTCTGCAAGTAACTGAGCATACCTGAAATTCCTCATAGCACTGAGAAACAAATGCAGTAATTGTATTTTTAAAATCTGCTTTTTCTGAAATGATGCAGTCTGAGTATACATTGTCATTTTTAAATTGAGATCCCAAAATCCAAAGGAAATTTATATTCCAATTCATTCATTATTCATTAATCTGAATTGCATCAATTCATATAAATTTGTAATGACCGAGTATCTCAAAAGTAAACCAATTGCAAGTATGAATAACTGGATTTGAAATAAAAATATAACTTCTACGGCTGCACTAGGTGACATTCAACAACAACAAAAATCCTTTCTCATCCATATGTCTTCTTCAACCTCAGGATCTGGGAGTTGAGAATTCTATGCAGGATCTTACCTATTCCTAGCACTACACACTTCTGGGAAAGAGACTGCTGATGTTGCTCCTGGAATCTCTTGGAGCCACTGTCCAGTTTAGAAGTCACAGTTGTGAGTGCTCCTACTACTTCTGGGATCACTTCAGTCTTTACTTTCCACATCATCTCTAGTTCATTCTTCAGACCTTGATGTTTTTCCAGCTTCTCTTACTCAAGCTTCTCATTCTCAGATTCTTGTCCTTTTGAGTGACAAGAGAATCTCATCAATCATCCATCTATCCGTCTATCCATCTGCCCATCCATCCATCCATCCATCCATCCATCCATCCATCTATTTATCTATCAGTTAAAATCAATGCAAATGTACAATTATGCTAAGCGGTTCATAAAAAATAATAATTTTCAAAGTGTTTTGATTTTTGAAGTCATTATCACAGGGGTCCCCAACTGGTCCGTGGCTTGATATGAACCGGGCTGCAGTGAGCGACGCAACTCTTAGAAAGGGCCGGAGGGGGGGGAGGGGGCAGCCCCCTGGGCAGAGCGCACACCAAGGTCGGGAGAGTGCAGGCATGGCTGCTCATGCCATTGGGGGCCTGAGAGGGGCAAGTGAGCCGACTCACCCCCCCATGCATGCATCCACCGCCTGCTCCCCCTCCCCCCGCTCCCCTCTACGCCGGCCGAGTCATGGCCACCGGTCCGTGGAATTTTTTTAACATGAAACCGGTCCCTGATGCCAAAAAGGTTGGGGACCCCTGCATTATCATACTGGAGGAAATTGTTATTTTCCTGTCTTTGTGTTTCCTAATTCTGAATGTTCTACATTGCTATATGCATTGAAATTGTTGACATGCCATATATGTGTGGGTGGGTGTGATGGAGGAGGGAATACCTAACAATGTGCTGAAAGAAATGAGATACATGACCTGAAGAGGTGGAGGGAAAGGAAAGCTCAGAAATAGCACTAGTCAAATGAGACATTCAAAGAGATTGCCAGATCAAAGTTGAAATGAAAAGCACAGGCTTTGCAGGAGAGGAAGATGTAGAGAATTTAATGAGGAGAAATATATTCTCACATATTGGACCAGATCCACATTCTCATGAATGCGAAATTCCTCATAGCAATGCTTTGGATTTAGACATGTTAAACTAACAAGGGATGCAAGGAACAATAGCGGCTCTATTTGTTCTAAATCTGTGCATCTAGGCAAGTACAGCATATAACACAACACCAGCACAGACACAGGAAGTTGAAACTTTAGTGTGAGATTCAGGTTTCATAGAATCTACCTGCTTGTTATGAAGGGGGTTTCGTATGGTGTCACAGGAGGACTATTAATGTAGCCAGGTTCTCTGAGGCCTGAGGGAAGAAAAGCAAAGCTGAGAAACAGCTGACTTGTTGCAGCCTGGCCCACAGAAATCACAAACATACAAATAATTCTTGTAACTTTTTTGAAAAGTGTTAGATCAGACAAAGGATTCCGACTCAGGCATGGTCAAACAACAGGAACGTTTATTCACACTATTTACAACACACACAAGATTCAACTGGCAAGGTTTCTTGTCAGGAGCCTCTTATATAGAGTTCCTTAAGCAGGAACTTCTGACAAGCACTTGCAACATTGTAAGTATTTTCCCGGGCAGATTCCAGACAGCTTGTCTCTGTTAATCACTGCAGCTGCTGGCTCAGCTCCGGAATGCGGTGACTCACAGGTTACCAGACGAGTTGTCTGGGACGTAGGCTTGAGGACACAACAAAAAGGTTTTAAAACAAAACTCAGTAGCAGAAAGCTTGAACAAACTAGAAGGCCTCTAAGGAGTTGAGGAACTTGATGCAATAGAGAGTTGTTGCTAACGGATCTATGAGATATGTGGTTCCCTAATATAGCAGTGGTGTGGCCTGGGTTTGTTCCTTTGCTGCAGCAAGTGTCTTTTTTGATCAATATTTTTTCTGAATGTATTTGCTCAGCCTTCATCTCTATATGGTGCAAGAGGTTTAGCTCCACCTTTTTGTCTTCTTAGGCCAGCAAGGATTTGTACCATATGATACTTGTTGGAGTTGAACTGGACTGGTAGCTTACCATATGTACTTTCTTACTTGCTTATCTTTCTTTTAGATCTTGCATTAATCTGCATCCTGTTCTAAATCTTTTCCAAAAATATGGATTTTCTCTGTTCAGTTTACTAATTTCTTGATCCTAGCAGTTCAACTCATTTGCATGCCATCTTCTCTAATTTGTACAGTGCCTTACACACAACATCCAACCACAAATGAAACAGAAGACACACACTTAAGAACTAACTATGGAAGATAATGAAAGGTTGACAGAAGGAACATGTAAGTGAAAAAAAATTCTATTGTACTCTATTCTCAGTCTCTTTGTGAAGAAAGAAGCTTTTGCAGTTTGACTACCAGACAATTATTTTTTCTCTTTCTCTGTTGCTGTGAGGTAATGCCATAGTAATTATATTCATTCAGAAACATCCAATGTGGTACATATATCATAATACTGTTTACTGAATCTAGTTCATATAAAATTGTTAGTGATGTGGGAACATTTTCCCCATGGTTTCCTCACAGTACTAACAGTAATTTCATTACATTTTTCCCCTCAAAAAGGAAGCATTTTCCCTCTCAATCATACCCATGTACACAGAGATAAAGTTGTGTATATTTAATAGCCAAAGAAGAAATGTATTATTTAAAAGAAGGAAAATTGTTCAATTTAGAATTTACACTTTCATACCAACATGAAAAAGGAAGCACAATAAACCTTTGAAATTAACATTTTTCCAAATCAAAATATTTGGAGAAACATTTTTGAATTTGAATTTATTCACATTTATATACCGCCCTATCTCCCTTGCGGGACTCAGGGCGGTGCACAGGCAATAATAAAATACTGTAGACAATAAATATAATAAAAATAAATTAAACTAAGAAACCTGTACTAAAATTACAATAGAAACCCTTACTAAAACCAACATTAAAAATATTTAAAAACTATGCCAGGCAGGCCACATAGAATAAGTGTGTTTCCAATGCCCGGCAGAAGAGGCGCAAGTCCGTGATTGTACGCAGGTCAGGGGGTAGGTCATTCCAGATGGCGGGGGGCTGCCACAGAGAAGGCTCTCCCCCTGTGAGTCTCCAGCTGACATTGTCCGGCAGACGGCACCCTAAGGAGGCCCTCCCTGTGGGAACGGACAGGTCGGTGGGAGGTATGTGGTTGGAGGCGGTCCTGCAAATAACCAGGTCCCGTGCCATGGAGCGCTTTAAAGGTGGTTACTAGCACCTTGAAGTGCACCCGGAAAGCCACAGTCAGCCAGTGCAGCTTGCACAGGAGAGGTGTTACATGGGAGCATCTCGAGGCCCCAGAATCTCGCATTCTGAACTAGCTGGAGCCTCCGGATGCACCTCAAGGGAAGCCCCATATAGAGAAAGTTGCAATAGTCCAGGCAGGAGATGACGAGGGCTTGAGTGACCGTGCGTAAAGCGTCATGATCTAGAAAGGGGCGCAACTGGCGTATCAGGTAGACCTGATTTAAAAAAAACCTGGCCATGGCCATCATATGGTCATCCAAAGACAGCCGAGAGTCCAGGAGGACGCCCAAGTTGCGGGCCCTCTTTGCGGGAGCCAGTGACTCGCCCCCAATAGCCAGAGATGGAACCAACTGGCTATATCGTGACGCCAGAAACCACAGCCACTCGGTCTTGGACGGGTTGAGTCGAAGCCTGTTCCTCCCCATCCAGACTCGCGTGGCTTCCAGGCACCGGGACATCACTTCGACAGCATCGTTGGGGTGGTCTGGGGTAGAGATGTACAGCTGAAATGGAAAACATTTATCCAATCAAAATATGCATATGTGAATATGGATTCTTAGAATGCTTAGATACTTATAATATATACTGTATATGTATATATACATGTACATATACATGTATACTTTATATCCAGGCATTCCTAACAATTAGCCAACAGTTTACACACACACACACACACACACACACACACACAGGAATGCCCCAAAATATGCCCTAACTTTCATATAAAATGAGCTTTTTTAACAAACAGTAACCAAATTACTGAACTTATCATGTAACAAAGAGAAACTAAAACAATGGACACTAAAATCTATCACTACCATTATCAAAACTACAGCATATTTTAACTTAACTAGTGTATTTTTAAGATTTCATGCAACCTACGCAAATCCATCTTCAGATATATGCAATTTTGGAAGATGATGGCAAACCTTATATGAAGTTGACTTCTGTAGCAGCTTTGGTGTGATGTGGCATGAAGCCTGTAAGCTGTAACAGGCTACAGAGAGAAAAAAGAGTGGTGGTTAGAGCTGTGGGCTAGAGATTAAAGGTCTGACTTAAAAGGAGACACATATAATGAGGCCAAGGGCAACATCAAGAACTTTTCTAAGACGATCCAATAAAAGTCTTTTTGGGTCTGAAGATTGGTTTTTGAAGTTGTATCAGCTTTAATCTTCCCCACCTTAGAAACACATCCCACAACTTTTTTTCACAGGTCCCTGTTTTCATTACCCATCTCTGGCTGTTGCTATTAACCGAGGGTTCATTTATCATTGCTGGGTTGCATTTCGACTAGGGGAGGCTTTCTTGAAGTCTGTATTATTACATTGCCTTTATTGCGGCCACAAATAGCTGTGGGAGCTCATTGATCTCTCCTTTCTTGAGCCTTCCTATTCAAAGATCTGACCTAGATTATACGAGATAAAACTGAAATATATTACGTCCATTATTCCCAGAGGAGGCATTATATTTTGCATTGCGAGTTAATAGCTAAAGACTCTTTACAAGTTTTTGCATGCATAAAACACAAGCTTTTATAATCCTGAGGAGGCATCTTGCTGTGATAATATATTTAACTCACTTGCCATGCTGTAAAACAGATAAACTTTAAATACAACATATTGTGCCAAAAGATTAGAAGCAACGTTGCTTGAGTTCACTATGAGTTCAAAAACCAATATATATATAAAAATTCCACTCTTCTCAATTTTGGTGAGAAATTAAGCTATGTTCCAATTCTATCATACTATCTTTTCACATACTAATTTTTTTTCAAGAAAATAATATCAAGATTAGTTTTGCCCACATATACCTGTATGTTCTATGACATTGAAACAGGTAAATGCAAGTTTTGGCACCTGTTTCTTTTAAAATGACTTCAAGACTGCTAAACTGATATGGAAATGTGATAATAGAGAAGTAATATTTAACAGATGAAAAGAGTTGGAAGGGACCTTGCAGGTCATCTAGTCCAACCCCCTGCCCAAGCAGGAGATCCTACATCTGCCTCTACCTAGGATCGAACTCACAACCGTCTGCTTGTGAGGCAAGAGCTCCACCCCTAGGCCAATATTATAAAACATATTTTCACTGAAAATAAATATATATTTAGGAATGAACCAAATTGCCATCTCAAAACTCATCTATTTTCCCCTCCATTTTATAGAGTTGGAGGGGGTGTCTTAGTAGTTCATAGGAACAAAAGGCAATAAAACTAGCAGCAATGCCACAATCTGATCTCAGAACCGGATGACTCACCCTGGCTGTCTCACTGCAACTCACCTGGGATGGTCAGGGTGAGTTGTCCTAGACCAGGGGTCTGCAAAGTTGGCTCTTTTAAGACTGGTGGACTTAGAACTAAAAATTTGAGACTTCAATATTGGCAAAAGTTGTACTGCTAAACATTTTGTACTAGTATCCCCATTATAACATCTGTTTCATTCTAAACCATCTCAGAGATTAACTTGGAAAGTTTAACTTGGATAAAGTTTGAAAAAAAGCGTTATGATGCATGTTTACTCCTGTAGTTCAGTATTGGCTTTTGCTTTCATGTCTCTTAAATGTTCCTTCCATTAAAGAAACATAACTGGAATGTAAATAACGGTATTAGGAAAATGAAGATTGATGTCATGGCTGCAGATTTCCAGTTATAGGAGTGCGTACTGAGAGGGATGCTTCTCATGGCATCTTCCAGTTATATTAACTACAAAGAAACAAATTGGAAGATGGCATGCTAAAAAGCAAAAGGGTAGCCTCCAGTATCATTATTTGCAATAATTACTTTAGGTTCCATAATTATACCTGCCAAATGTCAGGTTCATCCAATTTCAAGTATGTGCCGGGAAAATTCTGATTTTAACAACCAAGGCGGGAAGGGTACAGAAAAAAGGTCCCTATCAGTTCTAATATAACACTATCATTGGCACTAGAGCCTGGTTAATTAGGGTCATTGTGTGAGGTCATATTTGTTTCCAACAAACTGAATCTGGAATTGGACAACTCACCCCGGATGACTCACCCTGGCTGTCTCACTGCAACTCACCTGGGATGGTCAGGGTGAGTTGTCCTAGACCCAACTGAATCTCTGCTCTCCTTGATAGAGGAAAGTGGTAAGATCTTTCTTGGGCTATCACATCTAATTAAGAGGAGAAGAATGTGAAGGCTACAAGCACACTCATGAACACAAAATTACTATTAACCCAACACTAGAAGATTAGAGTGCCATCTGTGTTCTCCTTTATCATTCTCCTTTATTCTTACCATCTGGGTGAGACAGGCAAGAATGAATCCCATCCTGGACAAAATTTATTTCCAAAACTTATTTCAAGCTAAAATTAATATTTTTCCTTACCAAAAGTAATAATTTATTTTCAAAAATTTCTTAAGCACACAGGCCGAAGGCTTTGTTCATAGTTGTTTTATAGCCTTGATTCAGTTCACAACTGAAATCTGCCTTTTCTCTCTTATCCAAAAACCATATTTCCAAAATCTCGTTTTTGCAGCAGTCCTAAGCAGACAGCAAAACACTGTGAAATGACTATGCATCTTTTCTAATTCTCCCAAGGACAAGCATTTATAAAACCATCTAGAAAAAAATGTGTATGCTTTTTCTGAAACTTTTCCTTATCAATGTCTTATGGTGGGGTCATGAAGTAAAAGGGCCTTTAGATACTTTCAGCCATGAGGCAGAAAAATCAAAAAAATTAAAAATCTTCCCCAGTATGCTGAGCTCTTGATCCGGTCTCCATGACTCAGGGACTGATAGAATAATGAATGCAGAATTTTTTGTTTCATTTTAGTTTTTAACAGCAGTACAACTTTTTAATTGCTATGAATGGACAATAAATGGATAGTCAATTAGTTCTCATTCACAGTATGAACTTTTTTTTTACTTGGGCTTAGAGGAACATTGCTTCCATAATTACAAAAATTGCTTCAGCTAATATCTTATTTGGATTTATTAAATTGGGAGTGAAGGACCCAGCTGAAAAAAAAAAGTCTAATGCGAAAGAGGAGCAATAACTATTTTTCATGCCATACACTGAGCAAATCATACTGCTATTTCTGACGCATATTCTACATATTGCCAGATATGATAAACATAAATATTCCTGAAAGTTCTGGGTAGCTGCAAAGAGTTATTTGTGCAGAAGTATGACATCTGCCCCCCCCCCAAAAGAACAAACTAATAGACAGAACCCTGAGGAAACTAAAATGAAGTAAGTAGAATCACGTCTCATTTTCTTTCTGATAAGCACATGTTTTGAAAATAGTGACACATACCATGTCAATCATTTTGCAAATGGGAGTACAAGCAAGGCATGGATGGATACAATTGCATTTTCCTATTCATGTTTTGAAGTAATTGAATTTTAATCCTTTCTTTCTTAAAATACCACCTGGACTATCTGCATCATCAGGTTCAACAGAAACTTAAAGTTTCCTATACATTTCTAGACAATACTGATACCTGATGTTTGTTAAACACAAACTTAAAAACCATTGATAGATTCCCCCCCCCCCCCTTGTATTCTGCAACACAATGACATTTTGAAAGAGGAAAGAAGTCTAGAAAATTAATAGATGCTAAACTTTAAAGAGTTAAGCAACATAATTGTATTATCTATTTGGGATATAAATGGGAAATTGATAAATATGTAACAAACTCAAATCAACACGTTTCATACTTTATTCTAAACTCTGTGATATTTATTTCTCATCAGATGAAAATGAGAGAGCTTTTTTTTTCTAATAACAAGCTTACACACACACACACTACTTTAGCCTATGAAACTGGAAGACTGTTATAAAAATTAGGTAGCTTTTTCCTCCCTAGAGGTTTAAAATGAGATTTTTTTAAATAAACAGCTGGCTTTTAGTTTTAAGAAGACAAATGTTACAATTATGACCAAGTAGGATAAAAACTCTGTTATGTGTTCAAAAGAGGTGTTTTGTTGTTTAGTGTGAATGCTAATATCAATCATAAATTGCAGGATATTCTTCCAAAAGTACTTCATCCATCTTAGGTTGGCATTTTAAAGCATTTCTGACAATATGATGTTTTAACTAATATTTTTACTTTAATTCTTGAAACAAGAGTTTATGGCTATAATTTTAGGGAATGTTGAGGAGAATTCGATATGGTTTCTTGGAAGTTTTTGAAAACGATTTTAATCATTATTCTGCAAAACTGAAGTCTTAGTATGACTCCACTATTAATAGTATTTAAAACTCTGGCTTAGCTTTTTAAATAACATTAATGTTGTTATGGCATTCTGTTGTAATATTGTTTTTATGGTTTTATTGTATGCTGCCCAGAGTTATATCCTGTCATAGAGGTGGCTTTATGAATATGGTTTAGAAATAAATATAAAGTTTAAGTTTATTGGATTTGTATCCTGCCCTATCTCCCCGAAGTGACTCAGGGTGGCGCACAGGTAAATATTAAGAACAATACAAAAATACAATATAACTACAATAAAAATATATTAAATTTAAACCCGTGCTAAAACATCTTTAAAACCCATCTAAAAACCCTTACTAAAATCCCTACAATTTGTTATTAAAATCTAAGCCAGGCCAGCCAGATGAAAAAACCGGCGGAAGAGGCACAGGTCCGTGATAGTATGAATGTTGGGGGGTAGGACGTTCCAGAGAGCCGGACCCA
Source organism: Rhabdophis nuchalis (assembly GCA_039707465.1). Taxonomy (NCBI): domain Eukaryota; kingdom Metazoa; phylum Chordata; class Lepidosauria; order Squamata; family Natricidae; genus Rhabdophis; species Rhabdophis nuchalis. The sequence continues at coordinate 67,345,754 of CM077643.1, forward strand.
CCACAGAGAAGGCCCTTTCCCTGGGGGTCACCAGCCGGCATTGGCCGGCAGACAGCACCCTGAGGAGGCCCTCCCTGTGCGAGCGGACAGGACAGAGGGAGGTATGTGGTAGGAGGCGGTCTTGCAAATACCTGCAAAGTATTTATAATATATATTTTTGATTGATATATTTTAGTCATATCCTAAATCATGACTGATTATTGGTCGTGTCCCTTCTTCTTGATTAAATTTGTATCATGGTACATCGCACAGATTACTTTTTTTCTTTTTAATTTTGAGACTAGAAATTCTAATCAGAAATTCTGAAAATATCCGCAGAATTACTGGGAGGATTATAAATCCTAATAGTTTATTTTATACTAATAATATTTTATGTTTTACAAATAGAGCAGGAATTTCTATTTCTATTCTTACCTCAATGGCATATGAGTTTAGGTTCCTGTCTTTTTGCTCTATAAACTAGAACAAACAGTAACAATTTTGAATAGTTTTAAGGAGTTTGGATTTAGGTTATATTTGGCTTCCTTTGTTTATCTTGGCTTAAGAATGCCCAGAAATCTTTTTTTTTAATAGGACATTAGAAGTTCCTCTGTTCTGATGCACATAAGAGTTAGATAGATGGACTAGAATTCTCTTAGTATTCAGGGCAAGATAAATGTGATTAAAATGAATAAGCCCCAAGGTTAATTTACATTCTTTTCCATATTTATTTTACTATACTATTTTAAATGAATTGACTGGGTGGTAAACAGATTTCTTCCACAAGGACATACTGCAAGATTTCCACTGTAGAAATTAAAATAAACTACCTCTTCCAAATATGGATTTAATTTCCCACACTTTCAGGTTTATCACTGGGCATTTTTCCTAGCTTTAGTCACCATTTGGAATCAGGAATGTAAGAATTCATCTCTTCTTTGCATCCAGCTTGAGAATTATCTGACCCCATAGAAAATATTGAGACCTATTTGTGTGTGCTGTTTAATTTCAATGTATGCATTTAATTCTGCAAAGATACAGTGTATGAGAAAATAAATTTGATTAATTTACCATTTTAAAGCTTACATTAAAGTTAGTGTATTTTTTGGGTAATATACTAAGCTGGGTCTCTTATCACATTATTACTTTAGATCAACAGCATAGATAGACAAACAGACAGATATATATTGTGGGAAGGGAAATAACTTATTCCTTTTAATGAAATTAGTGGTAACATGCAAAAATGTAAATATGCATTAGACTTATGGCAGGACCAAACACTAAAACCAAATGTCTTTTTCAGTGATTCCCCTTGGTAAAAGATTAAAGAAAATTATACTAGCTCGACACTGAAATAAGATAGAGTTTGCATGTTGGTGTAATTTGTTACAGAAGTCCTTGAAAGACTGGCCTTACTGGCAATGATTTAAATATCTCCTACTTTTAGTGACTTTGTTGGAATGCTGTCAGCAAAATGTACCTTCAAAGCCATTTTGTCCATAGTAGTTATTATACAGCCAGAATTGCTTGGTGAATAAACATTCCCTTACTCTAACACATATTATTCTTTCCTGGAACCTCCTGTAGAAAGTTGAATAGAAAAGAAAGAAAGCAAGGAAAAGTATGTGAGAAAAAGACTATTTTTTTCCTGAATGTTAAAGAAAACAAACAGTCTTTCTTTGGGTCGTATATCACAATGTAACCTGCTTCCACATAGCATCCAATTCAATGGCTCCTTTTACTCCTGGTATAGCTGGGAGAATTATATAGCCTCTATGACTCTTAATGTGAAATATTCGGCAAAGGAATGTGAATACATACTGAGTTCTTTGTCTGCTTCTGCTATTTAATCCCAGCAATCATCAAGGTGACCAGCATACAGTGACATTTGCTGAGGTCAAATGCAGTAAAGCCCAGTGTGTCACAAAGCAATGGCTCATTTAACTCCACAAGCTGTTGACTGCTGGAGATGGCCCATGAATTAAGCACACTTTGACACATAATGCATTATTAATTTATAGAAATCACTTCCAGGAGACAGGATAATGGCACTGGCTTAACTTGGTGTTAAAATGGGATCAGACACTTGTGTAGAGGTCAGATCAACAAAATGGGACTTGCCCTTAAAATAGAATGGAACCTCCAAATATATTTCTTGAAACTCCAGCTGCTGTAAAGGAGGGTTACAACTACAGCAGGAGTGGGGAGCAAGATTTGATGACAAATATCTGTAATAAGCAAACTGCAATACCCACAATGATTTCAGAAAGGAGAAAGGGAAGAAGCGTACTATGGAATCGAGCATGATGACTTTGTCTCATGATAATCATGGAACGGTGATGCAGATCTCTACAACATTTTGTACTATATAGCAGGGGTCTCCAACCTTTGCAACTTTAAATCTGAAGGACTTCACCTCCCAGACTTCTCCAGCCACTTCTCCAGACTTAAAGTTGCAAAGGTTGGAGACCCCTGCTATATAGAATATGCCAGAATAGGTACTTGCTGTATGTAGCCTTACCTTCCTCAGTGCCCTTTTTAAGCTTAGACAGAAAGGAAGTGCCACCATGCCTGCAGGTGGAATAAAGAGATAAAACAGATACTTTGGGGACTGCTTCAGGGAATGATTTCACAGACAGCTACCAGAAATCTATTCCATTCATTTTCACACTTTCTATATTAACTATATTAGTTGCAAGAAAGAATGTGCTACTTGGAAGGAGTTCACTCATCTATTTCTATGTCTTTCTTGAAGATAGATCTGATTCATCTTGTCACCAGACCTTGATTCACTTCATCATGACTTACTGCCTACTCTGAAGTTCTCTCTCTTCCTCCCTTCCTCCCCACTCTCTTTCTCTCTGTCAAAAAAGAAATTGCTAAGGCAAATTCTCTTTTACTAGCATGAATAAGAATTGAGAAATTTCCTTGCCAGCTTTCTATACCTAAATGAAATTCAGGCTAGAAGATGAAGTACTTGTCTGATGAGTAGAGAATTCTAGGATCAGGATAGAAGGACTTAATGACCAGCAGTCAAGTCAGATTCATAATTCCTCTGTCTTATCATAAAATGATGCTAGTAGACACAATGTCTGTTCTTGACTTATCCTTTCTAGTAGTTTCTGATTCCTGCTGCTCTTGGTACCTGCAATATTTTCAACAGGGAAGTAAACCATCATGACCCTCTCAATCTATTCAAGACTTTATCTAGTGTAGTAACAAAAGTATCCATTGAATCTTAGACTTTCTGATAGAACAACCAAACTTCTGGTGTGCCACTGTGATGTGTTCCCAACATCTCCTATACATGGGATGATGCCCATGCCAAAAGGAATTTGTATTATGTTACAGTGCATGTTTCCTCATTTGGCCCTCTTTATCTGTCCCCCTGCAGATACCCAGAACCAGTAAATCTGTCAATCTGTGTAGAGCCATACATTTATCCATCCAGGATTATACAATCAAATTTCTATTTTAATTGCTATGGTTGTTTACCATTCTGCTTTCACTCTTTGCTTTGGGACTGACTCACAGCTTTTTGGAGTTCTCTATGTGCAAAATGTTGACATCACATCAATGAGGTAGAAAGTTGGACAGCAAGTAACAGACTTACCAAGGCTATTATATATTATCTACATGTCCATTATTAATGCTTCCCTTCATCTAGAAATGAACCCAGTGTCTCTTGCTTGCCCCACAAATCTATCTTTCAAAGAGGACACGATTACCTTCAGAACGAGAAGCAGAATGCCTCTAAGTATCAGCTGTCAGGGAATTTCAGGGAAAGAACATGACTGCATCTTTATCCTGTTTCCTATTTTTCCAAAGACATATCATGAACAAAAATGGAACAAACTTCTAGACTAGATTGATCTTTGTTTGATTCAGCACAGCTCTTCTTATGCATAAGTAGGAACAATATTATGTACAATGGGCATTCTATGCTACAACATTAAAATATAGAAAGGTTAGCAGCTCAAAATGCTTTAATTATTAGTGAAATTGTTTACCAGGAGCTTCTGCCTCATTCATCCAAGCTATCTGCATTCCATTCAGCTGTCTCTGGACAAAAACTATGGAGCCTGCCTGTCTAAAGGACATAGCTTATGTGCAGTAAAATGCTATTGTATTCCCTTCAGGTTTCAGAGTTGTGCTGTTAAAGAAGAGATTATGTTGCTGCCAGCCGCTGCACAAACATTTATAAAGGGAATTTTTTTTTGCATGTGACAAAATGACTATTTTTCTTAAAATGCCTTTGCAAGCTGTAATTCTTTCTGAAAAGAATTTTCTACACAGGGGAAAAAATATCTGGTTCTCCCAATCACACTGCATTATGACACTAAAAGAGGGACTGAATCCAGGGAGAATATTTAACCTTCTTGTCAAACAGGATAGTGAAATGATGGTAAGCACACTAGAGAAAAGGTTTATTTAAGTGAAAAGGGGGAGGGAGGAGAGAAATGAAAAGAATGGCTGTCATCTTAAGCTCTGCCAGATCTTTTTCAATACAGAAGAAAGGTTCATATCCTAAGATATTTCCAATTGGGAAGCAAGTTTTATGAATTACACGGACCTCCTTTAAAGAATTATAGATATTTGGTGTTAAAAATGCTATAGTTTAGCAAATACACTCTTCGGTCTACAGCTTAAGATGTGTGGACTTCAACTTCCAGAATTCTCAGTCAGCCTGCTGGCTGGAGAATTATGGGAACTGAAGTCCACACATCTTAAAGTTTCTGAGTTTAACATTGACATTGAGTCTTTATTGATTAGCCCTTGGGACATATAAAAGTGCAAAGTTCCAGAAACAAATTATTACTAAAATTTGATAAATTTCATATTAAATTCAAATAAAATACAGCCTAAAATGAAATTGGCATACAATACATTAATTTAAGATGGAGATAAAATTATATTTCAGGGTCACCCCTGCAATCTACCCCAATCAGTCCTGCATGTGCAGATCTCAACTGAACTAATTTGTTTAAGAACTGTGCTGTGTTAAATGTTATTTTCCAGTTCTGGTTGCACCTAACATAAGTTGTTTTGATATGGGGTTCCTAATGGATCAATGCTGAGGTTCAAAAACACTGATGTAGGTATATTGCGTTTTCTTCTAGGAGAAAATATTGCAATTAAAAAGTCCAAAAGGAACAAACTTTATTTGTCATCTAATTCCCACACTAGGTAAGACTCATACAGATGCATAATCGAAATAAATATTGGGAAGTGCTTGGATTAGGAGCTATGATGGCTCAATGGATAGAATGCAGAATTGTAGGCTAATTCTGCCTACTGCCAGGAATTTGGTCCTGACTGGTTCAAACTTCATTCAGCCTTCCATCCTTCCAAGATCAGTAAAATGTGGACCCAGATTGTTGGGGGCAATAGGCTAACCTTTGTAGTGCTCAGAGAGTGTCATAAAGCACTATGTAGTAGTACATAAGTTTAAGTGCTATTGCTATTGAGATTTTGGCCCTTTGGAAGTGACTGATTGTCTTCATAATTGGTTTACTTCCATGTCCTGTTTCTCAGCATTTGCAGCTCTTAGTCACTTTTACACTTAACTTAATTGAAAACTAAAAAGAATTACAGCTAGTTAGCAATTTGACAGGGAATCATCTAGAAATCCCAAAGTTGCAAGCTAAATGGAGAAGTTGAAAAACAGAAGGTAAAATACAAACTTCTATCATATCATAGCCAAAAAGCTTATATGAATGGCTCCATGAAACAGAGAAACAAAATTACCTGGGTTATGCAGTAGCTCTTTCTTTATAAATGTATTTGGTTATTGATATCATGGATCAAATCAAAACATTTTCCATAAATGTTAATGGGCCAAATAAAAAGTAATTTAACCAAATAAAAGTAGTTTTGAAATAAAAAAAGAAAGGACACTTATTACATGTTCAAGAAACACATATAAAAAAGGAGCACAATTCAGATCAGATTGAAAGGAAATGGGGCTTTAGCTACTGCTCTTCTCACATCCCTAGACATCCTTGGTATAAATATATTTACACACTGATAACGGTATTATAAAAGAGAAGGTGAATAACAGTGTGCATGTTTTTTTTGTGATTGAGTACCTTATTAAAAAAAGATTATAATATATGTGGGGGAACATGCTTCTGCATTTTTTTTAAAAAAAAATCTATCCTTCCATTGGACTGAAAAGTTGCTTTAATTGTATTACTTTTTTCAAAGGAGATGAACATTTGGGTCAAATTTGTTTCTAATCTTCTCCCCTTGGGCTACATAGTGATAGAAAGAGAGATCTAAGCAAAAACAATTGCACCGTTGGCCATACTGAAACTGTGAAATAAGCTCAGAATGAATTGTGTGAGAATTTGAAAACCTTTAGAGAATAAGGAAGAAACCTTTCAGATTTGAGGATCAAATCTGGCACAATTTTAACTTCTGAAGTTTGTGCAGCTGGAAATCTGTGTACCTACCATTTGTCCTCGATGCTGAAAAATTTAACTATAAATTCCCAAGACAGAACCAACAGTAATCCGGATTTTTATACACATACTGCATATAAGAGCTTATATTTATAAACTGCAGCTTCTGAATGTTGAATTTTGCACAAACAATTGTTTGCAATTCTTTTTTCTGTTATTTTGGTTATTATGCTTCCTTGTAGTTAGCCAGATGTTTAGACTGGATTTGGCATTCTTATCCATTCTTATTGAATCCTTCCCACTGACCTGGGATAGACAGAAATTGTTTGATGGTTTTAATGATATCATCACAAGATGTAAACTGTTCCTAATAAAGCTGCCTTTTGTAGTTAACTGATAGTGATTTTGTTAACGCTGACGGTGTTCAAGTGGTGCTCCAGATGTTTTGGAATTACACCCAAGGTACCTATTACTATTGATACTATATTTGATTTTGTTTAGCACAGTCATTCTATTTGCATTTCCAAGTCTTTATATTTTGTGTGTATCTCCAGTTCTTTTTCTTCTATTCTACTATATCCAGGTATTGTTAGGTCTACAATCCAGACATTTTGTCCTTCTGATTGACAATTGTTATGTTTGGGGTATTCTGTGGAAGGTATTTGTCTGTTTTATTAATAAATGCCCAGAGCATTTTAGTTTCTGATAGTCAATTTTGTGGTCTTACCAGTTCTTCCTTTCTTTTAATTATTAATTATTTATTTGTTTAATGATTAAATATTATTTAACGTTTTTTTCTTTCTTACTATATAACACCCCATCATTATTTGCCATCAACTGTTATGACCATATAGGTATATTTTCATCATTACGATCTGTCCCTAACCTGATCTTTCAAATCTTTCAATGAAAGTCTCATCACAACTGAGTCAATCTATTTTGCTGCAGGTTATCTTCTTATTCTTTTTCGCTCTATCTTTTCCAGCATTCCATAGAACTATGGAACATCTTTGCATGATGTCTTCAAAGTAGGATGATTTGAGTAATCTCTCAATACACACACACACACACATTTGTATCTCAAAGATTTGCATGGATTTTTTTTCCTAGGAAATTTTGGAGCATTATATGTTTAGCATCTTCATTACTGGATCCTTTTTCCTTTTTCTTTCTTCCATCCCATGTATCTTTCTATTTATGAGTAAATAATTATTTTTAAACTATTGGACTCAAAATTGGAATATTCAACCATATATGCCCACACATTCATAGAAAAGTGTTTGGAAGCTGCCATCAAGTCCCACCTGCTGCTCAGTACAAGAATCCAGAGAGATGGCAATAAATCTTTGCTTAAACCAGGGATGTCCAAACTTGGGAACTTTAAGACTTGTGGACTTCAATTCCCAGAATAGCTGGCTGGGGAATTCTGGGAATTGAAGTCCACAAGTCTTAAAGTTCCCAAGTTTGGACATCCCTGGCTTAAACATATTCAATGAAGAACAGTCCTCCACCTCACTTGATAATTGGTTCCATTTTCAAATTCCATTCTTATTATTAGATTCTTCTTCTTAATATTAAATCTGATTTTGTCTTCCTGTAATTTGAATCTGTTCTGTTTGTGCGAAATGTGTTCCATGTCCCTGCTCTATCAACTTTTCCTAAGGATTAGCATATCCATCCCCCACAATTTCTTGTCAATATTCCATTTTCTGTTTTCTGATCATTCTCTATGCCCATTTTAGTATCTCGGTCACTCTAAATGTTCAAGGGAGGAAACTGGCTTGGCCTCCTGACTTTATTAATTAATACTCCATTCAGCATTAGTGATGAAGTGTGTTAAAGTACCTGTTTCTTTACCTTCTATTCATTTGGCCTTTGGAGTCTATATTCATTAAATTTTGAAAATTTATATTATTCTGGAAAGATATTCTCTCTCTCTCTCCCTCCCTCCCTCCCCCTCCCCCCCTCTCTCCCTTTCTCTCTCTCTCTCACGCACACCACATCAAGAGAGAACAATTAACAAGCAGTTGCTTATATTATTTGAGACCTAAAGGCATTATTTATAATTATAGAAAGTGGCATTTATGCCTGAAGTTAAATCTGGAGTTCCTTGTTAGCAGGAAAAGATTACAGCCCTAATTACACACAGCATTTATTTGAGCATATCCTTGATTTTAGTAGTAACAAACTCCTTCTAAGGTTTTTTTTCTTTTCCAAACACAGGATACTATTCTAAAGAGCGCAACATCTAGGTAAACTTGTTAATGTGTCATAGAAACTATATGTACCACAAGGGAAACTATTGAAAATAATATTATATTTATGTCATATTCTTCCTTTGTGCTCTTGTACAGGTGAATATATTTCGCAGCAACAAAATGTTATAGTTGTACAAGATATTTCCTCATTCCCACTTTACATTATTACCTACTTGTCACTAGAATGGATTCCCAGTTTTGGCATAATATGAAAGCCTACCTGTTATATTCACCAAGATGTGGATGTGCATAGGAAAGGGATCTACCTCCTAATAGCAGACTTCCTTGACCTAACTACACTTTGCGTGTAGTTTTGTAATATATATACTTTTTGTAAATGACTATTTCTTTAGTATACACATTTTTCTAATACACAGCTGTTTTCTAATGTGCTTTTTCTGTAGTTGTTTGTGTCTTTTGTCCTGAATTTGTACATCTCAAAATATATTGCTTTGATGCAATAACTTTATAGGAAAACTGAAGAACAGAAACTCTTGTCTATTTATTGTACGTTATCCAAATATATACTAGTATATTATGATATAGATAGATGGATGGATGGATGGATGGATGGATGGATAATAAATCTACCAAGTTATGGTTATGATGAATCAGATATAATTTCCAATATGTCCTAAATTCAAATATTGTAAATTTGTGAAATTCCTCCTGTACTTGACTAACCATCAGTCTGTAGAGATTCTCAATCATCCAGGTCATGGTTGTCCCAAAGGTGCTTTTTTCAGGAGGCAACTGGACTTTCTTGTTTTTTCTTTGAAGATGTTTCGCTTCTCATCCAAGAAGCTTCTTCGGTTCTGACAGGATAGTGGGGAATGGAAGGATTTATATTCCTTGCAGGCAGCTGGTCATTTGTATCCTTTGAATGGTGTGGGAGTAAGAATGGATTTCCAGAGAAAAATTGCAGACTACAGGAACCAGGAGCACTACTGAGGACAGAGATCCTCTAAAAGGATGCCAAAAGCACTTTTGGTACTAGCCATCAGATTTGGCATGATTAATTCTGAACAATTGCTTGGTATCTTATCCTGCCTATAGTAAAAACTGTAACTCTTCCAAGGACATTGCACAAATCACTTTGATCTCCTCCATCCATATTATTCCCATCTTAAACTTCTTTCAGTGCAAAGCAAAATCATTTTTTTCTAATGCATCCTCTGTTTGCATCACACATCCAATACAGTATCTATATTTTACAAAAACCATTAGTGAAAAATGCCTCAACCAGATAGCTATACATGGGAAATAATAAATATATTCAGCCTGTCACAAACCCATCAATTACTGTTGTTTACATGCCTCATATTGGATTGGTGTTTTTGCTTGTTTATATGGGAATATTACACACAAAATGAACAATCTTAAAACCTAGAATTAGGGCAAACAAATCAGTCTGATTCCAGTCTGTGCATAATATCCATTCATAAGTACATTCCACCCAATGCTCTTACCTAGCTATGAATCTTTAAAAACATTCCAGTACATTTATTTTTATACATACATTTTTTTCAAAAGGATTTTTAAACATGTAATAATAAGCTAGAATCGATAGTTAGAAAGATTTTTGTATAAAGTTTGAGTTGAAAATTCCATTGAAAATATGGAGAGTAAAATCCAAGTGTTATCTGCTCTGTATATTGGTCTATGAAATATTATTCAGATGGGATTAATTAAAAAAGTGAAGCTCCATTCCTATTTAAAATAGAATGAATGCTATTCTGCTTATGTGAAAGCTAAGCAATTAGGTTACTAGTCAGATTAGGTTACTGTAATACCCTCTACATGGAACTGCATTTGAATATCATCTAATATGATCACAAGGACATTGCATACAAAGTATTACCCAAAATGGAACCCAAACAACTAACAAATGGCTAAATATGACAATGAAGGTTCATTCTCCTAGCTTGTGGGTTGGTTTTCGAATGTTTGGAGATGAGCACCGCCCCCTAGAGTCGGGAACGACTATATATGTGTGAGGGGAACCTTTACCTATACAAGCTCAGATAATAAATCTTCACACACATCCTACACCTGAGCTACAGATATTTGCAACTATTGCAAATTGCTAAATATACTATATCTGCCATTACCAATTAAGTCATATGAAACAAGGAATGCAAAATTTGAATTATTGATATTGGGAATTGTACAGGTAGTTCTTGGCTTACAACAGTTCATTTAGTGACTGTTCAAAGTTACTAAAAAAAAGTGCCTTATGCCTGTTTTTCACATTTATGACTATTGCAGCATTCCCATAGCCACGCGATCAGAAGGTGGATGTTTGTCAATTGGTTCATATTCATGATGGCTGCAGTGTCTCAGGGCCAAAGGATTTCCTTTTGTGGTGTTCTTAATAGCAAAGGGGGAAGCCATTCACTTAACCACCATGTTTCTAACTTGAGAACTGTAATGGTTTGATTTACAACTGTGGCAAGAACAGTCATAAAATGGGACAAAACTCGCTTAACAAATGTCTCCCTTAGCAACATAAATTCTGGACTCAATTTGGTTCATAAGACGAAGAGTAACTGTATCTATGTGTACCACTAAGCAGTAGACTATTGCAAACAGATAAAGTTGAAATCTGAATGTTCTGTTTGTTAGACATAGTAAAGGGATTTTTTAATGTGCATGATTTTGAAAGACAAATGCACCCCCCCCCCCAAATGAAACTTCAAACAAACAACCAAACTCTTTTTTGTTCAAAGTGCCTACACTTTGCTGGGGAAAGGTATTGCTCACATATACGGCTGGCCCCTTGCCCAGCTCTTCCCAGGTGCAGTGCACCTGGCTGGAAGTGGGAAAACTCCATAAAATAATAATGGTGAGTCTGCTGCATGTTCAGACCATTGTACAGTGAGGATACCCTATGCAAAGAGATAAAAATAATCATTTTTCCTTGAGAGAAATATAACCTAGATATATTTCAGAAATCTGCTCTTTTAGAATTGCAGCAGATAATGAAGTAGTTCACACCACTAGCTATCCAGCATAGGACTTTTAATATATGGAAACTGGACACAAAGACATTTGTCAACTTTACATTTGCTCGCTTCACTTTTTTCAAGGTCCCATTTTTACTGGTGATTTTCCTACAAGCATATTCTATTAAACTTTACTGCATGAACTTTTCTCTAGTGTGCACTTTTTTATATGTCCTTTTTGATTTGCAAATTGCATTGTAAATTCAGACCAGCACTAATCTTTCTAAATAACTACATTCCTGCTCATATATAACTTGGTAAATCATGATAGAAATCATTAAAATGAGAACCAAATAAATGTTCCGTACACCCCAATTCATGGTCAAAACACACTACACTTTGAGTATTAATATTAAAATTAGGAAGGAGAGGTGAAGTCAACTTATTTTTGTCCTTATCCTTTTTTTAAAGTCTCATAATCAATATGGTGGCTCTGAAACTCAATGTTTTTGTTTTTTTAAACAAAAAAGACAGTTGCTATTTGCAAAGACAGAAGATGGAGCAATCAAGTACTTATGTCAATTGCTAATGTGCAGGATTTCTTATAGCAGTAAAAGTACAAAGGTATTTTTATCTAGCCCCCCCCCCCCCACCAATTTCCAAATGAGATTGGTTTACTTTCTACAAAAAAGCCACTTCCCGCCACTCCTCTCATGTGGGAAGCAATATCTTCTAGAAACACCTGGCTTCTAATACTGGTGAATATGCACATAAGAATGCATTTGTAATTAAGGATTACAAATTACTAATTAAGGACGTTAAAAAGAAAGATTCAGACTGGAAGTAGGCAGACTGGCTCATCCCTACCACAAGTTACATAAATCATTGTGTGTCATGTGCATAGAAAGGTACATCTTTCCACTTATTCATTTGAGCATATCTGATTTTTTCCCCATATATTTTGCTCAGGCAGTACAGCCTCCAGCCTCCTATTTATGTTAATAAATAAACATATATATTTATAATGTTATTACAAGAAGCAATGGGTGAAAACTAATCAAGGAGAGAAGCAACTTAGCATTAAGGGAAAATTTACTGACAGTTAAAACAATTAATCAGTGGAACAGCTTACCTCCAGAGGTTGTGAATGCTCCAACACTGAAAGTTTTTAAGAAGATGTTGAATAACCATTTGTCTGAAGTGGTGTAGGGTTTCCTGCCTGAGCAGGGGGTTGGACTTGAAGACCTTCAACTCTTGTCCCTTCCAACTCTGCTATTCTATTCTAATTGACTTGGAGAACTGGAAAATCCAGGAATTCAAGTAATTAGTAATATTGTAATACAGTGAACTTGCAAGGAACAATTTAAACTAACAAGCTGTTAGTAAAACTTGAAAAATCTTCATTCTTAGTTTTAGGTTTTATTTCTCCCAAAATATGAATCTAGCAAAACAATAAATAAATCCTACTATATTCCTTCATCATTGGCTCCAAATACCCACGCAACTGAAAATGGACCTTTGTTAATTCTTTCTTTCATAGAGAGACTGCGCTTGCGCGAAGATGGCGGGCTAACTCTGGAGCTCCGTGTGTGCCATGGAGATTGTTAGCCTCTATCTGTGCTCCCAGCCCTCCTGCATTAGTCGGAGGGTATGGGACTGATAAGGAATCCACCCTGGCGTCTCGGGGTGAGGTTCTCGATGGCAATGGGTGTAGCGGGAACGAAAACGGCGCGGGTGAAGGCGAGAGCGCCGGAGCGGAGGACGGCATCCCTGGCGTCCGAATGAGGGCGGTGGTGACCGACCACGCTTGTGAGTCCCCGATGGCGGCGGCAGCAACGGGCCAGGGGGATAGACGGAGGAGAGGCGGTGAGAGCGCCGGGAAGCCAGTGGCGGTGGCGGAGGCGACAGACCAGATATGGAGAGAAAGACGCCGGTGGTGAGAGCACCGGGAGGATGTGTTGTGACGGCCGCTGGAAGCCAGGCCGGGCGGTGGGAGCGCCGGGAGGCCTGGCTGAGGCGGTATTCTTGGAGATGGCGGCGGTGGGAGCGCCGAGATGGTCACGCTGAACCCTGCCCTGCTGACTGACCATGGAAGACTTGAAGGGCGGCGGTGGGAGCGCTGCGACTGAAGCTGAAGCCAGCCTTGCAACGACAGCGGTGAGACGGGGGTGAGAGCCCCGGACGGAAGGCCGGTGTCCCCGAGTTTTTTAGTGGCGGGGGCTCGGACCGGACTGTCGGCTGCGGGGCTGACTGGTGGCAGCCAGAAGAAGCTGACTGAGCCCTGGGCTGGGGAGGACAGTAATCCCCCGACCCTGGTGATCGGTCGAGGGGAGAGGCCCGCACAACAGGCCCCAGGCCGGGAAATTGGAGGTTGGAGACTGGAGTTTTCTGGCCTGTTAGGCCGGGTCGGGCTAGGAGGTTGGATAGCCGGCCTGGGCCTGGTTAAACACCCAGCTGGGAGCAATTTTCCATCAGGGAGAACAGACTCCTTTCCAGCTTAGCTGGCGCCAAACCTACATTCCTCAGCAACATGAGAAGAAACCCTTCCCCCTGTGATGATGATTTGTTAAGACCAATAGAACTGTGCCGGATTAAGACCTTTTTAAAGACCTTGTGAATGTCCTAAAGATCTTTTGGACTGGAACATCAAATGGACACCCAATTGACATTGTGAACTTCCTTACTATAGCACTTATTCACTTTATTAGATCTTTGATGAATTTAAATTATGGCTAATGATGTTTTTTAAGATCCTATTTTAACCCATGACACACTAATGAAATTATTCTTACATTGTTTTATATTGATGATTAGTTTTAATTATTTATTATAACGCAATGTACTCCAGAGCAAATCTTTTGTTTTTACGAGAGTCCCCGCTCTCACAGGCTTGGCCCTCTGCTCTATCGAGGGCCCATCTTGATGAGAGATTCATTAATCCGGAGAGATGGGCGAAGCGCGGCCTTAGGGGGTTTTTAGTATCTAAATTATTGGTTCTTTTAGGGGATACCAGGGAGGGGGGTGGGTTTAGACAGGCAGAGACAGGGGGTATTAATGAAAGTAAGGGCCGGACCAGCAGGCGGCGGAGGGAGGCGGAAGGATCCGACAGGAGGGGGGAAACACGAGTCGTTCCGACGGAGGGCCGACCGATCCAGAGGGTCGTGGGGAGAGGCAGGTCCGAGGGGAGACAAGTTCCATTCTCCCGGTTGGAGGCACGTAGCCGTTGGCTTCAAATGGTCAAGTGCCACAACTCCCGCAGGCTAGGTGGTCAGGGAGTACAGAGCCAGGGCCTACGGCTGATGTTTTGCAACGCCAGGTCTGTTGTCAACAAAGCCCCCCTCATTAATGACCTTGTGTCAGAGGGGGGGCCGGACCTGGTTGGGATTGCGGAGACCTGGTTGGGCCACGAGGGAGGACTTCCCCTCGTTGAAATCTGCCCACCAGGTTACCGCGCTTTTCATCAGCCCCGGGCCCTGGGTAGGGGCGGTGGGGTAGCGGTCATTGTGAAAGAAGGTCTTGAGCCGAGAGAAACCATTGTGCCACAGACCACCGGTTGTGAGTCCCTCTGCGTGAAGTGGGGCCTAGGGAGGCAGTTGGGCTTGCTGGTTGTATACCTGGCTCCTCGCTATGCAGCAGCAGCCCTGCCCGAGCTCCTAGAGGTGATCGCTACGGTGGCAATTGAGACCCCCAGACTTTTAGTCATGGGGGACTTCAACTTGCCAACGGTTGGCGTATCATCCGAGGTAGCTCGGGAGTTCATGGCTTCCATGACGGCCATGGACCTGACCCAAGTAATTCAAGGCCCCACCCACAAGGGTGGACACAAACCGGATCTCATCTTTGTCTCTGGCCAATGGACGAGTGATCTGGGTATAGGGGATATAGTCATCACGCCCTTGTCATGGTCAGACCACTCACTTCTCCAGCTCGACTTTCCGACCGCTGCTCCCCTCCGCGGGGAGGCGGAACCTGAGTCACCAATCTGGTTCCGCCCCAGGCGCCTGATGGACCCAGATGGGTTCCAGGCGGCGCTTGGGCCACTTCCTGTACCCCTGACCCGCGCCCCGATGGAGGACCTCGTGGCCGCATGGAATATTGCGACCACGGGAGCCTTGGATCGGGTCGCGCCCTTGCGGCCTCTCGTGTGGCGCCGAGCCACCCTGGCTCCTTGGTTTACCGAGGAGCTAAGGGTGATGAAACGCCACAAGAGATGCCTAGAGAGAAGATGGAGGGCTACCCGCTCTGAATCTGACCGGACACAGGTAAGAGCCCATTTACAGACTTACATTGTGGCGCTGAGAGTGGCCAAACGCCATCATTGTGCCACTCTCATAGCATCCGCAGATAACTGCCCTGCCGCCCTGTTTAGGGTGACCCGCTCCCTCCTTCAACAGAGGGTGCGGGAAGCCCCGTTACAGGGTAGAGCAGAGGAATTTGTGTCTTATCTGCAGGAGAAAACCGCTCAGATACAGAATGAGTTAGCCCCCATTGCTGGTCCAGTGGAATGCCACGAGGCGGATCTTGTTTGGGAGGAGTTTGACTCCGTTGCTTCCGATGATATGGACAGGTTACGTGGGCGACTGTGAGCCACCACATGTTTATTGGACCCGTGTCCCTCCTGGCTTGTACTGGCATCCTGGGAGGTGACACGAGGCTGGCTCCAAGAGGTTATCAACGCATCCTTAAGTGAGGGTTCCTTGCCTGCTTCCCTAAAAGAGGCCATGGTGAGGCCCCTCCTTAAGAAGCCCTCTTTGGATCCAGCTCTTTTAAACAACTACCGTCCAGTCTCCAACCTTCCCTTTTTGGCGAAGGTTGTTGAGAGTGTGGTGGCACAACAGTTTCCCCGTCACCTGGAGGAAGTTGATTATCTAGACCCACGCCAGTCCGGCTTTCGGCCCGGGCATAGCACCGAGACGGCAGTGGTCGCGTTGGTCGATGATCTCTGGAGGGCCAGAGATGGGGGTTGTTCCTCCATCCTGGTCCTATTAGACCTCTCGGCGGCTTTCGATACCATCGACCATGGTATCCTATTGCATCGGCTGGGGGGGTTGGGGGTGGGAGGCACCGTTTTACGGTGGTTCTCCTCCTACCTCTCTGGCCGATTGCAATTTGTGTTGGCAGGAGGGCAGAGGTCGACCTCGAGACCCCTCACATGCGGGGTGCCTCAGGGGTCGGTCCTCTCGCCCCTCCTGTTCAACACATATATGAAGCCGCTGGGCGAGATCATCCGTGGTTTTGGGGTAGAGCATCATCTCTACGCTGATGATACTCAGCTGTATATATCTACCCCAAACCACCCCAACGATGCCATAGCGGTGATGTGCCAGTGCCTGGAAGCCGTGCGGATCTGGATGGGAAGTAACGGACTCAGGCTCAACCCGACCAAGACCGAGTGGCTGTGGTTTCCGGCTGCCCGATTCAACCAGATGATTCCATCTCTGGCCATAGGGGGCGAACATCTTGCCCCTGTGGATGGGGCGCGCAACTTGGGTGTCCTCCTGGATACCCGGCTGTCCATGGAAGATCAAGTGACAGCCGTGGCCAGGAGGGCGTTTTACCAGGTTCGCCTGGTACGCCAGTTGCGCCCCCTATTGGATCGGGACGCCCTTCGCACAGTCACTCATGCTCTCGTGACATCCCGACTGGATTATTGCAACTCTCTCTACATGGGGCTCCCCTTGAGGTGCACCTGGAGGCTTCAGTTGGTCCAGAACGCAGCCGCGCGAGCAATTATGGGCACCTCTAGGTTTGCCCACGTAACACCGCTCTTGCGCGAGCTGCACTGGCTACCTGTCGTCTTCCGGGTGCGCTTCAAGGTGTTAATTATCATCTTTAAAGCGCTCCATGGCTCGGGACCTAGCTACCTGCGGGATCGGATCCTGCCCCATACATCCTCACGGCCGATTCGCTCCCACAGAGAGGGACCTCTCCGGGTGCCGTCCACTAGACTTTGTCAGCGGGCGACGCCCAGGGGAAGGGCCTTCTCTGTGGCGGGCCCAGCCCTCTGGAACGACCTTCCCCCCGATATCAGGACAACCACGGACCTCCGCTCCTTCCGCTTAAAATTAAAGACACACTTTTTTTGCCTGGCCGGCCTTGGGTAGTCTCTTTTTAGGTTAGGGGTTTTAGGGGTAATTTTTAGTTTAGTTTATGGGTTTTAGCGCAGGATCAATTTAATTCACTTTTAATTTTGTATTTGTCGATGGTCTTATTTGTATTTTTAATTGCCTGTGCCCCGCCTCGAGTCCCCTTGGGGAGAGAGAGCGGGATATAAAATTAAATTATTATTATTATAAGAATTTCAAAGTGACATGCTGTATCGTACAATACACACTGGCACGCTGAATTCTCTGGAGGTCTTTTTGCAAATCCCAAGATATTGTTCTTTCACCAGTACACTGAAACTTTTTAAATTTCACCCTTGAAATTGCATTTTTACAATGATTTTGTTTTGTTAGCTTGATGCTGAGGTTAGGAAATAGGTAACCTTGGGAAAGCAGGACATATAAAGCTGGAGTGCACTGATGTGATAGCTACAGCCATAGATGCTGCTGCTTGTTCAGCAGTCTTCTCCCTCTTTCCCCATTCTTTCATCATTCATTACAAAGATAATGGTTAAATTATGCTCTCTGGATAACCCAGTGTAATAAAAGGATGTGATTTAAAATAATCCCACACAATGTGTTCTTAACAATTAATTTTCCCTGTGTGCTTTGAATTTAGGAAACATGCACAAATATGCACAAATTCATTACTGGGACATCTCTTCCTTAGTATAAATGAGCCCAGGAATAATCACAGGGAAGATATAGGGCAGTCATATGACTATGCTTGATTGCTTCACTATTTTGCTGGTATCATGAATAAGGATGACTCATCAGTTTGGGATTGCAGAAAACAATGCATCAGTCACCTTGGGATATGAGCTTTTTCAGAAGACAGGCAAGGAGAATGTAACCACCTTGATTTTCATCACTTATCAATTTCCAATGAATATAGAATAACAGAGTTGGAAGGATCCTTGAAGGTCTTCTAGTCCAACCCCCTGCTTAGGCAGGAAACCCTACACCATTTCAGACAAATGAATATCCAGCATCTTCCCAAAAACATCCAGTGTTGAAACATTCAAAACTTCTGGAAGCCAGTTGTTCCACTGATTAATTGTTCTAACTGTCAGGAAATTTCTTCTTAGTTCTAAGTTGCTTCTCTCCTTAATTAGTTTCCATCCATTGTTTCTTGTCCTGCGCTCAGGTGCTTTGGAGAATAGTTTGATTCTCTCATTTTTGTGACAGCCCCTACGATATCGGAACACTGCTATCATGTCACCACTAGTTTTTCTTTTCATTAAACTAGACATACCCAGTTCCTGCAACCTTTGGATATAGGCAGGATTAAATTGCTGTATTGTAATTGTACACGTGTGGTCATTTCTAGAAGATAAAACTCTGGTTGTGTGTTCACAGTCCTACGAGATTTCATCTTATTCCATTTATTCACAATATAAAATGGTTTGTCCAAGCTTTTTCCCCCCAATGATTTTTTTTAACTTTCCAATTTAGCCTGTAGATCAGGAATTGCCTGGTTGACTTCTATCCAAGCAATGATGAAGTCTGACCTCAATTAATTTTTGAGATCAGCCAAATTTGTCATCACTAGTAAACAATTTTAACAAGCACAGGGAAGGTGAATATGTTGTCAGTTCAGACAAAACAGGGACAATTTTAATTGGTGGCTCTCCTATACAAATAAATATCAGCCTCTACTAGAAAAAGAAATATACTATATTCATTATATTTTTTAAAAGATGAAGCCATAGTTTTGGGATTGTCTTCAGGCCAAGATAACTCCTGTATACAATCTGCTGAATGAGCAACCCTCCTTATTCCTTTCTCTTGAACCCTAAGTACTAGGAGTAGAACTGATACAGTCAAGGAATATTTATGTGCACAAATAAAAAAAAATATTACAGGAATACAGAAAATGTTACTTGCAAAATTTTGTGCAATAATCACAAGAAAGATTAATATTGCATAGGTGTGTTTACAGGAAGAGCGAGGGGTAAATGGCAATGTGTTTATGAAGATCTCATTGCATAAATGTCACAATTTACTGACTTGTGTCAGGTTTGTGACATAAGTATTTAATTGTGATGACCCACATACTGATACGTTGTCACTATAAGTTACAGATGCCACAGATGCCAATGCCTTTGCAATATTTTATCACACTACAGCCTAGTGCAGGGGTGGGCAAACTTTGCAACTTTAAGTCTGAAGGACTTCAGCTCCCAGAATTCTCCAGCCAGCTTTGCAAAGTTGCAAAGTTTAAAGTTAACTTAAAGTTGCAAAGTTTGCCCACCCCTGGCCTAGTGCTAGATGACATGGAGGGGCTCATAAATTCAATCCCTAGTTAATTCAGATAAGGTCAGAAAACCTATGCCTGCAATGCTAGAAGTGGCTGCTGCAAATTTGTGTTGACAAAACTGGAGTGAATAAATTAATCATTTGATCCGGTTATAAAGACTTCCTGTTTCATGTTCCTACGTTTGACACAGTGGCATCTTGTGGAGGGTTTTACAAGGCAAGATAACAATTGTGACTGCGTGATCAAAGCCAGGACTTTATACAGAAATGGGGCTTCAGCTACCTTTCCACAATTACCATGTTATCTTTTTGGGTCACCTCCTTCTTGGAGATTGCATTGATTTGACAACAAAAGAGAAATAAAGGAGAATATTTATAGTTATAGGACTGAAATGAGGGGTCTTTGGTGTTCTCTGAGCTTGCTTGTTTTCTTGCAGATGTTTCACTACCCATGCTTGGTAAACTAGCACTGATGATGTTAGTTTGGTTAATGAAACATTGCAAGAAAACAAGTAAACTCAGAGAGTACCAAAGACCCCTCACAAAAAAGAAATTATGTGAAATAACTTAAATATATTAAACTTGGGCCTATATTTGTGACCTTACCATTTTTGTGAGGGGTGTGGATGTACATGAAGTGGATGAAAAATTTGGAAGGGGGAGAGAAATTTTGGCAGAAATTTTATCAATGACAGATAGATACATTATCCAAATATATACTAGTATATTCTGATATAGATAGATAGATCGTTGTGTCTATTGTACTTTCTTAGGTTAGGTAGGAAATGCTTCCTCTTTTGCTTCCTCTTCTTGGGTTTTAAAAATATACATTTTAAAAGTTGTTAGTATATTGAAACATTTTTCCAATTATTGAACAAGAGAAGGCAAAGCCACCATGCTCAAATATTAGGGATGATCATAGAAAGAAGATGGAGACTAGTGAGGGAAGTTCTCTGTCAACAAAGGCAGTGTATATACTTCTTGTGATTTTATTCAAAAAAATTTATTGCAAAGAAGCATGGCATTATAAATCTGAATTTCTTTACACTTATAGAGATTCCTGTAATTAAGAAATAACTTCCTTGCAAAGCCTGAAGTCTTGTAATCTGGTCAGATTTTATTAGGCACAGTAATTTTCAACTGTTATTAGTAAACACCAATAAACGGATCACCTCAGAATTAGGAAACAGAATAGTTTAGTGTTCTTTATTAATTGTTGTGGAGTTGTGGATTATTTAGGAGGGCTGAAGTTGACAGATATGATACGAATCAGTGAACAGGAAAAGCGGGTAGAGGAAGAAGGTTGGAGCAGACAAAGAAATAAGCAAGTATCAGCTGAGGAATGAGATTTTCTATGAGAAAAAAATGACGAAGGACCTATAAGCAATACACACACACACTCTCTCACTCTCTCTCTATAACCAGTAGCTCTGTAAGACAGTCCACTACATCTTTCTGTAGTTTCGCCTAAATTATCACTGCATGTGTTCAAGAAGATGCTAAGCTGTCTAAAATGCTTTCATCTAGATTCCTGAATTGAGCAGAGGGATGGATTTGATGGCCTAAGTGGCCCCTGTCAACTCTCTGATTCTGTTCTTTGATATTAAAATGATGGAATAGAAGGCAAGGTAATTTCTTTGAACATTTCCCTCCCCCATTTGATGACAGACCTCAATAACAAGCAAGAAAAAAGGGCATAGGATAATATAACAACAATCTACATTATATAAACTATATATCAACAGGCATGCAACTTTCCATAGCCACTGGAAATCATACTGTAATATGGACCGTCCCAAGGAATGTGGTCTTTAGTTATTCTACCTTTAACTTTTTTACATACATATGGCAGAAGAAAATGGAAAGAATGTAGGTATAATAGGTGATCCATCTTAAGGGTATAAGGGTACATAAAAAAAATTGGTAGCTCCCATGCTGGTAATAGAAACTTCCCCCAACCTCACATATTTAAAATTTTAAAGGTAACATATAAAGGATAAGCATAAACAGAGTTCTTACATTATATCAACCATGTGTTCAATCTTCTCTTTCTTTGCCATTTTCTATTATACATTTCAAATAAAATTATTTTTCTGACCTGAGCCTTTTCGAAATTGCTCCCTCCTCCCTGCCATCAGGTGGGGCCATAGCCTCCTCTGTTCCCATATATTGTGTCTTACTGCCCTTTTCCCCGCCTCCACTATCTTGGTCTTCTAGGAGAGAGGAATGTTTTTTAATAAAGGCCTCTGCCTCATTTAGTGTCTTGATCTTGGTTCTGCTCCCTTCCCAGAAGATCACCATTCCCTCTGGCATCAACCATATAAACCAAAATCCTTTATTGCAGGGGTCCCCAACCTTTGCAACTTTAAGTCTGAAGGACTTCAGCTCCCAGAATTCTCCAGCCAGCTTTGATGGCTGGAGAAGTCTGGGAGCTGAAGTCCTTCAGACTTAAAGTTGCAAAGGTTGGGGACCCCTGCTTTATTGTATAATTTCTTTGACAAGAAGGAATATTTCCTCCTTGTTTCTGTAATTTTTTTCGGAATTTGTTTTAAAATGGTAATTTCTTTATCCAGATATCTTAAAGGTCCCCCCCTTTGGGCCTCCAGTACCTCATCTCTCGTGGTCCTCCTGAGGAATTTAACATATACCTCTCTTGGAACATTATGGGTTCTAGCATATGCTGAATTAATTCTATAGGCCAGGTCCATATCCCACCAGAGCTGTTTTTTATCTCTTTTAAGGTATTCTTTATTTATTTTATTTTATTTTTCAAATTTATAAGCCGCACCCATCTCACCACATAGGGACTCGAGGCGGCGCACAGGGAATATAAAATATAAATACATAGATATACAAAATAAAACATTCATTAAAACTCAATTCTGCTAAAATTGTACTCACGATATCTTTAAGATCTTTCCATGAGCCAGTATATTGATGATACTGAGTTACATAACTTTGTCTGGGTGAAGTGAATGATCCTGTGAACATTTTTTGCAGCACCTGGATGGGGAACGGCAAACTTCAGCTCAACCTAGTAAGACAAAATGGCTATAAATGGGGATCCCCTCTGAATATGGGAGTTATTTTTGGTCGTGGATAGGGTTGCACTACCTCATACAGACCCAATGCATAATCTGGGGGTCCTCCTGGACTCACTGTTACTGATTGATGAGCAGGTGGCTGTCAAGGCTAGGAGGCCCTTGTTCAACTTCATGTTATGCATCAGCTACACTATTTTCTGGATAGGGAAGTTCTTTGCTCTTACGCCCTGATCATTTCCCATTAGGACTATTGCAATACACTCTACATGGAGTTACCCTTGAAAAGTATCTGGAAGCTTTAGCTGATACAGAATGTGGCTGCATCAACAATTTTATTTTATTTATTTATTTAGTTTGTCAAACATGTATGAGATAATGGGTATAAGTATTAACATGGGCATGAACACAGGAAATAGGTACGAATAAATAGGGACAATAGGACAGGGACATTACGCATGTTGGTGCACTTATCCAATGCCCTTACAGACCTCTTAAGAAAGGATGAGTTTAAGGTTAAAGTTATGGGGGTTTGAAGATGTAACAACAAATGTTGGTTACCTTAATGATGCCGCATGTAACACCTCTGCTGTATGAGCTGTATTGGCTGACTTTCTTCTGTTTTCAATTCAGTGTTGACTAGTGACTTCTAAGTCCTACATGGCATCAGGCCAGGTTACCTGTGAAACTGTCTTTGTCCCATTACATCAGCCTATTCTACTGGTCAGGTAGGGTGAACCTGTTGTCTCTTTAATATTGTCTCTTTAATGGAAATTCTTTAGCTCAGTTAAAGAATTTCAATTGGTGGTGTTCAGGAAGAGAGCATTTTCTGCTGTCACCTCTGTACTTTGGAATATCCTACCTAGAAGTGAGGTGGGCCCCCACTCTCCTGGCCTTTCAGAAATGTCTGACGTCCTAACTCTGCCAACATGCTTGCTTGCAGTTCACAGAGGAAGATGCAGCTGTGGAGTTAGTTAGAGTATGCAGGTTCAACATGAGAACAATGACAAATAATTCCAAACTCCAAAATCTATTTGAAAATATGTCTAGATAAAACATGGAACTATATGAAATGATAGAAACCATTCATAATAATCTATTGTTTACAACAGTTTTACATCCTTTCTTCTTTCAATCAAAGCTATTTTGGAGTCTATTCAGAAGTTTTCTCTGTCCCTCCCTCAAAATATATTTATTTTGCATGGTTAACAGGCTTTTTTGTCCAACTCAATTATGGTTCCAATCTACTCATGCTGATAGAATTTATGGAGCAGCTTCTTTATTTTCCCAGATTTTAATTCACTCACATATTCACATTTGTCTGTGAATTTATTCTGGTTCAGCAGATAATTGTGGAAAGGGTGAGGAAAGAAATAAAGAACTGAGCTGATCTGTGTGGAAGAAAAAGGAAAAAGAAAACAATAAAAGATATCTCATTCTTTCCCTCTCCTCCAGATTACTTACAGAATAGAGAACAAACATATTTTGGATGAACACAGTAGATAATTGCATAGTAAAATTAAATAGAGAGGTGCAGGAACAATAAACCTGTGGAATTTAAGATTCTTAAGCCTTAAAATAAATGCATTGTACTCATTGTTCTTTGGCTGTTTCATCCAAGGAGATCCCTGAAGAGACATAGAGAAGAAAAAGCTTTCTTGCTTCAAGTAGAAAAAAGAAATTAGTCATTTATAATTTGGCAATACAGTATATTCTTTTAGTAGTATCTGCAACAAACTAATGCCAAAATGTTTGCATGCAGGCAGTGCTGCCATCGTGCATCTGCCAGATTAATATACGTATGTAAAGCCCAACCTATGATTCAAGTACAGCAGTTAAGGCCTTTACGTCATGACATTGTCATACATGTTTTGTAATTTGTCCCCTCTGCAAACAAATGCGTATTTTTCCCTTACTTTTTACTAGTTTCATTGGGAATTGAAGATCTGGAAGTCTTTGGTTTCCGCCTTCCAAGATCTTTTGCAGAAGGAAATAAAAGATTGTAAGCTGTCTAAAAGATGTACAGCTTCAGGACTATGCACTTTATGCATTTAATCAATTCAAAGAATCCGAATACCAGATAATGATTTCTACAAAGTAAACAGTCTCATGCAATCTATGGAAATTCATTTGTTTTGCATAATATATTACCATTTGATATATCCTAGCAACTTTATATTTACTGTGAGATTCCCCCCCCCCCCCAGTTTCTTACAAATTCCTCCATTTATAGTTCACTCCTTTTTTTCTATTTAAACCAGGGCCTGATGCATCATGCACTGGCCACACCCACATCTAGTTTAATGAAGGGGAAAAAGTCCTGATACATCATGTGATGCTGCCTTGACAACATGCGTTTGGCACCCCTGCTTTAAATTTTCTGCTGGGACACACTCTCTCACTATATTGTGACATACCTGATCTGCTTGGGAAAAAAATGCACCCCATGCATTCAACACATAAAATCACATACTACTAACTCCTCTTTATTTAGTTCAGAAAGGGTGTTGCAAGAGACAGGGACCCCAATCTGGTCGTAATATGCAGCAGTGGTGAAGTGTCTCAGAAGGAGATTCTATACAGCTTTTAATCCCTTCTCACTCCTCTCATGTACTTTATCCTTTCTTTTAGCATTACATGGCAGTTCTTATCTTTGGTAGCCATCATTTCAGACTGCCTGATCTATGGCACTTGTCTCTGATAATTGGTATCTAGACCTTGCCTGATTGCTCCCTTACTTTCTATTTTCCTTTGCACATCTGCATTTTCCTTGGCTTCAAATTCCTTTCATCTATGCCTCCCAATATTTCATTTCATGTAACATCTTGACATATTTGTCACTTAATCTTTGTCACTGTAAACCTTATGGATCATTTGATATAGGGCTTATTCATACTCTCTGGTTGTCCCATTATCAGAAGACACAAGCAACTATTTCTGAAGTACAAAATCAGATGACAGTGCCCTCTATTAATCCCTGCTCACTTTGAAAACTGCATCAAGACTGTTTTACTCCTGAAGAACACATTTCCCTGCCAGGTTGCTTCATCTGTTCCTGCCCGTTTAGGATAGAGGACTTCAGGTAGCTGCAGGCTCACTTACAGGTCATTGGCTATTTCACAGAGGAAGAATGGCTGTTTCTCCTGAGCTAATGTTTATCATTAGTTGGGGTGCCATTTAGGAAGGGAAGAAAAAGACTCCCTGCACATTTTACTCTACTAGTGATTGCCAACTAATAATAATTTAATAATTTATTACATTTATAAACTGCCCCCTCTCCCCGAAGGGACTCGGGGCGGTGAGTGTGTGTGTGTGTGTGTGTGTGTGTGTGTGTGTGTGTGCTGTGTTCATCTCTGTTTTGAAGTCATGAACGAGTGTTGTCTGAAGACATTTCCACAGTCATATGCTAGCATGAAATTATGGAGCACTTTTTCCTCTCCACCAAAGTGGTACCTATTTATCTAGTCACATGTGCATGCTGTCAAACAGTTGGGTGATGTAGGTGGTTCTACCTCCTACCTCTCCGGTCGATCGCAATTTGTGTTGGCAGGAGAGCAGAGGTCGCCTGGTATGCCAGTTGCGCCCCCTATTGGATCGGGATGCCCTTTGCACAGTCACTCATGCCCTCGTGACATCCCGACTGGACTATTGTAACTCTCTCTACATGGGGCTCCCCCTGAGGTGCACCCGAAACTTCAGCTGGTCCAGAATGCAGCCGCGCGAGCAATAATGGGGACCGCTAGGTACACCCATATAACACCTCTCTTGCGTGAGCTGCACTGGCTGCCTGTCGTCTTTCGGGTGCGCTTCAAGGTGTTAGTTATCATCTTTAAAGCGCTCCATGGCACGGGACGTAGTTATCTGCGGGATCGGATTCTGCCCCACACATCCCTGCGACCGATCTGCTCCCACAGAGAGGGACTACTCCGGGTGCCGTCCACTAGGCTATGCCAGCGGGCGACGCCCAGGGGAAGGGCCTTCTCTGTGGCGGGCCCAGCCCTCTGGAACGACCTTCCCCCCGAAATTAGAACAACTACAGACCTCCACTCCTTCCGTCAAAAACTCAAAACACACTTTTTCTGCTTGGCCGGCCTAGGTTAGGCTCCCGTCTTTTTATAGGCTTTAGGGGTTTTAGTATAATTTAATTTAAGGGATTTTAGCGCAGGGACAATTGTTTAATTCGTTTCTTAACTATTTATTTTTTCTATGTATTTTATATTGGTTTTTATTCCCTGTGCACCGCTCTGAGTCCCTTCGGGGAGAGGAGGCGGTATATAAATAAATTTATTATTATTATTATTATTATTATTATTATTATTATTATTATTATTATTATTATTATTATTATTATTATTATTATTATTATTATTATTATTATTATTATTATTATTATGTACAATATTTGAAGGCTACAATCCTTATGCTATAGAACCTATATGGTTCTAAATATTCTTATTTGATTTTAACTTTTAAAATATAAAAAATGAAATATATATTTTTCTAAATAAATAAGACCACTCTTTGGAAAAATCTAATCAAGCTGAATAATTCCAAATGGAATGTTTTGAGAATTCTCAGTTTGGTGGGAGAAATATTGTTGATCGCCGCCCCAGGTCCCTTGGTGGGAGATGGGCGCGGGATACAAATACGAAAATAAATAAGATTGCTATTTCTAAAATCAATTTCAATTGAAATTTGAACCAATTTCATTGTAGTTTTATTATTATTATTATTATTATTATTATTATTATTATTATTATTATTATTATTATTATTATTATTATTATTATTATTATTATTATTATTATTATTATTATTAAAATCCAGAAATTCTATCTATAAAATGTTAATTCAAGACTTATATTTTCCTCATTATTTAACATTTCCTGCATGCGGATTGAGTAAACTAAAATACCAACATGTTTGACATTTATTTTGTCTTTCCTTCTTTACCTCTTAAATACAGAAACACCACTATACAATATATAATATATACTGTGTTATAAAATACAATCAACTATAGTACAGACTACTACTGGCTATACTTTGGTGATACTGCTCTTTATTTCTTATTAATATGGTGAATGTATAATTGCTATTACAAATATTTTAATTATAGAAAGGGCTGAAAAGAAATACAAAACAAATACATCAAATATGTCACTATATCGATATTCCTTTTGAAACTGGTGTTCAGGGGTTATATCTTGATGAATAATTTCTTTCTTCATTTTTTTAAAATTATCTCTCTCTTATCTTAAAATTAGACTCAATTATCTTTGAGCTCATGGCTCTTCACAAACTATAAGTTTTGATGTTTGGATCAGACAAAAATTCACATGAAATTTCTATGCATTTTCATGCATACTTTTCTCAAATTTAATACCTACTTTTCTCAAGTGTACACTTTTTTCCAAACAACCACACATTTTGTGGGGATTTTTTAAAAAAATGTTCTAAATGGATATAATCTCAGCGTTCCAAGTAATGCACCCATAAAAAGCAGAACTCCTAAGCAGGCAGATTCCTCAAAGAACAATTTATTAGATACATCATACTGGCACAACTGGTGAAAGCTGACTCTGAAAGTTCCCGCAGCTTTCATCTAATTAAAAAGTAAAAGTTTTCCCATTCCCTCAAGTCACTGGTCATGCTGTCCAATCAAGGTGCTAGCTGGTTGCCTGGTTACTTCACTCCTCCCCTGGACAGCCACCTGTTGGAATGTCCTTGGTTCTCAAAGGAAAACGTTCTTGTTTTGGCTACAAAACCCCATCTAGATATTTCCCCTCTTCCTGTCCCCTCTTCTGCTTGTGGCAACCCTGAAGCCTCCAAGATGGCCTCAGTCAGGTTCACTTCAGGGTTGACATATACTTTCTGTGCATTGTATATAATGTTCCTTGCCTCTAAACAATTGGGTTTTTTAAATTATAGCTTTTCTGGATGAAGTTTTATGCTGCAGTATTTGATTTGTGGTACTTTGATCAGTTAACCTATATGAAGATTGGCTGATTGGATGTAGCAAGTAATTAGATCTACTCACTTGATTCTAATTATATTCTTAGTAGAAACTCTCAAAGTAGATCTGTTGTCTGCACATCAATGCTCTAGCATGCTGTCTAGATTCAGGGATATTTTTTCTACTAGAGTATCTTTATTTATAGCAAACGTTCTCATAACTATTTCTATTTCTAAAACACGGTTGAATACATCAGTTCTTTGACAGCTATCAAATTTATCAATTGCCAATAGTTTATGCCAGGTTATAAAAAATAAACCTTTTGTAACATTTTCAGAATTGCACCGAGCAGACTTGAAATAGCAGATTCTGATTCTAAGCATCTTTAAGCATCACCCATTTGTCATGGATACAGATGGTTGAAGTCTAATATTACTATATTTTTCATGTATATGGACAATTTGACATCTGTAAGGTATCTGCTTCATTTTTTGTTCCTAATGAGTCATGGTAGGCAACCATCATAGAGTTTGAATGAACCTGAAGTCAGCGAATATTCACATTTTTTAAGAGTAGACCTTGGGATAACATGAAGGGGAAAAAGGGACAAGACAAATAAAATATTATGGTAAATGAAAATGTTTATAAATGTAAGTAATCTATACATTCCAGATGTTATCCAACATACTTTTATTGGCATTTACTCTGAATTCTAAAAGGAATTAACTACTGACCTTAACATAAATGGGACAAGATGGAATGTGAAACAGTTCAATTCTTTGAAATGCCCTCAAAGAATAAACAAAATCCCCTTATTACATATTCCCAACAGCTTCATTTGGTTGATAAATCATCTAGAAGAATACAGGGACTGATTGTGTGAAGGGCCAAGAAAAGACTGGTAAGAGATAGTAAGCTAATATGTTTTCTGTACACTCCAGGAAGAGGCACAAGATCCTGGGAAAAGAAATATTTTAGGTGGTACAGATTTACTCCGGATTGAATTTGAAGTGTTGCTTAGCCCCAAATTAGAGTTTCAGTTCAGGTGGAATAATATACGGAAAAACAAAGTGATGGGTTATCCATTTTCTTCAAGAAATCAATACAGCTGATTAATCCTGATACCTAATTAAAGTATGCTTCCAAATATCTGTTTCTATCAGAAAATAAATGAAGTTTTAATCATCTTCGCCCCAACATAAACCTGTATAATATGAGTGGGACTTATCTTAACCTAGGCTTGCATAAAATTGCAAGCATGGTTAAAGTAGTAAGTCCATTGATCCAATTCTAAAAACTAACGTTAAATTAAAATATTTTTTTAAAAAACAACAACAACAGGTGTCCAGCTTTCTGTCTAATTGCTATCACCTTTGTAAAGGAAATCTTATATTGATTAACAGTGTCTGAATTTTCCAATTATTTCTTTAATGACTTGAATGGCAATGACCCAGAAAATGGACAAAGACCTCACAGCAGACTAAAGTTAATTTGTTTTAAATTGTTATCCCCCATTATAACAAATAATGATAGAAGCCTATTGTTAATTAATCAAAACTTCTGAAAACAGAGTTCAGCAGGTGGAAATAATTAGCTGTTAATTGTCTGTTGTTTATTACTGTTCGGAGATATAAACAAGAAAGGATGGGTTCATTTGACAGTATTTTCTTAAAAAATATGCCTAATAACAAATCAGAGGCATCCATGTTGTTGCCGCATGAATATTTGTTCTTCTGCATTTGTTCTCTAGTTCAATCTGACAGGTGAAGGAATGGTAATTCCATTTTTGAATTAAAATATCAGATCAGCAGGTGGGAACATTTGCCTTTGCTTCATCTACATCCTTTTATGTTGATTATTTTCAAATTACTTAACTCACTGGCAAGGAGATGGGATTCTCATTGTCAGATAGAATAGCTTTTAATGATGAAATCCATGGGTGACAAAGAAATTTCCGCTGCACCTGCATTTTTGGTTTGAACAAAGATTTGAGCAGGGAAGGAAAGTAAAAACAAAAAAAAATCCTACATATGTACTCAGCACACTCTTTTCTTTTGTGAGGTGAGTAAATCTATGTAGCTTGCAGAAAAAAGAAAAAGGGGGGGAAAAGAAAGAAAAGGAAATATATCTAAATCTAGTTTACACCAATAAGCATTCAATCTATAACTCCACATTGTTCAATCCTTGATCATCTTACTGACTGCTTTGATTAAAGACAATTAAAGAGAAAAACACAACTATTTTTGTTTGTACTTGGAAGCCACTTCTGGACTTTATGCTCAAGGTGGGGGGGGAAATGAAACTCTGATTTTGAGTTTTACCAATTAGATAGGTTTGTTGTTATAGAAATGGCTAATTTATACTATTATGTAAAAGTAAAAAGTTGAGGTTTGATGTTATTATCTTATTTTACTGCACTAAATGGAATCAGAAGTCGATGCCTTTTCTTTCTTTTTTCCCTTTTTCCTATACTTTTCCCTTCTTTTTTCCATACCTTATCTTTCCTACTATTTTCTTTTGTATTTTTGTATCTTATAATATTAATAAACAAATAATATTAAAAAATAAATTAAAATGAGAAAACAAAAGAAAACTGTCGTGAGGAAGAAGTGATCCAATGCGCCTGAAGGACAAGAAGCAATGGGTGGAAACTAATCAAGGAGAGTACCAATCTATAAATAAGGAGACATTTCCTGACAGTAAGAAAAATAAACCAAGAATGGCTTGCCTTCAGAAGTTGTGTGTGTTCCTTCTTCTCCATGTTGCTTCATGCAGACTTGTGTTTATGGCCAACAATGCAACATCATCTATATACAAATCTATTCAGATCCACAATGAATGCATTTCTAACATCACTGCAAGTTTTCATCACACACACTTATGCTTCTTCCTGCTCAGTGTTTAACTGTGCATTAAGCACTCCATGTATTCTCATGCCTGCTGCATTTCCAACACATAATGCTCTTATTGAATTCAGAATCAGCCTTCAATTCCTTATTTGAATAAATATTCTACAGTTCAAGTTTACTTACTGGGAGATCTATTACTTTCTTACTTCTTTTCCTTGTTTTTGTGTAATGAAGGGAACTGATCCCATTCAGCAATATAAATTCTATTCTTTCTCATAAAAGACCAAGTATGTGAGTCCATAGAGAGAACTTCCTCCTCCCCCATCAAAACCCTTGTATATCCATGATGTTTACGTCCATGATGCTTTGCCTAAGGGGGACATATATATTTCAAAAACTTGAGTTATAATAATTTATTTAGATAATGATTATTTAATAGTGGCAACACCCAGGTATGGATTTTAGGTATTCTTCCTCTTCTTTTCTACATATTTTTTTTCTGTTTCAGCACTCTGGCTCAGGCAACTCATCAAGATGTTTGGCATTCAGCCAGAATATAGCAATAGCCTATCAATTTTCCCTGTTTTCCTAGCTGTCTCCTCATTGATTTGCTCACCCTGTGGTTTTCTTCTTTTGAATGCATACAAATTACAAACCTATTCCTCAGATTGCTAAGTCGCAAACCTGAACTTGTCAGACACTAACTTTTCATAGAGCTTGTTTCAATTTCTCTTCTTGCTTTCCCTTTCCTTAGTAAACTGGTAGGTGATATAAGATCTCTAATTGTTCAGGTGTGGGGAAGAATTGCTCAGGCTTGTCCTCCTACATTTTAAGTTGCCTTAGAATAGGGGTCTTTGCTGGCTGGAGGCTTTGCTGGCTGGAGAAGTCTGGGAGCTGAAGTCCTTCAGACTTAAAGTTGCAAAGGTTGGAGACCCCTGCCTTAGAAGGATCAAATAAGTTTCTACTCTTTTTTTAAAAGTCATCCTTAAACTTTGAGGCCAGCTATTGGCCCGATGTCACTAATGTCTACAAAGAACAGAGCTGTAGTATTTAACTAAGGCAGAAGAATATACTTTGCCAGCTTTTTGTTTCTTTTGCCATAGATATTTAGTGATTGGCTTGGAGGACTTCCCAGAGGCCATAACACAGCTTAGGGGAACCAAAGATTGAGCACCCTTGCTTTAATGACTATTTTCAGTTGCCATTTTTTCCTAACAATGAAAGTCTGGAACTTATTTAATAAAGTGAAGATCATGGAACAGCTACCTTGCATGGTATCATTATGGAGATGCTCTCCTCATGGAGAGAGAGAGAGAGAGAGAGAGAGAGAGAGAGAGAGAGGGAGAGGGAGAGAGAGAGAGAGAGAGAGAGATATTTTCAATACATATAAAACTTAAGAGAAAAAGGCAAAGCAAAGGAAATAATTATGATTACTTGCCCCTTGTTAAGATCATGAATAAACTTGCTGAAGGGGAGGATTACGGGATTATCCATGTGGTGAGAATGAAATGCTTATAATGCTGAAAAATGCTACTGTCATTAAGGACAAGCTGTTGTGTTAATTGAATAACTATTAACAATGATTTGCATTTAAACATAATATTAAATTTAAATTTCATATTAAGAAATCCTCTCATTTTACACTTTTTTATATTGAAAAAGTTTTATTGGTTTTACATTTTTTAACAGGATAGGGTAATGGTTACAAAGAAATTTTGAGAGCATTCACGTTAGAGTCGTCGGACCTTCCGAGACCTCAAAATACACAATAAAAAAGTTAACATAGAAAACATTTTCCATACCACTACAAGATGAAAGCAAGTACATTTACCTAAATTCTCCGTTCCATGCTGTCAGACATTTACAAAAAGTCCAGATAGAAATATTATGCAAAATTGTTCAAGAAAAATCAAGGCAAAGTTATTTTTTTGATCTAAGTCTTTTGGCTATTGTATCTTCTTTCTCTCCTCCCTGGCCCCCCGTAGGCGGGGCCGTGGCCCCCTCCGTCCCCCCTGGATCTTCCCCCAGGACAGAGGAATATTTTTTAAGAAAGGCTTCCGCCTCAGCAACTGTTTTAATCCTCACTCTTCCTCCTTCCCAGAACACCAGCATCCCTTCAGGTGTCATCCACTTGAACCAAATCCCGTGATCAAACAAGGTTTTAGACAAGAAGGAAAAATTCCTTCTTGCATCTCTAATTTTTCTAGGGATCTGCTTCAAGATAGTGACCGTTTTTTGTTGGTGAGTTAGAGGTTTCTCTCTCTGCGCTTTCAGGATTTCCTCTCTGGTTGACCTTCTAACAAATTTCACATGTATCTCTCTAGGCACTTCATTTATCCTGGCATATGCAGAATTAATTCTATAGGCTAGGTCAATGTCCCCCCTGATCTCATCCTTAGGTTTATGTAAATAGTCTGCTAAAATTGTACTCATAAGATCAGGCAGGCATTCACCAGATTCCTCAAGAACATTCTGAAATCTCAAAAAATATGTCATTCTTTCCATATCTATCCTAGACACATGCCCAATTATTTCCCCCACCTCATTAGAAACATTTTTAATCTCTCCCTTAGCCCCCTCCAACCCCCCTTCCAGTTCTTCATTCTTCTGTGTGTTCTCCAACACTTGCTTCCGGGTATCCAGTAGCTCCTTTTTGAAGGTAATATTTTCAGCCCTCTGGGCCTTTATTTCTGATATCAAAGTTTGCATAGAGGTTTCAAGAGAAGCCATCCTTTGTTCCAAATTTACAAGTGCTGCTTCTTGTGCCATGGTTAAAAGTTAGAGTCACTGCCACCAAGATGGCGTTTTCCGGGTGGGGATGGTGGGGCAAATCAGGAGCTCAGTTCAGTTCAGGGCTGTGAAGTTGCAAACAATTCAGAAACCAAAAGAGACACA
This sequence comes from Rhabdophis nuchalis, assembly GCA_039707465.1. Taxonomy (NCBI): domain Eukaryota; kingdom Metazoa; phylum Chordata; class Lepidosauria; order Squamata; family Natricidae; genus Rhabdophis; species Rhabdophis nuchalis. Next base: position 67,380,444 of record CM077643.1, read on the forward strand.
GTTTCCCAGGTCAGCAAATAGTAATAACGAAGGTATTCCAGAGAAGAAATCACAAATCCATCAAAAGAATTTTTTTTTCAAAAATCCAGAGAGAGTCCTGCTTTCAAAGAGACGCTGGAAATTTTCCTTAGTTGAAATAGTCAGGCAGGGACAAAGAAAAGCCACTTCCACCACCCATCTCAGAGCCAGAGGGAGAGAGTAGCAAAATAAGAATTTTTTTTAACCAGCCAGACCTAGAAACAATGTTGCAAAGAATCGCATTCCACTTTCCCTTGTTAAAGACCGTCCGGAGTGAAAGTTTCCACTTTCTCTTTGCAGAGAAGCCATTTTAACGTGCCGCTTAAATCCGAGGGTTTTTTTTTTAGAAATAAACACCCCCCTCCCAGTCCGTTCAGCCTGGCTGGCAGCAAGGAAAAAAAAAAGGTGTTCTTTTAAACTCACTCTCCCTCGCAGCTGAAGCCTCGGTGATCCGCCCGGTCTCTCCGTTCAGCCCTCTCCATTAAAGCGAATGGCGCCGACAGCCGTTGGCGAAGGAAAAAAAACCCCGCAGCATGTTCCTCTCCACCTAGGTCGCAGAGAGGAGCGCTCTCCCCACCGCCGTGACGAGGGACGCTCCCTCTGAGCCGACCCTACGGGAAACCTCCGGTAACCGGAGAGTTTCGCCCCCGTGGGGGGGCAGAAAAGGCAACAAAGCGGCGAGCGAGCCCTAGGCTCGCCCGTCGCCGCTGGAGCCGGATACCGGAAGTCCACATTTTACACTTTTGACTGTTATAAGATGGAAAACAAAGTTCACTTTTTATGGAGAAAACCTCAGCCTCTCCAATAAAATAAATAAAATAAAATATAATAATAATAATAAATATTTGAAAAACAAATTGGCAGAGGAACTTGAGGTTTTGACTGTGTAAATGCTGAGATCTAAGTCTAAACTTTGAATCAATGGAGGAATAATAAAAGAATGCATGTCTTTTGGGGCTTCAGTTAATTAAGTTCATTGTATATATTTGCTTTACATGTTTCATTTCTCAGGAACTGTTAATAAGTAGATCTCTGTAAACAGTTTTGTGGAGCATTTTACAAAGCAATTGAAATACCTCTTTGAATCTAATACTCACATTGTTTATCTAATATATTCTCCCAAAGGCGTGGTGGGCTGCTTTGTCAGCCTCCTTTTTGAAAATCATATCTGCTGCATCACAGAAAAGACCTCCACCAGGAAGTCCACTGAAATGAAATAAAAATACCCACATCCTGGAAAATATACAAGCATTAATTTCACCAATAAACATACATGTCCATCGCCTATCAGCCTCAGCTAAGTCAGGATGAATAACCGTACCTCACAATTACTGCTTCTTAATAACAGACATTTTAATCCAGCAATTCAGTCCAGCATTCTAGTCAACTTTTGTTTATCTTATGTTTGTGAGACTTTAGTAACCATAGCTAAGTGCATTGATTGAATGAAGTTCCAGTTGACTTTGAAACATGTTTACTAGGATGGTTATATCACTAAATTTTAATTTTGGTAAAAGTCCATGGCTTTGTAAAGAAAAATAAAATTCAAGAATTGTTGGAGACCTTTTCTGCATGCTACTATACCTTCTGGTTTTGTGTGCTTAGCATGTTAAATTAAATAACTCTGGACATCAAACCTACACCTTTATATAATTACTGAATGCGTACCCATGAACAGGAAGCATTTACTTATATTTAATGCCTTCCGAGAGAGAGAGAGACAAGTTAGCCTCTGGTAATAAGAAAAGAAAGAAAGAAAACAAATCTTGACATTTTCAAGACTGGCAGGTTTATTGAGACATAAAACTTTAACAGACTTAGATTTCATCTTAGAGCCTGTCCATTTCAAATGGTCAGTTTGAGTAGAGAAATAAAAGTCTGGCTTTTAAGATTTTTGTCTTAAGAGTACCATGGACTTTGAGAATATACATTTTTACAGTCCTCATACATTATGCAAAAAAAAAAAAAAAGAAGCAAATGAAATATATTTTAAATTGGAATAAAAATTCTACACAGAGAAATTTGATATAATTGTATAATTTATCTGATTCTAATTTTGTAAATGAGTGCCATATTGAAAGGTTCATTAATTTTGATTTAAGAAAACAAGCACAGTTATGAAAGTCAGGGAAAGAAGAATGTAGTAGCATTGTAGTAGAAATGCTTTGAAATTTCACACATAGTTGTTCAGAATCCACTTCTTCATGTATATACCCCACAATTATGAAAATAAGGCCTTTGGCATGATACACCATGATATTATATCATTGATTATTATTCTGAACTAGTATTAATTCAGAAATTCTCAGTTTGTTCCAATTTTGTTGTATGTTCTTGGTTCCAGAATAGATCCTGGTTACCCTCCCCTCTAAATTCAGCACTGTGTGAAGATTTAGGATTTGTTTTTTTGAGGCAGGGGGGAAAAGAAATAACCTTGAGAAATCCAAATCTTTTTATACTTCCTTACTGTCTTCATTCTGGATTTGAGAATAAATGTAAGCCGAGACTTCCCAACATTTGAGGAGGTGGATGAGGATTGGAGAGAGTATATTATAGAGGTAAACCAAATGCCAAAACTCAAATTATAGAAATAAGTAGGGTCTTTAACTTGCTTCCCTGGTTGTTATTGTGTTCCCGCAATTTTCCAGACAGTTTTGGGTGGTTTGAGCATAATCCTACTCAATTTGCCATAATAATTGTTAGACAGTTTCCAAATCAGCACTTCATGCTTAACATTTCTGGAAATGACATTCACAGCACTACATTGCCTTAATGTGCTGGCTGCAATCAGCTTTCGCCACTAAGGAAAGTAGTTATTTGAAAAATGGAATGAATGTACACTCAGTAAGGCATAAGAATGAAAAAGAAATCTGCTGGTATATATATGGGAGCATGTTTGCAAGAGCCACCGAAATAGATTTTGTTGCCCCATAAGCATTTGGACCTTTTCTCACCAAGGATTACATTGCCAGCTGAAAAAACTGCACAAAAGATCATATTTCTTGGTGTGTGTGTGTGTGTGTGTGTGTGTGTGTGTGTGTGTGTGTAAAGTAACCTGGTTCTGAAAGCTGAATTTCATTTTTTAAAAAAAAAACAAGAGCAGTATTGGACGAAATATCCATCTGATTCAGTTCCAAGCAAGGCAAAAGGCACTGGAGACAAAATGGAGGCTGAAGGCTGATTGGAAAGATGATTTTAATGAAGCAGAACCACCAAACATGTGTGATTCTGGTGCATCTGACCACATGGAGTTGAGAGTGTGGAGGTATTTATGCCTTCTCTTGGGCTTTTCACTTGAGTTTCCTGTTCCTGTGCAAGAACATGTATTCTATTGACTGTTGCCAGACTCCCTTGGGGCCTTGTAGGGGTTATGTTTGCCTGAGCTAAGTTTGGTTCACACTGAACCAATTCACATTATCTTATAACTTTAAAAGAATATTTTTTTTATAAAAATGAGGATCCATCACCAGAGAAGTTATCTACTGTAGGATTTATAAGGGTATTCCCAATGATTGGAAGTGTGAACAGCATGAAGGGTTTTATTACACTTGTTTTTTACAGCATGTTTTATTGTACAAGGTGGACTTATGAAAAAGTGCAAAAGCTATTACACATAAATACATATTATAATGCAGGGAGTTTTAAAAATCAAGGTTCAGATTTCTAGAACTTCTGGGTAGTCAGTTAGAGAAGATTTTGATATATCGTAACTGCACTGAGGTTATTATATGTACAAAGATGAAAACAATACAGAAATATCCACAATAGAGAATGGGTTGTAAAGATGGCATAAAAATGATTAATTTGTTAATTAGGGAGGGAAAAACCACTTTTATAAAATATCCTGAAAACTTTATGAAATGTTTGCTGAAAATGATAAAAGTGAATTAGTGATTTGATAGTCCTCTTCATTGGAATGATCCCACTACATTATTCTTAGTTCCCACAATTGTTCATCGTATGGTTTAGCCTCCAGACCCACTATCATCTTTGTTGCTTCTCTCTGTTCTCTTTCAAGGAAAGTATTTCCTGGAAACATCTTTTCAACATCTTCTTTTGTATCATAGTGTCTAGAACTGGATGCAGAATTCCAAATCTGGTTTTACTAGTGCATTATAAATATTTATAAATATAAATATCACTTCATATGATCTTGAAACTATCCCTCTGTTGCTGCAACCTAGGACTGCATTAGCATTTTTTGGCAGCTGCAGATATTACTGGCTCATACTTAAGTGGTAGCCTATCAGGATACCCCTCTCACAGTTACTTCATTATTATTGAGCCAGGTACCACTTGTTCTATATGTGTGCATTGGTTTTTCTTGCCTACATTACCTTTTTGTCTATATTGTTTCATGTTTGTCTTTTAACCAAAAAAAAAAACCTCCTTTAATAAAAATTATATTAAAAAAAATAAATTTGGAAAGGCTGCACTATGGCAGTTTTAAAAAGTTTTCTAAAAGAATTTTTCTTGGGGAATTGATATTAAAAATAACATATGGTAGAGGAAATTGCATTGAAAAGCTTCAAATATTAAAGAATGCTTTAAATAAAATATTTACATGCAAAAAATATTATTCAGAACTAGAATTCATAAATAGGAATTATAATGAAGGCTGCCCAGAATCTTAATGGGAGTAAAACTGATAAGATTGTTTCCAAAGGATTCCATGTTAGAGGGACGGGGTCTCCAGTAAAGATGAAATCTGGCTGATATCGTTCCCCCCCCCCCAACACACACAGATCCACAGTTGGGGTGAGTTGAAAAGAATGCTTTTCATTTCCCATTTAACTTATTTTCTGGAAATAAGAGGGACTTTTCATTTATATTAGAATATGTACACTTGCTGGTTTTTGAAAAATGACAGATGAAATGCTCTTCAAGTGCTTGATGTGAGCTTGGATTTTAAAGGAAAAAAATGACACTTGGTCATCTTGTACATGTTCTAATGTAAATTAATTCCCCTCCAGTTCTTGGATTTGATTCAGTGAATTTCCAGTTGGAAAAGAAAGAGGAGGAGGAGGAAGACAAAGCCAGCAGAAAGAAACAAAAACAGAAAAAGAATTGGAATAGACGTCCCAGTCTGAAAATCAATATTCATAAACAAATCATAGTTCAAAATATCAGAGTTTCTTACATTCCTGTAGCAGACATTTCTAATTAATTTGAAAGTGGGAGCAGATGCTGCCTTTTAATCTCTTTCTGTAGTGCATGTCAGAGGAAGAAGAAGGGGAGACTACAGTCCTAGAGCTTCTCAAGGCTGATTTGTGTAATACTAAATTATGCTTTAGTCAGTAATACATATCACAGTTGACTTGGAGTTATTAGTTTGGAAGACCATGTTATTTGCATAATGGATGTGTCTGAAATATAGAATGAATAATGCTGGCTGACTCTCTATTGTTTAAAAATATGATTCCCAAGTACTGAAAATGCAAGACTGTTGTTCTAATACAATGAGATTTTAAAAAAATGATTAGTCTGTGCTTTGTTTTTGCTTTCAGTTTCCCATTATATCCAAGGACATGGTTGTCTGCAGGAAAAATAAGCTGCTACTACCAGAAATTATTTTTAACAAATACTTTTAATTGAATACGTAGCACGCTGTTACAGGTAATATTGCAAAGTGTAATTTGGATATTAATTATTCTAAATAACTCCCTAACCAACACTGATATATAAAATGAGAGCAAAACCCATTCCCTTCCTAGGTACTAGATGTTACCTAGTGTGTTAATGAATGTCTGCAGGAAAACAACCAAAATCTGAGAGCACAAAGGATCCCACTATGCTAAATAAGAAAAGCATTTTAATCTCTCTGTCAGGGTTCCAAATAGCATCCAAAATTAAATCAGAGTCCAAGGCAAAAGATTCCTCAAATTCCAATTTATTAAGAGAGCCATGTCAACACATCTGGGAAAGCCCGAATCTGAAAGCTTTCTGGTTTTCCCCACCCAGTTGAAAGTTCAAGATCTTGCCCCCACACCCACAAGCCCATCACATGATCCAATCTTCCACTGCCATGCTGGCAATTCCACCCATCCATTTCTGGTCAGGTGCAGGTGCAAGGACAAAGGGTGACCTTGGTTTTCTAGAAATAATTTTGTTATTGCTACATAGCATCTAACTCCGTACAATTCCTCCCTCCCATTTCCCCACAATAGAAAATGCATAGTAGAATAATAGAAAGTGTGGCAGGCCAAAGATCCAAAAGAAAAGATGGCTGCAGGCCTGGCTCATACTCCCCATCTCTCTCTCTCTCTCTCTCTCTCTCTCTCTCTCTCTCTCTCTCTCTCTCTCTCTCTCTCTCTCTCTCCCTCCCTCCCTCCCTCCCTCCCTCCCTCCCTCCCTCTCCCCCTCCCCCTCTCCCTCTCCCTCTCTCCCTCTCTCTCCTGATTGTATTATTGCTTTTCATGTCTTATCATCAAAGACAACTGTTAAATGTTTAATTAAATTGTATCTTTCTCTGAATAAATTCTACCCACATTTCCTTGAGTATGAATCCAAATTGGTATGTAGTTCAGAGATTTCCAGATCAGAGAACTTTCTGTAATTACCAACTGTGCACTGAAACTCCCCTCAGATTGATACCTGAATATCAGGGACACCAAAGTGAAAGGAATGATCTATAGTTCCTATGCATCTTCATAGCTGCTTGTAATTTCTGCAAAGAAGCTACCATACTACTATGAGAATCAAGAAATATAGCTTATTGATGTATTAGATACAGTATCATATTTTTTGGAGTATAAGACACACTGGAGTATAAGATGCATCCAGGTTTTGAAGAGGCAAATTTTCTTTAAAAAGTAGATAGGTAGATAGAGGGGGAGAGAGGGAGAGAGAGAGAGAGAGAGAGACAGAGACAGAGACAGAGACAGAGAAATACAGTAGGTATATAGGGAGAGAGAGAGTAGTTAGGTAGGTAGGTAGATAAAGGGATAGAGAGAGAGAAAAAGAGAGAGAGAGAGAGAAATACGGTAGGTAGGTAGGGAGAGAATGTGTGTAGATAGGTAGGTAGAGAGATAGAGAAAAATAGAGAGAGAGAAATACAGTAGATAGGTAGGGGGAGAGAGATCGAGAGTAGATAGTTAGATAAGTAGATAGAGGGGGAGAGAGAGAAAGAGAGAGAGAGAGAGAAATACAGTAGGTAGGTAGGGGGAGAGAGTAGGTAGGTAGGTAGATGTTTCCAGTGTATTTATCCCTGTGCTGGAGAAGGAAATCGCTGACAACCTGTAGCACCTAAAACTTTGTTTCTGCTGGCGCAGCACTTGACCAATGTAATTCTCATCAACCACTCCAACTAAACAGCTTTCCGAAAGGGAAAAAAAAAGTTTCTGCACTCTGCAAACCTCCCCCAAACGGCCCATTTTTCATGAAAATGGGCCCATTTTTTTTTAAAAGGCACGAATAGCCTTGGGGAGGCTTGCAGAGTGCTCCTTGGGAGGGGGGGCAAAAATGAGGAAAAAATGCCCCATTTCTTTCAAACCAATTACATGCATAGCCTTATGGAAGATTATAGAGTGCTTCTGGGGGCTGGGGGGCAAACAATGGCCCATTTTCTGCTCATTTCTACCTTCCCCAGCCCCAAGGAGCTCTCTGAAAGCCTCCATAAAGCTCTGCACGGCCATTTTGGTGAAGGGGCAGGGCTTCAGGAGGCAAAAAATGCTATATTCGGTGTATAAGACACACCCACATTTTCAGCCTCTTTTTAGAGGATACTCTAAAAAGGATACTCTTATACTCCGAAAAATGCAGTAAGTCCTATGGATGATAGAAAGCCCCAGAAGAAAGAGATATAGACCAAATTTTTCATCTAGGATGGTTTCAAAATTTATCAGAAATATTTGTAATTCTGGTGAGCCGTTGCTAACTGTGAAACATATTTTACAGTTCGAAGCCCTTTGATTTAGAGCAGTCCTTGTACGATCTGCTATATATCATTGGACCCCATTGCAATGGCTTGTAATCTCTTGTTATTACAAGTGTATTAATGCTATCATATCTTTTATATTTATTCATTTCTAATGTTCAAAATTATTAGAAACAATAAAGCTCTGATCTTAAAGTAAGAATTATTGCTGTGTTGTTGTTTTGGTTTCCTATTGGAATATTTGTATGACACTACATTTCAAAAATTTCACCAATGTACATAACTTCACTACTATACTTGAACATTTCAGTAAAATATGAAAGGAGAACTAATGAAAAAGGCTTATGGAAAAACTACACATGTTACATGTAAGAAATGCACCATTACACTAGAATAGAAGGTTGCTAATAGAATGCATATGAGTTCAGCAACATCAATTGTAGGCATCTAAACGCTTACCTTCTTATTGTTTCTGTTTCATTTTACCCCTCCCCCCCAACCAAAGCATCTGTCTTGACAGACCAATATATATTCACTTTAATAAAACAGGCAAGCAGTGCTTAGACCAGGAATATTTATCATTTCCAGGGTTTGCAAATAGGCCAACAAGCTGAACCAAATGAACAGGCATTCCTGCTTATATCCATCGTTGTGGAAGCAGTGGCAATCACTCAGGAAAAAAATGTTAGTTCTGTGTTCTGAATCGATGTGTAAGTGCATCAAATGGTAAATGTTTATCCACCTTATAATGAATAGTTACATAACAGCAACAGCAGCAAAAACCTTTGGAGCATGCCATAGAAAAATGTTATTTTGCCCAAATGGAATAATCCAATATGCTTTGTGCCGATTAGTAATATTAAAAACATGGATCTTTCATTCTTTCAACATTATAACTATTCAAATTCATTATGTGTGTGTCACTATTATGATGAGATATGCCTAGAGTGATGCTTTTAACAGAACAGAAAACCAAATCAGAGAAATGCATTCCCTGGTGTTCTGCGCACAGTGGTATCTACACAAGCCTTTGTTTATTTTTCATATATACTCTCTAAGTGCTTTGAAGGTGATATAAAAGCAAAGGAAATTCCTCTTCACTTTTAATGGTTTTAATGGATTTTTTTTTTATATCAATTTAATACAAAAGAACATGTTGAAGTGGTTACAGGAATCAAATAATGTTGATTTGAATTACCCTAACAATTAAGTAGTGTAAACTTTTTATAGGAGAGAGATAAATATAAATATTGATTGCTCAGACTAATAATAGAATTTTGTGGAGTATGATCTCTAGTACAAAAGTATGTATGTATGTATGTATGTATGTATGTATGTATGTATGTATGTATCAGAGGTGGGTTCCTACCAGTCAGACTGGTACGGCCAAGTAGGTAGTAACTCAGCTGGCCAAGCCCCCAAATTGGTTCATTTTATTTTTTGCTTCTGCCCATGCACAAAAGCATTTTTTTGCGTACTGTGCATGCCTGAAGCATGTCCCTGAGCAAACCAGCAGTAGAAGAAGCTGGAATCCACCCAAGATATGTATGTATACATATATTTGTAAGAGAGATAGTTTTGGGGTATTTTATCCAGAATCCTTGTCAGCAATTGTTATTATTGTGCACCTGACTTGACTTAACACAGTTCTTGAGGTTCAGTATCAAATAATGAAGTGAATCTCATTCTAAGGGTAATTGACATCAAATACAAAACACTTTGTTCATTGTACAAAGCATTTTCCTGAAATTCTCTGCAATCGATTACTAAAAGCTGTTATAGATTGTTTTACTAGAAATAAGCCATGCTATCCAAGCTGTGGTAATTATAGGCTGAGATATGAACCTAGGTTTAGCATCTGTTGTATCATTGGTGTGATGATGAGAATACAATCCTCTTTATTGTGTGAGAAACATTGCCAAGAAAATGGCAAGTCAATTGTCAGCCTTTGGAGGTTAATCCTAAAGGTAAAATACTGTTTGGCCTTGAACAGAATGTCTTTGTATCTCAGTTAGCAATTCCAGGTGGTTTTATTTGGTCTGCATTTCTACATTAACTGATCTGATTCTTACATGGCAATGGAAGCTTCTAAAAGCCAGATTGCAAATATGGAATTCTCTGATCTTAGAGGTTTTTTTTAGATCATCATGTCCAGTTCTCTGTTCAGTGCAAATATACAAATTAAAGTATCCCAAAAGGATGGCTATCTGACTTCCTTCCTTCCTTCCTTCATTTCATCAAGCATGAATTAGATAATACACACACATTACACATACACACACACACACTCACGCATGAAATGGATATGAATACAAGGGACTAGTAGGACAGTGATGGTAGTCATGCTGGGGTGCTTATGCATGCCCCTTAAAGATCTCTTAGGAATGGGATGAGGTTGACAGTAGACAGTCTAAGGTTAAAGTTTTGCAAAGTCGTTTGCAAAACTGAGAACAGCAAATACAAATTCATACATACTATCAACTCAATTGCCAGAAGCAACTCCATATAACACACTTTGCTCAAGTTCCTCTTGACCATATTCAAAGTGGGAGATGAGAAGTTCAGGTAATTGGTTCTATTGTCACACTGTTCTTGTTTATGTCTTTGGATGGGGAATGTCATGCAATCAGGATGTCAGTGTATTGTATTGTCTACCCACTCAAATATCATTCTGCCCCATCCCCCTTTGTCTTCTTTTGTAACAGGTTTCTAAAGGTCTAATTGCAACATGGGGAAATAAGTGTTGTTCAGCTGTCCTTCAAGAGGGAAAGGAGATTTGAGTAGGAAAAACTGGCAGAGCAAATGAAGAGAATTCAACAGGGTGAAGTAGAAAAAAAACACAACTCTATTTTATATTAAAAGAGTTTTATTGAGTTTTAGAATTTTTTACAGGTAGGGTGAAGGTAAGGTGTGAAAAAGATATTTTGAGAACTTTCACGTCGAAGTCGTTGGCCCCATCCGGGGCTTCATGACAAAATATAGATAATACATAATTTTCAATAGTACTACAAAGTGAAGAGAAGTGCATACATCATTGTAAAATCTGTGCTAGCAGTCATGTACAAACATCCAAACAAAAGTTATACTATAAAAAAGTCATTTTTTAGATCTAAGTCTCTTAGCAATTGTATCTTCTTGTTCTCCTCCCTGGCCCCCAGTGGGTGGGGCCGCGGCCCCCTCTGCTCTTCCATTTTCATCCTCCAGGATTGAGGAATGTTTTTTAAGATAGGCTTCCGCCAAAACACAACTCTATTAATCAGACAAAGACACTAAAATCAGGAGTAAGCTTTTCTACTGCTTGCCTTACTGAAATGTTAGGAACAAACCTTCCAGCAGCTGGGAAGAATTATAACATATACAGCAGCACAAGGTAATTGAGCAACAATTCAAGATCACAGGCACACTTAATCAACCAATAACTCAATACCTATCATGCATTATAGAAAAAAATATGTATAAAGTACACACTATGCTAGAAAAGCAATATATGGGAATAAATATTTTGTTGTTCCTTAAAGTAAAATAAGTAAAATATTGTGGCCATTGGACAGAACTGACTGCACTGTAGACATGAAACACATACTGTATAGACCCTTAATTTGAGTTCAATAAAATAAGGATTGTACATAGAACAATATTGGACCTCTGAAAAGTAAAAGCATGCATATGTACTCAGTACTTGGTTTGGGCCCCTTTTGCAGCAATTACTGCCCCAATGCGGCGTGACATGGAATCTATCAGCCTGGCACTGCTGAGGTGCTATGGAAGACCAGGATGCTTCAATAGCGGCCTTCAGCTCTTCTGCATTGTTTGGTCTCTTCCTCTCATCTTTCTTTGCACAATATTCTAATTTTTCGAGTTTCACCTGTACATGCCAGCCAGATGATTTATCAGCCTATCTGCTGCTTGTGGAGCTCCCTAGAATTTAAATTATTTTGGAGTGCTTGATGCTCTCTGAGTTTGGTTGTTTGCTTGAAGATGGTTCATACCCAGCTAAGTAATATCATCAGTGCTCATGAGTGCCAGGTTTGCTTCCTGTTTATATACAGTAACTTGCCCTTCCAGTATTGGTGGGGTTGTGGTTTTTTTCCTTGGTAGTTCCTTGATTAGAATATTGTTTTCTGCTGGATTATGTGGTGCTAATCCCTGCTTAGTTTCTTATTGTTTCTGGAGAAGATGTGTTGTAGTCTTTTAGCTTTTTATTGTCTCTTTTGAATGGTGTGTAAGTGTGATTTAGCTCAATATTCTATTGATGGCTGATGGCTGAATGCCAAGCTTCCAGCAATTCCCTATCATTTTTTTTTTTAAAGCTTGGTCTAGATTGCTCAGTTTCCTAGTTGAAACTATGGTTGATTTTTTCCTTGTGTTGTAAGATTAAGAAGCTTTTCAAGACATCTGAAATAAACCAAAAGACCCATTAGTCCAAGAAAAAAAATCCCAGGAATCATTGACAACAGTGGTCCCCAATCTTTCCAGCTTTGCAGCCTAATGGCATCAGCACCATTGTCAGTTGGGTGATGGCATGGTTCTGCTCAAGCAGCTCATGCACTGGCCCTCTGCTTGAGTGGCCCAGTTCCAAACAGGGTGTGTTCCAATACCAGACAAAAGTTCCAGGATTGGAAACCCCTGATGTGCAATACACAATGAGTAATGAAACATCTGCAAGCAAACAATCAAGCTCAAGGACTTCATCGTTCAAGCCTGAGCTACATAAATTATGACATATTAAATTATTATATTGCACATTTTAATGTGTGGTGGAAGGGTGGCAGGGTGGAAGCAGACTTGGTTTCTATTGCCAAGAGAGGAGCATGTTTGTAACACTTTAATCTGACATATTAGGGATGATGTAGACATCGGACTTGCTTCATTTTGGGATATGCAGAAACAGATGATGTCATCTTCAACTCATCACTAGCCTGCTGGAAAGGTAACCTTCATTTAGTGTTTCAGGTTTTGCTTTAGAAATAGCATTTTCCTCTCAGCTGGTACAAGCAAGACAGTCCAGTCTATCTGCTGTATATTATGACTACAGAAAGCCTCCATTTCAAATGTCTAGAATGGGCTGTGAGAATTGGCACACCAACTCTCTGGTTCTTGCTTTCTGCCTTCCTTGGTCATTCTGAAATGGGTTGCTGGAATGTTTAACTGTTAGGAAAAATTAGACCTGTTATTAGGGAATATGTACATTACAGATTCAGTGACTATTTTTCTTTTTTAAAAAGTTAAATTGACATGTGTTTTGTTATTTTTCCTTTGTAGCACAACTGACAAGAAAAACTGTAAAATGTGGCATTTTCTTTTTATTTTAAATCATTTTAGCAGTTCAGTGTTAAAAATGATCTTTTTCCTTTCCCCCCTGTTTTCCTTTTCTTTATTTCTTTGGGTAAAATTGAATATTTCAGGAAGAACTGTAATGCTGTTACTTTTATTTCATTGGTGCTGAAGGTACATGCCTATAGAAGGGAAAACAACTGTAATTTTCTGTCCTAGCATAGGAAAGCCAAGGGGAGAAAAGTAAGGAAACCCACCAATCGATGGACATGTGACTATGGACTGGACAGGATAGAGTAGCCAAGATAAGGAAAGAGATTGAAGTCCAGGAAGGGGCTGCTTCATTTAAAGCCAGTTTGTACACAGAAGATAAGCCACTAAAAGCTGTAATGTGAGAAAGCCCTTAATTCTGGGTGTTCTTTGTTTTAATTAGAGTGTTCTTTGTTTTAATTTAATTAACCCGTGACCCACAGCTAGGAGGGCCTTTGCATCAGTCTTTAGTTCTTTTCCATTGGGTTTTGGAACATCAGTGAGAGATCAACAACAAGCTCAAGTTGAATTATAGTGAGCATCCAAACAGGGAAAAGCTTAACATCATGGGTAATATTTTTCTCTGCCTGTTTTCATTCTTTTTATGGTAGAATAGTTAAGAAATCCCTTTCAAATTGCAGCTACTCGTTAATGATAGAGGCTTCTTCATCTAGCACTAGCTGGAGAGTACCTTCTGAATACCAATTGCAAAGGGAGAATACAGGACCTGCAGATCTTTCCTTGTTTATTGATCTATGGTTTTCATTCCCTTCCACATATGCCAAAATAAAATATGTGATGGCCTACTCAGGTTTGATACAGTGATATTTTTGAACTATATAGTGCTAACTTTTCAAACTTAGAGATTGACATCCTGCTGGAGGGAAACTGCCAAAAATAGTTATACTGCTGACTATATATCTGGATGTCTGGACGCCCAGCATGCTAGGACTTGGACATCAGCTAATCATTAGAACTTTACTTCTTGAGAAAAAAAAAACCTTGTTTGGCTTTCCCACCAATCATTTGGAAAACAATGTCATCTGCACAATATTAAAAATATATCGATAAGGATCCAGAATGCCTTTTGCTTTCAATAGAGCCCCATTGTGTTTAAGCAGGGCACCATGTGTATTTGTATAGCGTCCTCTTCTACATCCTATGATGATGACATTATTGGAATGGGATGCTTTTGGATGGAGCTTATTTCAATGGACATGACCATTGGAAATCTGGTTCAAGTCTCAAAAACTGGCCAGGTAGAATGCAATAATGGTGCAACCTCTGTTTAGCCATTCTTATCAGATATTGTCCTTTTTCAGGCAGACTTCCATAGATATCATTCAATAAATTTCTTCCTATTTACAATGCAGATCACTGACAGTGGCATACTGAGACTGAGGTGCATAGACGTGGTCTGCTTCATGTGCAGGCAATGGGGGGGGGGTGATGCCAATGATGCCAATGAAGAGAAGAAGGAGGCATGAAATCAAGTCAGTACTAATAGCATGCTAACCACCTATTTGGTGATTGGTAGTGTGGTGCAGATACAGCAGTGGAGATGTAGATGGATCCAGTGGTGATTCAGGAGCCTCATGGCATAATTTGGGAGGGCTAGGGAAGAATAGACAGCAGTTATTGGAGATCATTGGATGGCAGTGGTTTTGTTCCTCAGCTTGGAAGTACTGGTTCTTTGCCAAGGGTGAAATAGACAAATAGTAGGAAGGTTGACAATGGTGTGGTTAGAGCCTTTGAACCAATGGTACTTTATAATATTTACCATTCCATACTGCAGAAGGAAGATCATGGTACTGGACAAGAGTTAAAGACATAGTATAAGATGCTATAACATTTTCCATCTTAAAAAAATAGAATCATTATTATTATCAAGATCATGTTATTATATAGTTATTATGTTATAATCCACCTACTGTTTTTTCCCAAAAGTAAGACAAGGTCTGATTTTGTTTTGACCCCCGAAATAAGCACTTGGTCCTCATGACTGCTGCTGTGTTGCAATATTTTGAGGCAGGGCTTATTTTCAGAGGAGGACTTATACATCCTCACGGCCGATTCACTCCCACAGAGAGGGACTTCTCCGGGTGCCGTCCACTAGACTTTGTCAGCGGGCGATGCCCAGGGGAAGGGCTCTCTCTGTGGTGGGCCCGGCCCTCTGGAACGACCTTCCCCCCGACATCAGGACGACCACGGACCTCCGCTCCTTCCGTCTTAAATTAAAAACTCATTTCTTCTGTCTGGCCGGCCTAGGATAGTCTCTCTGTCTTTGGGGTTTTATTGGGAAGTTTTATAATATAGCTTAGTTTTAATGGGGAATTTTAGCGCAGGTTTAGATTTAATTTATTTTTAATGAAATGTTTGTATGTATTTATTGTTTTTACTTTGCCTGTGCACCACCCCGAGTCCCTGTGGGGAGAGGGTGCGGTTTAGAAATATTAAATATTATTATATATTATTATTATTATTATTATATTGTAAGCTTAAGAATCTGACCAACTGGTGGTTAAAGTAAATAAATGGATTGGTTTCAGATCTCTTGCAGGTGCACAACATGACTTAGCTCCTACATATGTTATCTTGTTTTAGTTTTAACAAGATTCTTCATCCTCTTTTTGTTTACATAAAGGTCCCTGCACATCTCCATCAAAGCCATCTTATTATTCTCTACAAATATTCTCTACAAGTTTGTGTTTACTTAATGCAAATTCTAATGAAATGTAAGTTGACACATCCAAAGCTCTTATACTAGAAACAATACAAGATTCAGATGACACATGGATCAAAAATTATAATGAATCATCTTCAATAACCTTTGACACTAGGGAAGAGAAAGGAAACACAAGAGTCAATTCCAACAGGAAAAAAATGGAAAAGAAAGAGGTGCTAGTAAAGACCATCTGCAATCATCCATTAGGTGGATGTCATTTCATGTTGGTACATGTACTTTCCTTTTCAAATTTTAGTAAAGATCAAGATCTTGAAGAAGAATACTATCCAGCTTTGGTTTAAAACTTGGTGGAAATTAAATCCAAAAGATCTTGAATATGAGAGCAACAAGTTTACTGCTTAAAAAAATGAAAAATATTCAGAATGGCACCAAAACTACCCAAAACTATTGTTAAAATCAACCAAGTAAAAATAGAGAGTAAAAATTGGAAATACATTTTATGTCATCCTTTTCATGCAATTATAGTTTTAGATCACAATGTTTACATTTTTGAAAGTGTGTCCTCAGGTGTGACTTTTTTAGAACTTTTGGGAAAAGTTCTTTTTTAGAACTTTTGGGAAAAGTTCCCATTATTTTTAGTCTTATCCCATAGCAGAAAATGCTGCAGAATGTGGATATAATCAAGGTATAATGGTAAAAAAGATTTTCACAGACAAGATAGGGTGCTCATTATGAGATTGTACATGCAGTGAATACAAATTTTGAATAGTTAATCTAGTATTTGAAAAACTGTGCAATTTAAAATAAAATGTGGGCACATGTAGATTAGCTCAGATTTTGCTCTTTGCTGTATGCAATTTTTCTTTTCTGAATTACTTTTTTTTGTTTTAGATTAGATTAATCAGACACAAATGTATTTGCAAACAGCTGGAAGTAGCCTTGAACAATGTACCATAAAATTCTAGGCTTTAAAATTGTTCCTTGAAGATTTGTGCAAAAAAATGTGGAGGCTTTTGCACAAATCAGGCCTTTTAGTACATAACAACAAAATGTAAGGAAATGGACATTATCATAGGGGGGGAAATCACAATTCAAAAAATGCAAGGATAAGGAACAGAGGATGCTATTGACAGAAAAAATCAAGAGGGCAATATTTGGGTGCCTTGATCATTGATCACAAAGAACAGGACTCTTATTCCAAAGCAATGTTTGCTACCATTTATCATTTGCCTTGATTTCTGCAGAAGAAAAACTTGAGAAGACTTTACCAAACATAAGAGAAATGTATGATGAATTTTGTGGTGTAGATACCTTAATTAAAACTTTTTTAAACTGTGAAAATATTTGAAAGGCACAATATCCCAAATTAACATAGAAATGGGCAGTATTGAAATTTCTGGAATGTATTAAGCAATAGCAATAACACTTAGACATATTCCGCATAATAGTACTTTACAGCACTTTTTGTTGGGTTTGCAAAGTCAGCATATTGACCACAACAATCTGAGTCCTCATTCTACCAACCTCAGAAGGATGGAAGGCTAAATCACCCAAGCTGTGAACAAAGTTGTCCAGCAATACTGCATTCTAACAACTGTGCCACCAGAATTTGGATTTTGATAAATGTCTACCAAACCTATCCTACTTCATGACTATTTATATGTGTGTTCCTAATGTAAAACAAACTTTTCAAAATTAAAATTAAAAAAATATGTTTTGATCAACTATGAACAAAGATAAATTAACACATCTGGCTATACTGTTTATTGAACATGAATATGCAAAAAAATCAATTTTAATGAAGTCACTGTCAAATATGCAGCTGTTAAGGTTTAAACAGTAACAATGATATTTAATACTGTACCAGACCAAAATGTAACTAAATTTTCCTTTAAAAAATAAATAAATATACATCAAGGTAATTAAAAAATACTAATCCATTACTTTTTTCTCTTTTTTGAAAAGTTCCATCGCTGGTTATCGGGGGCGAGTCAATGGCCCCCGTGGAAAGGGCTCGCAACTTGGGCGTTCTCCTGGATTCACGGCTGTCCCTGGATGACCATGTGGCGGCCGTGACCATGGGGGCGTTCTACCAGGTTCGCCTGGTACGCCAGTTGCGTCCCTTTCTGGACCGGGACACCCTCCGCACAGTCACGCAAGTACTCGCGACATCCCACCTTGACTATTGCAACGCTCTCTACATGGGGCTCCCCTTGAGGTGCATCCGGAGGTTCCAGTTAGTCCAGAACGCGGCCGCGCGGGGGATTCTGGGAACATCCCAAAGTTCCCATGTAACACCTCTCCTGCGCAAGCTGCACTGGCTACCGGTAGCCTTCCGGGTGCGCTTCAAGGTGCTTGTTACCATCTTTAAATCGCTCCATGGCTCGGGGCCTAGTTACTTGCGGGACCGCCTCCTGCCACATACCTCCCTCCGACCGATTCACTCCCACAGGGAGAGCCTCCTCAGGGTGCAGACCGCCAGTCAATGCTGGCTGGCGATGCCCAGGGGTAGAGCCTTCTCTGTGGCAGGGCCTGCCCTCTGGAACGACCTGCCCCCCGAACTACGCACCATCACGGACCTTCCCCTCTTCCGCCGCTCACTCAAGACACATCTCTTCCAATAAGCTGGACTACCTTAGAACTCAGGTCTTGGCCTGATAGAGCTTCAGTTACATTTGAATAAGGATTTGATAGGTTTTAACTGGGAATTTTAGCACAGGCACATAATTTAATTTCTTTTTAACTTTTGTAACGTTGTTATTTATGTATTGTTGTTTTTAATTTCCCTGTTCACCGCCCAGAGTCCATCTCGACGGAGATTGGTGCGGTTTATAAATCGAATAAAATTGAAAATTGAAATTGAAATTTGTACTTTAATATTTATTTTATTAGTTATTTACTGAGATGATTATATAGTTTAATCTAATAAAAGTTTCAATGTCTGCATTTATTTTTCAGTCATTGTTTGTTTCAACAATAATTGAATCAGTTGTTCTTTATTTCATTACTACATTAAGTGCATACATTAAGTGTTACATGAGTGTCATCCTGTAGATATTGTTTCTCACATTGACATGGCTGATAATGGTCATTTGTGGATTACTATGCAGCTACTATATGCTGAAGGTCTTTCCAAAAGGACATACTTCTATGTGTATGGGTAAATAATTATATTTTCTTGATAATGTCAATATAATAAAGCTAGATACAAAGTCCTGTACTGGCTGCAAAGTGACAACCAATACAGAGACAACAGTGAGAATAAGAGGAGGGAAAATAAAGAACATTTCTAATATTGCTGCAGGGACAAGCACCTTGCTGTCTTGGAAATTAACTATGATCAACCCTAGTTAGGATTAGAATGGGTAGATAAACTGAAATTAGTATCTATGGAGATTCTCAGTCATGGCTGTCCCAAAAAAGGGCTTTTTCAAAAGGTAACTGGACTGCTCTTGTTTTTCCTTGAAAACATTTTGTTTCTCATCCAAGGAGCTTCTTCAGTTTTTGATAAGAAGCAAAATGTCTTCAAGCAAAAACAAAGAAAATCCAGCTGCCTTTTGAAAAAGCACTTTTGGGACAAATGAGATTATTGGGATTGATGGCTAAACTGAAAAGTTTTTTAAAACTGCAGAAGGCTGTGGCAAGCCATTCCTAACACCATTGAACAGATGGATGGATATGTAAATCATAGCCAACCTTGACTCCTTTTGATTGTTTTTACCCTTAACTGTTACTGATACCACTAATGATGATCTCTGCTTCCAAGGCAAGGTTGATTCTTTTTCTCTCCCTGAGGAATACCTGGTATTTATTGAAAAGAAGGACTAGGGGAGACACGATAGCAGTCTTCCGATATCTCAGAGGCTGCCACAAAGAAGAGGGAGTCAAACTAGTCTCCAAAGCACCTGAGGGCAGAACAAGAAGCAATGGGTGGCAACTAATCAAGGAGAGAAGCAACTTAGAACTAAGGAGAAATTTCCTGACAGAACAATTAACCAGTGGAAAAGCTTGCCTCCAGAAGTTGTGAATGTCCCAACCCTGGAAGTCTTTAAGAAGATGTTGGATAGCCATTTGTCTGAAATGGTATAGGGTTTCCTGCCTGGGCAGGGGGTTGGACTAGAAGACCTCCAAGGTCCCTTCCAACTCTGCTATTGTATTGGTAAATTAGTCCCTTATCCCCTTTCATTTCTCTATTCATCATAATATAAGATGGAATGGGAGTGGGATATCTCATCTCTTTAGACTGAATTTCTCTACTGTGTAAAAGTAAAAGTACAATGTAGAATTTGAAAAATAGAATGTAAGACTTGCACAGTATTTAGAATGCAAATGCGGAGAGGAATATTTTGCATTCTGTTCATTTCAGTCATCATTTAAAGGAGACAAATTTATGTTGTGTAGCTGCATTTGTTTTGGATTATGTTACTTAGCCACTGGATGATATTAGTTCAATGCATCAAAGGCCATTCATTAGTAGAATATCTTGTAATTGGAGATAATGCCCTATTCATTTATCCTTTGGTATTCAAGTATTAAGCTTTATCAGAGCATTGTTTTCTGACTTGCCAGAAAGAAAACAGCATTAGAAACTGCAGAGACCTTCCTCAGTCAGGAAGGAGATGCCGCTGGACAGAAGCCATTAACCGAAAAGCAGCCTCTACAATTGCCCTGACCCTGTAAAGAGTTTGCTAGATGGATTCCCAAGCAGCAGCAGAGGCGAAAAAGAAAATGCCTTTGCAGTTTAAAATCCATTCTGCTTCATTAATCCAGTTCAGGCTCTATAGATACCCAATCAGTTTTCTGTCTTAGAAAGTGGAAGTGGTGAATAATGAAATAGGTGAGAGGGTGGAAGGAAAATCATTCAAGCCAAACCTCCTCAAGGTCTTGAATTAGCATATCAAAATGGTATTCACAATTACCAGTAGAGCAGAAATAGTTATCAGATGTCTAATTTCTTGACGTGTTCATGGAGAACAGAGACAAAAGACGCAGATGCAAGCAACTTATAATGAGCCAGAACAAACCTTTTTAAATGTAAGGGCCATTTAAATTCCTAGTCCATGTAGTTGCATTTGCCAGCAATATTCTCCTGAAGTAAGATTTTCAAACCTCAAAGGAAGTGACTTTGATTATTTTGTCACATCACATTTATTAATTGAACAAAGTAATCAAACACAGGCAATTTCTTGGTAACTTTCTTTACAACAAGTGACAACCCTACTAATTATGCCATTTCCCAGCCTAGAGTGTGTTTGCCTTAGAATTTGTTCAGCATGTTGTATCTTCAAGTATAGGCGGAATTATTGTTAATGCATGAAATAATTCATAAAAACATCCTTCTTGGATTATATCCATTTTGAGCATTTTTAAAATGCTATTCAGACTAACCTTTTTCCCCCCCAAAATATATGTTTTACATACTTATGACTTGTATTAAGTTCTCAACCAACAATGGAAATTCATTTTTAGCACTCTTTAGTAATGGCAAAGATGTAACTACAGCTTCTTTTTGATACGTTTCTGTGGGCTAGGTAACGCTACAAACCTTTGAATGAGTATCGAGTTCTATAGGGGATTGCACATATAATTAGCTGAAGATCCTTGCAGACTTCTCTTTGTAAGAAAGAATCACAGTCTTCAACCTTAATTATTTGGCTACTGTCTCCCTTCACTACTATAGAAACAAATAATAATTATCAACAAAGAAATATTTCTTTTCTTCATGTGAAATTAATGAATCATGAAATGACAGATGATTATTTTTCTTCCATTGTTGTAGATAACACTGGAGTGGATCCAATGAACACCCCTTCAAAGTAGCAAACTGAAAACTATAGTTTTAGCTAATTTAGACGTTGTGTCTTTTTTTTTAGTTGAATCTAGTGCAAAAAAGTTTCACATAATTATCACTCAGGTGAAATACCTTTTTCATTCTAAATAGAAGACTCTTAATATACATTCCATGTAGTAAGAATCTTTTATTTATTTCGACTTCTGTATTATATATTAGCTCCCTCCCTCCTTAAAAATGTCTATATTTGTATTGCCTCAGTAGGCAATCTGAGCAGTTGGCCAAAAAAACAAAGTGACTTTGGCGTACCTTATAATGTTTTTGAGGGAATAAAATGAGAAGATGGAGCACTAGGCGTGCAGGTTTCTGCTCCATGATGAAAGGTGTGATAGAAACAAATAAAGAAAAAGACCTTTGTCTGGAGTTGAATGGAAAATGAGCTTGTCAGGTCTGCCTCTAACGATAACCAAGAAAGAAACCACACAACTCCATTTGAAAGAATTAAGAGTACTTTTACTGGTTATGAAAAGATAGCAGCGAGGTAAAGCAAGGTCTGAGACCCAAGCGCGCGAAATCATACATATCAATATGTGTCCAGCCCCCTCCCTCCAACAACCCCCACCCCATTGTCCAATGCACAATCCCCTTAGGTGTCATGTGGGTTGCATCTCCAGGAGCATCATCAGGATGGCATGCAAGACCGTTGGCCTTGACCACCGCACAGCCCTGGCCAGTGGTATGCAAAGTAGATGGTGAGAACATACTCCCTTCTGCAAATCGCCCTCCTGCACCATGCAGTCCCATTCCCAAATACCAAAACCCTTCTCTCCCCATTTCAATGACAGCTGAAGCAAGCAGCAAAGCGGAGGCTGACAGAGCTAGAATAACAGAGCAATATTACTGTCCAGCAATATAGGCCAGTGGCATCTGTTATTAAAATGGCATTATTTTCTACTTTTTATTTGAACTTCAATACATGCATTGAACAAAAATCGGCTTCATGTTACTATAGCCACTATTTTACCTTTGTTTGACATCTACCCACCAGGCCAAAGATGTTGATACTGATGCTACTGTCATGAACACAAGTATCCATAAAATCAGCAGGATTGAACTTTGAAGGGAACTTTAGTTTTGGATAGCCATGCTGTAGGAATCTCCTGAGCAGATAAATGTTTTTATTTGTAAGATACATAGACCTCTCACGAAGCTGATAACCTGGCATTGCCCAGAACAAATCCCCCTTATCAGAGGGACCCCATTTGTTTTTTGTAAGAACCAATCCCACTTACCAGAGGGAGCCCCCTTGTGGAGTACCGTGAAGCCGTTACCATGGCAACTTCACTGTGCTGTACAGTAAAAGCCATTTTAAGGCACAACAGGCTGTATCTTAACAGAACTTGAATCCAAATGTAGACTATCACTGTCACAGTTCTCTTCTTGTCAGCTGAGACAGGAGGATAGTTGTATATAATTGTTTCCACAACACCATGTTAAGGCCCCAATTAAGGGAGGAGACATACTGTTTCCTTGTCTGCCTTTCGGCTCATCACCAGAGACCATCTAGACATAAAGCCATGAGTTCCGTTGTGTAATTTTTTTTATATGTGTGTTAGGTTTTTGAGCTGATCAATAAATATTTATTGATATATATCAATATGTATATATCAATATATATATATATCAATATATATATATATCAATATATATATCATATATATATATATATATATATATATATATATATATATATATATATATATATATATATATCAATATATATATATATATATATATATATATATATATATATATATATATATATATATATATATATATATATATATATATATATATCAATATATATATCAATATATATATATATATATATATATATATATATATATATATATATATATATATATATATATATATATATATATATGTATACATCATTTCCTTTGTTCATGTCCATGTTCATACTTATACCTGCTTTCTTGTACATGTTTGACAAACTAATAAATATAAATATAATATGTAATATAAATTAAATTTTATGCCACCCATCTCCCTTACAAGGTGACTCTAGGCTTACATTTGGCTATGATTCTAGTTCTCAGTTTGTCTAAACGGGATCTTTGAGGCAAGCTTTGTTTATTTTCCTGAGCTCTTCCATTTTCTCTGTCTGAAGCGATTTATAGGTGCCATAAAGAACCCTGATCTAATTGCTGGCATAGATGGGTAGTGTCTCAGGTGACCTACTTTAAATCTTATTGGAATGAATCAACTTACCATAAAGCGTGTTGCCTTTATATCTCACAAAAACCACAGGAAAAGTAATGTAAACTTGGATCAAAAATTATGTAAAAGCTATCATTCACTACTGGAATGTTGATAATTCTTGAATGAATACAGAACAATGATTCTAAGACAATTGAGCTGTTGGGGAGAAGAAGAATAAAAATGATTGCTTTTGGCCCTCCTGTTTCCTTTAAAGGAAAAAATGGAAATTAATATCTTTTATTACATAACAAAATTATGTTCATTATTTTTTCAGGTGCCTTCCTTATACCGATCCATTTGGATAGGAATCTTTCTCCCTTTCTATGCCTGGAAAGCAAGTGAAGATTTATATGAAAAGAAATAAAATGAAATGCAATCTTACAGCAGAAACAAAATGCTTGAATTCCAAATTTTCATGAATTGCATAAAATAAGAAAGAATGCAAGATATTTTAAAAAATAGTTGCCTGAGTTCAGAGGCTGAATGAATGGTAAAAAAAAAAAATGAACATAACCAGAAAACTGAATGAATGGTAGAAAACTGAAAATAAGACACAACCCTCTACTAGGTCTGAGAATTGCCTGCTTGGATATGATTTGATTTGCTCTGAAGGAATCCGTTCCAATTCTGAGAAATCATAACTGTTAATATTCCCCTTTATATGATGCCCCATGAGTAAGCACCACTGAAATCAGACTGTATAGTTTCAAATATTATATTATCCAATTAACTTTCATATATAACTTAAACACAGTTTACTGTACTAGTTTCATTCCATCAGTCAGTTCAGTGAAATCTTTGATTCAACTCATGTGTATTCTTATGTCCTATTGCAATCATTATGGTGGTCAATCTAAATTTTGTAGGGCTACATGTGGCTGAGCCATGAGATGGCAGGAAGAAGTATTTTACAGATGTCATTGCACACTCATCTAAAAGGAATTCTGCGGAGAAGCCCAAATTAAGAGACTGTGCAGTCCTGAGCTGGATAGGGGATAGAAGAGGAGGTTCAGCATAGCTACACCCTAGAAGCTCTTAGGATAAATCTATAAATTAGAACAGTATTTCTTGAACTCAGCCACCTGAAGATGTGTGGACTTCAACTCCCAGTTGGGGAATTCTTGGAGTTGAAGTCCACACATCTTCAAGTGGCTGAGTTCGAGAAACACTGAGTTAGAAGAATACAGCATTAGTCTGGCAAGGTTCTATTAGATTTAAGTAAATAAAGAATTAGACTTGATTGGATTTTACTGTGTTGTCTTTGGACCTGAACCTGACAGCCAGCCAGATCACGTAGCCATAAATTATTTGTAATCACAATAATGATATATATTTTTAAAATTCTTCCTTGTCTTCACTTTTTTATTGTTTTGCAACACATCACTATGAAAATATGGTTTCTCAAACTTGGCAGTGGTGTGTTCCCACTAAAATGATAAATAGATTTATGAGACTTTTTCACCTCATGTATAAAATTAATGATTTCTCTGGAGACAGAATTGGGAAATAAATATACCATTTTGAATAAATATACTAGACAACTTGGGGATAACATTGGGCCTTCATTTCCCTATCGTCCATCATTATTTTCATTATTATTAATGTAGTGGAAGTGGGAGTTGGCTTGACTGCAGTTGACCACCCTTTAGCAGCTGATAGTGACACTGGTCTAGCCATCCTCCAAAGGACCAGTCTGTTGAACCTCTTAGAGATGGCCCAACAACACAGCAACATAGACACGGCTACAAATGTGCCAAATTTAAGTGCCACAGGAGCCATGGGTTCCAGATTTTGGATGCCCATTTGAAATATTTTGGTTCAATAATTGTTGCCATATGTTGCACTGTTTCTCCCAGTTCTTCTTCAAAATGATCACAGAACTTTGCAATGTTCTAAAATAACACAACTTTGAAAGCAACCATTGAAACAATGAAATTAAAAACTATACAAGTTCTATTGACTACAATTTGGACCACTAATTTGGCTATTAAGCAAAATAGCCACTAAGTGAAATTATAACCGTGCTTATGATCTTACTTCATGCTTTCCCTTGCTTTACAGATCTACACTGTACAAAGATTGTAAATGTGAGGATTGATTGCAAATGTACTTTTTCATCACCACCGTAACTGTGAGCAGTTGCTAAACAAGGCAGTCGCTAAACAAAGACTGCCTGTATAACCTACACACACACACACCTATGTGTAAAATATAATGGGAAGAATAAACTTTCTTACTTTTGTAACAAACCTGAAATCTGGGTAATATTTCTGAGGTCTATTCTCACTTCTAATTCCACATTTATTTTGGATTTTTATAGCACTAACTCTGACTATTCTGACTTTGCTGCTGGCAGAACGAAAGGGACTTCTGACAGTGATCCAGCTTTGGGGTGTATGCCATATGAGATTTGCTCACTGCAGAGAATCACTGAGATGACCTTGGAGGAATAAAGTGACAGTTAGGAAAACATGATTTAAGTCCAGGAAAAGAAGAAAATGTTAGAAAGAAACTTAATCCGACTTTGCCTTAACTCTCTTTGGTGTGAAAGGGAGGGAGGAAAAATTATGTCAAGCTTCCATGGTTCTGTTACTGTATTTTATACCAATATGATTCTGGTATTTCTGACTGAGTCCATTTCCTGACCTTTCAGACCTGAAAAGTTGACACGCACTCAAAGCTCATGCCCTGTCTGACTTTACTCACTTTTCTCTTAATTTTGCATATATAGAAACCAGGAAAGCAAACATCTCTATTGGGAAATTATATGATTGAAAAAAATCTAGATTAGGGGAAAAAATCGTTGACATAAATGATAATACTAGGGAAAATGTGTAGAAAAATATGCACACATTTTGTTATAGTTTTCTACCTGCAGTGTAAAAACTGATGTAAAAATGAAAAATTAAATAAAAATTAAATTAAGAAATTGAGGAAAATTAGCAAGAAACATCCATGATTGGGATTATATGAAGCCCTTATTTATTTTTAAAAAGCTACTTGCTGAACCATTTTTTTTTTTACTTCTCTCTTTCTTCTTTTTAAAGGAGTTATTTACTAGATGGTTAACATTGCCCCTGCAGGTAGCCCCGGAAAGTGCGCCGTGGTGGCCGTCGGAAGGAGCTGGTGGAGGCGCGCTTAGCCATCCTCTGCCAGGGAGCTGCTCCCTCCTCCTCTTCTCCGGCCCTGCGGCCCGATTCCTATCAAGCCGCGGACCAGCACCGGTCCGCGGACCGGGGGTTGGGGACCCCTGGAATAGTATATAAAAATAGAATCTGGAAAATTTAACAGAATTGTCCCTTCTTATGCCAGAAAGAATCAAAGCAGGATAAACTTCAGTTTCTTTCTCACCCATTTTTATTTCTAAGGGCTGAATTGATGTTTACTTAACTGTTCTCGCATACCTTTTTCTAAGTTATCCCTAAGTTCATCTGGCAGACAACTCAGTTCCAGGCAAAAAATAAAAGCAACACAATCAAACTAGAATGTGCAGCTTCTAGAATACTAGTGTCTAAAATGCAGATGAAACCAATACAGGCAATCTGAAATCTGATTCCCTTTCCTCTTACAACATAGCCAAGCATTTCTAAGTGTTCAATTTATGTGATTCAAGGTAATAGGAGCCTATAAGTATTTGGCTTTCTAACAATCAGCATTTCAGAAGGAGAATATATTTTGCTCTCCAAGCTTCTCCTTGAATAGTGGCTCTCCTTTATGGGCTAAACTAAGCAGTCCATCGCAGTTACGTTTACCCACATTGACATGAACAATTACATCACAGTTTCAGAAGAATCTTGATTTGATTATAGGGATCAAGGCAAGAGATTTTAGGTCCAGAGTGGGTTTTCATCCCAGAATAATTTGGGCTGTTAGCTGAATAAACAATGGCAATGGTTGCTGTGGCGATACTAGAAAAAGTAGTTTTCCATAAAAGATGGAAGCAGGCCAATGGATGCAGGACCTTTGTTGTGGTTGTGCCAAGGAGTAATTTAACTGCCACGTGGAATGTCATTGTAGTAGTATGCATAAGCTCTTTTACTCGAAAGTCAGCACTACAGATGGCAAAAAACAGTGCCAAAGACAGCAGAAAGCAGAGGTCAATTCTAAAATACAAGCGGCATAGGAAGGAGATAATAATTCATTATCTGTAGTCATCAGCCTCCCCAATTCTCATGTATTGCCTTAATGGTTAGGAAATATTTTACTGAATTTGATTAGAAACATATAGGATTTGGGCTGTTCATAAAATAATACAAAATATCTGGAAACATACTCCAGAACTGACACATTAAACAAGAATGATGAAGTGAAATGTAGGAGAAAAAAATTCCATGGAATAATATAAAGGACGACATGGTGTCAGGGGTGGGTTCCTACGGGATCGCCGCGGATCGCGCGAGCCTGATCGTAAAATTTAGAGATCCGTGCCGATCCCGTTGGACGATGGACCCGGAAGTTACTTCCGGAGAACGTGGCTCGCTCCGTCAAAAGTAAAGACCGTCAAAAGTAAAGAGCAGGGGTCGGGCCTTGAAGCTCTTTCTCTGTTGGGGCGGCTGGGGGGGGTTCGCGCAGGCTAGCGCGCCTGCCTTCCGCCGCCCCTAGCCTGCCAGGCTTCAAAACTAAAGGGCGGGGGCCGGGCCTTGAAGCTCTTTCGTTGTTAGTATGGCTAGGGGGGCAGCGGAGGGCATGCTAGGTGCGCGAAGGCCCCCCCGCCCTCCCCAGCCGCGCCAACAGGGAAAGAGTTTCAAGGCCCGGCCTGGGTCCTTTAGTTTTGAAGCTGCCAGAGCCGGGCTGGGCCTTTCGCGCTTGGCGCGAATGCAGAGGCTTGGGGGGGCTTCGCGCAGCTATTCGCGGGGTGCGCAAAGCCATCCCGACCCCCTGCAGCCACGCCGGCAGCTTTAAGGGCTGAGCCGGCCCTTTCACGCTTGGCGCGAATGCAGAGGCTTGGGGGGGCTTCGCGCAGCTATTCGCGGAGTGCGCGAAGCCATCCCGACCCCCTGCAGCCACGCCGGCAGCTTTAAGGGCCGGGCCTTTTACATTTGAAGCTGCCGGGCACCGGGGCCTTTCTCAACATGGCTAGCCGCTAACTTGTTGAAAAAGGGGCCAGCAGATTCACAGCATGGCCCTTTAAATTTCGCGCTGCTGGAGGGGGGGATGCCGGTGCGTGAAATTTAAAGCGCCCTCTATGAAGTTGCCGGCCCCTTTTTCAGCACGTTAGTGGCTAGTCATGTTGAGAAAGGCCCCGGTGCCTGGCAGCTTGAAATGTAAAAGGCCTGTGCCTTTTAACACGCGTTTGGGGGTAGGCTAGCTTTCGCACAATGGCCAAAAGCCCCCCAGCTCCCCTCTGTCTCAGCCTCATTTGGCTGGCTGCCTCCCTTCTCCCTCTAGTCAGATAGGTTTACCTGCATCTTGTTGCCTCTTTGCATCCATCGGAGAGCTGCTGATTCTGCCTTCTGGTAAGTGACCTGGTTTTTTTTCCTCTTTTATTTTTTTTAATGATTTTTTAAAGATTATTTTATTTATTGTGCATATAATTTTTTAAAATTGTTTTACCTAACTATTGAATAGAGAATTTTTAAAAATGGTTTACTTCAATTGATTGTGTGTGGGTTCTTTTTTTAAATTGTCTTAGACCAGGGATGTCCAAACTTGGGAACTTTAAGACTTGTGGAATTCTGGGAGTTGAAGTCCACAAGTCTTAAAGTTCCCAAGTTTGGACATCCCTGTCTTAGACTATTTAAAAAAAGATTCTATGAAAAACAAATTAATATAAACCATTTTTAAAAATTCTATACTCAGTACTTTATAATGTATTGAGTAGAGAATTTTTTTTAATGGTTCACTTCAATATACAGTGTTAACTGGTTTCATTTTCAGTCTTTTGTAGGAGGGATTCTAGTTTTTGGTGTGTTCCTGGCACTGTCATAGTTTGTGTGGGTGTATTATGTCCTGCAGCAGTTGTACACATTAATAATGATCAAGTACTACTAATGTTTCCTTATACATTTTAGTGACCTTTCCTTACATAATTGGTGTTGTCTTTCATACTTTTGGATTTCTATTTTCTGTTTCTGTTACTTAGCAATTGCTAAAACAAATCCCATGTGAAAAAATATTCAAAGCCTTCTTGATTTTAATTGTCACTTTATTTATTCCTGCACATTATAGTATTTATTCATTTTCATATCTGTTTTTCCACTGTTGTGCAAACATAATTCCAGCAGCTGCTAACATTCCCACCTGGTCACATGGCCAGAAAGCCACTCCCACCCGGTCACATGGCCAGAAAGCCACTCCCACCCGGTCACATGGCCAGAAAGCCACTCCCACCCGGTCACATGGCCAGAAAGCCACTCCCACCCGGTCACATGGCCGGCAAGTCACTCCCACCTGGTCACATGGCCGGCAAGCCACTCCCACAAAGCAGGCCACACCCACAGAATATGTTCCAAAAATTTTGAAACCCACCCCTGCATGGTATCTACTTTTCCTTTGTACTCACAGTAGCAGAGTTATATTTCTTATACACTTAAAATACATCTGATTTGGAGGTATTAAGGGTTTCAGGTGTTACTCAGTAAAACATCTGGAAAAAGACATTGAAGTTACTCTTTTTACGAACACCCTCTTCTTCTGACCCTGTGAATCTTAACATAATATGATTTCATTAAACAAAAAATTGAGTGCTTTAATTTGAGTTTTTCAGTAATTATCTTTAATCCTGCTTTACACAATATGAAATTATTGATTTATCAAATTTAATATTTTACTATATAAGTTGATGCAAATGAGTTTTTGTGCATTTTTAATAAGTATGTAAAGTATATTTGATAAGCTACATAACAATATATTTAAAATTAAATTCTCTCTCTTCCCTTCTCCAAACTCCATTCACTATAGCTCCATCTCTTTCCATGCATATGCATGTGTGTGTATCAGGGCTGAAATTCAGCAGGTTCTGACAGGTTCTGGAGAACCAGTAGCGAAAATTTTGAGTAGTTCAGAGAACTGAACCTCTGGCTGGCCCCAGTGGGTTGGGAATGGGAATTTTGCAGTATCCTTCCCCTGCCCTGCCCTCCAAGCCACACCCACTGAACCGGTAGTAAAAAAAAATTGAATTTCACCATTGGTATGTGTGTGTGTGTGTGTGTGTGTGTGTGTGTGTGTATGTATGTATGTATGTATGTATGTATGTATGTATTATGTATGTATTATGTATGTGGGGATGGGGGATGGGTGTAGGCAAGTGTATTGAGTTTGAGCCACATAATTTGGACCATTTTCTGTCAATCAATTTGACCTCACATGTTTATTGTTGTGGGCCAAAATAAAGTGTAATCTAACCATAAATTGTCTTGATTTTGAAGAGAAAAGTCAGGCAATAAAATTAATAAATAACATAACCGATTCTTTTATGGCATGCATTCACGCATGTATGCACACACACACACAAATATACATACACCAACATGAATGCATGCATGTATGTAGGTATGTGGTTCCTGACATGCTACTTAAATGATTTATTTCTAGGCATCATGTTTTCACATGCACAGACATTTACCAAATATCACTCATCAGCAATACAAAAATCAATTACAGTGCAACCCTTTTTAATAGTTGCATTGTACCCATCAATCTTCTTGAGAATTAAGATAGTGCTCAGTCACCATTTTGAGTGACTTTTTTAATCTCTGGAAAGACGATGAGCTATACCTTCCGGGATTATAGTGTCAGAATTTTTGCCTTGATATTAGGAAAGCTCCTCCAGAGAGATTTGACCCTTGCCAAGATTTTATTATTTTTGGCTTTCAATATATCTGTTTTTATGCCTGTCATTTTAATTCACTGTGAACACTGAACCGTCCTAGTTGCTGTATTGCTTAATTTAGTGTATTGTTTTACCAAAGCGTATTCTATATTTGCTTTAATTTGTTTTTAAATTCTATGTCCCATTGCTTTTCAATTTGGAAAGTGTTTCTTAGACTGTTTATCTGTTTTGCAGGTTGCTGTGGGAGTGTGTTCCAAGATCAGTTACAAGTCATTCCCAGGCAGCAAGTTGTGCCTGTCAGCTCCCCACCTTCTTCTCTGCATATGCTGACCCTTCCCCCTGCATTTCTGACCTCTTCAAATTCAGCAAAAAAATTCAAGGAGACTTTTATATATAAACTAGCTGATGACCCAACGTTGTCCGGGAATTTATTTATAGGGGGAAAATGTCTGAACCAAACATAATTTCTAATGTTGGATTTTCCCCCTTACCAGAAAAAGTTCTCTTCATTCGCTCTCCCCATCAAATAAAATTGTTTTAACAGATTAACAGAGTTGGAAGGGACCTTGCAGGTCATCTAGTCCAACCCTCTGCTCAAGCAGGAGACCCTACATGTGCCTCTACCTAGGATCAAACTCACAACCACCTGCTTGTTAGGCAAGAGCTCTTCCTCTAAGCCAGGGGTCCCCAACCCCCGGGCCGCGGACCGGTGCCGGTCCGTAGCTTGGTAGGAACTGGGCCGCAGGGCTGGAGAGGAGGAGGAGGGAGGAGGGGGCAGCCCCCTGGACAGAGCGCGCAGGAGAGTGCAGGCATGGCTGTTCGCACTGCTGGAGTGAGGCTCTTCCACCCTCGTCGACAGCGGGACTCCTGGCCGCCGATTCCCTTCCTCCCTCTCCCTTCCTCCCTCCACAGCCGGCATGCCAGCCACTCGTCGTCTTCCAGGGGCTGCCGTTCCTCTCTCTCTCTCTCTCTCTCTCTCTCTCTCTCTCTCTCTCTCTCACACACACACACACACGGAGGCTTCTCAGCTGATCGAACGAGCAACCAAGTACGGCGGGCGGGCGGCTGGACGGGGGGGCAGGCTAAGGCGAGTGAGGGCTGAGGAGGCTCCGCGGGCGGCGGGCGGGGCGGGGACGGGACGACGACACACAGACAGAGAGAGGCACAGACACACATAGAGAGACAGGGAGGGAGGGAGAGAAAGAGAGACGCAGAAAGTGATTAAGTGCGTGAATGCGAGACAGACAGACAGACACACACACACACACATAGAGTGACAGATGGGCGGACGAAGGGGAGAGAGACAAAGAAAAAGAGAAAGAAAAGAGAGAGAGAAAGAAAGAGAGAGAGAGAGAAAGACAAAGAGAGAAAGAAAGACAGAAATGAAAGAGAAAAAAAGAAAGAAAAAAAGAGAGAGAAAGAGAAAGAAAAAGAGAAAGAGAAAGAAGGAAAGAGAGAGAGAAAGAGAGAGAGGGAGGGAGAGAGGGAGGGAAAGAGGGAGGGAAAGAGGGAAGGAAAGAGACAGAGAAAGAAAGAAAGAACGTATGACCACAATTGAGCCCAAATGTTTGGTTGTTAACCAAGACCATTGTTAAGTGAGTTTCACATTTTCCATGTTGGCCATGCCCACACAGTCATATGACTGCTGAGCCACTTAGCCGTTCCACAAAACTTTCTTTAAAATAAAACCGGTCCCTGGTGCAAAAAAGGTTGGGGACCCCTGCTCTAAGCCACAGCAGCTTTGAAGCTAATAGAATTGTACTATCTTTTAATATGAATACCCAGAGAGAGAGAGAGAGCTTGTATGCTTCACATCTAAAGTTCTGCTTTGACATTCCTATGGCACAGTCAATCTAGGAATGATAAAGTCAAAGAACAGGAATGCAGTGATGGAAATCAACCCTTTTTGTACTATGATGAGCACTTCATAAACAAATTCCTTCTATACCTATGCACATAGTTCTTAAGGCATGACAGGCTGAACATCTGCATCTCGCATTGATGTAGGTGTTTTCTCACTTTATCATTTCTGCCAACTTTTACAGGTTGTTGCGAAAGTTGCTTCACCAAATGCAGCATCAGAAAAGAATTGGACTAAATGAAGAGCATTATATTTTCCCATGGATTGCTTGAATCAAATTCAGCCCTGGAACAACAATTTCTTTCTAAATTGCACAGGATTATTTAAAAAACTCTCTATAAAGTTCCAGTGTCTTGTAAACTCTCAAATACAACAACACACATTGATAGATAGATAGATAGATAGATAGATAGATAGATAGATAGATAGATAGATAGATAGATAGATAGACAGACAGACAGACAGACAGACAGACAGACAGACAGACAGACAGACAGACAGATATTAAGCAGAAGCCATTTCAAGCCATTTCAACTTATTTATGGTAATTTGAATGAGTCAGTATGAATTGTGATGGTGTGTAATGGTAATCTGAAGCAAATTATGGTAGTCTCTTACGGTAGTCTTCAGCAGCACAAAGGCATGGCAGTGATTCTTAGGAATAGCAATAGCACATTGACTTATGCACAACTCCACAGTGATTTTCATCAGTCTCTGTATGGTTTACAGAGTCAGCCTATAACCTCCAACAATCTGGGTCCTGATTTTACTGACCTCAGAAGGATGAAAGGCTGAGTCAATGGGTGAGGATTGAATTCCTGGCAGAGGGCAGAGTTAGCCTGCAATTCTGGGCAATGCTGGCTGGCGACACCCAGGGGAAGGGCCTTCTCTGTGGTGGGCCCGGCCCTCTGGAACGACCTACACCCCGACCTTCGCACTACCTCGGACCTCTGCCTCTTCCGCCAACATCTCAAGACGCATTTATTCCAACAAGCCGGCCTAGGATAGCCCCCCGCTTCTGACTTTTTAAATATAAATTATAATTTGGTAAAGTTTTAATATGGGTTTTAGCACGGGTTTAATTAATTTAATATATTTTAATTGTTGTATATTGTATTTTGTGGTTTTAAATAATGCCTGTGCGCCGCCCTGGGTCCTAACAAGGAGAAGGGTGGGGTATAAATTTGATAAAATAAAATAAATAAAAAAACAAGTCAGGCAAATCTTTTATTTGTCAATCTTTTATTTATCCATAAGTGTTCATCAAGTGGTCTATTTTGGCCAGCAGAGGCACTGCAGGCTGCTTCTTTTATATTTCCTGGTTGGCCCTGCGGGCCAGATCCAGTCAGATCCAGCCAGAGAATGAGATCTTAATGGAGTTCTGACATGAGTGTTTTGTTTGATATTCTGAGAATGTGATTTGCAGGGGATTTGATGCAGTTTCTTTAAAATTGACTCATACAGTTTGGCTATGACTTTTGGGGGCTGTGGGGGGGATGATGCCCCCTAATGTTTCCTGGAAAGAAGGACTTCATTTCCGGTTTCTGAAGGCGACGGACATACCTTGTGCTTCATCCGCTTGCTGTACCGGTGGGCTTCTTCGGCAGCACGGAAGACCCCGGGGGAGGGGGCTTCTGTCATAGGAGCGGCTCGCTGGGAGCCCCCAGCCTGGTGGCGGCTGGTGGGGTGCCCTCAGCCTCGCTCTAAGAGCTGGCGAGCAAAAAGGGGCAAACTTTGCCTCTTCGCCAGATTGAACCTGGGAGGAATGAGCAGAATGAGAAGAGTAGCTGAAATGCCGTAGGTGAAAGGCGCTCCCTAATCTCTTGAATTGCAGATGAAGGATAAGCGATAAATCACTGTAAGTGCCAGTTCAATCAACTTAGAATGGAGATTGGAGGGAGGGAGTTTTCAACCCCCCCTCGGACGAAGCGGCAATTAGGCGATCCCTCTCCATTGAAATGGAGAAAGGAAAGGATTAACTTGCTATTTGAACTAACTATGGAAAAGAATTGTATCGTATCACATTTGCAACAGTTTTCTGCTCTTTTAAAAAGAAAGTAAATGGAAAGAAGGTCAGATTTTGAATTCATTAAATGAACTTCTAGCCTCATTTTGAGGTTCCTAGGTTGGTTATACATAATCTGTACTCTTAAAATATCTCAAGCTAACTGGCTTTGTAGTCCAGCCATGAGCAACTGTAGAAGTGTACCACAAAAGGTACAATACAAGATGTGCTAACTTGCCAATATTATTTATTTATTTGTTTATTTATTAAATGTATTTGTCACCCATCTTGCCGCAATGTAATAAGCAGGAGTCGGATGAGATCAGTGAAGCATTGGAAATGGTAGCTTCTGTCATGAGAGCTGAGTAGAAGCTACAGCTCATCTACATCGGGAGCACAAAGTAACAGCCAGAGACCAAAATTGCTTCCTACAGCTATGAGACTATAATTGTTTGGCTTAAGTTGTCTGCCAGGCAAGCTCACACAGCTGTTGTTAATAACAATGTTAACTATCAGGTC
Source organism: Rhabdophis nuchalis (assembly GCA_039707465.1). Taxonomy (NCBI): domain Eukaryota; kingdom Metazoa; phylum Chordata; class Lepidosauria; order Squamata; family Natricidae; genus Rhabdophis; species Rhabdophis nuchalis. The sequence goes on from CM077643.1 coordinate 67,416,558, forward strand.
TTAGAAGTATTTGTACCCTTCTTATGAGTCACCACTTTAGTGTGATACTACATGTTTTTGCCAAACCTGGCATTCATGTCTGCTGGTGTGTGTGCATCTGTATTGGTGGAAGATGGCCCTGGGAGTACTTTCCTTGAATCTAGGAAAGCACAGGGCATCTCTGCATTCCCTGTGCCTTCTTTTCCTTGGAGGTTGATTCTGTCACTTGGAGCATAACATCTTGAATGCTTGAAGATGCTTTGAAGCAGCATCTACTGCTGTTTTACCTGTCCTTTCATATCCATCCATCCATCCATCCATCCATCCATCCATCCATCCATCTATCTATTCATCCATCTATCTATCAGCATTACAGACACCACACCAAGAAACTTTTAAAAATAAAGCTAATGTACAAGACGTAATATCATTCTTTTGGTTAAAAATCGGCTCTTGGAAAATAGTGCTAGAAGATATAAATGAAAACATCCTCAAGACTACATCCCTCTTCCAATGAAACCCTTTATGCAATACTAGGGGGGATTCCACCTAAAATTAACCTGTATCTTATTCATGTGTTTTACACTGAAAAATAAGTCTCAAGAATCCCAATAAAATAGTGTTTTTTTCCCCAATTGTTATCTGTCTTTCCCATCCATTTTTGCTTATTTCTAAGAATGTCCAGTCAGTTTAAGAAAACAGAATTCCACAGATTTCACTGACCTTCACTTTGTGTTATAAGAGTGGTAATGATTACTAGGTGTACCTAAGTATTTTTTGTAGCACAACGTCTTTCTTTCTGCAGTCCTATTTCTAGATCATGGTGAACCCTGACATGATGAAATGCCTATTTGCCAAGGGATGGAGTTCCTACAGAAAACAGCTTAGGTTTAATGAAGGACGTGACTAAAAACAAAATAATATGTTGACAACCAAGTTGGTAATGACAGTTGCAGTGTGACTATAATATAGGATTGCCATGAAATTTTCAAGTGACAGAAGCATTCTTTTATCCAGCAATATATCTCAGAAAGGAAGTATATGGCATAACAGTAATGAAGCCAGAATAATACTTGTTTTACAAAAACACTAGGACTATTGTTGTTTCTTCCATATATAAGAACAATATAGTATTTCTATATTATATAGAATAGTATTTCTTGTTGGAGCTCTTGTGTATGGAGAGTCTGTCGTCCAGATCATAGTTGTTCCTAAGGTGTTTTTTCAAGAGGCAACTGGATTTTTTTGTTTTTCTTTGAAGTCTTCTCATACAAGAAGCTAATTCAGCTCTGTTGGAGTTTTTGTTGAATAACACAGAATATCCATCTAAATATCCAAATAAGTAAAATCCAATTGGTCATATATAATTCCCTCATTTCACACTGTTTTAAATTTTTAGTCTGCTCTTTCAGTATCAATTGCTTGCCCTTCAAATCTTAAATTAAAATATCTGCAGTCTATAGATCTTGCATCTTGTAGTTTTGTGGCAGTCAACTTAAAGTCTGTTTCTTTTGATGTTAGACTTTTGTGATTCTCCTATGCTCTCTCAGTTGCTATAGCTATTGTATGCTTTCTTTTTAAACATGTGCTCTGAAACTCTGAAAACGAATTTTCAAGTGTTGTTATGAATGCTAAGGGAGGGTTCTGCAGTATTCATAACTCCTCGACTTCTGCTAGCAGTGATGAGCTGATGCATAACATGCACTCAGTCTTTCACAGACTTGAGCCATGCTTGAAAGCTTTCTCACCCATAGTATGCTGTGAATCCTATTTGACTTTCAAATGTGCTTTTGAGTTTATTTCTGTTCTTAAAAAAAAACCTCTTTTCTGAAGTTTATTTTGTACCATCACTGGAAAGGATTGCTAGAGAGGAAACAAGGCCCATGAAGAATCCTCATATCCTTTTTTAAAAGTACAGTAATTTTAAATTATTCCTATTGGTATTCTGTGACAATTTTCTAAACCTCAGTCATAATTTTAAAGAGAACTTCCTAAGTGATTGCCATTGTCCTGAGTGATTTTCTTCTGCACTTGGGGAAAATCCTTGTATTTATTTTGCAGAATATTCTTCCTAAAAGAGAAGAAAACACATTATCTCCGTTTCAGATAGTTTGCCTAACATACATACATGGTTTTATTATTCAATCCCTAGCTTTGTAATTTTGTCAATTCTTAATAGAAAGGGGACATAAAAATCAAGTCAAATCAAATCAAATCAACTAAATGAATGTTGCATCATGCCTTCCTGGACCAGAGATACACAATCTGGGTCCTATGAGCATCTGGGATACTTCCTTTGCTCCCCATTACTCTTCCTGATTCTCTTTACTCTTATTTTTAAATAATACCAGATAATATTAAAATAGTTATGGTGGGTTTTTTTTCTTTAACCATGAAAAAGACACCTCATTCCCCATTTTGTATATACAGGGCACATCTGTCCTGTATAGAATATGATAAATCATGGTAGGATACCATCAATAAGATGGTAGAAAGCAACTATCCCATTTGCTTTGTGGCAAATAAGTATTCACTATGACACCCATTTTGTGAGAGCATTCACAAACTTTAAATCTGCTTGGAGAATAGAATAGAATAGAATAGAATAACAGAATTGGAAGGGACCTTGGAAGTTTTCTAGTCCAACCCCCTATTCAGTCAGGAACCCCTATACCATTTCAGAGAAATGGTTGTCCAATATGTTCTTTAAAATGTCCAGTGTTGGAGTATTTACAACTTCTGGAGGCAAATTGTTCCACTGATTAATTGTTCAAATTTTTAGGAAATTTATTCTTAGTTCTAGGTTGCTTCTCACCTTGATTAGTTTCCATCCATTGCTTCTTGTCCTACCCTCAGGTGCTTTGGAGAATAGTTTGCCTCCCTCTTCTCTGTGGCAACCCATCAGATATCGGAACACTGCTATCATGTCTCCTCTAGTCCTTCTTTTCATTAAACATATACCATATACCATAATTTACACAGAGTTCCCTTCTATTCTATAGAAGGGATCCTTATGGCTTGAACAATGTTTTGTACTCTTTACTTTACTTTGCTTTGGTTACCATGGCCATGACTCAAGCTTCTTGCTTATTGAGTTAGGGAACTGATTGTGAAATGTGCAGACATCCCTGTTCAGAGCTACCACATAGGATATCAATACATTTTAACCCATAAACGTGGCAGATTCTCTCTGCTCCTCCTCGCCATATGAAAAATAATACCAGAGCAAACTCATGAAAGAATTATGATTTCCTTATGCATGAGGATGGGATGGTAAATGTAGATGAAGGTTATGTTTTTAATTTATCATGTCTGAAATGCTCCTCTCTCTCCTCTTACCCATGCAAAAAAAGACAAAGGAAACCTACATCACTATCTAATGATTTGTGGGAACGGAGAAGGGTTGGAAACTGAGATAGCAGGATATAGTGGTACTCCCCCCCCCCAGTTAAAGCGATAGAGTATTCATTTCAGTTCACAGATGATAAGCATGAAAGAAATTCATCTGCTTACCATGCAGAAGGGAGAGTCTGATAAATTACTAATGTGAAAGAGAAATGTTTTAATAAAGAGGACCACATGTAATTCTGCTGAGATGAGTAAATCAGTGACCTGCTGTGACTTGTTTTGTTTGTTTTGAACCTACCCAATGCAACAAATGAGCAAAACCACAGAACGATAGCTTAATGGAAATATGAAAAATCGATATCAATTCCTGTTTTAAAACTTTGTAGCAGTATTATTATTTATATTGCAGGGATGATGTCAGACGATAGGCTTCAAATTGGCTGCCTCTGCATTCTGATAAACATTTATTTATTTATTTATTTATTTATTAGATTTATACCCCGCCCTTCTCCAAGAGGACCCAGGGTGGTGATAGATAACTTCAGGAGGATCTGAAAACTGGGAAGCATTAACAATCAACAGATTCATTCCCCATCCTGAGACTGTCCAAATGTGTTGAACTAAAACTGCTGTTGGTCTTGCCAGTCTGTTATATTACTGTTACATGGAAAAACCACCAACATGCAATTGCTTTGGATTGTCAGCATCCAGTATGATATAATGCTTAAAGTGCTGGATTAGAGGCTGGTAAACCAACCATCAATCATGGAAGTATATTGGTTAACTGTCAACTAATCATTTCCTTGCTTACCAAGTGTTGTTATAGGTTGTTTTGTTCCTTCAGAAAACGTGGAATATAATTTACATAATCCAGAAATGAATAAAGCGTCTGGAGCCTAGGGAGGGTGAAAAGTGGCTTTAAAAAAGGCTGAACTCAGCTGGCCAGCGCGCACATGCATGCTGGCCAGCTGACAGGGCAATGCCTCACATGTCCTGACAAATGGCTCCGCATGCCACCTGTGCCTATTCTATAGAAGGGATCCTTTGCCATCCTGGGATTAGTTGAAACTTGGCTCAATAGCAGTAAATGCAAAAGGGATCATGTAATCCTAGTGGACAGTCACTTACTGATAAATATGAGCCAGCATTGTGCAACAACTACCAAAAAAAGCCAAGGCTGCATTAACAGAGGGATAGAATCAAGATCACGTGAAGTATTAGTATCACTTTAAAAGGCCTGGAATATTGCATCCAGTTTTGGACACCACAATATAAAAAAGTTGTTGAGACTCTGCAAAGAGTGCAGAAAAGACCAACAAAGGCGATTAGGGGGCTGGATGGTAAAATACATGAGGAATGGTTTCAGTAATTGGGTATGTCTACTCTAATGAAAAGAAGGATTAGTGATGACATGATAGAAGTGTTCCAATATTTGAGGGGCTGCCACAAAGAAGGGGGAGTTGTCATTCTACTTTCCAAAGCACAAGAAGGTAAGATAAGAAGCAATGATTGGAAACTAACCAAGGAGATAGGCAATCTAGAACTAAGGATAAATTTCCTGACAGTGAGAACAATAAACCAGTGATATAGTCTATCTCAAGAAGTTGTGGGTATTCCATCACTGGAGGCTATTAAGAAGAGACAGGATAGCCATTTGTCTGAAGTATAGGGTCTCCTACTTGAGCATGGGTTTGGACTAAGAGATCTCCAACAAAATTAGAAAATAATGTATTAAAACATGAAGGCAGTTTAGACAAAATATATGAATTACTTGATGATTCCTTAATTTTTTTAGATAAGTGGATATATTTTAATTTCTGCTAAAAGTAGCATATAAATGACAAATCTTTTATATTTAGTATTCATTTGATGATTCATTGAAAACATGTGAGGCATTTTTATCTTCCTAGTATTTGCTTTCAGAATGAAAATGTAGCATTAGTGGATTTTTACAGACATATGAATAGTTCACATAATAATGGCATACATAGTACAGGAGACAATGAAGAAAGGAAAGCATTCAGAGGCACTCAGCTTATTCAATTTTAAAAGTATTTATTCAAGACTTTCCCCCTTGAATTCTTGCTGTATATTTCCCTCTTTTTTCCTGTCAAAAGCTTTTTTTGTTTTGTTTGTTTTACTGTTGTAATCTTATATTACTTTTATTTTAGCCACAGAGTAGTTGGGAAAAAAAGATCAAATGTTCAGAACTAAACAAACTTATTTTCATGTATTTGTGCCAATTTCATTCTTTTGGATCTCCAACTATAATATTTGCTATTTCTACAAAGGTAGTATGGACTCTTCTTCACTTAATAAGGAAAGAATAGAGAGCACATGGGAAGTACTAAAGAGAAAAATAATGTACTTTTTTTTCTTACAGTTTAATTAAAGTCAATATGATTTTTCCAATGAACTCAGGGAAGAAGAAAATTTAGGACAAATCCTTATGAGGAAGAACGTAGAGTTCTTATATAAGATGCTGTTTTGTGGTTAAGACAGAGTCCTAACGCTATCCTTGAAACATAGCGATGAATCTGCATACAGACGGGAGGTTGAACAACTACCCTTGTTGTGAGGCCAAAATAGTCTTGACCTGAACATTCTTAAAACTGTAGAAATGATGGTAGATTTTAAGATAAATCCACCTATACTACCACAGTCACAATACTAGACAACACAGTAGTAAAGGTAGTGACTTTCAAGTTTCAAGGTTATATTATATCTCAAGACTTCATTTTAAGGACACCTACCATCAAATACGTCATCAAAAAAGCACAACAAAAAACCTCCTACCATCAGGAAGGAGATGTAGACGTTTGGGACTCTATAGCAATATGTTCCTACAGGTATAATGTAGGAACATATAAAAAATGAACAAGCAAATGGACTAGTTAACAAGGGTTTGAGAGGAGAATGTAAGAATTCCCTTGATTGTCTTTTTTTAATCTGACCCTGAGGAAGGAACATGAAGAGATAGAAACATTTCTACTGGCAGTGTTCTAGGAAGGAAAAGTGAAGCTAAACAGACAGAAGACTATAACTGTGACCTGAGGAGTTTGTGGAATGTTTGTTGTTTTGCATCAAACATTGTAGAATGTTTGTCCTCTTGCAGGGGATCTCTGGTGGTATTCACAATATCCTTCTACTCCAAGGAATATGATTGAAAAAGAAAAGATAAATATCAGAAGTCAATGACTGGCTATAAATGATGTTGACAGGTGATATTAGGGTCTGGGGCCATGACCTGAGATATTTTGACAATGGGCTGCTGAAATAAGATGGATTGTATCTCACAAAGATTGGTAAAATGTGTCTGGACAAAGCATAACAAGATTGATTAGGAACACTTTAAAGTTAATTGTTTTAGAGGTGAAAATAGAAATCCTGAAATAAAGGCCTCATAGAAAAACTATGTATAACAGAAAGCAGGATTGTTCCTGAAATGAGGTCCCTTAGATAAGTCAAATAAAAATAATAAAGCATACTGGTTCATAATGTTCATAGCCTTCATTATCTACAGTATGCACTAATGCTTGCAACATAGGAAATAAACAAGATGAGCTTGTATTTCTTAACAGAGATTTAATAGGTATAATAGTGATCTAAAGACATGATGGGAATTTAGCAAGTGAAGAGGCCATTTGTTTGAAAGGCAAAGAATCAATCAATAGAAAGAAAGAAAAATGTACTGTTTATTAAATATATCCATTCCTGCTCAGACATTAAAACAGGTGAACTTAGCAATGATTTAAGGCACTAACATCTGGGTTAAAATAAGTGTATAACAAATAAAATTATACAATAGTTAATGTCTGTTATTTTTCTCCTCGTCAAGATGAAGCTTTCCAAAAGAAAGAGCATTTCTTTTTTCAAAGAGAGATGAAGTTGTAGAGATGGGGGACTTTAATTATCTGGCCATCTGTTGGAAGGCAAACTCCTGCCAAACATGATCTTTCCAGACTATATCAGATTTGCTTTCTGGAAACTTTCTCCAAAAGATTTCAGTAGGCGCAAGAAGCTTAGGTGTCTTTAATTAGAGACAATTCAATAAAGAATGTTTAATTCAGGAAACGGAAATAGCAAAAAAATAAATAAATTCAACTACAGTATAATCAATTTGCATTTCTCTTAAAATAAAATTTTAAGAGAAGTATAAATTGGTTATAGTTGAAAACTTTAATCATAGATTGTAATAAATCAAAGCAAAGATAAATTGAATCCCATGGCAGAAGATGTAACAGGAAACAGGAAACTTGCTCAAGGTGGGTGGGAGTTCTTAAAGAAGGACAGATTAAAAACATGATTACCAACTCTTCCAATGAGGGAACAAAAAGGAGTTCAATTAAAGAAATCTCTGTGTTTGCACAAAAAGTTTAGCGAAGATCAGAAAACAAAAAGACAAGGATAAGTGCAGGAAATGGAAGAAGGTCATAAAGGAATAGCACAAGACAGGTGGCATAACACTGTAAAGTTCTTGCCAGGAAAGCAAAAACTCTAAATGAGCAGAAAGATGTGAAAAATAACAGACTTCTTTAGATATGTTCAAAGGAAAAGGAGAAAAAAAATCAGTAGATCAAATGCTCAATGATAAAGCAAAATGCTAACAGGTTAAGGTAAGAGTAGAGCTTTTTTTTGGGGTGGTGGTGGAATGTTCTATCATCTTTAACAAAAAAAGTATGTCTTTCACCAGGAATTTGTAAAAAGCAGGATGAAAGGACAAGACTTAAATCTTTAGACTGATCGATGTATAGGCAGGTTATACATCTTTATTTTGAAAGAATTTAAATTTCTGGGACCAGATGATTTACATTGGAAGATACTGATTGGTCTGGATAAATCATTATGTATTCTCTCTCAGAAATCCTGGGGAATTGGTAAAGTGCCAAATGACTGGAGAAGAACAAAGGGTCCTCTGTCTTCAAAGAGGTAAAAAGGAAGCTCCAGGAAGTTACAGACCAGTCAGTCTAATGTTGATACTGAGAAGATGAATGCAGCTCACAGAGGCTTCCAACTGAAATGCCTTCAAATAAATTGAATATTATTTTAAATTGGGGGGTATTTCAAAAAGTCAGTTTGGATTTTTCAAGAACAAATCTTGCCATCTTAATCTTACCCCATTTCTCAATCAAACAAAGTTAATGTATTATGGAAATGCTATAGACATAATATTCATTGATTTTTACAAGCGTTTGTCGAAGTAACCCATGACATACTGAATAGCAAATTAAATAAAGAGTACTTATCAATGGCTCTTCATCAAACTACAGAGAAATATCAAGTAGACTATTTTCATGAATGAATTGGATGAAGAAGAGGAAGGAATGCTCTTCCACAATACACATGATTGAACAGAATATCCAATTTTCTAGGAGGACAGAAATAACATTAAAGAGGCTCTTTAAAGATTGGTGAAATGGGCTGAAATAACTGGATTAAACTGAATAAGATAAGAATGATTAAGCACAAAGTCTTTGTAAAAAAACAACCCATATGCACAAATTCAGGCTAGAACGTATCAGGATAGGTAATAGTATTTGCAAAAATGACTTCACAATAGTATATTGGAGACTTACCATGAGACAACAAAGACTATGTAGCCTCCAAAAAAAGGTAAATGCAATTGTAGGCTGCACCAACACAATTTACCTATCAGGGGAAGTCATTATTGTATAATATTCTGCTTTGGTCAGAGCCCGCCTCAAGTACTAGAAGAACATTTTAAGCAAGATTCTGAGAAATTGGAAAAGAATGTAAGAAAAGCAGTGAAGATTGTCAGGGGACTAGAAATGAAACCCAGGAAGAGATATGAAGAGCCGAGTATGTTTGACTTTGAAAAAAGACAAGTTCAGGGAAATATGTTAGCACTGCTCAAATGTGAAAGGAGGTCTCAGAAAAATGTCGACCTCTTCTTTCTTGTTGCAGAGTGCAAGACATGGAATAATGGATTTAATTTACAGAAAGTAGATTCTGATTAAATCCAAGAGTAGAAGGGTCCATTTCAGCTACTGAGTCTAGGCTCCTGCTCAGTGAAGGAATCCAAATTAAACTTTACAGATATATGACCACCTAGCTTCTGCTTAGACACAAACCCTCTGGGTAATTGGTTCCACTGTCAAACTGCTCTTACCATTAAGAAATTTCTTCTAACATTCAGTGAGAAGTTATAACTTAAATCCATTATTCTGAATCCTGCATTCTACAAAAAGGGAGATTGTATTTAATTATTCATTCTGCTCAGCCACTTGGTTCATAAGATTCTTACACTCAGGAAAGTTGTCCCTGGCATCTCCAAACTGTTTCACATCATGATTTCAGTGTAGGATGAAAGAAGGCAAAGACAGTTATATATCTGAAATACTGTATAGTTATCAAGGAAGATCCTGTCTGGGAAGAATTCCATAGAAGGGAGTTGCCTCATGGCAGAATGAGATTTATTGCTAATTACTTTGCAAGTCTAGATTTCAGATGAATCTGTCAGGATTCATTAACACTAGCAGAAAATATCTTATAACCGGCACTGAAGTATTGAAGCAATGCAATAATAAATATGGATTCTATTATGTTAGGCTTCCTTTAATGGGATTTTCTCTTCATAATCTGCATTTATTATGAGAACAGGCAGCATCATATTTGTTGTGTGATAAACTACAATGTTCCTATGATATGTTTGCATTCCTTGCCAGAAACAAAATAAAACAAATGTGCAACTGGCCTCCAGCATTTTAGATAAATGTTCTTTGTCCAGTATTCTATCTGACAAGAATTCCAACAAAGAGACTTTCAGAAATAAACTAGAAAACCTGTGATGCTTTAGGTCATCATTTCAGAGATAGTTCCTTACCTAAACAGAGAAATCAAATAACCACAGGTGGACAAAAAGCAGTAGAATGGGAGTTTTCTACCAACTTCCCTATTGCATGGGAACAGGGAGGGAACATCAGAAATCTTCCTCCCTCCCTCCCTCCCCTCCCCTCCCTTCCCTACAAGGCTGCTGGGTGGAAAAGAGCACGAGGGATTGCAAGACTGACTGGGAAACTGTCATGGTATATTGTAAATGAAGATCATATGACATCCACAGCAACTCATCAGTGCAGCATCAACTAGTAGTACTGAAGCAACCATAACCTCCCCAAATTTCATTCCCTTGGGAGTTATAATTTCAGATGTTGGACACTTTCTAGCCCATTTGAGGTATTTTAATTGCCATATGTTGCATTGTTCACTCAATTAAAGGTCATGACAATGAGAGGTTTAGTAGTAAATAGATTGCAGAATGAAGCATGCGTAGTTTGATACAGCTTTCAGTTTATTCCTTGTTGGTATCAAAGGGCTGAACTAGATTGTCTGATGGTCTGTCTCTCTACAATTTCCCATGAACTCTATACGTTCCACCTAATATAACATCTTGTTTTATAATTAAACAACCCCTTCTTTATGGAAAAGAATCTGCCATGATTCTGAAGACTTTAAATACCAGTTTGAGAAAAAGGAAGCAGAAAGAAAAATAGATGTCAAAACCCAGAGGGAAGAAAATAAATATTAAGGTCACATTAGTTTGGCCTTCCAACCAGTTTTCCAAGGCCAAATGCCCAAAGGTTGCAGATTTATTAAGAAAAAATACATTTTGATGCACTGAAACTGTGAAAAAAGCGGATATAATAAGATTTGAAAAAGTTACCGCAGAGAATCTGTCTTCAACTCCCATTTAACATACTGTAGAATATAATGTCAAAGAGCCAGTGATGAGGTAATTAATTATATACTGCATTATTAGTTTCAGCAAGATTAAGTAAACTATTCAACTGGGAAAAAATCAAGTCACGAAGGATGTTTCATGTTACAAAGATATATTCATATTGTACATGTATTTATAACTTTGGCCCATTTTGGGATCTTGCAATCTTATGAAATGAGGGAATAATTGAATGCTCAAATTAACTTGCAAAATAATTGAGAAACTTTCCAAATGTCTGCCCAAGACCATTTGAACCATAAGGTAGCTGGGAAAGAGCATTTTAATTTGGTTCATTTGCCCTAAGGAAAGTCCTATAGGACCAATCAGGATCAATCTACCAATCATAATACAGCTGCACAGCCAATCAACCCACTCACAACAACAGAGTCAGCACTCCACCACCACCACCACCAAGATTTAAGGAAAGGCGGCATCTACGCAGCCGCAGACCGAAGACTGAAGATGGCAAGTAAGATCTTGCTGAAACGTTGCAAAGTCAATCTCATTCTTACACGGGAAAACAACAAGACCAGCATATATATATATGATGAGAGGCGTTCGGACTACGAACGCCTCTCATCACGTCCAATTCGCTTCACGACCAAAAATTTCCCAAAAAATGTGCCCCAGTTCACGAACACCATTTCGCTGCATGAACGGAAAAGTTCGTAAAAAATGCTCCGCTGCACGAACTCCGCCTCACTTCACGAACTCTGCCTCGCATCACGAACTCCGCCCTCGCATCACGAACGGAAAAGTTCGTAAAAATGCCCGGATTCACGACCTCCGTTTCGCTTCACGAACTGGAGCCGCGGACATTTTAAAAACAAGGTCAGAACGGATTAACCGGATTTACATTGAACCCTATGGGAAACTGTGCCTCGCATCACAACCAAAAAACAAGGTCGGAACGGATTAATCGGATTTACATTGAACTCTATGGGAAATTGTGCCTCGCATCACAACCAAATCGGATCGCGACCAGAGTCATTTCACGAATTAAGTTCGTGATCCGAGGTACCACTGTACATATACATATACATATACATATACATATACATATACATATACATATACATATACATATACATATACATATACATATATATATATATATATATATATATATATATATATATATATATTGTTTTAAATTACAATGTTTTATACATATGAGTCCCCAAATTTCATGATATTTGCCCATATAAAATATACATTTATCTGCTCATAGATGGCAAGTACAATTAGGTCTTCAAGACATTGAGTGAAAGAGGTCTTAAATGTAATCTTTCCAACTTTGCAAAATCAGTCTTTAGCCATAATAAAGATATGAAGAATCCATTTACATTATTCAATTGTCAAATTAAGTATGTAGTTCAAAAAATTATTATTGTTTGAAAATTTTAGCTTTTTTCACACAGTTATGCTGATATTATCCAGTGCTCCCAAAACTTACTATATGTAAAACATTGTAAAAAGTTCTTTGGATAAGAAAGCATTTCAGCTTCTGAGACACCTGAGATAGTAAAATTACTCATTAAATCCTTTAAAACTAAAAAGCCTATTATTTCTATGGATATCAATATTGTTATCAATAAATTAATTTGATATGAAGATCCTGAGCAATGAATAAATAAAGCATGCCTAGACAATGGGAGAGTGTTTTGATTTCTATAGTAAGTATATCAATGGATCTCAACTTAAGACTTGTACAATAAAATATTTAGAATGTATTAGATTCCATTAAGTTTGTACAAAAAAGGACAGTCAAAATTGCATAATGTTTCTTCTAAACACATGTTTTTACCATGACTTACATGGTAAAAACATCCCTCCTTTTCCAAATACACAAATACTTGTGCTTCTGCAACACTGGTCAGGCAGACACTTGAATGGCCTATCCAGATACTTCTATGGACTAGGGGTAGGCTAATTGAGACACTTGTCAAGGTAGCTTCAAGGCTTTTCATTAAGTAGCTTTGTTGGATTGATTCACATAGAATAAGAAAGCTCAGGCTTTTGAAAAGTAATTTGTCTTTGGGCTTTTGCAATTTATATTGATAATAGAAAAGACAAAGACAGTTTGGTTATTGGATTCCTTTACCCTGGTCTATGGATATGCATCAAATTGAAGATTTCAAATGTTATAGCATGTCTTCTGGGTTCTATCGGCAGCTGCCAGGCACCTTCTGGAGAGAGTTCTAACAGGCAGTAAGATTTTGTAAATGTTTGACACTTCTGTGCCCTTGCCTGCCTGTTTTCCTATGCAGATATTGTCAGCTTTTTCCTGATGGAAAAGGAGACACTATTTGATTTCCCTGTGTAAGAGAGAGATAAATCCATTAGTGTTTGTAGCCTGTCAATGGAGAATGTGTCATCCACCAGTATAAACTACAAATTTGTGAGATGGCTCAGCAGTACTAGAGACAAGTAACAGACAACAGGTAGATAGGGACTTTGCTGGCATTTCGAAGACCTCATCATTCTCAGGTCAAATATTTCTATTTCTCAGAAGAAACAAAATTGATAAAACCAAGATAATCATCATAAAGGCTGCCCTGAGAAGCAACAGTGTGCTGAAGTTTTATCCTAAATGCAGCCTTGAGAGTCAAAGGTTTCAGGATCTACTGCTGTATAACCTCTGGGTCAGGAGTGGCATTCCAGCCATTGCCACTTTGACCACAACCATATTCGCATTGTCCTGTTGCTTCACTGTTTGTATTTATTGCATTTTATCCTGATGCTATCCAAAGACTCTTGATTGCTTACATAACATGAAAATGTTAATTAAACATCCATGGTATATCTAACATGACAATTGAATATGTAACTTATAAAATCATACATCAAGAATGGTGTAAGTCCGTGATGGTGAACCTATGGCACACGTGCCACAAGTGGCACATGGAGCCATTTCTGAGGGCACGCAAGATGTTGCCCTGTCAGCTCCAGCACATATGCACATGCTGCTCAGCTGATTTTGGCCTTGATTTTCAGCAGTTTTTTGTCCTCTGGAGGCTTCAGGAAAGCCTCCTGAAGCCTCCAGAGAGCGAAAAATGGACTTACCAGGCCCACCAGAAGTTGGAAAGTGGGCTGTTTCCGGCCTCCGGAGGGCCTCTGGAAAGGGGGCGTTTTCTCCCTCCCCAGGTTCCAAGAAAGTAGTGTGTGTATGTGCAGGGCTGCAGGGCGGGGTGTACACATGCATGCACGGGGGCATGGCATGGGGGATTAAATTATGGGGGTGGGCACCCAAGTGTGTGCAATATTGTGCAAGTGCGTGCTTTTGGCACTCCAGGCAAAAAAGGTTCGCCATCACTGGTCTAAGTTATGAACTTAGTGGATATTCTTTTTGAACCAACTAAATATTCAACTTCTTTATGAACACCTTCAGGGAATATGGAGCATTAACCATAGCAGAAATGGATAACTTCACTTGTATTCTCTCCTGCTCACAGCAAATGCCCTTCACTCACATTTTCATGCTCTGAATTGAAATTGGGGTTCTAAGGCTTTTGTTGATTCAAGTGTTGCTGTCCAATTTGCTTGCTATATGTACTTTCTTGTTGACGAACCATTAACAAATGGGGTTCCATGAAATCCAAGAGGTTTGCAACAAGGTTGCTAAGATTCTGTGAGCAATTGTGATTTTAAAAGATCACTTAAAAAGAAAACTTTGCAATAGTAATACTAGTAGTGATGGAATTTTTATACACTGTGATTCAATTTACTAATTGGCTTAACATTCCATAAGCTGCAGATACAATAAAATTATTTCAAGAATTTATCCAGAAGTAAAAAAAAGAAAGAAAGAAAGAAATGCTGAGAATATCTTTTCTATACAACTTCTCTTTGATTGTTACTGCATAGAATGTTTCACATCCTGGGTCAAAGGACACTCCTCTGTAATTCTCTAATCTCTGCTTTAGATATTATTATCGGAATCTTTCAGTGTGTAATGGTTATAACTCTTACTTGGTATGTCGAATGCTATTGTTTCAAAGCTAACATAGATTTTAATTACTATTTTCCTCAAACCAGCTACTTTTCAACTATGTTTTTTATTTTTATGTTGTGCTATTATTGTAACAATAGTGGGAAAGTAATTACATTGGATAAAGAAAAATTATAACAATAACAACTCTACTGAGTTTTAAATAGGTGACAAGCAAGAATTATAGCCACTAGAATGCCAAAAGATTCTGGTAATAATATAAATAACATTTAGCTAATTTTGTAAAAATGAAACAATAGGTTTTTTTTAAAGTTAGTTACTTCATTGATGTAGATTTTGTTGTCTTTACTTTGTGTATGTACATTTAAGTATATATTGATATATTTTATGTCTATGCCTGTGTATATCTCTCTGTATGGTATGTACCCAACAAAAGTTTAAATGTGCAGAAAGACATCTATGGAGATTCTCCATCAACCCAGGTCATAATGGTTCCAAAAGTGTTTGTTTTTTCCCAAACGCAATTCGACTTTTTTTTTCATTGAAAATTTCAGTCCTTATCCAAAAAGCTTCTTCAGTTCTATCTGACTGAAGGGGAATAGAAGGATTACTAGCTCTCTGAGAATTATTGAGGCCACTTGATGGGGGAATGGGATGATTCGCCATGGCCAACTTTCCACAATCCACTTGCCATGGCCAATTTGCCACATCCAACTTGCTGTGGGACAGGTTACTGTGGAACAATTCAACAATTCAACTTAATCATTTTTTTAAAAAAAAAATTTGTCATTCACATTTTATTTTGTTTTTCCTTTGGCATCATTTCTTTAATGATTCTATTCAACCATTTCTTCAATATTAGTGTAACTCTTGCTCTGCAGTGAGTTGTCCAACAGTAAATTGGCTATGGTGAGTTGTCCCACAATGAATTAGTCATGGCGGATTAACTGTGGAAAGTTGACCATGGCAAGTTGGCCATGGTGAGTTATTGTAGACCCACTTGGGTCTGTATCCTCACAATCATGTGAATCAGAATACAAATGGGTGTGGAACCATCTTGGAACTGCTGAAAGGACTGTGTTGTAAACAGGAGATCAGTAGTGTCATATCCCTCCACCTCTGTGTAAGGAGGGTTGTACAATTTTAACATACATGGTAAATACACAGAAAGGAAAATGCATGGAAGAATTACAAATGCACAAGAAGAATTACATGAGATTTGCAAGACTAATTGCAATTTTAATTCTATTTGTGAAGTTCAGTTAAACTTTATGAAAATGAGCCTAGCAGCCTCATTTTGGTAATAAGCCAACATTTCTGTACAATGTGACAAGAAAAAAGGAAACCATCATCACTACTCAGATCTATTGAGAAGAAAATGATTGAAGTCTTGCAATTTAACAATTTCATGAGTGAGACTTTCCTTTAATCTTGAAGTGAGTTCTTTAATCTCCTAAGACTTTTTCAGTCTCCTGGTTTTTGTTTTGTTTTCTTCTTTGTTTGATAACTGGCAATGTCCATAAGACCACTTTGGGGCGGGGGGGCACTGCTCACAGCTTTTCCAAAATGTAACACATAGAGAGAGAGACTGATTCCACTCACCTTTGAAGTTTCACTTTTGGATTTAACAGGAGGGAGGAATTATAATCTTAAAACACATATAAACTAAATGTTCGTAGCCAAGGGTCTCTCCTTTTTAAAATTAGGAAAAACATGCTTAGCTTCATGAACTTGGTAGAAAGAACTGTAGAGGTCACAGACCATTGTGGTGAATGAAATACAGCCTGAATGCTTTTGGTTGTTTATCCCTACCTCAAAAGAAAAAGAAAAAAAGAAATTAGCAATGTTTCCATTGAGCTTTAAATATGCCTGCAGAGAGAGTTTTCTTTACAGTAAATCAGCTCATTACCAAGCATAAGAGTTGTTTCATTGGTGAAGATGAAATTACCCAGTGGCTTAAATGGAATTTATTCCAGTCATTGGATTGCTGAAGTCTTTCATCAGATGTAGTATGGTTGAGAAATGTTTCATTTCAAATGGGAACCTATTCCTCTATTTCTATTCAGTTCAGGTTCTCAACTGCAGCTGGTTTGATTTTGCAGTCTGATCTACCCTACTTGTGCACACTAACCCATGGCTGTATTTCTTACATACCTGTTCAGTAACTAACATGTTTAAAATAACTTATTTTTTCTCAAATATTACATTTTAAAAACTATCTCCTTGTGTGTTCTTTCATAGGAAATTGTTTGTTCAAGCAACACTGAATTACAAAGCAAAACAAAGGCAAGGCAAAGCTGGATGTTCAGAATAGACACACACATGCAGAGAGAAAGAGAAAGAGAGAAATTCCTGTTGTAGTTTTTAACTACCATAACAAAAAGAAAACAAAATCTAAATTCATAGGAATTGCGACTATGGAATTGTGACTCATAGTAAGCAATGACCCAGACAGAGAATAACTGTCAACCCATTTTCTTGCCAACCTAAATTCACACATGCCAGTTGCACAGATTCCCCTTATGTAAAAATGGGGTATTTGTCTTTATAACAGTTGGATAGTTTATAATAAGAATGTAATCAAAATGAATTTTTGCCAGGTATCCATCATCACTTTCTTTAGTGACATAATGAACATTTTAGGGATTTGATTATTGTAAGGAAGGAAGGAAAAAAATGAAGTAATTATATCAATTATGACTATTTGCATTCTTTCTAATATTTCTAGTGGCATTTTTAAAATCATTTTGTAATCATTTAATACATGGATATCCTTTCTGTTTTGTGAATAATCCATAACCACTTGAACTAATTATCATGAGATATTATTTTTATACATTTGCAACATTCTTGTTCAGGAAATCCTATCTCTTTTCTTTTTTCTTTTTTGGTCCCACCAGCTTTGTCTCTGCATTTGGTGCCTGGGCAATTTAACAGGGCAGGGTGGGAGAGGGGGGAAGCTTTTATTTTAATTGTAAGTCATTTTCTCTTTTCACTATAAGTTTCTCAGTTCCTCTCAAAACAATTACAGGAATGTAACTATCCGAAGAGCATTCACCAGTGAGTTGTCACTATGTGTTAAAGCAGGATTCTTGATTCTGTGAGTGACTGATAGGAAGAATAAGAAGCAGCACCAGAAATGTAATCATGTCACCTAGTGGGTGGGATGAAAAAGTAAGAGGGAAAAGAGAAGATAAAGGAATCAATCCATCTATCTCAGACTCATTTTTCTCCTGTTCTCTCATATATATCAATCACTGCAAAAGCAATACATTGGAACTGCAGTCCTTTGAATCTTTCTTTGGAAAGATTTAGATGAACGAGAACAAGCTAATACTGGATCAAGATAATAAAGAGGTTCTTTGATCCTTGTGTGGGGATTGGGATTCAATTTGTGCATCCATGCCAATAATCACAATTTGTTTCTTAGGAATAATTCCTTTAGCCTACCATATTCTGTCTCCAAATATTAGCAATGAACTGCTCTCTTAGTAGCAATGAACATGAATACTCCAAATACTATTAGTGGCAATGAACACAATCTGTCTATCTTGTGTTTGTGGTCATTTTAGAGACAAACCACATTGAGAGTGTTGTGTCTGTGGCTTCACCGATAAAGGGCTCTCCTGATTGGCTGAGTGTTTGACAGCAAGAGCAGGAGAATGGAGCATTATGATTGGTGACCTGTTTAACAGCTAGTATATAAAGAGCTGTCAAATGGGTTTCCCTCTGTTGCTGGTTACTATATTGCCTCTAGTTGCTCTTAGCTGTTTACCCTAAATAAAAGGGTTTGGCTTTACAAATCTGCCTTGCCTCAGTCCTTGCCTGCCAGGTTCTCCCTACAGAACAGAGAGTTATATCATACTTAGAATATGGTTGGCCTGCTTTCTGTAGGGATACAGAAGAGTGGCTTTTGAAGAGTGGCCAGAAACTTCCGTTGGCTGGGACATGTTATGCTGACCATTTAAGTATGATTCTAACTGTTAATTCTAACTGTCAAACCTTAAATAGCTCAAATCCTGGTTAGCTGAGCAAAGTCACTGTAAACTAGCTCAGGTATTAAGATCTCAAAGAGGGGTGATCCACTGGTCAAAGAGGGGTGATCCATTGGTGATCTACTTCATTTAGGAGAAGGAAGATGTCTTCTCCTAAATGAAAGTAGTCTTGCTCTAGAGCTACGATCCATCCCCACCTTCTCATTGTCTTGGAATGAACATCCAACAATTTGGCCTTTTAAAATAATATTTTGTGATGTACTGTATTCCACTTATGCTTTACAATATTATCTTTGCATGTGGTTAACACTTTATTTTCCCCTCCTTACAGATTTGGGTAAACTACTATAACATTTGTTAAAAGGCAGTACATATCTAAATATGGGTATAAATGATAGATACCATTAAACAAGTATTTCTGGCTCAATGCTCAGGAAGCTTACAGAAGAGCATTTTCCTCTTCAAAAGAACATGGTGGTAATTGGTGTGTGCCTATGCTTGTTTTATTTTTAAGTTACTTTCCTACCCTTAAACTCTAGTTTCTGCTCTTATCCCCATCCTTAAAACATACAGAACAGAAAAAAAAAATGAAACATTTTATCCATATTTTTCCCATGGCTGTCAACTCTGCAAAGGGTGGAGAGACTGATTTGTAATTCCTGTAATTCTTTCAAACATTGTCCACTTCTACTTTAGTTAAAGCTGAAGGGAATTCAAACATGAATCTGGTGGATTCATTAAGAGGTCCTTTTTCTACTCTGAAAGTACCATTTTAGGTTGTTGCTCAAAGTGCTCAATTTCTTTCCCCATTCAAGCATGCTAATAATTGGCTGCATTTTTCCTATCACCCTAACAAGAAGTATATTTTATTTAACTACAAAGCTGTTGGTATTTCAATGTTCTAACTATCTGCTTAAACAAAGAAAGAAATGTGAGTGGCAAAAGTTATTAATTTGCTCTTAGGTAATGAACGTCTGGACAAAGTATGCTACAAAACCATAGGGTCACATACATGGCATGACCTGCTACTAACTCACCATGTGACTCTCTATAAGCAAACATCAGTTTCACATTATTCACATATACTGAATATACCTATGTATATGAATAGTAATGCAGATACTGGCAATTAAGCCTAAATGCATTGTCTATAGTAGTTTATATAAAAATGAAGTACGACAGATGGCATCCACAATATGTAAGTGATTTGAGGTAATTCTCTGTAATTCTTCATTCCCATGTTCTCTAAATCTGTTCTTATGAGCTCACCGAAATTCTCATGGAAGGAGTGGGACATTCTTGTACATATTTAGTTAAAGTAAAGGTAAAGGTTCCTCTCGTACATATGTGCTACTTGTTCCCAACCCTAGGCGGTGGTGCTCAACTCCGTTTCAAAGCTGAAGAGTCAGTGCTGTCTGAAGAAGTCTCCATGGTCATATGGCCAGCATGACTAAATGCCGAGGTGCACGGAATGCTGTTACCTTCCCACCAAAGATGGTTCCTGTTTTTTCTACTTGCATTTTTACATGCTTTCAAACTGCTAGGTTGGCAGAAGCTGGGACAAGTAATGGGAGCTCACTCAGTTACATAGTGCTAGGAATTCAAACTGCCAACCTGCCAACCTTTCTGATCGACAAGCTCAGCATCTTAGCTACTGAGTCATTGCATCCCTACATATTTAGTTAGGAGGTGACTAATAGATGCCCTGTTCTCCATTGCATAGTCATCTCTCAGCTGTCTGTAAAAATCTTACTTTCTCTACTTTCATTAAACTACAAAAGGTCTCATGAAGAGTACACTAATAAGGTTTTGATACCAGGTCAGTTAATGATCTTGATTTGATCCATTTTATCATAGCTGGTATTGCTCTATTTATGTTCTACATATTGATTCGTTATATGCTTTTAATCTGTTTTAATGTACTCTGAAATCTTGAAGGCCTAGCCTAGGAATTTCATTAAAGACAGGGTGTAAATCAAAAATCAGTAGCACTTGTGTAAGAGTACATTTAAATAGGGAAAAAAATGAATGTCAATTTAGATTATGGGTGCACAGGCATATCTATAAAACATTGTTTTAGGAAATACGATGTTTATTTTATCATAAAACATTAAGTGCTGAGAACATAATCAATTTTGAATGTCATATCACACTAATTTATTGCCTTAAAACATAGGATAGATACATAGTGCAACAGTATTGATGAATTTACGATTTAATTGTTTATGTACTTCATACTTACTTTCTAATGTGAAATTTTAATTTGATCCCAGGTTTTTTGTTTTCCTCACAGAAATCACACAAGTAAAACATTTAGTCCTCCTGCATATTCAGCAGAGGAAATTAATATGTTACTATGACTAAAAAGTCAGAGAAGTGAAAGGAAATGGAAATAAGTTAATTATATTAATAAATGAACAATACATATTAAGAGGAATTATATAATAGACGATGGATTGTTGGAATAGCTTCGTAATGGCTGTCTCTTTCCCCAACTAAATTCCAGGATTCTACCTGGACAAACTCTAGGAAGCTTTAAATGACTTCATTAAACCCTGATTAGTAAAAATAATAATGGACTGGTAAGAGCTCCAAACGTTCCCTAGCTTAAAGGGGAATTCATTAAAATAACAAATGTTATTCAATGTGAGCTGATTGACATTGGTGTCAAAAATCCTAACTGTTCATTCAAACTAATGAGATCAGAACCAATACTGGCTGATGAAAAAAGAGAGATCTTGAAGTAGCAGTAAACAGCTCAATGAAGCTGTCAAGATCCCTTGTAAAAATGGCCAAAAGGAATAAGACATTATATTGACAATAAAGATGCTAATATCAAAATGCCTTTATGAAAATCAATGCTACAACCACATCTGGAGTACAGTGTACAGTTTTGATTGCTGTACCTCAAAAAGGGTATAATGAAACTAGAGAAGGTTCAGAGGAGAGTAGTAAGAGGAACAAGAGACTGGAACAGTTTCCTCATGAGGAAAGGCAGTAACTTTTGGGGCTTTTTAGGCTAGAATGGGGAGAGGATTGAAGGTAGAAAACTACTGTATGCATGATGTGGACAAAGTGGAGAAAAATAAAGGTTGCAGGAATTGGATATATCTAACTTAATGAAAAGAAGGGCTAGATGAGACGTAATAGCCTTCTTTCAATATCTAAGAAATTGCCACAGAGGAAGGAGCCTACATATTCTCCAAAGCACTGAAGGACAAGAAGCAGTGAATGGAAACTAATCAAGGAGAAATCCAACCTAGAAATAAGGTACAGGGTCCTCTGCTTGTGAAGGGGATTGAACTAGAAGACCTCCAAGACCACTTACAACTCTGTTATTCTGTTATTCCCCCCGCCCCCCCAAGATACTATAACCAAAGTTCACACTATAAAATTGAATCCTGGAAAAATCAAGACAACTGAAATATTTTATATGCAATGCATAATTAAATTTTGCAGTCCAATAACATGAGATATGGTGCTGTCCACCAACTTGACTGGCTTCAAAATGGCTTGGACCAATTCATGGAAGTCACAGAGATCAATAGATATTAACTTTGATAAAAGCCGGATTGCCTCTGAAGGCCATCTGCTGGGAAACTGCCCATTTGATTGGCTACTGTGAGAACATTTGCTTAACCAAATAGGTCAAAGATCTTATCCTTTGTGCCCTTATGTCTGGTGAATCTCAGAAATTATCTTATTTTATATTATATTTTAAAATTATCTCTAAATATTCTCTTTTCACGTACTTGTCAGAGATGTCTTTTTTCCTGCAAAGTTAATCCTTAATTTACAATTATAATTGGGACTGGAATCTTGATCATTGAGCAAAACAGTCATTAGGTGAGACTCCCTTGTGATTACTTTTCTCACAAACTACAATCCTGGCAATTCCTATCATTCCTATCATTAAGCAGTCTCCAGGGTCATTTAGCAGAGTACCAGGTAAGAAGCATCGGTGTCTCTGGGGATGGAAGAGACACTGGGAGGCTCCATTCAGGAGCTGAAAATCCTCCCTGCTACAATCCAGATAGGCAATTTAAAGAACCTTTTATGGTACGCATCAAAATCCTTTTCATACATGTTTTCTCCTTTTCTTAAAAAAACCTTCGAAAAATATATTTTTTCAAATAAAATATATGCAGTCTACTCATTGGCTTGAAAATCCATTTCTGTGGCTTGTACTGCTTAGAAGTGCAGTAGAAAAATCTGGATAAATGAAAAACCAAAAGATAATTACATTCTAATCAGCATGTTAGTCCAGGAAGTGTAAATCAGGATAATTCATTTAAAAAGTTAGACCAAACAAAATTCTCAACATCCTTACTGCAGACGAGGAAAACCTCAGACAAATCTTATTGTAAACCTCAGCTAATTCTTTTGACATGTTAAAAAGCAAACAGGCTCCTTCTTAGTCCATGTGAACTCGGGCAGGCATTAGGAAGTGAGCATAATGAAGATTACTGTAGGAAAGAACCTGCTGAGGATTCCGCTGGTTTGAATTGTGTTGCTCACTTTGCCTTCACAAAACTTGGAATGGTAGCCATTCTGAGAGTTAAACTGATAGACTAGGATATCAGTTCTGCTAATAGTATTTAAATATCATTGATCAAGAACAGACAAGTTTGCATATCAGTCAGAGGTTGTAATAAAGTGGATTTACATAAATCAACAACACATATGTGGTATACATAGCCAGGGAAGTCTACAATGCTTTTAAACCCCAAAGTAGTTCTGGCAGCCTAAGATTGCTAGTTCATTTTGTTCACACATGTGTGCTGTTCATGGTACACCATAGGGGGAGAACTAGCTTTGCATCAGCTGGTTAGCATCATTTGGAGGATGTTGGGTTATCTGGGCTTTCTTCTGCTTACCTTGTCATACATCAAGCTAGGTCTGATGAGAGGTTTCACTTCTGCATAGAACCCTGATAGCTTTTCCCACCAGAGTGGTACCTATTTATCTACTTGCAGTTTACATGCTTACAAACTAATAGGTGGGCAGGAGCTAGGGGCAAAGATGGGAGCTCATTCTGTCATGCAGTTCTGTGGGCTGTAATCTCCAGAGTGCTGCCTATCTTTGGCAGACTAATCCAGCAACTTTAAGGTGCTGTGCCACCATGCCCCCCCCCCCAGTTATAACAACAATGATTATAGCTTTCTATAGTAACAACACTTTTTCTTTTATATAAAACCTATCTTTTCCTTCTTTATATTCAGCCATAGCAGAATGTTGCTAATAGCTTCCAAGTTAACTTTTAAAAAATAGTTTTCAAGATGATCGACATGCTTATGTTGCTTTCATTGGAAAGAGATCACTTCTTTTCTTTCAAAAACATTTTTTTGCATTTTTCTTAAGTACATTCTACTTTTGTGGTTGTTTGGGCTTTCTGGCTGTAACCCAATCAATTGCATTTAAAAAATCTTTGTATTTAATTTTGTAATAACCATTAGTTAATTTAAACAACTCCATCATATCATTGCTTAATCATCTGAGACTTTCCTCCTGGCAATAGTGTATATGGCTAATGGTCAAAAAGGTATTGCCAGCCAACAAAATAACTGTCAGAGACAGAAAGCTATGGTTTGTAAAAGTCTATATATTATTTTGTATGAAGTCAGAGTTTTGCTTGTAAAACTTCAACCATAAAAAGCTGATATATAACTTCAGTTATGAAAGCATTTACCTTTTATTCATGAATAGACTTACAAGGCACAAATGCTTCTGATTCTGTTCTGAAAGTTCAGATGAATAATGGTTTTTGTGATATCCCTTCTCTTTTTACAGAGATCTCAAACAAGTTATTTATTTTTTATTTTATTTATTAAATTTATTCACTGTCCGTCTCACTTCTGTGACTCTGAACTCTGGTTTGTTGATCACGATGTTGGACAGGTTCACATCTCTTTGAATTACTGACAATTTACTGTGGAGATGCTCCAGTGCTTGAACAATAGACATAGCTATTTTTCCCAGGATATCTTCAGCAATTGTCTTCCTCTTCTCCAGTACTTTCTTATAAAATTAATCCAGAGACATAGCCATCACTTCCACGCAGATCCAGATATCAGCCTCTCTGAAAAGAGCTCCATAATAAGTGACCATGTAGAAGTAGTCGACTGTCTTCATGGAAACATTCAGTCTCTTCCCCTCCTGGATATTCACAGTGGCTCAGATTCTCATCATAGCCATGAACATGTCACTCTTCACATGATGCACTTTCTACACCATCCTGTAAGCATCTCTCCCTAGTTCAGAGATGCTCACCAAGTTGTCAGGCTTAGCTTCAAAGTTCTTTTCTCCAGTGGTGATAAAAGTCCTGGAATCCAAATTCATTGGAGGTGTTGGTGGAACCGGTGATTGTTTATTAACCAACGGCATTATTAAAATGGTGGTCTTTTCTTCTTTGTTCTGACTTTGTGCTTTTCCAAGGATGGTGGCACAGTGATTAGTGTGCATTACTGCAGGCTACTTCTGCTGATCACCGGCTGCCAGCAGTTTGGCAGATCAAATCTCACCAGGCTCCAGGTTGACTCAGCCTTTGATCCTTCTGAGGTTGGCAAGATGAGGACCCAGATTGTTGGGGGCAATATGCTGCTCTGTAAACTGCTTAGAGAGGGCTGTAAAGCACTATGAAGCAGTATATATGTCTAAATTCTATTGCTATTGCTATCCTTTGGGATCTTGTTTTTTGTTCATGCTGATTTCTCAGAAGTGATGGAACCAGCAAACTGCACATGCCTTGTAGGGGTGACTCTCTTTTTTTTATAAGTTATATATAGATTATGAGTTATATCTATAGATTATGACTATTAGAACTGTCATGTATAGATTCAAGAGTTTAAAAAAAGATATATTCAGTGGTCAGCCCCTCTGGTATTAAAACCTTGAAGTAGAAATTGAGTTCCCTACATTAATGGTTCTTCAGAGTGGGATATGATACCGTGATAATCACAAGGAGCTTGGGATGGTATATTAAGAAAATATAAAGCTGATGAGCAAATATGAATCAAGGTTGCACAAGTGAAGCAAGGAAAAGAGGATGGTGTGAGTTTTGAAAAATAGCTAAAACCATGCACCGAGGCTTCTGTCAAAAGCATTCATCATTCACACAGAGTTTCCACTGTCTTGTTAGTGACTTCTAACATGTGGTTTCTAAAATATCTGCAATAGTGTAGTGTTTGTAATCTTCCATATTTTTACTTATTGTTTTAAGTTTTTAAACTTTCAAATGGTTTTATATGGTGAAATATAGAAGAGGTAAAGACGACCGATTTGCTAGTTGTTTATTGAGTTTATTTCTATGTTTGTTTAACTTATATGCTGTCACTCTAATTGATAAGGCAACTGTACATAAAAACAAGCCTGAGTCAAGGATAAAATTTCTCTTTCATTTAATATGTTGAGTATTTATCTCTTGCTTGTCTATAATCCCATTGAATACAGTACTTTTGATATTAATGGGAAACATAGATACTTACACCTGCTGCCTGAAAATGCTATGAAACTAAATCAAGAAACAATGTAGCTCAGCATATCAGCATTATTAGAAGGGTCATTTAGACATTACCAACAATGGTGGTTATACAACTGCATTTATAGCACATAAGCTGACACACTTTGCATAAAGATTATGCAAAGATCCCAAGAGGTGCTTCACTTCAATAAAAGTTTTACAAATCAGATCCTCCTCCTTTTAAAAGTGATGTGAATTGGCCATGTTGCTTCAATTGATGGAGTCTAAAGTTTTGATAGCCAGAAAAAACCTCTGTGTTTGTGCAATGGAAAAGCCTATTCAGGCCAAAAAAATTACTGAACTCAACAATAAGAATCATCTCACTTCCACAGCAGATACTATCTGGTCCTTAACACTGCGCCAGATATAGATGAACTTAGAAATAATTGTCATTTAAATACAATAATACAATAGCAGAGTTGGAAGGGACCTTGTAGGTCTTCTAGTCCAACCCCCTGCATGGGCAGGAACCTTATACCATTTCAGACAAATGGCTGTCTAACATCTTTTTGAAGACTTCCAGGGTTGGGGCATTCACAACTGCTGGAGGCAAGCTGTTCCAGAGGTTAATTGTTCTTACTGTTAGGAAATTTCTCCTTAGTTCTAAGTTGCTTCTCTCCTTGGTTAGTTTCCACCCATTGCTCCTTGTCCTGCCCCCAGGTGCCTTGGAGAAAAGTTTGACTCCCTCTTCTTTGTGGCACCCTCTGAGATATCGGAACACTGCTATCATGTCTCCCCTGGTCCTTCTCTTCATCAAACTAGACATACCCAGCTCCTGCAGCCGTTCTTCATATGTCTTAGTCTCCAGTCCTCTAATCATCTTGGTTGCTCTTCTTTGCACTCTTTCCAGAGTCTCCACGTCTTTTCTACATCGTGGCGACCAAAACTGTATGCAGTATTCCAAGTGTGGCCTTACCAAGGCACTATACAGTGGCATTAACACTTCACGCGATCTAGATTCTATCCCTCTGTTGGGATATACAAACATAGTATAACTCACTACAATGTGGAAGATCATGATCTATGCACCTTTTTGTCCTTCTAGTTTGGCACTAATGGTAAATGGACCATTTCAAAACACTACTCCCTTCTTCTCTGTTTCTTTATTAGCTTATCTACACAATCTTTAAACTACAGTGTTAAATAGACCTTCATATTGAGGATTATTCTTTTCATGGAACAGCATAACCAACCTACATCTCAATTGTACATGGTAAAAACTTGAGTTTCCAAATAAACCAACGAAGGGGGTAAAATATGAACGATTGAGTGTTTTATATTTGCATATATACATATATAATTTTTTGCTGATAAATAAATGAAGGGAGACCAGTATAGATCTATTTCAAGCTATTTAGCTCTCATCAGCTAGCCATACCCTTACTGGGATTTGGGCTATTTTACATGAATAACTTCTGAGCCACAAGCTCTCCTCCCTTATCATATGAGCCAGGGGAATGATTAGATGTTTTTTATCAAGGTACACCCCAAATATGGGAGGGAGCAAAAAAAAAAAGTGAAAGGCAAAAGGGTAGCAGTATTCTCCTTCCCATATTTGGGGCATTCCAGGTGCCTTGACAAAAACATCATGTATGTATGTATGTATGTATGTACGTCATTCATTCATTCATTCATTCATTTATTCATTCATTCATTCATTCTTTTGTTTTGCATCACTCAGGGTCTCCTTTGGTGAGATGGGTAGCTATATAAATTTGACAAATAAATAAATAAATACAAAGTATGAAAAAATAAAAAAATGACATTGAAATTACAAAAGGGACGTACTGCATTGTTGGATAATGTGATCCTATAAAAACATTTCATCAATTTCTATAAAGGAAATAATATCTCTCTAGAGAAAATAAATGAATTTCTAAAGGAACAAAATTTACTGAGGTCCACAGAGGAACAGAGATAGATTATGAATGAACCCAATTAGGGAAGTTTCTGAAGCTATTAAAAAACTTTAAACTAGGAAAAGTACTTGGTCCAGATGGATTATCAGGTTCTTATTATACTGTAAGTGTTTTGAGGGTGAACTTTTACAATCTTAACAAAAGATGATGAACTCTATCATACAGGTAAGAAAGATGCCAGAGAGTTGAAAAGAGGCCATTCATACCTAAAGAAGGAGAACATTTTACTTTGACAAGAAAAAAGTGCCCATTATCATCATTGAATAATGATCCCAAGTAGTTCAGAACAATTCTGCCTTAATAGACGGAAAATAATTTTGTAAGAATTTTTTTTTTATGAGGATCAATGTGGGTATTTACCTAAAAGACAGCTAAAGGGCAATGCTAGAATTTTATTGGACTTTTTGGAATAGCCCAAGCAACATAATGAAAAACAAGCCACATTGATTTTTTCTTTTTTTTGTGGGTGCAGAAAAAGCCTTTGAAAATTTTTATTTTCTTGTTTAAGGTTTTGAAAGATGAATTTTGGAGAGAACTTTATCAAATGGGTAAAATTGATTTACACTTCACAACAAGCTCAAATAATTGTTAATGGAGATCTAACAAAATCTTTGCTACACAAAAAGTAACAAGACCTCCATGCCTTGTCTCCTCTCTTGTTCATATTGGTTTTTGAAATACTGAATAGATAGAAAACACAAAATGAGAGGATTGTGGGAATAAATATTTAAAAGGAAATCTTTAAGATAAAGACTTATTCAGACTTTTGGTGTTTGTACTGGAAGATCCTTCCAGTACAAACTTAAGACACTTCTTTTCCAGCAAGCTGGACTGGCGTAGAACTTGAAATTTAGAACAATAGAGCCTCAGCCAAGTTAGATAGGTTTTTAATGGGATTTTAGCACAGGTTTTCTATTTAATTTCTTTTAAACTTTTGTATATTGTTATTTATTGTAAATTTTAATGTCCTGTGCACCGCCCAGAGTCCGTCTCGACGGAGATTGGTGCGGTTAACAAATCGAATAAATAAATCCTTTAAAGGGAGTTCAAATGTTACTAGCCAAATTAAAAGAAGTTTGAGCATTAGTAGGTTTCAGGATTAATGAGCAGAAGACAAAGATGTTAATAAGGAGTATGAAAATGGAAGATCAAGCAGAATTGATGAATAAAATGAGTTTTAAGATGGTGAAGAAGATAAAATACTTGAGTATCATTATGACAAATATGAATTGCATGTTGTTTCAAAATAACTATGTTAAGACATTGTATATTTTTTTAAAAAGACACGTTAAGATGGAAGAAATTACCATGGGGAGAATTTCTGTTATAAAAATTAATATCTTGTCTTTGTTTCAAACTACACCTGTTTTAACTATTGGTGCACCATTTAAACAGAAGCAGAAGGATTTATCTAAATTTGAGTGGCAAGGGGGAAAAATCCAGTTAAATATAAGGTGTTACAGATGCAAAGAAAATATGATTTGAAATTGTGTTTTTCAACTCAGTTTGGATAAAGGAGTGGATGCTGCTAAGAAATAAAAGACTTAAATTAGGATACAATCTGAGATATGGGTAGCATAGCTATTTGTGATATGATAAAGTTAAGATTAATATATATTTCAAAAATCATTGTTATACATACCATCTAGAGAATATGGAATAGATACAACTCAGATTGTGTTTGTTAATTTCTTTGTGCTTCCCAACAGTTGAAAGGATTGAAATTTACCCTGTCTCAGGATCTTAAAGAGAATTTTTGTAAAATGATGTAAAGTTGGTATATTTCACCAGAGGATTTGTCTAGAATCTATCAAGGCACTTCATGTTTATGCTGGAAGTGTGAAAAACAAGAATGGACATTTTGCCATGCTTGGTGAACATGTATAAAAGCTAAACAATTCTATTCAATTTGACTCAAATACATGCACTTTTAAACATTATTATTTAATTGAAACCAAAGGTTTTATTTCTGAGAGTGACATGAACTTTGTTTTTATACCTAAAACTGCAGCAAGAATATTGAATGCACGATTATTGAAAGATTCAATGGAGGAATAGTTGATGAATTGACTTTTTTGATCGGAGAAAAGACAATATCTATGTTTATTGATGACTGGTAGTTCCTTATAGACTTTTGAATAAAACAGAAAGAACTAAAGTTATGCTGTATGGTTCTTAGACCAGAAAGATTATAGAAAAAGGAGAGTTATGTTATGAGCCTAGAGTAATAAGCAAATTTATAATGTATTGCTGTAAAGAAGTTTAGAAGCTACTTTTGATATCTTTATTTCTTTTACTTTTTCCCTTTTTGCACATTTAGTTTTCTCTTTTTCTTTCTATTCCTTTTCTATAAATTTGTATTAACTTCTTCCTTTTTAAAAATATTTGATATCTATCTGTATATCATCATCATTATCATCATCATTATCTATCCAATATTGGCAAATATATATCATAGCCTTTTGCTTCTTTACCCATTTGGGCTTTCCTCAAGAGGTGGCAGAAATAAAAGTTGCACATCCAGGAACTGCAGAAAAAAGAAATTATACTTTCATTTGAAATAACCGGATAAATATTTGACTATTTTTAACTTTTGTCTATTTGTTAATACTACTTGTTTATTTATCCATTTTACCTACGTACATGTAAAATCTGATAGACAAATATGAAAATGGCCAAAAGCTGAAATAAGAAGGAACATTCTTTGCTACTTGGTGTACCAGCATTTAAAATTCCTAGTTGGCCATCAATGACTAAAATGCTATATTACTTGTAGTAGACTGGAATGGATGATTTCAGTTTCAGAAATTGTCCTGGTGACAAAGATATATTGTAGTCCCTTTGACTAATTAGACAGTGATTGCCTGGCCTGAAGTCTTTCTTATTTCTGCCTCTGGAAAGCTCCAGTATACAAGGAATGTACACAAAATCATCCTGCTGCTGTTTTTCAGGCAATAGGCCAACGTCCATCAACAAATGATTTCAAGAAGTTGCAGAAAGTGTCCCTATGGAAAATGTCATATTAGAACATTTAAATACTCCAATGTTGTGTTTTTCAAAGGCTTGTCAACAATAATCTTATATGTTATCCTCTGATGGAAAGCCTCTGGGCAAGTATTTGTAAAGCTCTAAGAGCTTTATTTATCCCATAAGTTGTTAAGAAAACATTGCTGTCTCTCACTTGCACATGCTTCATCTCTCACACCTGCACAGATAGCAAGAAAAAGCTTGGCAATGCCATCACTTTCCCTAATTGTTAAGCTATTTGTCACAACTGTTGTCTTCATCACGCATATATATGTGGCTGAAATTGCCCTTCTGTAAATCTGCATCATTATGCTCTAGAATGATGGAAAGATGCATCAAAAACCAAATGCAGAATTATACATCAATCAGCTCTCTACAGATTTAAGCATTCAATTGTTCCATTTTGTGCCTGCCTCACATTTTATCACTAGATGAAACCCAGTGAGAGCTCCATCTTCTTCCTCTCCCCCATTCAATCTTACAATTTTCTGTTACATTCCCTTCAAATCATTTACACTTGAAAGAAAAGATTTCCATTGTAATCAACATAGTCTTAATATGCACTGCGGGCAACAGTAATCCATTCTGATTAGCACATTCACATTCAAGTTTAAATTGTCCTAAAGGTGCTTTTTCAGGAGGCAACTGGACTTTCTTGTGGTTTTCTTTTGATGACATTTTGCTTTTCATCTAAGAAGATTCTTCAGTTCTGGAATGGAAGGATTGATATTCCTAGCAGACATCTGGTAACTTGCATCATTTTAGAGGGTCATTGAAGCACTTGGAGGTTTCTCTGTGTCCTCAGTAGTACAGGAAGCAGGACACAGTAGTGCTCCTGGTTCCTGTAGTCTGCAATTTTTCCTCTGGAAATCCATTCCTACTCTCACAGCATTGAAAGGCCGTTCATCCCCAATTGTATATCTAAAAGTTTGTAGAGGTTCTCATTCATCAGGTCAGCTTCTTGGATAAGAAGCAAAATGTCTTCAAAAGGAAAAAAAACCCAAGAAGGTCCAATTGCCTCCTGAAAAAAAGCACATTTGGGACAACCATGACCTGGATGACTGAGAATCTCTACAGACATTCATGTTCAAACTTATTTATTTGCTTATCTAATTTTAAAATTAGTTTAACACAATATTTGGTCTACTTCTATCTGATGAAAGCTATCTTGATGAAACAAATGTTTCCTAAATTGGGGAATGACACCACACTGGATGACAGTTTATCTATTCTTTTCCAGATTATTACTCTCATATTCTTCTTCCTTACACCAGTTTATTGAGCTGGTGCAAGGCTTAGAGTTTAGAGCCTTAATTGTTTTAGCATTTTCAACTATGACCTCTACTTGTGTAAAATATCATTTGAAGTAGAACTTTCCATATGGGGTTCATCTGGTGAAATTTTTCTATCTGTTCCACATTTGGCCTCACTGTAAACAAAAGTCAACCTAAACGAGAAGTCTGCCAAATGTGACTGTGTATAGTGCTTACACATCTTAAGATGCCTATCAATGCAGGAAATGCAACAAAGAAGCCTACAGTGGAGATAGCCCTTAGCCATTGTCCATTTTCTCTATTTTATTCATTTTAATTGCAAGAGGAAATAAAATGAAATGTTCTCTTCATTTATTTCCTTCTCATCTGTTTTGCAGTTTGGACTCTGATAGAGAATCAGGTAGTAAATAGGAGACCAGTTGTGATTACACCAATACGTAGACCCAATTAAAACCTTTTGTCAGATTGCTTGAGATGATAAAGATGGCCTGATTCAGACATTTTCCTGAATAGAGATAATCACAAGGAGGATCATAACCACACAAATTATTTCAATCCAGTTATTGATGGAAGTTACAACTAAGTCATAAAAACCTGACATTTCCCAAGGGATTTATACAGGCAATTTTATTCAATATATTAGTATAAATTAGAACTTAAAAATTAAAGCTGTTTCTCAATTGTCCATATTGTATGCAAACATCTTATAAGCATATTATTAAGTAGCTAAGGATAAAAAAAACATTATAAGCAAACCTTGATATCACAGAAAATGGAGGGCAGTGGTGGGATTCAATTTTTTTTATGACCAGTTCTGTGGGCATGGCTTGGTGGGCATGGCTTGGTGGGCATGGCAGGGGAAAGATACTATAAAATCTCCATTCCCTCCCCACTCCAGGAGAAGGTTACTGCAAAATCCCCATTCCCTCCTGATCAGCTGGGACTCGGAAGGCAGAGAATAAATGGGGGTGGGATGGGGCCAGTCAGAGGTGGTATTTATCAGTTCTCCAAGCTACTCAAAATCTCCAGAACTGGCCAAAACCTGCTGAATACCACCTCTGATGGAGGGTCCTTTTAAACTGGGAAAGTTTTTCAAATACAACTTTCTTCCCCTCCAATTGAGAATGGAAGAGCTATGCCTGATCTAGACTACTGATTTTTTAAATCCCAACTTTCACTCACTTGCATTTGTTTCGAAGCTATCAAAGCCTCCACCTTTTTGAAAGACTGGGATAATTTCTCAGGGCTCTTTTTATCCATATGTTTTAGAGATATAAATTTGAGAGACTGTCACAGTCAAATCTATTTTTTCTCAATTATCCTACATAATATTTCAGTCATCATTTATGGCATGCTCTTATCAGCTTTGCTTTCAAATTTATATTCAAAAGCTTTTGTGACAGACAGTAAGTGTGTTGACAAGAGATTAGAACACCAATAGACTGTGTTTCATAATTGTACACTAATATGAGCACTTACACCTTAGATTTGGCTGATCATCATAATTATGCCAAAAGCTATACATTCTTTTTTGTTTCATGACTTGGTCACAATTCTCAGTTACAGTGTTTCTTGCACAAAACATAATCAGTGTAAAGGAAATGTATTGCATGAAATAGGGCTCCCACCCTCAAAAGCAAAATGATCATTGCACTTTTAAATACGTAGATATTAATTGAACAGATGTGCGTTAGGAGACATGCCTTCTCTTTCATGGTGCCATCTCTAAAAAACAACCTTATGGCTCTGACCATGTGATAAGGCACTGAAAGTTGCTTGTTTTCCCAGGACTGAAACAGTTTATTTAGCATCTGGCATCCTGATCCTTTAGCCATTAATATGAGCACTGACTCCATTAATAGTTTTATATTTTCAGCCAGGCTGGAAATACTTAAAAGTAATACAATTTGTACAACAAAGTATGGTTAATCATGTAACTCATTGTACAAATGCAATGCAGCTGTACAAAACCTAACATACTATCACGTAAAATCTCAAGCTACCTTCCCTTCCTCTGCTGGCTCAAATATCTAACAACCAGGAAAAATAACCATATATCTATGAACTTCAGTTACTTCAGATGTGTGGATCACAAATGGTTAATAACTGTTGACACAATGGCAACTTTTGCATAGCTTCAATATTTATTTGTGTCACCTTTCAAGGAACCTGCATTTTATTTTAAAGTTGGGGTGCATTTATTACACAACTATGCACATTCGTTTAGTAAATATGGACCAGAATAGAATAAGAACAGAACAGAACAGAATAGAATAGAATTTTTTATTGGTCAAGTGTGATCGGACACACAAGAAATTTGTCTCTGTTGCATAAGTTTTCAGTATGCATACAAGCAACAAGTGATGAATCATTATCATAATCATAAAATACAATCATCATAAATAATAAATTCTACATTAAAACAGAGAGTATTTCAAATATTTTCATGTGCCTTCTCTAAGAAAGTTATATTGAGGAGATTGGAAGTGTTTTTATCACAAGCTTCTACTGAGTTACCAACACACTGTTTCTCTGTGGCAAACTGTCATCACTGGAGTAACTTTACACTTGAGCAGAAATGGACTATGCTCTTAATTTGAATTTTAGATACACACATTAGAAATGTTTTATGTAGAGATGGACAATTCACAATAACATAAGGCATAGATCACAACAGTACATGATATACTTCTGCAAAGTATGTGATCATAAAAGTATGCTGTGCAGGCTTAATAGATATCCATTTCATGCACATAAAAATTCAGCATCTAGAATTTTTTTTTAAACCAAAGCTTTTGAAGTCCTGCTGCTGATCATTGCCACATTGATTCATGCTCTGCAGAAGGTAAAAACTGAGATAAAGGTTCTGAAACATGCTTCTCACACACACTTTGCCCCTGTTCTTCATGCACTCACCCAACACTCTCTTTCAGCAGTTCTTTCTAATGTATTCTGCATAGTTTTTCTGAAAAATTCCTATCTCTCTGTTGAACACTTTTAACTTTTTTTTGTTATGTAAAACACTGTGTTCATTATGGATCTTTTTGAGAAGATTTTGCTTGTCTCTGTTGAGCTGTCTCAATGTAGATCAAATGCAGATGCTTGAATAATATCAAATTTAGTCAAGTAAAAAAACGAGAGACTTTTTATTGCTGAGTCTTTTGCTGAAATAAGTCCAATTATTTTTGTATTGTAGATATTTTTTTTTAAAAAAATAAGGTTCATCACTTTGTACCACTAAACCAAGAGTAATATGCTTAAGATGGGATATCTGGTCCTTTGAATCACCTTGGGACAATGAACATCTGAAATCTAGAGTCCTCTGTGAATGATGCATCATACAAATGCAAATTACAACGTTGACTTTCAAATGAGAATCATATGACAAATGCAATCTCTTATAGTACTCTGAGTTGTGCCAAAGCTCTTTTTCTAGCCAAATTGTAGGGCATGACAGGATTTGTAAATGGACATTTTCAAAGTATGCATTTCTGAATTACTGAGTAATGTTTTACACCAACTGCTTCGCAGCTGATTCTCCTGATTAAAAGAAGGCCATATTTGCTTACACATGTATAACTTTAAACCAAAGGTAGAGAACCATGGCCCCTTTAAAATGAACTCTTATCTATTAAAAATAACAGAATAACAGAGTTGGAAGGGACCTCAGAGGTCTTCTAGTCAAATAAGAACATAAGAACAGCCTTGCTGGAACAGGCCACAGCCCATCCAGTCCAGCCTTCTGTCTTACACAGTGGCTCACCATTTGCTTCAGGATCCTCCCAAGCAGATGTCTTCACCTGCTTATGATTCCCTGCAAATGGCATTGAGAAATATCCTGCCTATCTCTCCAATCCGGAGGCATTCATAATGATAGCCATGGATACCCTTGTTTTCCATAAACTCGTCTAATCCTTTCTTAAAGGTGTCGAGGCTGATAGCTATCACCACTTCTTCTGGCAAGGAGTTCCATAGACCAGTGATCCTCTGGGTGAAAAAGTACTTCCTCTTATTTGTTTGCGGTCTAGCTTCCAAAAGTTTCATGGAATGCCCCCTAGTTCTAGTGTTGTGCGATAGGGAAAACAGTTTTTTCTTTTCTACTTTGTCCACACCGTAATTTGTGGACTTCAACGTGTGGACTTCAACTTCCAATTCAACTTCCAATTCTGCTGGCTCAGAAATTCTTGGAACTGAAGTCCATGTCATAAAGGGGCCATGATTCCCCACCTCTGCTCTAAACTAGTCCTTAATCCCAAAATTTGCATCTTTTGACAGTGTGGTAAACTTAAGACTCTGGATATGTTTATTAAGGATGGGAAGTTGTTCAAGATGGTATACACAAACAAAATAAAAAAATAAATTCTTAAAATTACAAAGCTTAAAGTCACTGAAAATACAGTAGCAGCACTGCACTTAAAACTAAATGTTTTTAAGGCATAATATTTCATAATGTTTTTCTTGACAGAACAATTAACCAATGAAATGGGTTGCCTTCAGAAGTTGTGAGTGCTCCATTCCTGGAGATTTTTAAGAAGAGATTGGACAGCAATTTGTCCAGAATGGTAGAAGGTCTCTTACTTGTGGAGGAGATTTGACTAGAAGATCTCTGAGGTCCCTTCCAACTCTGTTATTCTGTTATTTTTAATAGATAAGAGTTCATTTTATAAAAGGCATGGAAGATGATTATAATTTGATAAGAAGTCATGATCTCTGTTTAGACCCAAATGAGTAGCTCTGACTTCTTTTAATCGAGCAATTACAAGGTTGAGTTTAGTCTAAAGTTCATTTGTTCCTGAATAATCACTTTAAAATCAATAATAAAGGAAATTCATTGCTTGAAATGTTTTCCTATTAATTTCTGAATTGTATTTTTTCTGATATTGGATATATGTACATCTAGTTTGGAATTTAGGTCTTTTTTTTAATAAGAACACACAATTTTCTTCTTATGGACAAATGAAAGAATAAATCAGCTGGAATAACAAGTTGATAAATGTTAGATGTTGTGGCTGAATTTATTATGTAGTAATATATATGGGAACAAAGTTAGCACTGGGTTTATTGTAGGGCCTAATTCATCTATTTCACATCCAAAAATTCTCTCTAAGTAGAGACAAAGCCTATCACTCAAGTATAATAAAGAGAAGTATAATTGCCACAATGGGCCATAGATCATTCATAGTAGTTTTAGAGGGAAGTTGATGATCTAAATGCAGGTGAATGAAATTGAAGATCACAATCTTCAATTTCATTAAATAAATAAATAAATAAATAAATAAATAAATAAATAAATAAATAAATAAATAAATAAATAAATAAATAAATAAATAAATAAATAAATAAATAAATAAATAAATAAATAAATAAATAAATAAATAAATAAGTTAGAAAAACAAGGAAGTGAAGATAAAATCACACAACTTGATGAAGGAATTACACTGTATTGAATTCTTGCCATGTTTGTTGCTCCTT
This sequence comes from Rhabdophis nuchalis, assembly GCA_039707465.1. NCBI lineage: Eukaryota > Metazoa > Chordata > Lepidosauria > Squamata > Natricidae > Rhabdophis > Rhabdophis nuchalis. The sequence goes on from CM077643.1 coordinate 67,454,781, forward strand.
TTTCTTCTTCCCTCTCCTTGTTCTCCCTATTTGCCTTTAAAAGTTCCTCATTATATATCCATTCTTTTAACCTGGCTTCATAAATCAGGTCTTTAATTATGTGTGTTGCTGTTCTCAGGAGAATTTTCAATCTGTCTTTGTCTCCTTGATATTTAAGTTCAGCAAGCTGAATACCAGAAGAGAGATCATCAATTAAATCACGTCCTTTTTCCACAATGTTGTGCCTTTGGTATCGTCCTTTAACAATATACAGCTCAAAGATTACTTTAAAAGTATCTTATTTTGGATTCACACTGGAACACAATAGTAGCTGAATGCAGATTTTATCATGCTTGGAAAAAATATAATGGTCCATCGGGATTCAGTCAGTCGTTATGAAGCGTGTTGAATTTAACTGGTTCTTTTCAAATATGACTAGGTATGGATTATTGCTTTTGCTTTTTTCTTCCTTGCTCCTAATTGTTGTTTAGTGCTCAGTTCAGGAAACAATGCTCCTAGTCTACAATATAATTGTATAGGTATTTACAATAATACAATAATACAATAGCAGAGTTGGAAGGGTCCTTGTAGGTCTTCTAGTCCAACCCCCTGCGTGGGCAGGAACCTTATACCATTTCAGACAAATGGCTATCTAACATCTTCTTAAAGACTTCCAGGGTTGGGGCATTCACAACTTCTGGAGGCAAGCTGTTCCAGAGGTTAATTGTTCTGTCAGGAAATTTCTCCTTAGTTCTAAGTTGCTTCTCTCCTTGATTAGTTTCCACCCATTGCTTCTTGTCCTGCCCCCAGATGCCTTGGAGAATAGTTTGACTCCCTCTTCTTTGTAGTACCCTCTGAGATATCGGAACACTGCTATCATGTCTCCCCTGGTCCTTCTCTTCATCAAACTAGACATACCCAGTTCCTGCAACCGTTCTTCATATGTTTTAGCCTCCAGTCCCCTAATCATCTTGGTTGCTCTTCTCTGCACTCTTTCCAGAGTCTCCACGTCTTTTCTACATCGTGGCGACCAAAACTGTATGCAGTATTCCAAGTGTGGCCTTACCAAGCCACTATACAGTGGCATTAACACATTTAACATTCAGTATTTGTCTAACAGTCTTTGGCTACCTACAGTTATAAGAATTTATTTTATTTTATTTAGTTAGTTAATTTGTCAAACATGTATGAGGTATCAGTTATAAGTATAAACATGGACATGAACAAAGGAAATGGGTATGAATAAATGGGAACAATAGGAAGGGATAGTAGGCATGTACTGACCTCTTAGGAAAGGGGTGAGGTCCATGCTAGACAGCTTAAGGTTAAAGTTATGGGGTTTGAGGATGTAACAACAGCATCAGATAGTATATTCCAGGCATTGACCACCCTGTTGCTAAAGTCATATTTTTTGCAGTAGAGTATGGAGTGGTTTACCTTGAGTTTGTATCTATTCTTTGCCTGTGTATTATTGCGGTTGAAGCTGAAATAATCATGGACAGGTAGGACATTGTAGCAAATTTTGTGTACTACACTCAGGTCAGACCTTAGTCAGCATAGTTCTCGGTTGTCCAAGCCCAGAATTTCAAATCTGGTGGCATATGATATTCCGTTACAAACAGAAGAGTGATGTATACGTCTCGTGAAATACTCTGGACTTGCTCGATTGTATTAATATCCGATATACAATGTGGATTCCAGGCAGATGATTTAGACAATTTAAAATATAAAAAATTAAAATATATCTCTCTCTGATGTCTGATAAAGGAGGTACCTATTATTCAGGATTTCATTTCTCAGATTAAAACCTCACTTAGCTTGCCTCCATTTGAACCCAAACTTGTATCCATATTTGTAAAAAGAAAGTTCTCAGGCCAGGGTGTGCTATTCACTGTAGGGATGCCAGACAAGCATGCTTGAGTACGCACGCAACCCTTCTTGACTTCTGCAGGCAGACTTTAGAAAAACAGCTTAACTCACTAGAGTTGCCATGCAGTTCTAACTGTGTACTTCTAACTCAGTGACCCATTATCACCCCCAAGGAAAAAAATTTATTAGGAAGCAGCCGTGGCTCTGGAGATAGTATATCTTTCTTGAAAGAGAGAAGCAAGTGTTTCTCAGCCTTTGTTCCTTATAGTGCTTTAAAAACTGCAAGTGGCATTGTCAATGTCCTGCTGCAAATTAAACTGTATCATAGAGAAGGAACTAGAATTCCCATGAGCTAGGGCAAGAAGATGGACACATTCTAGATAAAGTAATTGGAAACATGAGAGTCAAAGTGGCTTTGCCTCAGAATTAAACAAGATCTTTTCCATGGGCAGGGGAAAAAGTCTGTTTCCTGAACCCATTTGTAAATTGAAGTAAAGGAAATCACCCATTATAGGCCTGGGAATTATTTTCTTAAGAATTTTATAGGGAAGGAAAAAGTTGTATTCCAGCTGCCAGTTTGCTCTTCATTAAAAACTCAGCATTTCTAGTTTCATTCATGGTTGGGGAATATACATATAATAAAACTAGTTTCTTGAGAAACGACTTATGAAAGATTTCTTATATAAAAGGGAGGGGGAACACTGCTGTACTGTGGAATATAAAAATTTTGATCTGTAGTCCATATGGAAGAGAGTTTTTCTTATCACTTTAAATCTGCGTAAGATCAGATGTTAACATATTTCAGTTGTGCTATTTGTTAGCCGATTCTCTGTTTTAAGTAAATGTCAGCATCTGCTCTTGGCTTTGGTCCTAGTTAAGGCTGACATGATGACTTTTTTTCCTGTCTGCGTAGGCTTTTTCTCAGGAATAGTTTTTGTTTGAAGAATGTCCCAGATTGTAGCTGTAAAGAGAGAGAGAAAAAAAAGATGAGAGAGATTTATTTGTTATATCTTTAGGAAACAGGATGCCAGGTTTTGATAACAAAACACGCTGATGAGCTAAATTCAATATACCTTTGCTAGATGCTAATGATTTTTGTGGCATAAATCTTTGTGCTTAACAGAATAATTCATTTCAATGTTTTCTGGGATACTTTCAATCAATATGTTATGTTTCAAGGATGGCACCAGGGCCAGAGGTTTGTAAAGCTCCATCTATATTTCCAATACCATCTCAAACTCTTATCAACATGGAATCCATTAAATACTGTTGGAAGGTGGCAGCAATGTAGGGCCAGAACCAGACCAAACAGTACATAGCTATGAATGCTTTATTGGCTACTTTGCCAAGGTAAGTTTTAGGTTTAGTTGGTTTTTTATTTATTTTTATTTTTTTGGAAAATTTTAAAGAAACCACAAAGAAATATCATGCAAAGTATGCATCAGATAAAAACCAAGTTTTCTTTTAAAAATGTGTTTAAGTAATCTCTTGAGATTTTATTAACATTTTAAAAAGCTAGATAAATTTAAAAAGCTTTGGAGTTTTCATACAGATGCTAAATAACCCTCATTTTATGAACTGGCCAGGTGGCCCATGGATAAGCCCTTCCATGGATAAATTGGTCTTCAAAAATGTTATAGTATGGCCAGCCTTGTATTATAAATGTTTTAAGGATGAATGTTTACAACTTTTCCAACAAATGATGAATATTATTTTACAGATCGTAAAGATTCCTAACAGCTGGAAAGAGTCCAGTATAGCGTTAATACCTAAAGAGATCCAGGACTTGATTTTAACAAGAAATTATTGACCAATAATTCTGTTGAATAATGTCTATAATGTCTGTTCAAAATGGTTATGGCTGAAAGATTGAAAATAATTTTACATGATCAACTTTTAAGATTTAAAAAGGAACAAGATGGCCCGCTGTTTTCACTTATATTCATTTTAGTTCTTCAGACAATGAATGCAGACATAAGAGAAGATGAAACAAACATGGGAGTAAAGATTAAAGATAAAATTAAAAGTTAAAGGCATTTACTGAAGACCTGGTGATGGTTTTGGAGGATCTGTTAGGAGAATTCGAAACATTAATTAGAATATTAAAGGACTGTTGCTATGCTTGCTATCCAGTTTTCAGATTCACTATCAGAAGATGAAGATGTCAACAAATATCGAAACAAATATGGATGTCAACAAATATGGAAACAAAAGAACAGACAGAGCTGGTGGATAAAACTGATTTTAAGGTTGAAAGTGAAATACTTTGGTGTTATTATTATACTTTATTCATTAAACATGAAACTCAGTCAACTGAGCATTTAAAAATGTGTCACAAATACCATTGACTGGTGCTATAGGTTAATACAGGTTGCTGCCAGCATCTTAGGTATCAACCAAGTATTTTCTTAAAATATATGATGTTCCTAGTAGCACACTTTTTGCAGTTCCTCTGGTGTTATTGCAGGAAGCTGCAATTTCTTTATGTGTTCTATAAAATTCTTGGACATGGTACCATGTGCCCTGATGACAATGGGCATCACTGTAACATGCCTCATCCATAGCCGTGTAATTTTGATGGCCAGGTCGCAATATTTTATGATTTTTTCCAGTTCTTTTTCTTCAACTCTGGCATCTTCTGGTACAGTGATATCAATAAACTGTATGCTTTGGCCCTCTACAACCTTGATATCTGGCATGTTGTGTTCCAAATGACGATTCATCTGTATTGAAAATGCAATACAGACTTCTTCTTCTTCTTCTTCTTCTTCTTCTTCTTCTTCTTCTTCTTCTTCTTCTTCTTCTTCTTCTTCTTCTTCTTCTTCTTCTTCTTCTTCTTCTTCTTCTTCCTCCTCCTCTTCCTCCTCCTCCTCCTCCTCCTCCTCCCCTCCTCCTCCTCCTCCTCCTCCTCTTCCTCTTATTATTACATTCAAAAATGCATTACAAATACCATTGACTTTTGCTAATGTTTGATACGGGTTGCTGCCAGCATCCTAGGTATCAACCAAGTACCTTCTTAAAATATAAGATGTTCCAAGGAGCACAGTTTTTTGCAGCTTCTCTGGTGTTAATTCAGGATGCTGCAATCTGTTGATGTATCTTATAAAATTCTTGGACATGGTATTATTATTATTATTATTATTATTATTATTATTATTATTATTATTATTATTATTATTATTCATGAAACTCAATCAACTGAACATTCAAAAATGCATCACAAATACCATTGGCTGGTTGTTGTTGTTGTTGTCAACATGAATTGCAAGTTATTTCAAAATAACTTTCAGAATTACCCTAACAATTAATTAATTCATTCAAGAGTGGTATAGCTTGCCTCCCAGAGTTGTGGGTGCTCTATTACTTCAAAAACAGACTAGACAACCATTTGATGGGGATGATATAAGCTCTCCTGCTGGAGTTGAGGGTTGGGCTAGAAGACCTCCAAAGTACCTTCCAGCCTTATAATTCCATGTTTTAAAATAATTGTGTTTAGGCATGGAATGAAATTTAAAAGGACATGCTAAGACAGGAGAGAAATGAATTAATGTTTTGCATAGAAAGAAATTTGTGTTTCAGACAATACCTGTTTTGACAACTGATGTACTATTCAAATGATGGAAAAAGATATATTTAAATATTTATGGCATGGGAAAAATATGAGTCAAATACAAAGTGTTACAAGATGTAAAGGAAAAAGGAGAATTGGGTTTATGAGATATGAAATTGTATTTGCAGACTGTTGGATGAAAGCATGGATATTGTTGAGAAACAAAATACTTTTATAATTACAAGATACAATCCAAGGATGTCATAAATATTTATGGTACCATAAAGTTAATGTGGATTTTAAACAATATTTTATTAGATGTGCCATATTGAGAATATGGAAGAACTATAAACCCAGGCTGCACCTGAAAATATATCTTTGGAACTGAGCACATGAAGAGTATTGCAGAGAACAGAAACAACAGGCAAAGACAAATTGTTAACATACCAGGAATTATTGGAGAATTACTTGGGGGTATAAAATAGCAGAAGGATATAGCTGTCAATGTTTTTTCCATTTATACGTATCAGAAAGAATTGAAATGGATAAAAATAATTATGACACAGAGTAAAAAAAGGGGGGAAGATAAAATTTGAAGTGCGATTATGCACCAATTATAAACATATAGTGTCTAAAATGTTCAAACTTTTGTTGAAATTTGAAATGGAAGATAAATGGGTTAAAGAATCTATGATAAAGTGGACAAAAATTAGTTGTAATATACAAATGGACCAATAAGAAAATATGTGGTCAGAAGGGTTGAACAATACTTGGCAGACATTAAAAAGCTTTAAAAAGGGTTTCAAATACACACATTAATACAAAGGATTTTTTTTAAAAAAAGGAAAAGATGGTAGAGGAAAAAATGATTAGAATTAAAAACATGAAAGTAATAATATTAAGTTGTACCCAGAACTATTTCTTTTAGAACTGAGGGATACTCAGAAAATAGTCTTGGATGATTATTTCAATAAATTGTTACTGATGTGAGATTCTTGAATGGGGCACGATGGCTCAATGGTTAAAGACATTGAGTTTGTCAGCTGGACAGCTGACATTCTGGGTTTGAGTCCTGAACACAATGGAGTGAGCTTCTGTTACTTGCCCAGTTCCTGCCCACCTAGCAGTTCAAAAAATATGCAAGTGCAAGTAAATAAATAGCTAACACTTCAATGGGAAGGTAAAAGCATTCCATGTACCTTGATGTATAGTCATGCTAGCCAAATGACCAAAGAAATATCTTTGGACAATTCTAGCTTCCTTGGCTAAAATGAGCACTGATTCCTAGAGTCAGTAGCTCTTACCTTTACATATTTACAAGATTATTACATGCACAAAGATAGAAAGATTTAGTACTACCCAATTGTGGAGGAATAATTGGCAAAATTGACCAAACTTGCTGAGATGGCCATACTGACTTTTGGGATAAGGGAAAGGTCATTATTGACATTCATCAGTGACTGGAAAGTGCTTACGGACCACTGGAATATAAAAGAATATGATTTATGATTTTGATGAGAGAAAGAAGGGAATTATGATGTAATGTTAGAAGGGAGAGGTTTGATTAGAATACTACATATATATAACTGCAAAGAAGTTTGGAAACTATTTTTTCATAAATCTTTTTATGTTTTCTCTTCTTTTTCTTTTCCCAATCTCATTTTTTTTGCTCTTCTTTTTCTTTCCTTTTTTCCTCTTTCACATTTACAATATCATTTTCTTTAATTATATTTCTTACTAGCATTACCCGGCCACCTGTTGCTGTGGCCCAGTCTGGTTAAATGGCCAACCAAACTGTGTATACACAACCATCGTATAATGCCCAACCTACCTACCTACTGTATTTCTTACTCTCTCCCTCTACCTACCTACCTACTGTATTTCTCCCCCCTCTCTCTACCCACCTACCTACCTACCTACCTACCTACCTACCTACCTACCTACCTACCTACCTACCGTCTTACTGTATTTCTCCCTCTCTCTACCCCTCTACCTACCTACCTACCTGCCTACCTGCCTACCTACCATATTTCTCCCTCTCTCTCTATCCCCCTACCTACCTATCTACCTGTCTGCTTGCCTGTTTACCTACCTACTTACCGTATTTCTCCCTCTCTCTATCCACCCACCCACCTATATACCTACCTACCTACCATATTTCTCCCTCTCTCTCTATCCACCTACCTACCTACCTACCTACCTACTGTATATCTCCCTCTTTCTATCCCTCTACCTACCTACCTACTGTATTTCTCTCTCTCCATCCACTTACCTGCCTACCTACTGTATTTCCCCCTCTCTATCCCCCTACCTACCTACCTACCTACCTACCTACCTACCTACCTACCTACCGTATTTCTCTCCCCATCTCTCTCCCCCTCTACCTACCTACCTACTGTCTTACCGTATTTCTCCCTCTCTCTATCCCTCTACCTACCTACCTGCCTACCTGCCTACCTACCGTATTTTTCCCTCTCTCTATCCCTCTACCTACCTACCTATCTACTGTATTTTCCCCTCTACCTATCTACCTACCTACCTACCTACCTACCTACCTACCTACTGTGTTCTTCCCTCTCTCCCTCTACCTACCTATCTATCTACATATTGTATTTCTCTCTATTTATACCTGTACCTATTTACCTACCTACCTGCTGTATTCATCCCTCTTGTCTATCCCTGTACCTATCTACCTACTGTATTTCTTCCTCTCTCTGTATCCTCTACCTACCTACCTATCCCTCCCCTCCCCAGACCGCCTCCCCCACAGTCAACCTCTTCCAGGCCCCCCTCCCTCCCTGCCTCCCTTGAGGCCAACGGCAGCAGCCACCTGGTGGCTTCATGGGATGCCATGTCCGGCTTCTCCTGGGGGGAGGGAGGTTTCTGCTTCCATGCCTCCTTGCTGATGCTGCCGCTGTGCCTGCAGCTCCTGGCACTTCTGCCACCTCCCCACAGTTGGCCTGGCCCCCCTCCCTCCCTCTCTCCTTTGGGGCCGGCAGTGGCAGCTACCATGTGGCTTTGCGGGGCACCGTGTCCGGTTTCTCCTGGGGGTGGGGAAAGGTTTCTGTCTCCGTGCCTCCTCGCTGCTGCTGTTGTGGTGCCTGCCGCTTCTGGTGCTAATGCTGCTGCTGTGGCTGTGGCAGCCACGCCTTCCGTCTCCTGCTGGCCCTCCAGCTTCTCCGTGATGGAACCACCAGCGAGAAGAGATCAGTGGGTCGGTGGGGGGGCATAGCTGCTGTGGCAGCAGCAGCGCCATCGGTGAGGAGGCATAGGCTTTCCCCCTGCCCCCGGGAGAGGCCAGACGTGGCATCCCACGGGGCTGCGGGGTGGCTGCTGCTGTTGGCCTGGGGGAGGAGAGGGGGACTGGGTTACATTTGGGGGGGCAGTGGATGCGCCAGGCGTGGCAGACATGGCGACAGCATTGGTGAGGAGGCGTGGAGGCGTAGGATTCCACCCCGCCCCGCCTCATCCCGCCCCCAGAAGATGCTGGGTGCGGCATCCCACAAGGTTACTGGGTGGCTGCTGCCATTGGCCTGGCCCAGGGAGGTGCATGTGCAGATTCCCGCATTGCCTTTGGCAATGTGCCACCTCAAGGCCATTCACTGATGCAGCAGCTGGGTGGGAGGAGTTACAGGGAGGTGAAAACCTCACAAGTGGATACATTTTACATTTGTGTACCGTGCACATGACACACATGTGCCAACCACACAAAAGGTATGTATGATTGATTCTGAAGTCCTTGGGAACATTGTATGAAAATTTGGTGTCAATCGGCCCAGTAGTTTCTGAGATTAGCGGCTTTGCACAAACTATTTTACATTTTTATTTATATAGATTCAATATATGTAAAAAACTCTTTTTTAAACATATTTTTAACTAAAAAAACTACTACTGCAGGAAGCTTAATATCTTCTATGCTGATTATCAGTGGCTCTCCTGTGTTTCCAAAAAGGAGAATTTCAGGAACTGGATTTTTATGGTAAATGTATTTGTAATTCTCAGCCATAGACTTTATGATGATTTGGGATTCAGAAATGCGTATTTCAGTAATTGGTTTCTTGGGTTTGCCTGCCTGGCACGGCAACATAATAATAATAATAATAATAATAATAATAATATTTAATTTCTAGACCGCTCCCTCTCCCCAAGGGGACTCGGAGCGGTGCACAGGGAAATTAAAACAATAAACATACATAGATATACAAAACAGTTAAAAAACACATTAAACAATAAGACCCTGCGCTAAAATTCCCCAAAACCAATCACTAAAACCCTAAACCCTATAATACTATGGTAAGAGGCTACCCTAGGCCGGCCAGGCAGAAAAAGTGTGTTTTCAATTTCAGACGGAAGGAACGGAGGTCCGTGGTAGTTCTAATATCGGGGGGGAGGTCGTTCCAGAGGGCAGGGCCCACCACAGAGAGAGCCCTTCCCCTGGGCGTCGCCCGCTGACAAAGTCTAGTGGACGGCACCCGGAGAAGTCCCTCTCTGTGGGAGCGAATCGGCCGTGAGGAAGTATGAGGCAGAATCCGATCCCGCAGATAGCTAGGTCCCGAGCCACTGTTTCCTTTTCTAAATCATTCACATTAATTACTTGTCTGTGTATGTACAGGCATATATAGCAAGATAGATGCAAATACGAATAATGTCATATACAGTCTACACCAAACACAACCTTTATGGTTTGAATGCTTTTTCCAAATATGCTCATGTACATTCTGTCTATTAAGAACAAGAAACAAAGAAAATGAACCAAGCGGGAGAAATGAAGCTGAAGGAAAAGCATCTGTGTGTTTGTCTATAGAATCCTCTGAGGACAGGGCTCAGTTTCACACACATCAATATATCTATCCACATTCAGAGGAACAACCAGAAACACTAAGCCAAAAATAATAGTGTTTGAAACAGGAAGGAAAAATGAAATTTCAGGAGAATGATATTTTCTTTCTCTTAGTGTATCCTTCTTGGCACAGGGCATGTTTATTTATGGTCTTAAGGGCCATACTAGTCCTGCATTATGATCATATGAGATTCTTGTTCTCCTGCTTTTTGTTTTGTTTTTTTGATGAGGCTAATAGGATATAAAAGCCTGGGTATGATTTACCACTTAGAAAGATACTATCAAGACAAACTAGGGAAAAATACGAGACATAAGAGCTTACCCCTAGGGGACCCCCTTTCAGATTCCCCCCTGCTTCCTATTGTCCTTAACCTGAAACTGCAAAGGTTCCCATATACCTTTACATTCCTTTTGCAGCATTTTTCTTGCTTTGAAATTAACCCCGCAGTCTCTAACTGAAAGTTTCCATCATCATGGTGTTAAACTTTGCTCCCCAAAAGAGACTCTGGTGATTAGTGGTAGAGGGGGAGCTCCTGATAACAATTGGGTAAGAAGACAGCTGTGAAACATCTGATCTCCTCCCTGCAATCAAAGCACACCAAGTGTTTTCTTTTTCCCTTCCCACATATGGCAGCATTTCTAATGGCCAATATTGAAAGAATGGATCCTGGAAACCATATGCAACTCTGCTCCTTTCTTCCTCCTTAAGGTAAAATAAAGGTTCCCCTCGCACATATGTGCTAGTTGTTCCCGATTATAGGGGGAGGTGCTCATCTCCATTTCAAAGCTGAAGAGCCAGCACTGTCCAAAGACATCTCCATGATCATGTGGCCGGCATGACTAAATACCGAATAGTATTACCTTCCCACCAAAAATGGTTCCTATTTTTGTACTTGCATTTTTTACGTGCTTTCGAACTGCTAGGTTGGCAGAAGCTGGGACAAGTAATGGGAGCTCACTCCATTACACAGTGCTAGGGGTTCTTCCTCCTTACTAACATTGGGAATGATGGCCCGGGGAGAGTAATATTGTAACCTACCCTTATGAGGAGTGTAGAATATAAAGATGCTGGGAAATCCTGATGCATATGCATATTGATCCATGGCACAGGGGGCAATTCAGTGCAGGCTATTGGTAGCCTTTTGCACCACAGAAGAACACTGAAATTTGACAATGGCAGGCAAAGTCTAGCAAGGCTAATAATAATTAGTGGCCAGTGATAACCAATGCAACGACAATGAGGCAGCAGGAGGAGAAGCGACAGTCTTTCAAATCCAGCAACCTAGGCAGCAACATGATCTTCTTTTTGGTAGTATTCAGGCATGATATGTAGTCAATAGCAAGTAAGCTTTTACTATACTTCTACCTTGTAAAGATGGGATGTAAAGGATTGAACAAGCACAGAACAATATCACTTCACTCTCTTTTCTGCTCTTATGGTAGCCACCTTCCTATCCCCAGGATATGTTGCAAGCATAATTTTGGATGAAGGGCCAAGTAAGAATTTTCCCAATTAATTTGTGAATTTATAGCAACTCTACAATGTGTATGATTGCATTGGAATGGGAAAGTGTTGGCAGTTTGTCTGCATGGACCAAAAACTAGAAAAATGAACTCTGCCAAAAGAGTGAGAATTTCTTTGGTTTGTTTTACTTAGTTTTGGGACCCAGGATGGAAGAAGAATATGTTTCCCTGCCTGGGATGCTGAATGTGCCAAGGGCAATATAACCATTTTCTGGTTATATTGCTAATAGAACAAATATCTTGCTCTTGTGCATCTTGTAATTGATGTTTTAAAAGGGTTTTTTTTGCTAGTTTTAACTTTTTTTACTTATTTTACTATTTAGTTTTTAAAAAAATTGTAGTATATGTTCTGAATTGTAAGCTACTCAGAGTCATTCATTGAGATGGGTGGCTATAGAGATTGAACGAACAAACAAATGCTCTGTTATGTTCTGTGAAAGATAAAATCAGTTCTGCAAAACAGAGCAGATAAAGAAACAAATACCATTGAGCCCAAAACCACTAGTATTAAAATTGGCTACAGAGTCTTGTGTGTTGGAAACTCCTCCTCCTTTCCCTTTTAGAATTTTTGTGAATTAGGGGTCTCTGACTCTGACACTTTTGGAACTTTCTGCCCTTCAATCTGGTCTTCATCAATGTTTATCTAAAAGGGTTGCTTTGGTAATGGATCTGCCCTCTATTTTTCAAGGTCATCCATTTTATTCTCCACAGACAAGGACTTATTGGACCACTTTGGAGGCAGTCTCTAAGACGACCAATCAGGCACAAGGTCATGGTCTATAAAGCCCAAAGTCAGGCAGAATTTCCTCCTATGTTCAAGTAGAAAATATGTCAAGCAGCATTCTGAATCCAAAATCAATCCTATGTTGGTGCCATAAATATCAGTATGAGCAAAGTATAACCATGGGAAAAATGATTTAGAATGCAACCAAAGGGCAAATAGATGCTGATTCATTTATTTGTTACAAACAAAAACCCTTTGTATTCTCCCTAAGAGAATTCCAGCAAGACTACATTATTAGCTTTTAGGATTTAGATGGCCAAAAATAATTCTCTTGAATAATTGTCCATTCTTCTCATGAAATGACTAGTCCTTCCTCTGCTGCCTCTCTGCATGCCTGAGGCTTTCGCTTTTTTTGTACTTCAGAATTGGATATTGAAGGCTTAGGTTCCTCTGAAGTAACCACCAACAGCACTCCTCTGGATGGCTGTGAATCTTTGACCCCTGAAGACTACTTCTTGAGCAAATTCACTGCATGCTTATGTGTTTGTTCAACTCAGCAAGGCAAGGGATGTGGAAGACATCTGACAGATTTTTGTGGAAGGCGCTTGGCAAGACTAAGATAGAATCCACCATAGTGCAGATGGCGTCCACTGAATGAAATTCATTACCATCCAGCTTCCTCTGGTTAAAAATCCATAAACAATCTGAGAGGGGAAAAAACTATATTTCTGAAAATTGTACAAAAAAGCAGGATGATCTCCTCCTGTTCCTCCTTCTCTTCCTCTTCCTCAAATTATTAAGGAATTTAACATAATGACATTAAAGATTTTTGTCATAAAAGAGCCTTTTAGGAGAATTCACATTAACAATGTGGGGATGCACAAGTGCCTTACATAAAGGAATGCTATGAATGAAAATGAATACACTTTTTAAAAGTTTATTTTAAAAATATTGGGAAAAACATTTTGGAAAACTGCCTACTAACACAGACTGTAAAACAGAAGAAATTTATCAGGACATATACATCCTTACCAGCATCAGTCAATTTTGAGGCGATGTTACAGCAGAACCAGCTGTAGCTAGTGGTGGTAAATAACAGAAACAGACACTCATTAATTCATTAAAAGAAAATGCTCGAAGACTATGCCTGGTAGAATGTTTGTTTGTTACAAATCCCATTGGCCAATTTGTGGCTTTTACATTGTCCACAACAGCAAACATCATTTTAAGTGAATGGGCATGGGAAAAAATTACACTATAGCTGTCATTTTTTTGTCACAAACATACAATATCACAGAGACACAGATACAAATGTTCCAAAGAACATTTACATGTAGCATTACTCTTGGAGAATCATAACTTTCCAAAGTATGTAGGAAAGCACAAGAACTGAAACTATTACTATATAATTTAAAGTTATTTTTACTGAACCAACTGCAAGTATCATTAGTGGCATTTAAACAAATATCTGAAGGTGAATTCCTGCAACTTTCTTCTGCAATGTATTGCTAGAACATATCAGGAAGGGATGTTGTGTAGATCCAGAAATACTTGATAAGATCTAATTACCAAGTCAAGAAATTTCATTTGAACTTTTCCTGTGGGTGGTGGTGATTGGAAGTGCTGCTGGAGGGAGGAATCAAAGACACAAAAAGGATGAGTAGGTAGTGGCTATTTCATTTGTACTATTCCTGTGGCTGGTGGTGATTGGAGGTGCTGCTGGAGGGGGGAATCAAAGACACAAAAAGGAGGAATAGGTAGTGGCTATTTCATTTGACCTTTTCCTGTGGCTGGTGGTGATTAGAGGAATAGGTAGTGGCCTGCGCGTCTAACGGCACACGAATCATATATCCATAAACCAAAATAGCAATAATACATTCTGGATTAGTGCGCTTAGAATTGTGATTTTATTTTATTTTATTTTATTCTATTTCAAAATGACCGATTTAGTTCAATGTAATAGCTGTTTTGCAACTGTCTTTCGCAGTACTCTATTCAAACTTGGATACTGTTCCCTTTGTAAACAAATCACTAATCTACATAGACAGATTGCCTATCTAGAATCTCTAATTAGCAGGCGGCGGAGGGAGGTGGAAGGATCCGACAGGAGGGGGGAAACGCGAGTCGTTCCGATGGAGGGCCGACCGATCCAGAGGGTCGTGGGGAGAGGCAGGTCCGAGGGGAGACAAGTTCCATCCTCCCGGTTGGAGGCACGTAGCCGTTGGCTTCAAACGGTCAAGTGCCACAACCCCCGCAGGCTAGGTGGTCAGGGAGTACAGAGCCAGGGCCTACGGCTGATGTTTTGCAACGCCAGGTCCGTTGTCAACAAAGCCCCCCTCATTAATGACCTTGTGTCAGAGGGGGGGCCGGACCTGGTTGGGATTGCGGAGACCTGGTTGGGCCACGAGGGAGGACTTCCCCTCGTTGAAATCTGCCCACCAGGTTACCGCGCTTTTCATCAGCCCCGGGCCCTGGGTAGGGGCGGTGGGGTAGCGGTCATTGTGAAAGAAAGTCTTGAGCCGAGAGAAACCATTGTGCCACAGACCACCGGTTGTGAGTCCCTCTGCGTGAAGTGGGGCCTAGGGAGGCAGTTGGGCTTGCTGGTTGTATACCTGGCTCCTCACTATGCAGCAGCAGCCCTGCCCGAGCTCCTAGAGGTGATCGCTACGGTGGCAATTGAGACCCCCAGACTTTTAGTCATGGAGGACTTCAACTTGCCAACGGTTGGCGTATCATCCGAGGTAGCTCGGGAGTTCATGGCTTCCATGACGGCCATGGACCTGACCCAAGTAATTCAAGGCCCCACCCACGAGGGTGGACACACACCGGATCTCATCTTCGTCTCTGGCCAATGGGCGAGTGATCTGGGTATAGGGGATATAGTCATCACGCCCTTGTCATGGTCAGACAACTCACTTCTCCAGCTCGACTTTCCGACCGCTGCTCCCCTCCGCGGGGAGGCGGAACCTGAGTCACCAATCTGGTTCCGCCCCAGGCGCCTGATGGACCCAGATGGGTTCCAGGCGGCGCTTGGACCACTTCCTGTACCCCTGACCCGCGCCCCGATGGAGGACCTCATGGCCGCATGGAATATTGCGACCACGGGAGCCTTGGATCGGGTCGCGCCCTTGCAGCCTCTCCTGTGGCGCCGAGCCACCCTTGCTCCTTGGTTTACCGAGGAGCTAAGGGTGATGAAACGCCACAAGAGATGCCTAGAGAGAAGATGGAGGTCTACCCGCTCTGAATCTGACCGGACACAGGTAAGAGCCCATTTACGGACTTACATTGTGGCGCTGAGAGTGGCCAAACGCCATCATTGCGCCACTCTCATAGCATCCGCAGATAACCGCCCTGCCGCCCTGTTTAGGGTGACCCGCTCCCTCCTTCAACAGAGGGTGCGGAAAGCCCCATTACAGGGTAGAGCAGAGGAATTTGTGTCTTATCTGCAGGAGAAAACCGCTCAGATACAGAATGAGTTAGCCCCCATTGCTGGTCCAGTGGAATGCCGCGAGGCGGATCTTGTTTGGGAGGAGTTTGACTCCGTTGCTTCCGATGATATGGACAGGTTACGTGGGCGACTGCGAGCCACCAGATGTTTATTGGACCTGTGTCCCTCCTGGCTTGTACTGGCATCCTGGGAGGTGACACGAGGCTGGCTCCAAGAGGTTATCAACGCATCCTTGAGTGAGGGTTCCTTGCCTGCTTCCCTAAAAGAGGCTATGGTGAGGCCCCTCCTTAAGAAGCCCTCTTTGGATCCAGCTCTTTTAAACAACTACCGTCCAGTCTCCAACCTTCCCTTTTTGGCGAAGGTTGTTGAGAGTGTGGAGGCACAACAGTTTCCCCGTCATCTGGAGGAAGTTGATTATCTAGACCCGCGCCAGTCCGGCTTTCGGCCCGGGCATAGCACCGAGACGGCATTGGTCGCGTTGGTCGATGATCTCTGGAGGGCCAGAGATGGGGTTGTTCCTCCATCCTGGTCCTATTAGACCTCTCGGCGGCTTTCGATACCATCGACCATGGTATCCTATTGCATCGGCTGGGGGGGTTGGGGGTGGGAGGCACCGTGTTACGGTGGTTCTCCTCCTACCTCTCTGGCCGATCGCAATTTGTGTTGGCAGGAGGGCAGAGGTCGACCTCGAGACCCCTCACATGTGGGGTGCCTCAGGGGTCGGTCCTCTCGCCCCTCCTGTTCAACACATATATGAAGCCGCTGGGCGAGATCATCCGTGGTTTTGGGGTAGAGTATCATCTCTACGCTGATGATACTCAGCTGTATATATCTACCCCAAACCACCCCAACGATGCCGTAGCGGTGATGTGCCAGTGCCTGGAAGCCGTGCGGATCTGGATGGGAAGTAACGGACTCAGGCTCAACCTGACCAAGACCGAGTGGCTGTGGTTTCCGGCTGCCCGATTCAACCAGATGATTCCATCTCTGGCCATAGGGGGCGAACATCTTGCCCCTGTGGATGGGGCGCGCAACTTGGGTGTCCTCCTGGATACCCGGCTGTCCATGGAAGATCAAGTGACAGCCGTGGCCAGGAGGGCGTTTTACCAGGTCCGCCTGGTACGCCAGTTGCGCCCCCTATTGGATCGGGACGCCCTTCGCACAGTCACTCATGCTCTCGTGACATCCCGACTGGATTATTGCAACTCTCTCTACATGGGGCTCCCCTTGAGGTGCACCCGGAGGCTTCAGTTGGTCCAGAACGCAGCCGCGCGAGCAATTATGGGCACCTCTAGGTTTGCCCACGTAACACCGCTCTTGCGCGAGCTGCACTGGCTACCTGTCGTCTTCCGGGTGCGCTTCAAGGTGTTAATTATCATCTTCAAAGCGCTCCATGGCTCGGGACCTAGTTACCTGCGGGATCGGATCCTGCCTCATACATCCTCACGGCCGATTCGCTCCCACAGAGAGGGACTTCTCCGGGTGCCGTCCACTAGATTTTGTCAGCGGGCGACGCCCAGGGGAAGGGCCTTCTCTGTGGCGGGCCCAGCCCTCTGGAACGACCTTCCCCCCGATATTAGGACAACCACGGACCTCCGCTCCTTCCGCTTAAAATTAAAGACACACTTTTTTCGCCTGGCCGGCCTTGGGTAGTCTCTTTTTAGGTTAGGGGTTTTAGGGGTAATTTTTAGTTTAGTTTATGGGTTTTAGCGCAGGAATAATTTAATTCACTTTTAATTTTGTAGTTTGTATTCTGTATTTTGTTATTTGTATTTTTAATTGCCTGTGCCCCACCTCGAGTCCCCTTGGGGAGAGAGAGCGGGATATAAAATTAAATTATTATTATTATTATTATTAATCTGTGCTCTCCAAGCAGAAATTAGGTGTCCAACTCAGCCATTCCACCCTATAGAAATGCCATGCTATAAGCCCCCCCTACCACAAAGAACCTGCAGGAGAAGAGCAGTCTGGACAACTGTGGGATCTGGCAGGGTGAGAGTTGTGAACCATAAACACAAAGCTTTTGCTGTGACACAGCATAACAGATATAGCGCCCTTGCTGACCTTAAAGAGGACACTAAAGAGACAGGGCAAGGTAGTTGTGACAATGATGACTCAAATAAGCAGGGGATCATGGTCCAAAATGAAGAACTTACTTCGGAGAGGCGAAATGGAGAACCAGGTATCACACATCAGTCGCACAAGAAGAGCAAGGTATGCAAAAAGAGAAGTCACCTTCTGATTGGTGATTCAATCATAAGGGATGTAGCAGTTTTTAAAAGATGTCAGGTGTCTGCCAGGTGCTACTGCCAGCAGAGACAAGAGTCGTATTCTTAAGATAGTCAAGAATGCAAGTAAGGACAGTGACATTGATGCTATTATACATCTTGGCACTAATGATCTGTCCCAAAAAGATGTTCTTTCTGTACAGAATGATTTCCAGAGCTTGGGGCATGAACTTAGTTGCATAGGTTGTAGGCTTATCTTTTCAGAGGTTTTACCAGTATATAAGGAACAAAAAGGGAAGGGCCAGCGTGTAGCAGAGTTTAATGTGTGGCTAAAGGAGTGGTGTAAAAGGGAAGGCTTTGGTTTTATTAGTCATGATGCCTGTAGCTGGTCCAATGAAAAACTGTACAAAAGAGATGGTTTGCACCCATCCAAGAAAGGGACTGAGTTACTTGGCATTAAATTCACAGATTTTCTGGATAAACATTTAAACTGAACAACGGGAACAGAGAATTAATAGATGCAGAACATCTCTGTCTGCAGCAATCTAAAATTCATAGGGCTATAAGTACATATAACATAGATGCTTGTGCAGGTAAGACTATCAATCCAGCTATAAAACAAAACAAACATTTAATAGTGAGTGCCAAACCATGTGCACAAACCATACAAGTGCCAAGAAAATAGGGACAGTCAGGCATAACACAGTTTACGCAGACAGTAAACACAGGGTCAATCAAAATGGACTCAAATGTCTATACACCAATGCACAGAGTATGAAGAATAAACAGGGCGAATTAGAAATTCAAATAAACGAGGGCAGATATGATATTGTTGCCATTAGAAAAACTTGGTGGGATGAAACCCACAAATGGAACATACAGATAGAAGGATTTAAATTATTTTTAAAAATAGACCAAATAAACGAGGAGGAGGAGTTGTATTATATATAAGAAATAACAACATCTCTACAGAAATAGAGCACAACAATGATGAGAACTATCTTGAATGCATTTGGGTCAATATTAAAGGTTGGGGGGAAATGACATTGCCATAGGTATATTCTACAGGCCACCCAACCAATCAGAGGAAATAGATGAACTTTAAGGCAGAATATCAACAAATAGCCCGAGCCTGCAAAGTCGAAGTGAGGAAAGCTAAGGCTCACAATGAAGAAAGACTTGCCACAAAAGTAAAAAATAACAAAAAAAGCTTCTTCCAACATGTTAAAAACAAGAAAAAGTTTAAGGAAACAATTGGTCCACTGCTGGGAGAAAGTGGCAAGGTGAAAAGCAACAGGGAGAAATCAGAACCATTTAACTCATTTTTTGCATCTGTCTTTACACAAAGGGATAAAACAGTTCAACCAACTAAAAACAGCACCACAAAAATTAGATTAGGAACTCAAGTTGAAATAGGGAAGAAAATGGTAAGAGAGCACCTGTCTAACCAGACGAGTTCAAATCACCAGGACTGGATGGACTACACCCCAAGGTTCTGAAGGAACTGGCAGATGAGATCTCGGAACCACTGAGCTATATCTTTCAGAGATGCTGGAGCACTGGGGAACTGCCAGAGGACTGGAAAAGGGCAGATGTGGTTCCCATCTTCAAAAAAGGTAAAAAAAATAAATCCAGGAAACTACAGACCATGAGCCTGACCTTAATATCAGGAAGGATTCTGGAAAAGATAATCAAGAAATGAATTAGTGAACACCTAGAAATAAAGTAATAGCCAAAAGCCAACATGGGTTCATCAAAAACAGATCATGCCAGACCAATCTTATTGCATTCGTTGATAAAGTGATCAAACTAGTGGACCAGAGGAATCCCATCAATGTAGTTTACTTGGACTTCAGTAAGGCATTTGATAAGGTAGGCCATAACCTACTACTAGATAAAGTAGAAGAATGTGGGCTAGACAGCATCACCACCAGATGGATTCGTAATTGGCTGATCAACCACACTCAACGTGCAGTCCTCAATGGAACTGCATCTACATTGAGGGAGGTATGCAGTGGAGTACCCCAAGGCTCTGTTTTAGGACCAGTACTCTTCAACATCTTCATCAATGATTTGGATGAGGGAATAAATGGGGAACTCATTAAATTTGTAGATGACACCAAGCTGGCAGGAATAGCCAACACTCCAGAAGATAGGCTTAAGATACAGAAGGATCTTGACAAACTTGAACATTGGGCACTGTCTAACAAAATGAAATTCAATAGTAAAAAAAGTAAGGTTCTACATTTAGGCAAGAAAAACCAAATGCACAGGTACAATATAGGTGGTACCTTGCTCAATAGTGTGAAAGGGATCTTAGAGTCCTAGTAGACAACCATTTAAATATGAGCTACCAATGTGCAGCAGCTGCCAAAAAAGCCAACACAGTTCTAGGCTACACAGACAGAGGGATAGAATCAAGATCACGAGAAGTGTTAATACCACTTTATAATGCCTTGGTAAGGCCACGCTTGGAATACTGCACTCAGTTTTGGTCGCCAAGATGTAGAAAAGATGTAGAGACTCTGGAAAGAGTGCAGAGAAGAGCAACCAAGATGATTAGGGGACTGGAGACTAAAACATATGAAGAACGGTTACAGGAACTGGGTATGTCTAGTTTAATGAAATGAAGGACTAGGGGAGACATGATAGCAGTGTTCCAATATCTCAGGGGTTGCCACAAAGAAGAGGGAATCAAACTATTCTCAATAAGGGTGGAGATAGCATCCATGTATGGGTTAAACCTATCCACACTCTGATTGGACTGAGTCATAATATTAAATAATTAATTAATTAGGCATGGTATATAACCCCCTACGGAGTAGCCACACCCAGTTTCCGACTCAGTCCAGCTCTGGGACTGTTCAGTGTTCCAACTCTTGGTGTTCGGCCTTCTGTGCTTATTTCTGTCAGGATTGGTGGCATTGTGAGTAGACAAGGCCCCCCACACCTCAGCAGCAGCCAGGACTCAGAGATTCCTGTCATTGGCAGCCACGGGCCCAGGCCTTCGGTTGTCAGTCACCCCTCTAGCCTCCTGCCTGAATCCTTCTATTGCCCGCGCCACATCTTCTGCCTTCCAAAGCTGCTGCTGTCAAGCCAGGTGTGGGGGAGGGAAGATTTCTGGCGCTCAGGAGGCGGGCCGCACACACAGCCTTGGCTGTGAGGCCTTGTTCGGGCAAAGAATATCAATTCTGTGCAGGCTTTCCCACAACTGACAGGCCTCTGTCAACTGTGAGGGCTGTTCCACTGGGCCTAAATAAATGGTGCCTCTTTATTACCCCTTTTGGAAAAGAACAGAGCCAAGTCAGCTTCTGAAGGCTGTTTTGGAGAAGGGGACAGGCGTGCGGCTGCTCTTTGCAGCAAGGCCACTCTTTCACTTTATATTCAAGCCTCTGTCAGGGGCCTTTGGCATGAACGGCCATTTTGAAGCCTGCCTGAATCAAGAACCAAAATGGCTGCCGCCTCAGCTTCAGAGGACAATGAGTGGAATCAGGTCCTCACGACTACGACCAGTGGCCCCACGGAAGGAACAGAGGCTCCTGCAGTGGTAATTGCCCCCATGGCCACAAGGCAAAGGGGAAGAAAGAGCATGTGGAACCACAAGCCTCAAAAGGGGCCAAATTGGGGTTCAAAATCCCCTAAGCCTGCTTTTAAGTATGAGAAGCAGAGGCATGAGGCACTAGAAAGCATTTATAAAAGTACCAGCAGCCGGAAGTCTTCTCTTGTCCTGAGCACTAAGGTGAGGCAGTCTGCACTCTCTTCGCCTGGGAGGGCTGCAGAGGATCCCTCCATCCTGAGGATCCCCTCCTCAGGCCTCTGGGGTTCTAGCCAAGGTTGGCAGTCGCCCCCACGCACTGCCCCATGGGGGCTTCACCTCAACCTCTTCCTTCTACATCCGCAGGGGTTGGTGCTGCTCAATTACCCCACTTGGGGGGGGCGATTTCAGGACCTAATGTTCAGGGCTTTCCAGCAGTGCAGCGTTGCTGCTTTCCAACGGCCTCAGATTCAGCCACAGGTTGCTCCTCCATCTGCAGCTCCTGTGGGGATAGATGGTCAGGAGTCTCCCCTGTTTCTTCCCATGACAATAGTGAGTCTGATTCTGAAGAGGGCGAAATCAGAGAGGAGAAACTTTCAGGGGATGAGGGCATACGCCCTTCTAAGCCTTCCTTCTCAGTTTGTTTCAGCCTCATTTTTTAAGTGTCTGCTCTTTAAAGCTAAGGCATCGGCCAAATTTGGCAAAAAGCCATCGGAACCCCTGGTGCAACCGCAGGGTTTTTTTGGCCGAGACTATATTTGAGGAAAAGGCTATTGAGACTGACACGTTCCCACCCCCAAGTCCTTCCTTGACCTGGTCAAGCGCCAGTGGGCATCTCCAACATCTGGCTCTATGCCCACTTCCGCTGGCAATACGTTAATGTGGACAAGGACATGGTTCAGGTGCTGTTACAACCCACTATTGATGCACCTGTCACGGCCCTGCATGCATCTGCAAACATAGCCAGAGAACCAGAGGACCCTCTGAAGCCAGAGGATGATGATAATAATAGTAATAATCTTTATTGTCTTTTTACTAAAATTACAATGAAATTGACAAAAAGGGCTGACCTCACCTTACAAAGGGATCATCAGGCTGCTGCCTGGGCTGTGAGAGCAGCTACCACTGCCTCCTATGTTAACCAGTCTTCTTTGCTTTGATTGCAGGATCTTCAGCAGCAAACACCAATAGCAGATTTCAGGTCACGTCAGGACATCAACAAACGGGGGGCAGCCATCCAATTCTTTGGGCATCACTTTAGCCGCAGCCAGGTTTGCCTTCAGGGCAGTTGCTTCATCCATAGGCTGCAGCTGTGGCAAGCTGATGCGCACCACATATGACGCCTGGCGTCATCCCCCATTGCTGGAGGGTCCTTCTTTGGGGCGTCTATTGACCTTTTCTTAATTGAGAATCAGGACAAATGGAAGGTGCTTCTCACAGCTCCCAGGAAGGGCAATTTCTGGGCGGTGCCCTAGCCCCGTTGCTCTGATTTCTGTGGTCAGGACTACGGTCCCTTTTTCTAGGGTCAGGACTACAGATCTTCTTTTAAGGGGTCTGATTTCAGTCAGTCAGGTTTCAGGCTATACCAGGGAGGCTATGCCCCAGCCAGAGATATCAACTGGATAGGCAGCAGAGGGGTAGACAGCAGAAACAGCCCTTTCACGCGGGTGAAGGAGGCGGTACTCTTCTTCCGCTAGAATTAATTCTGGGCCCAGCTCTCCCCTCATATATTTCGCAGATTGTTGGGACTCCTCTACCTCCGATGCGTGGGTACAATCAACCATCAGGTCTCAGATAACCCGACTCGGAGGTGACTTATGCAGGAAGCCATTCAACACCTATTGGACATTAGGGCTATCCACCGGGTGCCTCCAGTTTAACGGGATCAGGGTTATTATTCCATTCTCTCTGGGATCCCAAAGGCTTGGGGCGGCTGGAGAACTATTTTTGATTTAAATAGTTTGTCCGCTATGTGCATTATCGCAGGTTTAAGATGCGTTCACTGCACTCAATATTAGAGGGTATTAGGCAGGGATATGTCCTCACATCCATCAACCTTACTGAGGCCTACCTGCACATACCTATAGCCCCTGAATACTAACAGTTTCTCAGGTTTTGTTACCTTGGGCACCACTTCCAGTACCGAGCCTTACCCATCGGGTTGTCATCTGCACCTCAAGTCTTCAGGTAGGTGATGGTGGCATTGGCAGCGTTCCTGAGACAGGTACATGTGCAAATCCAATGCTGCCTAGATGACCTGTTGCTACAGTCCTCTTCTGTAAGTGGTGCCCCAACGGACTTAGACATTACCAGGTTGACCCTGCGAGGCCAGGTGGTTTCGATCAATCTGGCCAAAAGCTATCTATGGCCTACCACTAGGCGGATTCAAACTAGTTTGAGAGAGTTGTTTTTCCAGGTTCTCAAGAAACGTAGTGTATCCTTAGCTACTTTGTCCAAATTGTTAGGCACTATGGGGTCTGCCATTGGCATTGTTCTCTGGGCGCGCCTAACCAATAGAGACCTTCAATGGTTTCTTCCGCCATTTCAGCAAAGGCTCATGAGCTGCTCCCAGATCCAGGTTCTTCTGCCAGCAGAAGTCTCCTGCTCTTTGATTGGTGGACATTATCTACCCTACCCAAGGGGGAATTCTTCAGGATCCCAGACCGAGTCACGGTCACTTCAGACACCAACCTACTCGGAGGGGGGTCCAACTTCAGAGGAGAACCTGGTGGCTTAGTGGCTAAACCATCTGCCTAACATGTAATACGGCCCTGGTTAGAATCCCAGTAGGGGTATGACTAGCTGATGAGAGCTAAATAGCTTGAAATAGATCTATACTACTCTGCCTTATATGCAGATGGCACAGGGACAATGGAGCCAAGCAGAACTAGCTCACAACATAAACTGGTTGGAACTCAGGGCGGTCCACCTGGGTCTCAAACCATTTCGTTTTTCGGTCAAGGGCAGACATATTCTGGTCCTCACAGACAACATGGCCACCAAAGCTCATATACAGGCAGGGGGGACCAGGTCAATGTCCCTCCTTCTGGGGGGCCAGGAGCTTGGGTCTTTGGGCCAAGAGAAATTTGCTCTCAATAACCACAGAACATATAGCGGGGATGGACAATGTCAGGGCTGACCAGCTCAGTCGGATTGAGGTGGACAATTCAGGATTGCAGCTGCAGTTGGCTATCTTCCAGGCAATTGCGGACTCTTTTGGCCGCCCGGAGGTCGACCTGTTTGCAACTCCCCTCAATACTCAGCTCCTGAATTTTTATTCCCAGTTCCTTCGCAGAATGCAGAGGGGGTGGATGCTCTCCACTGCCTATGGCCTCTGGGGCTCCTTTATGCCTTCCCGCCTTTGCCCGTGATTCCCAGAGCATTCAAAAGATCTTGTGGGAGGGGGCGGAGGTGGTGATGATTGCCCCACATTGGCCTCCGCAGCCCTGGTTTGCCAACCTTTGATCTCTATCAGTAGACAGGCTCTGGAGTATTCCCCAAGAGATTATTTCCTTCAGCCAGGGGTCGCTGGAGCATCTGGAGCCTCAATGGCTCTAGTTGACGGCTAGTGCTTGAGCGGAGCGTCCTGAGACAAGACAACTTTTCCTCCAGGGTCATTCAGATTATTCAGGCTTCCCGTCCACCTTCCATGCGGCTCATATACAGTGTGACCTGGGGCGCTTTTTGTAAGTGGTGTTTGATGAATCACTTTGACCCAGTACAAGCCACTATCCCACAGGTCCCGGAATTTCTTCAAGTGGGCCTGGGCAAAGGGTTGATTCCTAATACCATTGAGAGACAGGTATCAGTAGTTTCTTCTGTACCTTTGTGTGGTAGGTCACAAACTTTGACTCAATGTCCTAGGGTCAAGAGATTTCTCAAGGGTGCTTTGGAACTCCTTTACATAAGGGATTGGATGCCTTGACAGGTGTCCCCTCTTGACACTGTGGAATGAGATTTTTTTGGATTTGTGCAAGTTTTATGCGGACAGGGTTGTCCTACGTCTGGATCCCTCCTTTGTCCCGTAGATGGGGTCTTGCTTCCATCGGGCTCAGGAGGTGGTCCTCCCCAGCTTTCCTGCAGAGTGTGTGCAGACCTCGGAGGACCGGTGGCACTTGCTGGATGTCAGGCATGCCTTGCATGTGTACATTGATTGTACAGCTGTTATTTGCAGGTTGGAGTCTCCTTTTGTCTCCTTTCGGCCAGGTTCCTTGGGTAAGAAGGTGTCTGTCTCAGTGCATTGATGATGGGTTCGTCAATGCATTGAGAAGGCCTATGCGGCTTGTGATGAGGCAGTTCTTTGAGGAGTCAGCACATTCTGCACGCAGTGCAATGGCAACTTTGGCCTGGGCGACGCAAGCTTCTCTGGGAGAAATTTGCAGGACTGCAGCATGGTCTTCTCCATCCCCTTTCATGCGGCATTATAACGGGACCCGTTTGCCTCGGCTGAGGCCAGCTTTGGCTGCTGGGTTCTGCAGTCTGTCCGTCCTCGTTCATTGGGGCAGGTCTGATCTCGACCCTCCCGTGGGTCCTTTTCAGGGCTTGGGTATGTCCCATACATGGATGCTATCTCCACCCTTATTGAGAAAGAGGGTTGGTACTTACCTGATACGCCTCTTCTAATAAGGGGGGAGATAGCATCCGGCCCATCCCTTTCTCATTCAGCCCTGCCTGTGTTTGGTGTCTGGCTCTTGCTGTTCTTGGTAGTGTTACGGTTGGATTTTTCTTGCTAAAGGAGTTGGTTCGTACCGGTGAGTCTATTCTTTTCTTCGTCGAAAACTGGGTGTGGCTACTCCGTAGGGGGTTATATACCATGCCTAATTAATTAATTATTTAATATTATGACTCAGTCCAATCAGAGTGTGGATAGGTTTAACCCATACATGGATGCTATCTCCCCCCTTATTAGAAGAGGCGTATCAGGTAAGTACCAACGCTCTTTCACCAAGGCACCTGAGGGCAGAACAAGAAGCAATGGGTGGAAACTAATCAAGGAGAGAAGCAACTTAGAACTGAGGAGAAATTTCCTGACAGTTAGAATAATTAATCAGTGGAACAGCTTGCCTCCAGAAGTTATGAATGCCCCAACACTGGATATCTTTAAGAAGATGTTGGATTGCCATTTGTCTGAAATGGCATAGGGCTTCCTGCCTAGGCAGGTGGTTGGACTAGAAGACCTCCAAATTCCCTTCCAACTCTGCTACTGTAATTGTAAATGTTGTACAAAAGACTTTTATGTTAAGAAAAGAAGCAAGCAGGAATAAAATATTATTAAATGAAATTCATATTTGATTTTATCTGGAAGATATTATAGGTGGTATGTTGCCTGTCTGGGCTGAGAGGGAAATAAAAATGGAAACAAATCTGAATTTCTATCTAATATTTTTATATTTAGCACACAAGAAAATTACATCCCATTTCTTCATTGTGATGAATACATTCTTCTCTCCCCTTATCCTTTCCTCACCTTCTTGGAGGGCCCTCCCTCTCTTCCTCCCTCCCTCCCTCCCTCCCTTTTTAACTGCTGTGCTATTCTTTGTCTAGTTATATGTGCTAGGCCAGGGGTCCCCAACCCCCAGGCCGCGGACCGGTGCCGGTCCATGGCTGGGTGGGAGCCAGGCCGCAGGGTGGAGAGGAGGAGGAGGGAGGAGGGGGCAGCCCCCTGAGCAGAGCACCCGGGAGAACGCAGGCGCGGCTGTTCGCGCCATTGGAGTGTGGCTCTTCCTCCTCCCTCGTCGGCGGAGGGACTCCTGGGCGCCAATTCCCTTCCCTGCTGGCATGCCGGCCACTCGTTTTTTTCCAGGGGCTGCGGAGGCTCCGCCAGCGGGGGAAGGAACTGGCTGGAGAGGAGGAGGAGGGAGGAGGGGGCAGTCCATTGGGCAGAGCGCGCAGGAGAACACAGGAGGATGGTGGGGGCTCTTCCTCCACCCTCGTCGGGAGGGTTGCTCTGGCGGCGCACAGGAGTCCCTCCGTCGACGAGGGTGGAGGAAGAGCCCCCACCATCCTCTTGGGTTCTCTCGCGCGCTCTGCCCAATGGGCTGCCCCCTCCTCCCTCCTCCTCCTCTCCAGCCGTGCAGCCACAGAGCCTGACTGAGCGAACGAGCAACCAAGCGCGGCAGGAGAGCTGAGGAGGCTGGGGGGGGACGACGACGACAGACACACATAGAGAGACAGAGAGAGGGAGGGAGGGAGAGAAAGATAGACAGAGACACAGAATGAGTGATTGAGTGAACGCAAGACAGGAAGACACACGCACACACACACAGAGTGACAGAGATGGGCGGATGAAGGAGAGAGACAGAGAAAGAAAGAGAAAGAAATAGCGAGAGAAAGGGAAAGAGAGAGAAAGAGAAAGAAAGAAATAGCAAGAGAAAGAAAGAGAGACAGAGACAAAGAAAGAGAGAGAAAGAAAGAAAGAAAGAAAGAAAGAAAGAAAGAAAGAAAGAAAGAAAGAAAGAAAGAAAGAAAGAAAGAAAGAAAGAACTTATGACCACAGTTGAGGCCAAAAGTTTGGTTGCTAACCAAGATCATTGTTAAGTGAGTTTCACATTTTCCAAGTTGGCCCCGCCCACCCAGTCACATGACTGCTGAGCCACTCAGCCGGTCCGCAGAATTTTCTTTAAAATGAAACCGGTCCCTGGTGAAAAAAAGGTTGGGGACCCCTGTGCTAGGCCATATTCTTGTTTCTCTTTGACAAACAATACAGGAGTTGCATGCATCATGAGCATATTAGGGAGCTGGATAATGACCTTCTCTTCCAAAGGAAACAAGTAAGAAATTTGCAGAATTTCCTCTGGAGTTTCTGGGCATGTAGTTTCCCAATGACAGAAAGGCTCCCTTCATCCCATTTTTTTTAGTTCTTATGATTTCTCCCATTCCCCAAGTAGCCTTTCTCCTTCCTTGGTGGCCACCCACCTTTCCCCCCCCCCCCTCACTACAGAAAACAAATGCAAAGAAAGAATGAAGCTGAGGAGGGGGCACTAGACTAATAGTTCTGTAGAGGAATGGTGCTTAATGTATGGAAGTGCCCTTTGATTCACTAGATTTTTAACTGAAGAACTAAACCACAATTTTGGACAAATACCTATTATTTTCAAAATTGAATATCATTTTGGAGTTCCTTGAGATGTGACTCGATTGAATTTCATCCACCTTCAAGTGCTGAAGGAGGAAGACTAATTCTGGGCTCTGCATAAAAGAAAAGGGTAGTTGAGATTCTAGCTCTGCCATCCAAGGAAGCTTTCATGCACAACAGATTAGAGAATTCCATTTGTTTTCTCTATTCTGAAAAAAGCCTTTGGTTCCCAAAAGACTCCCTTTTGCTGCCTTTTGCTTTTGTCCCATTCAACAAGACAGGAGTTATGACTGACATCAAAAGTAGATCCTTTCTCTCAAGAGACAGAGAACAACAGTTTAACTAATGGGGCTTCAAGCCATCATGGAAACCAGCACTCTTGGAAAGCACACAGGAAGTCTATTATTGAACTGGTGCTCGCTGTTGCCAAGGTCAATGAAATTGTATCCAACTGTGTTCGACAATGGAGCAGTCATGTGCTAGCTGAACGAATTCCTCCTTCCCAACTCTTAGTTACTTCAACACCTCACAAATCTACTCTGAAGAGTGGAGGAATCTTCAGATCCGATTGGGAAAAGGAAAAGGGGAAATCCCAATCTGCACATGCGATGTGGAATATTTCCATTAGTATCCTTACCTTTTACAGTGGTTTTTGCTGCTTCTGAGTTACATTAACTTTCATAATGGTTTAAACATGAATAAACATTTATCCCACAGGCAATTTGGTCATCGGTGCTGTTATTATTTCTCTAAATGATATTGTTCTTCAAAGCTTTTTGAGTTCTCCAGAGAGCAAAATTAAAGAAATACAAACCATGTCCAAATATTTATTTTCTTATGCTTTTCTAGAACAGATGGAAGTTGGATCTAACTTAGACATTAATTATATATTTTTTAAGTGTGGGAAGGGTGTTTTTTTTTAACTTTTGAAATAATCACTTAAGGATATTGGGCAATGAGGTCTGACATATTTTGCAATACAGTTTTGTTATATATAAACAATCTCTCACACTCTATATATCTACATCTGTTTACACTCCATACTAAAGAGGCAATTCTAAAGTAGCAGTTATAGGAAATGCAAAAGGAAAATTAACAGTAATAGTTTAACTCAGTATAATATAAATGGAGGAAAATGATCATGAGTTCAACAGTAGGAACACTGAAGATTGCCTGCTCAATCCAATAAAGGCAATTAACTCACTTTGCTTCCATGTGTTATTTCAGTAACCAAAGCAAAAACTTTCAACTACTATGCAACCAACCTTCACTAAAACAAGGGGGAAAAATTCCACAGAAAATGAAGGTTGATCCAGGCTGATTTGTGCTATGAATCTTGCGCTTAAGTCTAAATCCAAATTTAATGTGATGACAATTTCCCTAGTCATATAAATTATAAAATGGGTACTTGAGGCCTTCCAGATATAGCTGGACATGCCAGCATCCCTCATCCCCATGACCATGTGGCTTGAGACTTCTGCAATGTAAAGTCCAGCACCTTCACCAATTCCTCATTTTTTGATGCTTTAAATACTGACTAATCTTTTCCGGGCTGAGGGACCAAAGCAGGGTTGTGCACGCGCAAATGTAAATGTGTGTGCCCGAACCCCCAAAATGGAATGTGTGCCCCCATGCATGCACCCCATCCCCACATAGGCACGCACACATGCACATGTGACACCCCCCCTTGCAAATGCCCTGCCCTCACACATGTGCACATGACCCGCACACATATGCAGCAGAGACCTGAAGGCCAGCTGGCCTGTGGGAGGTACACGCATGCATGCCAGAGCTGAATTGGGTGATGGCTCCTGTGCCATCAGAGAGGGTGCTGCATGCCACCTCTGGCACAAGTGCCATACATTCGCCATCATGGTCTTAAGGTCTGTGGTGATGTCCAGCAGTTCCAAGTTGGGAAAGGCCATCTCAACTTCCCAATGTCCTTGGATCACTCACTAGTTATCCTTTACTTCAGAAGAGCAGAAGGAAAAAAACCCACAAGTTTTATTCATCTAACTTACCTATATAAATATATATCTGTGATACATTTGCAACTACAGCAAGGAATCAACTATTGTACCTGAGATTTGGAATCCATCATCAGTGACAGGATAAGTTTTGAGTTTCAAAATATATATTTCGGATTGAGATTAGTGAAAGAGTGTTAACTGCCCACTTGAAAGAGACCCTACCAGACGAAAAATGGAATCACTCTTTAATCAAGGGACTATGATAGCATCAATCCAGTTTACATTGAGAAGGTAACTTGTTCTACTGGAGAAAGGTCTCCCTTCATGTAAGATTCTTGGGACTAGTAAGCCTTTCTTCAACATTCAATTTTAAGCCCATTCCATATACCCTACTTTGTTAGATACACTGAGGCTTCCAATTTCACCATGCAAACTCTGGTTTTATAAACAGAATCAAAGTTTGGAAGACAAGTGTTGCTTATAATCAAACAATTAAAGCAGCTTGGGAATTTATTGAGTTTTATATTTGGGGTTTTACTTCTGCAAGCTGCCTAGAGTCACTGGGTACTTCTATACATTTTTTAATAAAAATGAAAACACTTATAAAATAAGGGTTTAACATGGCAAAGGTGGATACCAGCAATTTCCAGACTAGAGTGGGCCATTATATCAATATTTTTCAGTCCTCTAAGGCCATCAAGCAATGAAGTGACCTGCTAATTATCCATTACTTTGAATGATAGCAATGTCATTTAGACTTATATACTGCTTTGCAATGCTTTACAGCCCTCTCTAAGCGATTTACAGAGTCAGCATAATGCCCCCAACAAAGTTGGGTCTTCATTTTACTGACCTTGGAAGGATGAGTCATCCTTGAGCCTGCCAAATTGCAGGCACCCAGCAGTCAGCAGTAGTAGCCTGCTATACTGCACTCTAACCACTGCACCACGGTGGCTCACTTTACATGTAAAGCTAAATCTTTGCCTTTTTTCTAGTTTTTTTTAGGTTTAAATAATTTTAAAAGACCATTCAGATCCATGAATAAAATGTATTTCCATTAATAAAGCACACTCCTGTGTCTTATTCTGGGCTTTGTTCTGTTGTATTTCAACTATAGAAATTCATCAAATAATTGTATTATATGATGGTGCACAAATTTCGTGGTTGTGTACATGGGGGCCACAGAAGGGCTGTGGCATGGGCAAGCAGGTTAAAACTTATCCAAAACAGTATGCTGAGCCTGGTCAAAGAACCATATCCTCCACTGATACATAATCTGTTTCTCTATGTATATAATAAAGTAAAGTAAGTGTGGTCATACTCCATTCTACAATATCAAAAGGATGCTTAGCACAAACACAAGAATCAGGATAGGTACTGCCAAGGAATGATAGTAGATCACTTTTCTATTTGCCTCTAAAGTCATTGCTTTCCATGCCAACGTTTCTACAAATCCATTAAAATGGCAGAACTCAGTTCTGAGAAAGAAGAGGGCATGAGAAATGGACTCGAAATAACCCTTTCTTGATTGTATTTGGTGTAAATAGGAGAACAGGACATACTGGCAGTCTTTCAAAATTTTGTTATATCCTACAGTAATAAAATAGCATAATAATAATAATAATAATAATAATTTTAATTTATATCCCGCTCTCTCTCCCCAAGGGGACTCGAGGCGGGGCACAGGCAATTAAAAATACAAATAAACCACAAACAGATACAAAATACAAAGTTAAAAATAGATTAAATAGATCCTGCGCTAAAACCCATAACTAAACTAAAAATTACCCCTAAAAAACCCTGACCTAAAAAGAGACTACCCAAGGCCGGCCAGACGAAAAAAGTGCGTCTTTAATTTTAAGCGGAAGGAGCGGAGGTCCGTGGTTGTCCTGATATCGGGGGGAAGGTCATTCCAGAGGGCTGGGCCCGCCACAGAGAAGGCCCTTCCCCTGGGCGTCGCCCGCTGACAAAGTCTAGTGGACGGCACCCGGAGAAGTCCCTCTCTGTGGGAGCGAATCGGCCGTGAGGATGTATGGGGCAGGATCCGATCCCGCAGGTAGCTAGGTCCCGAGCCATGGAGCGCTTTGAAGATGGTAACTAACACCTTGAAGCGCACCCGGAAGACGACAGGTAGCCAGTGCAGCTCGCGCAACAGCGGTGTTACATGGGCAAACCTAGAGGTGCCCATAATTGCTCGCGCGGCTGCATTCTGGACCAACTGAAGCCTCCGGGTACACCTCAAGGGGAGCCCCATGTAGAGAGAGTTGCAATAATCCAGTCGGGATGTCACGAGAGCATGAGTGACTGTGCGAAGGGCGTCCCGATCCAATAGGGGGCGCAACTGGCGTACCAGGCGAACCTGGTAAAACGCCCTCCTGGCCACGGCTGTCACTTGATCTTCCATGGACAGCCGGGTATCCAGGAGGACACCCAAGTTGCGCGCCCCATCCACAGGGGCAAGATGTTCGCCCCCTATGGCCAGCGTTGGAGAGAGCTGGTTGAATCGGGCAGCCGGAAACCACAGCCACTCGGTCTTGGTCGGGTTGAGCCTAAGTCCGTTACTTCCCATCCAGATCCGCATGGCTTCCAGGCACTGGCACATCACCGCTACGGCATCGTTGGGGTGGTTTGGGGTAGATATGTACAGCTGGGTGTCATCAGCGTACAGGTGGTACTCTACCCCAAAACCACGGATGATCTCGCCCAGCGGCTTCATGTATGCGTTAAACAGGAGAGGCGAGAGGACCGACCCCTGAGGCACCCCGCATGTGAGGGGTCTCGGGGTCGACCTCTGCTCTCCTGCCCGCACAAATTGCGATCGGCCAGAGAGGTAGGAGGAGAACCACCGTAAAACGGTGCCTCCCACCCCCAACCCCCCCAGCCGATGCAATAGGATACCATGGTCGATGGTATCGAAAGCCGCCGAGAGGTCTAATAGGACCAGGATGGAGGAACATCCCCCATCTCTGGCCCTCCAGAGATCATCTACCAACGCGACCAATGCCGTCTCGGTGCTATGCCCGGGCCGAAAGCCGGACTGGCGCGGATCTAGATAGTCAACTTCCTCCAGGTGACGGGGAAACTGTTGTGCCACCACACTCTCAACAACCTTCGCCAAGAAGGGAAGGTTGGAGACTGGACGATAGTTGTTCAAAAGAGCAACTATCCAAAGAGGGCTTCTTGAGGAGGGGCCTCACCATGGCCTCTTTTAGGGAGGCAGGCAAGGAGCCCTCACTCAAGGATGCGTTGACAACCTCTTGGAGCCAGCCTCGTGTCACCTCCCAGGATGCCAGTACAAGCCAGGAGGGGCACGGATCCAATAAACATGTGGTGGCTCGCAGTCGCCCACGTAGCCTGTCCATATCCTCGGAAGTAACGGAGTCAAACTCCTCCCAAACAAGATCTCCCCCGTGGCATCCCACTGGGCCATGAATGGGGGTTAGCTCACCCATACCTACTATGGCCAATATTAAGAGAGAAAAAGAGTGCCTGTTAAATGTACTGTTACGTTAGTATCTTGACATTTATTATTCATATGTATTATATACAGGTTTCTTAGGAAAACTTTAATGCAAAACTTTAACTACAAGAACTAATACATATTTTAGAAGAAGGGAGCATTAAGATCTGGTGTTATCCAGAACATTATATTTTCTACTGGAGTTGTGCAATGTTTCAGACTTGATTCCATAAAAGGGCTTCAGTACTTACAAGTCTTGGATTTAACACTTGCCTGCAGCATTTGAAAGCAGTTTTATCTTTTCCCCAAAATCACATGATAATTCCAATTCCAAGAAAAGATGGAGAGTAGTCTTTGGCTTATGTCCATTTGTTCACCACCTGCTCAAAGTTACAGGAGCACTTTTAAAAAATGGACTGATGACTGCCCTTGAAGTTCCAGCTGTTGCAGCAACTTTGTGATCAGGTGATTATAATGCAAGTGCTCAGGTGCCTGGCTCACAATTACAATGGTGCAATGGGGGAATCTGGCAAGGAAGGTAACAAGCCATCCCGTTAAGTTGCTCTTGTCACTTTTTCTCCCCAGGAGCCTGCAACAGAAAACATAGCTCCTTCTGCTTATCCTCCCTTTATGGTTGCAGCTGCACCCACCTGCAGCTCTTCCCATCCTCTTTTCCCTCTGCCAGCCATTCCATCGCCCCTGCCACAGCCCTTCAGTGGCCCCCATGTACGCAACCATGAAATTTGTGCACCCCCCCCACACTCCTTTATCTGGCACTCTCACCTTTTCCTTCTTAACAACCTGCATATCCTGGGGTTAGACAGCAATTGACTGCCTTGATTGCCATCACTAGGTGATAATATCTTGTGATATTTTGATTTACAACCATATCACTTAACCATGTCAATCCTGGTCCCAATTGTTGCTATAACCCAAGGACTACCTGTATTGGTTTTAAAGAGTTGCAGATAAGTGATACCTTTTTATTGCCTCTTGCACCAAAGCATCTTTTCTCCCTCTTCTTCTCCAATTCCCATACCTGCTTTTTAAACACAGCTTCCTTTAAATGTAGCCATCTCTGAGCCTACAGGCACTTACAGTCAAGAGCTGTGGCATATTTATGAGGAAGCTAGTATGTTCCTTTCTCAACACATACCCAAAGTTCTACCAGCAGACAAATTTTACGCAGCTCCATCAGTTTTATTATTTCCCCTCTTCTCTTTTATTGCTTGAAAATGATTACTGTTTAAGTGGTATGCAGTTCTGGTTTCTATTTTTACCCTGTTATTTATTTTTATTTTATTTATTGCTTTCAACATATCCCAATTGGTTAGGAATCCTGAACTTTAACAAACAGATATACATATCTAAATATATCCATGCATCATCTTTCATCTTCTCATTTTATATGGCTGCCAAAGCAACTTCATTTCATACGTTTAATCTATTGATTGTCCTGGGTACTGTGGGGATGGTGCTGTTATTATCTTTTCCTCACATACCCCCCAGAGTCTGCAAATTGGAGTGAATTATCAAAATTATAAATCAATAAATAAAGTATTCATAGTAAAGATAAGTAAAATATCCATAAATATCCTGTCAGAGATGAAGAAGCTTATTGGATGAGAAGCCAAACATCTTCAAAAGAAAAACAAGAAAGTCTAGCTGTCTCCTGAAAAAGCACCTTTGTGACAACCATAACATGGATGACTGAGAATCTCTAAATAAACCACAATCTCCCAAACAAATCAGGAATAAAACAAAAGCTCAACTGGCAATGGTTTATTCCAAAAAAAAGGTCTTCAAAAGACTTTTGTCTTCGGCATCATCTGAAATGAACATTCCATGGAGAATGGTTTGATCTCAGCTGCTTTGCAAGGCACCTCAAATGTTTTGCAAAGCACTCGGAGAAAGTTTGCAAGGAAGCATACAACATTTAAACACTGAAATAATTAAACCCAGTTTTTTTCTTTGCTTCCTTGCAAAAATGAAATTGGACAATAGAACATCTATAACCAAGCTCAGAGAGCACCAAGGACTCCATAAATAAATCTCCTAAGTTTTCTAGCTGAATGATACAGAGTTTTTGTTGTTGTTGGCATCCTTCTGTTTCAAAAGACTATGGTATCGTGCTCTGGAAAGAGGTCTTAATGCAACATCTGGTATGGCTAAAAAGTCCAATTTGTGAGTGGCAATCCCTTTCACACTGAGGGGCAGATACATTCTGTCCCCTGCCCAGCCCCCAGATTTCGCTGGTTCCGGAATTGCCTCTTTATCTCAGCCTGCTGAACAAGTGTCTTCGAATTGGAAAAGGACATTCTGTGTCTTTAGCTTCCAAGCTGAATCTTGACCAAGAGGTCAAGGTTTCCCAGTTGTTTATGTCCATTCCCAAGGCCTTTAGATCCCTCTTGAAGATATCCTTATATCACAACTCAAACTCAACCTGTCCAAGACCGAGTGGCTGTGGCTTCCGGCCTCCCGGTTTAGCCAGTTGACACCATCACTGGCCATGGGGGGGCGAAGTACTGATCCCTGTGGAGAGGGCACGCAATTTAGGAGTCCTCCTGGATTCCCGGCTGTCCCTGGAGGACCAGGTGGCAGCCGTGGCCAGGGGGGCATTTTACCAGGTTCACCTGGTCTGCCAATTGCGCCCCTTACTTGACCACACAGTCACTCAGGCACTCGTGACTTCCCGTCTGGACTACTGTAATGCTCTCTACATGGGGCTCCCCTTGAGATGCACTCGGAGGTTGCAGTTGGTCCAGAATGCGGCCGCGTGGGTGATTATGAGTGCCTTATGGCAATCCCACATAACACCGCTTCTGCGCGAGCTGCACTGGCTGCCTGTGACCTTCTGGGTGCGTTACAAGGTTTTGATGACCATCTTCAAGGTGCTCCATGGCACGGGGCCTAGTTACCTACGAGACCGTCTGCTGCCCCATACATCCCTACGACCAATCCGCTCCCACAGAGAGGGTCTGCTCCGGGTGCCGTCAACCAGGCAATTCTGGTTGGCGATGCCCAGGGGAAGAGCCTTCTCTGTGATGGGCCCAACCCTCTGGAACGCCCTACCTCTCGAACTCTGTGTCATCTCGGACCTCCTCCTGTTCCGCCAGCGTTTAAAAACGCACTTCTTCCAACAAGCCAGTCTGGCATGATTTTACTCGACACTGTACTGCTTTTTAGTTGACCAAAGTTTTAATTCAGGGGTTTTAAATGGGTTTCAGCGCAGGGTGGGTTTAATTTAATTTAGTTTTAAGAATGTTTTATTCTTGTATATATGTATATTTATATTTTATGTTCCCTGTGCGCTGCCCCGAGTCCCTTTGTGGTGAGATGGGTTACAAATACGAGAAATAATAATAATAATAACTGTGGTCTTCCTCTGGGGTGCTTTCCCTGCACTAATTCTCCATACAGGAGGTCTTTCAGAATCTAACTATCGGCCATTCTCACAACATCCCAAGCCAGCATAGACATCACTGTTTCAATAGTGTATACATGCTAGAAATTCCAGCATGTTCCAAACTGCACTATTTGGAACTTTGTCATGCCAGGTGATGACAAGAATATGTCAGAGACAGCGCATATGAAAGGTGTTCAGCTTTCTCTCCTGCCATGCGTAAAGAATCCAAGACTCACTGCAGTGCAAGAGTGTGCTCAGGATGCAGGCTATATAGACCTGGATCTTTGTATGTTCCGTCAGCTTCTTGTTAAACCATACTCTCTTTGCAAATCTAGTAAGTCTAGTAAGTCGCTTTACCAATAAGTTATTCAGCTCAGTATCTAAACAGAAAATATTGGAGATAGCTGAGCCAAGGTACACAAAGTCATGGACGACCTCCAGTTCTTGTGCAGAGATTGTAATAGAGGAGGTGAATCCACATCCTGACCCATGACTTGTATTTTTTTCAGGCTGATTGTTAGTCCAAAGTCTTGGCAGGCCTTGCTAAAACAGTCTATAAATTGTCGAAGATCTTCAGCAAAGTGAGCGGTAATGGCAGCAGCAGCAGCGGCAAAGAGGAAATCCTGTAAGCATTTCAGCTGGTCTTTAGACTTTTCTCTCAATCTAGAGAGATTAAAGAGTTTTCTGTCTGATCTGGTCCGGAGATAAATACCTTCTGTTGCAATTCCAAAGGCATGTTTCAGCATGACAGCAAAAAAGATCCCGAATAGAGTTGGTGAGAGGACGCAGCCCTGCTTCACTCCACTTCGAATGTCAAAGGAATCTGATGTTAAGACATCAAAAACTACTGTGCCCTTCATTTCCTCATGAAAGGACCTGATGATGTTGAGGAGCTAAGGTGGACATCCAATCTTGGGGAGAATTTTATAAAGGCCATCCCTACTAACCAAGTCAAAAGCCTTTGTAAGATCTATGAAGGCTACGAAAAGCAGCTGTCTTTCTCCTGCATTTCTCCTGCAACTCTCTAAGGGAAAATACCATGTCAGTAGTGGCCCTGTTGGCTGGAATCCACACTATGATTCTGGATAGAATCTCTCTGCAAGTTTCTGGAGCCTCTTTAGTATAACATGGGCAAGCAACTTCCATACAACACTAAGAAGAGAGATGCCACGGTAGTTGTTACAGTCACTTCTATTGCCCTTGCAACAGTGTGACGATGTTTGCATCCTTCATGTGCTGCGGTACTCCACCTTCCTCCAACAAAGACAGAGGGATTTCATGTAGTTCAGTGGGAATGCTCCCTTTGCAGCACTTCAGAATTTCGGCAAATATGTTGTCTTTCATGGCTGCCTTGGTTTAGTTCTTCTAAAGTTTGTTCACTTCTAAAGTTTTTTCACTTTGTTTTGTTCAAGCTCCTGAAAGACAGGCAGGCACTCAATGTTATTTAATGTTTCTTCAGTTATCACATTTTCTCTGGAATATAACTCGGAGTAGTGCTACACCCAGCATGCCATATGCTGTGCTCGGTCCTGGATAACCTTGCCTGTTGCAGACTTCAGAGGGGCAGATTTCTTCTGTGTTGGGCCTAAGGTCTGCTTGATGCCATCATGCATCCCCTTGATGATGCCTGTGTCAGCTGCTATCTGGATCCAAGAGCCAGATAGCAACTGACAATAATCGTTAGCACATCTCCTGGCAGTCTGTTGGACTTTGCTATGAGCAGCACACAGGAACTGTAGGTTGCACTCACTGGAACAGGCTTTATATGCAATTAGAGCCTTCCTTTTTTCCTCGATGGCTGACATCAGCTTCTTCGAATGGGCTTCAAACCAATCTGCTATCTTTCTGGTCTCCTTACCAAATATTGACGAGGCGGTGTTATAAAAAATATTCCCATTGTTCAGATGCATTTGCTTCAGCAGGTCTGGGAGAGTTTCCTTGAGTGCTCGTGCAAATTCATTCACTTTGCCCTGCTTGCGGGTCTTGCTGATGTTGATTCGTGATCTTCCTTCCTTCTTTGAGTGATGCAATCTCTTTGTTTGCAGTTTTATTCTGCTGCACACCAAGAAGTGGTCTGCCAACATCCTGATAGCTACATGTGATTGTAATACTGGGAAGGTTGGAGCGCCTGGTAAGAATCAGATCGAGCTGGTACCAATGCTTCAACCTTCAATTTTTTGTATGTGTATTTTTATAATGTACCTTGTATAATGTGCTTTGAATCACATTGGTACAATTAACATAATGTCTAGTCTGAATGTATGGATATACAGTATGTATTATTGTAGTCATCTATTCTCACATCAAGGACTTTTTTTTTCCTGAAGCACTTCTTCCTTTGAATTTCTACTGCACTTTTGTATTTATAACTCATTCTCTGATACCACTAGTACATAAGGACCATCATTTGACTGCAAGGAGGAGCAGTGGCAATAGAACACATCTGAATTTTGTATAAGAAATTAGAGTTTTATTTCCCTTCACCTCTTAAAAGGCATAGTAGTGATATTTAAGGTTTGTAATAGGTAGGAAATTCTTTGGGTGTCAAATTAATTATCAGCTTTGGATGCAATTTTTTTTCTTTCTTTCTTGCTTCCTGACTGCCACAGATTTTAGCCTGGGAAATTTGGAGGGTTTTTGTTTTTTTCTGGAGTGGTAAAAACTTAGCCATAACAACATTCTTTACTCTGAAAGTCAAGGACACTTGCCTGCGCCTGGATGGGACTGCCTGGAGATTGCATCTAGTTGAATGCGAAGATTAGATTGGACCATGTGCTGAACTTGTGGGTGTGGGGCAGGGTTGTGAACTTTCAACTGCATGGGGAAAACCTGGAAGCTTTCAGATTCGGGTTTTCCCAGATGTTCCAACATGACATCTCTAATAAAGTGGAACTTTGAGGAATTTCTAGCTTTAGAGTTTTATTTCATTGGATGTGTCTTTTGGAACCCTGGCACTAATAGTGTAGAAAGAATAAGAGGGGTATCAGCAGGAGATCCAAAAAGCAGCAGAAGACTTTCTGAGTTTTACAGTGATAACTGGTCTGTTAATGAGGTAGCTAAAAAAAGTAAGTATCCATAGGGCTTCAGAATGAAATCATTCTGAAGCTAAAATAAAGATGATTTTCAAGAGGAATTCACATAGCTTTTGGATAAGGCAACAGCAGCTTGGAAAAAAAGGGAACAGGAGAATGAGGAAACAAAAGGATTTTTGATAATATATTTTGCATTACTTTTGCTACCTATGACCTAGGAAGCCAACATTCACATTTTCTTTTAAATATGTGCATCATGAAAAGATTAACTTTCAGAATAAAAGATATAAGCTATACCATACCCTTCAATCTTTTGCTTATCCATAGACATAGAAAATTTATTCTGCCTCAGGTCAATGAAACCTAATATGCTTTCTTTATTTTCATATCATATTTTCTGGTATGTGATCATTAATACATGATAAAATATTATAAAAAGTGGCTAAAATAGCATGCCTTATGAGCTACCTTCCAACTTAATTTCAGTGTAGTATGAAATTATTGTTCTTTAGCTTCTTGGTTTGTGTTACATGACTATTGACTGTGAATATTTACTATTTATTTATATGAAAGCTATATATACCTGACTCCTTTATGAGTTTTTCATATGTTATTATAAAATAAGGACATACACTTGGTGGAGGGGTCTGCTATACTATAGGCATAAGCAGCTTTTTGTGGGTCAAACATTAATTATTTTGTGAGATATGTGTACTCAGGATCATATTCTAAAAGAGAAAAAGAAGAGCTAGACAAAACTTAAGTTTGACTTCATTTCAGTTGTAGCTCAATTTAAATGAACTTAAATATAATTGATAGGATTATTCCTTGTTATACATTTTACAACTTCTTCCTTTGTTACAATACAAAAATGCCACTTGATAGAAAATTGGAGGGTTTGCCATTGGTTGAACCCCATAAATTTGAGGTTTCATTACTCTTGGGATAAGGCTTTTGCAAGACTGGAAAATGTTTTGCTTCTTTGTTAACAAAAGAAAGAACAGAAACACACCACTCAGAACTATTTTATATGCAGATTTATTTTAATGAGAAGAAACTTACCAAAGCATTAAAGTATAAATCTTAGTGCCAGATCATGATTGTATAATCACATTCTATCTCAGCCTATAATCTGTTCTGCTTGCCAAATTCTCCAATCATTTACTTATG
Organism: Rhabdophis nuchalis; assembly: GCA_039707465.1. Classification (NCBI taxonomy): domain Eukaryota; kingdom Metazoa; phylum Chordata; class Lepidosauria; order Squamata; family Natricidae; genus Rhabdophis; species Rhabdophis nuchalis. The sequence continues at coordinate 67,496,591 of CM077643.1, forward strand.
TTATTTACCATACCGAAGTGTCAGTATTATTGTTTCTCTTTCTTCTTCAGAATCTTATTTTTCACTCACACCAACATCCGTCTCTGCATGCCAAAGTGGGCATGCTTGCAACAGGAATTGCTTTAAATCTCAAAGGATAAACTTGACATGCAGTATTTCCCTTCTCTTTTGTGGCTGGAATCAACTGGAATGTCCCAAAAGGAATCAGGCTTCTGTTTTCTGCAATGCACCAGATAGACCAAATGATTTATTCTTGACCTTGATTATAAGCAGATAGGCAAATTCATCATTTTGCATTGATTGTGCTTGCTTTCTCTGCAATTCAGAGTCTCTCGGGGAATCTGTCTCAAAAATGAAATAGCAGCTTGCCTATCATTAGCTAGACTCTTAATGGAATAGGACAATGAAGGGAATCAGACCTCAAAGTAACCTTAAAACTCTCTGCAGATGTATTTTTCCTTAAAATAGAACAATGTTTTCTCATTTCTCATATCCCTAGCTTATTCCACAACTAACCAGCCTCTGCTTGCTAATGTCATGTCATTATGTAGCATGATGAAGGGTACACACCCAAAAGAGAAAGTGACATGAATCCTATTTTGTGAAGCAGAGATTGTTTTATTCATGTTGTTTCTTGCATATTTCTATTTATTTACATTTTTGTGACCTCTCTTTTATACCTTAAACTCATTCCCTAATCTATTTAGGACTTCACCCACTGAATGTTGGTATTATGTGGGGACTAAATTAGATTTGGTTCTGCATTCAAAGTGGTGGAGTTGGAATTTTGTTGTTTTGCAACTCATAAGAATTTCAAAAATGTCTAATTAAACAGATAGTCATTATTCCAAGTAACATAGAAGTGAGAATTTCTGTTAGCTTATGCATGTGTTTTGGATTTCCTAGACCAATTAGAAAAAAAAAAGATTATCAATAGGAGAGAATATTGTGAGTGAGGTTGAACTTGGTGGCCTCTGAGCAGATGATTTATGAAATGTCTGCAAATATACTATTAAGCCCAGAGACCAACAACGACTCCACAAAGCTAGATTAATTATTTAAATTATTGTGTCAGGTAAGAAAGTAAAAGAGAGAGAGAAGTTAAAAGCATTGGACAAGATACTTAGAAACATACTAACTTTAAACAAAACAGCACAGCAGTGGAGAAACATATGTTGACATTGGACAATGTTGTAGAGTAAGGCCAGGAGCTCTCATCATTGCTTAAATTAACATGTTTTCCTCTAAATCTCATGGCACACCATTAATAGTGTTCTGTTTCAAGGTCTTAGGGGAGGCTCATCTTTTTCTTTCATCTCTACAGTCTCCAGAGAAGACTAAAGAGAAAAAGAGCTGCAACATCTTGGTTCTGCCAGCTTGCAAGAGAATTAGATACACTGGTCATCAAAGACAAGATATAGTACATTTTAATTATAGAACCAAGAATTCATTTCATTCTGATATCAGTTTAATTAAATGAAACATTCAGAAGTTTTATCTCAGCAGACAATCTAAATAGAATTATAATTCCTACTGTTTTTTTAAAAAATAATTTAAATTAATTCACTTTACTGTAAAAAATAGCTTTATTATGTGTATTTTGGTTTAGCCCCAGAATTAATTTCAACTCTCAAAAACTGTATTCCATTTATATCATAGACTATTTCTGAATTCATTTAATTTCTCACTTTATGGTATTTTTAAAACATGGACAAGCATGTCCGTACAATATTTGTACAGACATGTTTACAGATATTTCAATTTATGGATCTTGTAATACAAGGCTACTCCAATTTGATAGTATTTTGAAATACTTGTCCTCTCTCCCTCAAAAATAGTATGAATGTGTGTGACCATGGTTGTTAGGGAATTGGGAAGCAGGTGTCCAAATGAAGTCAGAGACGCTGACATGAACTTGTAGTTTTATATAAATAAAGACATTTTATAATTATATGTAAATCAAACTAGATAGGCAAACAAGAACTTCATGAGGTAAATCATAGAGCACACAGAACACAAAGAAGGAAAAATTGTGGGGAAAAGGAAAGTCCCCCTCCTCACCCATAATAACTAATCACAGTGCAGATTTTCTCATACAAAAACCAGCCCTCTCCAACCAATCAGTTATAATTGTGTGTTCTGGCTCACCACATAACCTCACTGTTCCAGCTACTAAATTTAAATACCTTAACAATAGTCTAGCCATATTTTTGGCAGCAAAATTGTCTGGAGCAGGTATATCAGCTCCCTTCCAGAACCCAACATATGTATTCTCCATCTCCACCCCCTCAGGAAGAAGGCCAGGAAACCTGCCCTCAAAAGAAGGTGAAGCTTGACAAAAGTATCTTGTTCCTGGTTTGAGAGGTGTTCAGAAGCAGTTTGGGATACTGCGGGAACTGTTGCTGTGAACATATAAACTGCTGAAAAAGAGCTTGGTACCTTTATCCCATGCAGAATTTGGTCAAAGCCCAACTGCCTACAGGAAGCGAGGAGGTGAATGCAATCCTCTCAAATTTATTTGTAACTCTTTGTGGATGCTGACCCATTGTTTAAGAACCATACCTTGTGTCCTTTTCTAATATATTTATTTTATCTAAACAATATCCTTTAAAATTAGGCAATATTTAAATGCAGATTTCCTTAATATAGTACTTCTGGGCAATTTTTTATCTATTATATAGATGGTAAAGATTAGGAAAATATAAATTATAGTTCCTCATAAATTCAATGTAGAAATGAATTTCATATCCATTCCTGTGATGATTAGCATAAGAAAGATGTGTGTAAATTAGTAATTCTTCTATTATTTATATGTCATTATATATGCAGAAAATAGATGCATCCATAGAGCTTCCTCATTCATTTCAATGAAAGAACTAAAACCTATCCAGATCTGCCCTATCTATAGAAGAAAATGATGTAAATCACATTAAACTAAACTCTGGTCTAGATTAGAATTTCTAGCTTCAGAATACTTCTGGTCTTAAGGTCAGATGCTTGGCAATATTTATGATGATTGCACTGACTTGGCATTATGCAATCACTTTCTGACAAGCAAAGGCAATGGGGAAGCCAGATTCACTTAAGAACCATGCTACTAATTTAACAACTGCTTAACAAGAAAGGTTGTAAAATGGGGCAAAACTCACTTAACAAATACGTCACTTAGCAACAGAATTTTTTGACTCAATTGGAGTTGTAAATCAAGGACTACCTCTATTTGCCATATGCATCTATTTAGTTTCAAACTTCATTAAACTATGTAATAATCTCAGTGATCAAAGATACTATCAGACACACAGAATTCATTTATGTGGGAAAGTATGCACAGTATGTGAAGTTTCAGAATGCACAATATGATTCTGAAGACAGCTTTCCTTTAGCAGTTGTTTATCTGTTGTCACTTGAAAGCACTATCTGAATAAACATAGCACAGACTTTTGTTTCCAGCTGGTTGCTTATTTCTTTACTGACAGACCCACATGTAAAGGGATCCAGTGCATTGATTTTCAGAAATACAAATTTAGAGTCCATGCACATGAAAGTTCGGTTTCGATTTGAAATATAATCCAGTTTTCTGCTATTTATGAAATGCCTCCAAGGCATTGAACAAAATGAATGTAAAAACGATCACAATTAAAAACAAATTAAGAAAACAAAGACAGATGTTACAAATGAAACAGGCTAATTTGGAAGTGAAGTAAGTTGGTTACTTTTAATTGAGAATCTTATTCTTAAATGGCAGATACAGAACAATCTGCCACAAACAAAGAAGTGATTGAGGCTGGATTTTTTTGACTGAGGCCCTTACAGAATATCTACAGGAGGGAAGATAGCTGGGTGCAGAGGAGGCAGATATAAAAATATATTCCAGCCATCACTCTTTGTCCCATAATGATGAACCAGATAAAGTTGGGAAACTTACAAAGCACAGATAGGAAGTTAATCCTCTGTTGCTCTCTATCAGTTGGTATTTCATATATATTCCATCAGTGACCCATGTGGTTGGGGTTGGCTTGAAAATTTTTAGCAAGAGGTTCTCTGCCTGGTTGCTGGGTTGGCATGGGAGGAGTGGGGCGGGGTGGGTAGGGCCAGGCAGAAGTGGGATTTGGGCAAAGTGACCAGACGTCCCACTTTTGGCGGGACAGTCTCGATTTTTAACAATTTGTCCCGCAGCATTTTAAAAAAGACCTGATTTTTGGAAAGAATGCACGACAAGCTAGGGAACGGCGGGAGAACGGGAAGGGAACATACGGTTTTCGGTGGCCATGTGGCTATTTCGCAAGGATATTACTCTTACAACAGGAACATTTCTCTGAATCAGAAATGGATTTTTGTGCAACAATTCCAAGCCTTAGCGAGCGCTGCCCGAATGGCTGTGTTTTTCCACAACAGATTTACCCTTGATTTAATTTAACTGATTTATTGAATTAAGCTAATTTCCGAAGGTTCCCCGTACGCCCAGTAAACCATACATTAATCACTCGGTCGGCTTCACACAACCCTCTGAAACGTGACTCGCTGGCGTGTGTCAGACGAACGCCAGCCTGCCTCAGCCATTGGCTCAGCCCGATCTTGAGCTTCTACCTCAAAGCAAAGTAGATCTGACGTCCAACTGCATCCTAGGTCAGGAGAAGGAATTGAGGTCCTCGCCTCGGTGAGGAGTCGTCCGCTTCTCTAGAGGCCACTGCTGGGTTGGGCGCTAGAGACCATCGAGATCATAGGCTCCACCCCAGTCGGAGAGCTGCTGACTGACCCCACCCATCAGCGACAGCTGAGCAACTGGAGCAAGGCGAGCTCTAGACTCCGGCGGTTGTAGCGGCAAGGCCAGATCATTCTGGGGGGAAGAATAAAGGTGCCGGGCATGGCTGCGCTGAATGATCGGGGCCGGGAGTCGAAGGCAGGATGCTGGCACTCTTCACGAAGCTGCTGGACTGGTTCCGGGCACTCTTCTTGAATGAGGAAATGGAGCTGACCCTGGTGGGGCTGCAGTACTCGGGCAAGACCACCTTCGTCAACGTGATTGCGGTAAGATGCCATGTGGCGAGCATCATGGTGAGGGCTGGTGGGGGTGAGGTGGGGGTAGCCCCAAGCTTTCTACCCGGGCCAGTGCCATCCAGTTGTGCCTAGGTGTAATGGGGCTACAGCTCCCAAGATTGCCAGCTAGGCCTTTGGGGTGCATTGGCTCACAGTGCTGGTGCCGTGATCTCGGGGAGTATTGGGTGGGCACCATGTTGGGGAACGTCGTCCCCGATGAAGGCGCTGCCACCTTCTCATGCTTGAGCATCTCTCAGCCTTAAAGGCCTTCCTCCACCCAGGGAAAGAGAGAATACCCCCCCCCCCGGTCAATGGTGTCCCGCTTTACCAATGTTAAAATCTGATCACCTTAGATTTGGGGGTTTTCTGAACTGCACAGAATCTTAGTTAGAGGTTCTCACAAACCCCTGCAAACCCCCAGCAGCCCACCCCTGCATGTGGTGGTAAATAGCCATTAAGAATAATGGCTATGTTTTGTCTTATTCTCCATGAATTTGTATTTTTTTTAAATAAACCTTTAATTACTTACTGTCATTACTTTCCACAGCACTAGCAACTTGTTTATTCAGTGTAAGATTCTTTCCCTCCTGCCATATGTCCTTTTACAAAGAGTTTTAAACATATTGAAATACAAAAAGAAGTCCTCTAATCATGGATCCAGCTGCTTTATTGTCTGAAAATATAAGACAGTTTTATTCATGTTCAGAAAAAGGATAGACCTTGACTTTGATTTTTTTCTTTAAGAAAAAGAGCCTCTATAAAAAAAACGAAGAAGAAAAAGCCAAAATGGGGAATCACTAGTGAAATGGAAAATACTTTTCCTAGCTGATCTAGCCTAGCAACAGCTTTATAGAAGCACCAGTGAGTTAATCCCTTTAAATTCCACCTCACCCTTGACATCCTGTTTTATTGTATTTAGAGAAAAGTGTGATAATTTCCCACAAGCCCTCTTTTCCTTGCACAACTACATTCAAATGTCTGTCCAGATTTTTGGCATAGCTATTGCCTGCTATCATTGTTGGAAATTTCATTGCATTCCATCACAACAAAATGAGTGCTTTAAAAAAGAAAAAAAAAGAAGGTGGGAGAAATAAATTTTAAAGGAGCATATTTGAAAACTGCTGCAGTGATTATAAGGAACCTGTGATAAGTGATTATGCTTTACCCCCTGCAGATTTTATCTTCTTTATCCGAGGAGAGAAAAAGAAACTGAAAAGGTACATCTACAATGTTTGTCTTTTTCAGTGAAAAACTCTTAAAACAGACCTGCATATATGATATATGAGCATTCACTTGTGTGCACTTGTGTGAAGTTCCTTCTTTGTTTCTTTCTTTTTACAAAAATGCTTTTGTTGACAATCCTTTTCATACTCCTTTCAGTTTTGTTCCTCTTGCATAAGAAAAAAATAGGGGGGAAGATGAGACAGGGAAAACAAAAGCTCCGGGATAACATTAATGTTATCCTATATAAAAATGTAGGATTTTGCCTGACCCTTGTGATGACCTTTTCTTTAACTTTGCTTTTTCAACTTCATTTAAAAAGAAACAAAATCTCAAACAAAGTTAATACAAATCCCTACTTTTTCAATGTTTATCAAAGTATGATTTGGGAGTGGAAAACCTGTACCTGAAACATTTGTCTCCTTGAAAATAGTGTTTTGAATTAATTATAACAGGCTGCAATGTTTAAATTAACAGAGAAACAACAGTTACTTCAACAAAAAAGCTATTCCCCCCCAAAAAAAAAGCAATGACCTTTTTGAATGTATGAAGCTGACTGTTTGAAAAAAAAAAAACCAGATGCAAAATGATTTGTCTGTAAATTCAAATTCTTGTGTGGATACTTAAGAATGGTTATATTGGAAGAAATGTCCTTCTGGGTTCGGTTCCAAGTGGGGAAAAAGACACTGGAGACATGGAGGCTGTTTGGGAAGATGGTTTAATGATGGACAGGACCACATGGCTTGAGTCCTGAACAGAAAAGGTGATCACATGCTTCAATGTTGGGTGAAGAAGAAGAAGAAGAAGAAGAAGAAGAAGAAGAAGAAGAAGAAGAAGAAGAAGAAGAAGAAGAAGAAGAAGAAGAAGAAGAAGAAGAAGAAGAAGCCGAAGAAGAAGAAGGGCTGAAAGTTCCTGGCCTTATACTCTCTGTTCGGCCCCACCTCTCTGATTCCTGTTCCTGTGTAAGATATGTATTCTGATTGGTTGTCGTGTGATTGATTTGGCACGGCAGCCAAAAAAGATTTGCCATCACTGCTTTAGGAGATGTCTACATTTTGTTGAAGTTAACAATAAAGTATTAGGGTAGAGAGAAATGCATATGCATTAGCATAGGAGTATTGTTAAAACTGAATAAATAAATAAATACATTGCAATTTAACAATTATAGCATGTTTTGCCCAGTGCTGCACTAAGCAATAACAGTGGAGGATGTAAAAAAGGAAAGATTAGGTAAAAGGTAAAGGTAAAGGTTCCCCTCACACATATGTGCTAGTCATTCCCGACCCTAGGGGGACGGTGCTCATCTCTGTTTCAAAGCCAAAGAGCCAGCAATGTCTAAAGACATCTCCATGGTCATGTGGCCAGCATGACTAAATGCCAAAGGTGCACGGAAGGCTGTTACATTCCCACCAAAAGTGGTTCCTATTTTTCTATTTACACTTTTACATGCTTTCAAACTGCTAGGATGGCAGAAGCTGGGACAAGTAACGATTGCCAATCGATTGACAAGTTCAGCATCTTAGTCACTGAGCCACCATGTCCCAATAAATATTAGGTACACTATGCTTTAACTTCCAGATGATATGAGAATGAAAACGATTGAGTTACAAAATTATGTAGGAGAACAATGTTTTAAAGAGCAACCTTCTTGGAAACACATGGTGGATCATATTTATTGCATACTATCAATGTGGTAATATTGTAATAATAATAATAATAATAATAATAATAATAATAATAATAATAATAATAATAATAATAATAATAATAATAATAATAATAATAATAATAATAATAATAATAATAATAATAATAATAATAATAATAATAATAAAGTTGAATTTATTAACTGCTCCCTCTCCCCACAGGGACTCGGGGCAGTGCACAGGGAGAATAAAAACAATAAATATACAAAATACATACAATTTAAAACAGATTAAACTAATTCCTGTGCTAAAATCCCATTAACTAAAAATCCCCACTAAATATAAATAAACAATTAAAAAACCCATAGAGAGAGAGACTACCCTAGGCCGGCCAGGCGGAAAAGATGAGTCTTCAATTTCAGGCGGAAGGAGCGGAGGTCCGTGGTCGTTCTAATATCGGGGGGAAGGTCATTCCAGAGGGCCGGGCCCGCCACAGAGAGAGCCCTTCCCCTGGGCGTCGCCCGCTGACAAAGTCTAGTGGACGGCACCCGGAGAAGTCCCTCTCTGTGGGAGCGAATCGGCCGTGAGGATGTGTGAGGCAGGATCCGATCCCGCAGGTAGCTAGGTCCCGAGCCATGGAGCGCTTTAAAGATGATAACTAACACCTTGAAGCGCACCCGGAAGACGACAGGCAGCCAGTGCAGCTCACGCAAGAGCGGTGTTACATGGGTAAATCTAGTGGTTCCCATAATTGCTCGCGCGGCTGCGTTCTGAACTAACTGAAGCCTCCGGGTACACCTCAAGGGGAGCCCCATGTAGAGAGAGTTACAGTAGTCCAGTCGGGATGTCACGAGGGCATGAGTGACTGTGCGAAGGGCGTCCCGATCCAATAGGGGGCGCAATTGGCGAACCAGGCGAACCTGGTAAAACGCCCTCCTGGCCACGGCTGTCACTTGCTCTTCCATAGACAGCCGGGTATCCAGGAGGACTCCCATCTACAGGGGCAAGATGTTCGCCCCCTATGGCCAGCGTTGGAGAAAGCTGGTTGAATCGGGCAGCCGGAAACCACAGCCACTCGGTCTTGGTCGGGTTGAGCCTGAGTCCGTTACTTCCCATCCAAATCCGCACGGCTTCCAGGCACTGGCACATCACCGCTACGGCATCGTTGGGGTGGTTTGGGGTAGATATATACAGCTGAGTATCATCAGCGTAGAGATGGTACTCTACCCCGAAACCACGGATGATCTCACCCAGCGGCTTCATGTATGCATTAAACAGGAGAGGCGAGAGGACCGACCCCTGAGGCACCCCACATGTGAGGGGTCTCGGGGTCGACCTCTGCTCTCCTGCCAACACAAATTGTGATCGGCCAGAGAGGTAGGAGAAGAACCACCGTAAAACGGTGCCTCCCACCCCCAACCCCCCCAGCCGATGCAATAGGATACCATGGTCGATGGTATCGAAAGCCGCCGAGAGGTCTAATAGGACCAGGATGGAGGAACAACCCCCATCTCTGGCCCTCCAGAGATCATCCACCAACGCGACCAATGCCGTCTTGGTGCTATGCCCGGGCCGAAAGCCGGACTGGCGCGTATCTAGATAATCAACTTCCTCCAGGTGACGGGGAAACTGTTGTGCCACCACACTCTCAACAACCTTTGCCAGAAAGGGAAGGTTGGAGACGGGACGATAGTTGGTTAAAAGAGCTGGCTCCAAAGAGGGCTTCTTAAGGAGGGGCCTCACCATAGCCTCTTTTAGGGAAGCAGGCAAGAAACCCTCACTTAAAGAAGTGTTGACAACCTCTTGGAGCCAGCCTCGTGTCACCTCCCAGGATGCCAGTACAAGCCAGGAGGGACACGGGTCCAATAAACATGTGGTGGCTCGCAGTCGTTCACGTAACCTGTCCATATCCTCGGAAGCAACGGAGTCAAATTCCTCCCAAACAAGATCAGCCTCGTGGCATCCCACTGGGCCACAAATGGGGGCTAGCTCGTTCCGTATCTGAGCGGTTTTGTCTTGCAGAAAAGTCACAAATTCCTCTGCTCTACCCTGTAGCGGGGCTTCCCGCACCCTCTGTTGCAGGAGGGAACGGGTCACCCTAAACAGGGCGGCAGGGCGGTTTTCTGCGGATGCTATGAGAGTGGCGCAATGATGGCGTTTGGCCACTCTCAGCGCCACAATGTAAGTCCGTAAATGGGCTCTTACCTGTGTCCGGTCAGATTCGGAGCGAGTAGCCCTCCATCTTCCCTCTAGGCATCTCTTGCGGCGTTTCATCGCCCTCAGCTCCTCGGTGAACCAAGGAGCCGGGGCGGCTCGGCGCCGCAAGAGAGGCTGCAAGGGCGCGACCCGATCCAAGGCTCCCGTGGTCGCAATATTCCATGCGGCCACGAGGTCCTCCATCGGGGCGCGGGTCAGGGGTACAGGAAGTGGCCCAAGCGCCGTCTGGAACCCAACAGGGTCCATCAGGCGCCTGGGGCGAAACCAGATAGGAAGTTCTGGTTCCGCCTCCCCGCGACGGCGAGTAGCGGTCGGAAGGTCGAGTCGGAGAAGTGAGTGGTCTGACCATGACAAGGGTGTGATGACTATATCCCCTATACCCAGATCACTCTTCCATTGGCCCGAGACAAAGATGAGATCCGGCGTATGTCCACCCTCGTGGGTGGGGCCTTGAATTAGTTGGGTCAGGTCCATGGCCGTCATGGAGGCCATGAACTCCCGAGCTGCCTTGGATGATTCGCCCAACGATGGCAGATTAAAGTCCCCCATGACTACAAGTCTGGGGGTCTCAACTGCCACCGTAGCGATCACCTCCAGGAGCTCGGGCAGGGCTGCTGCTACATAGCGGGGAGCCAGGTATACAACCAGCAAGCCCAACTGCCTCCCTAGGCCCCACTTCACGCAGAGGGACTCACAACCGGTAGTCTGAGGCACAATGGTCTCTCTCGGCTCAAGGCCTTCCTTGATAATGACCGCTACCCCACCGCCCCTGCCTAGGGCCCGTGGCTGATGAAAAGCGCAGTAACCTGGTGGGCACATTTCGACGAGGGGAAGTCCTCCCTCGTGGCCCAACCAGGTCTCTGCAATTCCTACCAGGTCCGGCTCCCCCTCTGACACAAGGTCATGGACGAGGGGGGCTTTGTTGACCATGGACCTGGCGTTGCAAAACATCAGCCGCAGGCCCTGGCTCTGTATCCCCTGACCACCTAGCCTGCGGGGGTTGTGGCACCCGACCGTTTGTAACCAACAGCTACGTGCCACCAACCGGGAGGATGGAACTTGTCTCCCCTCGGCCCTGCCCCTCCCCACGACTGTCTGGATTGATATGCCCTCCGGCGGAACGACTCGTAATTCCCCCCTCATATCGGATCCTTCCGTCTCCTCCCGTCGGCTACTGGTCCGGCCCCTTCTTTCATGTTGTTCTGTCGTCTCTATCTGTCTATGCCCACCCCCCTCCCTGGGACCCCCTAAAATAACCAATAATTTACCAATTAAAAATCCCCTAAGGCCGCGCTTCGCCCATCTCTCCAGATTAATATATCCCTCATCAAGACGGGCCCTCGATAATGTAGAGGGCCAGACCTGCGAGAGCGGGGACTCTCGCAGCAGTAAAAGGTTAGCTCTGGAGTACATTATACTATACATAAATAATAAAAGTTGTTAATAAATAGTTAATAAATAGTTAATGTAGGTGAAATTCATCAGTGGGGCTGGGATTTAAAATACAAAGATTTTAAAAGAAATTAGAAAGTCGTTAGCCAAGATTTAAAGTCCTCAATTGATATTAAAATGAGATAAAGTGCAAACAATAAGGATATAAAGATGGTACAGCTCGCAATGTCAGTTGAAAATAGTCAATCAATGAGTTGTTCCGGCCCAAGATCTTAGGACAAATTACCGTCTTTCGGGATAGCATGGCTCAGTTCTCGATCTCAGGAGGAAGTTAAGTTGGTCAGCATGGCCAGCATGGCCGTTCGCGTCCCTTTCGGCTCTCTCACCGCCGCCATCTCTATCTCTCCTGTGCCACCGCCTTCTCCACTGGCCTCTCAACGCTCCCACCGTCGTCGGCCAGGCTTCCAGCGGCCGCTTCAGGGTTCCTCCACCAACCTCTCGGCGCTCACACGCCGCCATCATCCTTCCGCCTCCATACTCGCCATCGCCATCACCACTGGCCTCCGGCGTTCTCCCCTCTCCAGCGCTCTCACCGCTGCCATCTCCCGCAGCCGCCTTGCCACTCCATCTCCCGCGGCTGCGCCCCATTCACCATCTTTCAAACACCTCTCACCACTGCCATCCTCATTGCCACCATTAACGCCGTTGCCGCTGGCCTCACGGCGCTCTCACCACCGTCTCTGCCCCCCGGACGAGCCACAGCTGACATCAGCGTCGAGAGCTTCTGGCCGCGACCGGCGCCTCCGCCCTGTTTCCGGCATCGGGAACGCCGGCCACCGCTCCGCTCCGGCTCCGGCCCCCACTCCAAACGGCCCGCTCCGACGCTCTCACCGTCTGAGCGTCCCCGGAGCCGTGCTCACTCCCGACACCTCCGAAATCACCGCGAACCTCATCCTGTGGTGCCAGGATGGATTCCTTACAGATGCCCAGCCCTCCAAGCCATAAAAGAGGGCTGGGAGCACTAAAAAGGCTAACGAACCTCCACAGCCCGCGCAGAGCTCCGGAGCTAACCCGCCATCTTGCGCACGCGCAGCACTTCTAGCCTTGTGGATTTCTTTCTTCCTTCAGTAGCCATGAATGATTTTTAAATCATTCCAACTAGTTTATATCGAACAGCCATTCTGAGAGGAAATCTTGATTGATTGAATGATTGATTGATACATTGTAGATCCCACCATATGTCCAGGGAATACTTTCTCAATCTGTAAATTATTTCACAGAGCAACTGTTGGCACCTTTTGAGTCCATCAGGTCTAACGCTTGATGTAAATCAGGCAATTTTCTCTTGATCACTGCAAACCCTTCTTATTTAAAAAATGGACCTGGTGAAATCAATGTAGTGAGTCACTATTTATAAATCTTGCCTAAGAATTGCATTGCTTTAGGTGGGAAATTTAGAATGGCTAAATTTCCCACCGAACTGCTTATTTCTCTGGTTTATTTAGCATGAAGTACGCTTTCTTTCTATTGCTCTATGAAGCACTTTTTAATATTTTAATAGAGAGATGTCTACAAAGTATGTGCAAAAATTAGCCAAAAAGAAGTTTAGAGGAGAAAGTTCCAAACACATGTTGTTATCTTAAGAAAAGATCAAACTGGATTTTCTATCAAACAAGAAAAGCACATTACCATCTCGTGGCTGTTTGAAAATGCAGACAAATTGTAGATTGCCCATTCCACATTCAGATCACCTTTAAGGATGTGGTTTCCGCCTTTGAATTTCTCTGTTCTTGTGGGTAAGACTTTCTAGCATTTTACAAAGTAAATATTGTGGTTTTCATCAGCACTAAGATTGACCTAGTGCTTACAAATGGTTTTTAAATGGCTTTTTTACATGAAGAACTCCAAACCGTTTTACAAATTGCACAACTCATCACAGGAATAGAATAAACCAAGAGGAGAATGCCACTGACACAGGTCCACATTTCCTTGCCTTAATAAAAGGTTTTTTTGGGGGGGCGGGCGGTATATGGAATATCATCAAAGATTTCTCAAGCCGGCTGCCCAATAGGGAAAAAAATGGAACAACCATAAATAACGAGTGATTATATAGATTCCATTAAAGGTCTGAGGCTTTGGTAGGATTAAGGGGCAAATGCTGACTGTTCTCTCTTTGGCTTCTGATGTATATAAGTTCTAATGCAAGTTTGTATGCCCTGCGTAATAAATGACACATGTAATAATATATGTGGCATGGATTCCTCTGGATCTGCCATCTGGTACCAAGGTGTTTACAGGACATCTCTACCCCCTCCCCACCAAATTTCCTTTCCCATAGTAAGCAGCACTGAATGGGTGACACCCAGTGTAGTGAAAGTGATAGAGGGTCTCAAGTATTTATTAAGTCCTGCTGATATCTACTCATGCAGCCAAGAGGTGCTTTGAGAGAAAGCTTACTTTTTGCTTTTCTCCTGAGAGAGAGAGAGAGAGCTGGCCAGAGGAGCCAGAGATATCAGTCACAGAGCAGAGCTTCTCAATTAAACTTTCTCCTGAGAGGAGCCTAATACCATCAAACCAGCTATCTGTGAAATGAACTTGGTGGCAGGCACAGTTCAAACTCATGATTTGCTCCACGTCCATATTTAGCTGATGTAGAGGGAAGGGAAACATGGCTTTTAAGGGATTTCTGCTCTGTAGAGAATAAGGATAGCGGGAAATGAACTTTTTCTGTGTTTGTTTGTATGCATACGCACTTCTAATAATGTATGTGCAAACTGGCAGTTCAAAGGCATGAAAACCACATTTTAAAAGAATGTTATGGTACACTTTGTAACTCAAACATACATAAACATTTTATTTATTTATTTATTTAATTATTTAATCAAGCATGAATTAAATAACATATATAAGTGTAAACATGATTGTGTATACATGAAATGAATATGAATACAAGGAAATATTTGGACAGGGATGGTAGGCACACAGGTGTGTTTATGCACACCCTTTAAAGACCTCTTAGGAATTGGGTGAGGTTGAACAGTAGACAGTAGATAGTGTAAGGTTAAAGTTTTGGGGGTTTGGGGAAGAAACCACAATGTCAGGTAGTGCATTCAAGGTATTAACAACTCTGTTGCTGAAGTCGCATTTTCTGCAATCAAGTTTGGAGCGGTTTACCTTAAGTTTGTATCTATTGTGAGCTTGTGTGTTGTTGTGGCTGAAGCTGAGGTAGTCATTGATGGGTAGGGCATTGTAGGATATAATTTTATGTACTATGCTTATATACACACACATGCACACCCACTATATATATATAGTGGGTGTGCATGTGTGTGTATATAAGCATATATATATATATATATCTCCTCCCTTAATTGGGGCCTAATAACAGGTTGTTGTGAAACAATTACCTATACTAATATACCCTGTTTCAGCTGATGCAATAAGGGGAACTGGCTTGGCTTAAGTGCTAGGCTCCTTGCCTTGCATGCAACATAGCCCCGGTTCGAATCCCAGTAAGTGGTATGGCCAGCTGATGACAGCTAATAAGCTCAAAATAGATCTATCCTGGTCTCTCTTGAATTTAATTTATTGATCAGCTCATAAAAAACGAACGCACATATCTTAAAAAAAAAAATTACACAACGTAATTCTTGGCTTGTTGTCTAGATAGTCTCTGGTGATGAGCCGAAAGGAGGAAAGGAAACAGTATGTCTCCTCCCTTAATTGGGGCCTAATAGGTTGTTGTGAAACAATTACAGGTTGTTGTGAAACAATTATATATATATTCGTAGATTTTCAAGGGTGTAGGTATGCTGGTATTGCTGTCTTCGGGTATTTTCCCGTGTATATAGAATGAAATTGTTATTGCAACATTTCCACAAGATCTCACTTGCCATCCTCAGGCTTCGGTCTGAAGTGATTGCCTGAACCGTTGTGTTAATTTTTTTAATATGTATGTTAGTTTTATGAGCTGATCAATAAATAAATCAGAGAGACTAGGATAGATCTATTTCGAGTTTTTTAGCTCTCATCAGCTAAAAAGTTAACACAACGGCACTCATGGCTTTCTGTCTAGATGGTCTCTGGTGATGAGCCGAAAGGCAGAAAAGGAAACAGTATGTCTCCTCCCTTAATTGGGGCTCTAACAGGGTGTTGTGAAACAATTATAGATATTAACCCTCCTGTCTCAGCTGATGCAATTGGGAGAGCCAGGCTGGCTGAATGGTTTAAAGGCTCCTGCCTGATATGCAATACAGCCCCGGTTCGAATCCCAGTAAGGGGTATGGCCAGCTGATGAGAGCTAATAAACTCGAAATAGATCTATCCTGGTCTCTCTCTAATTTAATTTATTGATCAGCTCATAAAACTAACACACATATCTAAAAAATCACACAACGTAATTCTTGGCTTTCTGTCTAGATGATCTCTGGTGATGAGTCGAAAGGCAGGAAAGGAAAAAGTATGTCGCCTCCCTTAATTGGGGCCTATTAACAGGTTGTTGAGAAACAATTACATATATATGTAATTGTTACATATTGTTACAATATGGGTCCTAACAAGGAGAAGGGCGGGGTATAAATTTGATAAAATAATATATATATATATATATTATTTTATCAAATTTATACGCCGCCCTTCTCCTTGTTAGGACCCATATTGTAACAATATGTAACAATTACATATATATGTAATTGTTTCTCAACAACCTGTTATATGTAATTGTTACATACATATATATGTAACAATTACATATATATGTAATTGTTTCTCAACAACCTCAACAACCTGTTATATATGTAGGTCTTTGGTTGTTCGGGTTTTCTCCCGCGTAGAATTGGAAGTATCTTCTAGTGAAGATACTTCCAATTCTATGCGGGAGAAAACCCGAACAACCAAAGACCTACATACAAACACCCGCAAAAACCTCAGAAAACATATATATGAAGACTAATTATCACAGCTCCTGTTCAGAGGTCCCTTTAAGGGGAGGAGACTCAACGTCATCCCTCTCTGCCCTTTGACTCAACCCAGAGTCATCCAGACAGAGAACCAAATTAGATTACTGCTGTGTGACATTTTTTAGATGTGTGTTAGATTTTTAAGGGCTGAAAATAAAGAGACCAGGATGGATCCATTTCAGGCTTATTAGCCTTCTTCAGCTGGCCATACTCCTTCTACTGGGATTTGAACCAGGGCTTTCCAGCATTTGAGGCAAGCTCTCTATGCCTTGAGCTATCTAGTATCCCTGATATATCAGCCAATTTACAGGACTCTTAAATGAAGACTAATTATCACAGCTCCTGTGAAGAGGTCCCTTTAAGGGGAGGAGACTCAACGTCATCCCTCTCTGCCCTTTGACTCAACCCAGAGTCATCCAGACAGAGAACCAAATTAGATTACTGCTGTGTGACATTTTTTAGATGTGTGTTAGATTTTTAAGGGCTGAAAATAAAGAGACCAGGATGGATCCATTTCAGGCTTATTAGCCTTCTTCAGCTGGCCATACTCCTTCTACTGGGATTTGAACCAGGGCTTTCCAGCATTTGAGGCAAGCTCTCTATGCCTTGAGCTATCTGGTATCCCTGATATATCAGCCAATTTACAGGACTCTTAAATGAAGACTAATTATCAAATCCCTGTCTTTATATATACATACATATATACATATACATATACATATGTGTTAGATTTTTAAGGGCTGAAAATAAAGAGACCAGGATGGATCCATTTCAGGCTTATTAGCCTTCTTCAGCTGGCCATACTCCTTCTACTGGGATTTGAACCGGTGCTTTCCAGCATATGAGGCAAGCCTTTCTATGCCTTGAGCTACCCGGTATCCCTGATACATCAGCCAATTTACAGGACTCTTATTAATGAGAGAATATTTTCACAGCTCCTGTTCAAGGTCCCTTTAAGGGGAGGAGACTTAACGTCATCCCTCTCTGCCCTTGATCTCTAGGTTGAGTCGAAGGGCAGAGAGGGATGTTTTCGTAGATTTTCACGGGTGTAGGTATGCTGGAATTGCTGGCTTCGGGAATTTCAATCACACTGTGTTCAATATATACATATAGGTAGGAAACAGACATGACTACACCTGGAACTGACATTTTTAGGACAATTCCAGCATATATATATATATATGCTGGAATTGCTGGCTTCGGGATTTTCCCGTGTATATAGCACGGAGATGTTATTGCAACGTTTCGGCAAGATCTCACTTGCCATCATCAGGCAAGTGACAGACATAATCCTGCCTGATGGTGGCAAGTGAAATCTTGCCGAAACGTTGAAATAACATCTCCATGCTATATACACGGGAAAATCCCCGAAGCCAGCAATTCCAGCATATATATATATATATATATGCTGGAATTGTCCTAAAAATGTCAGTTCCAGGTGTAGTCATGTCTGTTTCCTACCTATATGTATATATTGAACACAGTGTGATTTTCCTGGCATTTCACTTGACATAATACCAAAGTTAAAACAAATAACATATATACAACTTAAAGAGTCTAGTGTTGCACAATTATTTTTGACCATCATATTCATTCTAATACCATGATGCATATATAGTATCTCATTCCAGGTCCCCCTACCCTAATTTTTCCATATTCCGACTTCCATCCTGTGCTTCTAACTATTGATAGAATCTGTTCCATGTGTCATAATATTCTGTCAAAAAAGCTGCTTTTTGGTTTGCTCTAAATCAGAAGTGTCAAAACTTGCGGCCTACATGCTGGATGCGTAACGTACTGGCCATGCCCGCCCCCGGTTTAGTGAAGGATAAAAATATTGTGATACATCACATGACAATGTATCATACCGAGTTTGACACCCCCGCTCTAAATCTAAAGAAAGTAAGACTAAAGTAGGGTGACTCAGACTAGATTAAGTAGTATGTGCACACTCTGGGGATCCAATAAAGATTATTTATAGTTATTCAATTATCAGCCCACCTAGTTCAGTTTTATCTATAAGGAAAAGCTTTCCATTTTTACAGATGGGGTTCCCAAAGCTCTCCCTGAAGTTTGAGATTCACGCATTAGCATTTACCCTACTATTATGGGTAAATAGTAGGATGGGTAGTAACAAACTCAAACTCTGGATGGGTAGTAACAAACTCAAACTCAACCCGTCCAAGACCGAGTGGCTGTGGTTTCCGGCACCCCGGTTTAGCCAGATAAATCCAACACTGGCCATTGGGGCGAACATCTTGCCCCCGTGGAGAGGGCGCGCAATTTGGGCGTCCTTCTGGATTCCCGGCTGTCCATGGAGGACCATGTGGCGGCCATGGCCAGGGGGGCGTTCTATCAGGTTCGCCTGATACGCCAGTTGCGCCCCTTACTAGACCGGGGGGCCCTTCGCACAGTCACTCAAGCGCTCGTGACATCTCGGCTGGATTACTGTAACGCTCTCTACATGGGGCTCCCCTTGAGGTGCACTCGAAAGCTGCAGTTAGTGCAGAATGCGGCCGCGCGGGTGGTTATGGGTGCCTCTAGGCAAGCCCACGTAACACCTCTCCTGCGCGAGCTGCACTGGCTGCCTGTGGCCTTTCGAGTGCGCTTCAAGGTGTTGACCACCATCTTTAAATCGCTCCATGGCTCGGGGCCTAGCTATATACGAGACCGCCTCCTGCCCCATACATCCCTTCGTCCGGTCCGCTCCCACAGAGCGGGCCTACTCCGGGTGCCGTCGGCCGGGCAATGCCGGCTGGCGACACCCAGGGGAAGAGCCTTCTCTGTGGCGGGCCCGGCCCTCTGGAACGACCTACCCCCCGACCTTCGCACTACCTCGGACCTCCGCCTCTTCCGCCAACGTCTTAAGACGTACTTATTCCAACAAGCCGGCCTAGGATAGCCCCCCGCGTCTGACTTTTAAATATAAATTATAATTTGATTATGGTCTTAATAAACGGGTTTTAGCACGGGTGAATTAATTTAATATATTTTTAATTGATGTATATTGTATTTATGGTTTTATATAATGCCTGTGCGCCGCCCTGGGTCCTAACAAGGAGAAGGGCGGGGTATAAATTTAATAAAATAAAAAAATTATGACATGGTCTTGCTCACCTGTAAACAAGCCCGAAAACTCAAATAATGTAATTAGGCATTTCCCATTTTTCCTTTGTGAAGATGCAGTCTACTTTAGTATTCAGAATATAAAGCAAGTGCAAACCAGCAGGCTGGCATAAACACCCAATGAAAGTGTTTAAATCAAGATGAAAAAGCTCAGCTTGCAACTAGGACATTTATAAACTATTGCTAAGAGGAAAGAAAAAAAATCATCTGCTTGCTAAAGGCAGTTTTATGAGTATCAGAAAAATTAAGCAACTTCTGGTCACACCAGTAGGTCGTTTCAGTGTATGTGCACCAGAAAACTCCAATGTCAGACAATCATTTCTCAAAAGACATACTGTATACTATAGATAAAATCTCCATCTTTTCAACAGCAGAAACAATTTCCACTGTTTACATTTGGCAACTGCAATACATACCCTTCTCCCTCCTTCCCTTCATTCTCCAGCCTGGTTCATTTACACAAGAGATTTGAAACTGTGGATGTTTATGATGTGCATACCAGCAGTGAGTTTCAGACTGCTTAGATTTATTTTGCAGATAACAATTTCCAACTACAGTTTGCTGAACAATGAGGAATTTAGACACTTCAGAATATGAACCTTTGCCTCTAAGTACTTGGATGACAAAGTGAGTCTAACTAACTTCCAAAGAGCCTCCAATCTTCCAGCTGTCTGGAAAACATGCTTTGGTGGCAGAGTGATAATCACAAAGCTAGAAGGAGTTTCTTTTGTTCTTTATGCATGTACATATTTTTGAGACAGTGACTGAAATATGTAGTTTTGAGAAAGCTTGTTTTCTGCTGAATTACAAGGGATTGAGGCAGTAAATGTTCCCTTTTTTCATAAAGAAAGCTATTTGGGTCACCAGTGAGTTCTATACTGTTTAATTTAACAATTTAAGTACTACCTACAGTATGTTTGATGATATCTACTCTTTTATTCTTTGACATTTTAGCTGCCCGATCATAACACCTACAATGGATTTTAATCTTAACAAAAATTGATGTCAATACATAAAACCAGAATTACCAGATTCTAATGCTGATTATCAATCTGTATATGTTTAACCACATTAGGCAATTCTACAGAGGAGACTTTTTGTGAGGGCTTCATAGAAGATGGGTGAAAAACCTGATAGGAGAAATGAAATAAAAAACAGTACAGATGAAGAGAGAGTGAGAGAAGGGTGAAATTAAAAAAAAAGTTTCTCAATTGCTTCCCGGCTCTCAGTACATTCCAATGCTCCCTTCCTAGTCCTCCAGAAGTTGTGAATGCCCCAACACTGCAAGTCTTTAAGAAGATGTTGCATAGCCATTTGTCTAAAATGGTATGGGGCTTCCTGCCTAGGCAGGGAGTTGGACTAGATGATCTCCAAGGTCCCTTCCAACTCTGCTATTGTATTGTATTGTATTGTATTGTATTGTATTGTATTGTATTGTATTGTATTGTATTGTATTGTATTGTATTGTATTGTATTGTATTGTATTGTATTATATTGTATTGTATAGTTTCTGTTGTCTGGTTGGAAGAGGGCGATGCATGAGAAGTCAACCATGGTATTCACCCAGCAATAGCTGCAAAGCCAGAAAATGGCACATTTTGAAGTCTCCCGCTCAGTCTTTTGACTTGAATGAAAACTTGGGCTAGCTCTGAATTAAAGGTAGTTCTTTCATTGGGCAGAGAGTAGCAATGGTCTTAGATAAGATAACAGCAGCCACATGCATGAGGACAGAGCCTTATGTAAAGTCAAGTGAATCTATTAACTCATAGGGCCAGCATTTTCCACATTTGACAAAAGGATTTACATGTAAGTGAGAGGGAAACTGAATGACGTGTTCATGTTTAATAAAGACAAGACAATTTTTTTATATTTAATTAATAAAAAATTCCATCTTATTTGCTTCAACCTCTAGATAGCTTAGGAAGAAAAGAAAATCTGCTCCAGATTTCTCCAGGAGTGGAGTGAGATTGACTCAATGGACACTACAAGGCAGCATTTCCTTGACACAAAATTACTGTTTGTTTCATGCTGAGCTTAAACACCATATGGGCTTGTATTGAATAAATTTTCATTAGGGACTTTTCTATGAAGACATTTTCTATTGAATTTATATTATATTGTTTACCTAGGTACATTAAGGGAAGTTACTACCTTTCTTATAACATTTGAATATAAAAATCAAGAACATTGTTATTATCTTTAACAATTAAAAAAAAAACCAGAATATTGTTCAACTAACATGAATATTGAAATTGACAAGGTTTAGAGTGATTTCGATTAAGAGCATTACCATATTTTTGGGAGTATAAAATGCACCTTTTTCCCTCCCAAAAAAGAGGCTGAAAATCTGGGTGCATCTTTTACACTGAATACAGCATTTTTTGCCTCCTGAAGCCCCCCCCCTTCTCCAAAATGGCCACGCTTAGCCTTTAGGAGGCTTTCAGAGTGCTCCTGGGGGCTGGGGAGGGCAGAAATGAGTGAAACATGGACTGTTTTTTGCTCAATTTTGCCCCCGCCCCCAGGAGCACTCTATAAGTCTCCTAAAGGCTATGCATGTCCTTTTTGGGGGGAGGTCAGCAGAGTGCAAACCTTTTTTTTTATAATTTGGTTCTTTAAAATCTTGGTGTGTCTTATGCTCCGGTGCATCTTATACTCCAAAATATGGTACATATTATGCTTTGGTACCTGCTCTTTTAGATAGGACAGCCTCTGAAACTATCTTTGGCAATAAACTACCTTTATGCATATGGATAGAGATAGAAGCAAAATGACTTTTTCCAGAGATAGAGAAGCTGTATACCCTACAACTGGGTATTGAAGGGTAGCTTTCAGTTGTAGATTTTATTTTTTAACAATTACTGTATAACCAGGCCCATAGACAGTAGAAAGAATAGAATAGAATAAATCTTTATTACGGTCAAAGACAAGCAATACACGTTACATTTAACCATATGTTAAAAAGTACTAACTAAAAAGTACATACACAGTAGAAAAGAAGCCAGTATTGTAACATTTATTTAATAACCCTAACTCAGAGATAAAAATAGAGGTGAGAGAAATTTGACAAATAGTTATTGCAGAATATAAGAAATGCAAAACACATCTTTTTTGCATTGGTCACAAATCATCCCACAAATCCAATAGAAACAGCTTAACCTCTAATCTCCTGACCTTTAATTATGGATTCCAAGAGAGAGAAAGATTCAAGCTCCTTAAGTATTCTTGAGAACATTGCTGTCCAGTAATAGCCAATAGCTGAAATATGCAAATATGTGGTCGGGAAGATGAGAAAGAGATTGAATGGTGTCTTGGTCAGTATTAGATAGTTTTGAGCCCAAATACCCTAATATACCGATAGATTTAAAATTAGATATTCTTCATCACTCAACAATCTATGGATATTTCACCATCTGAATGTTTTTCAGACATCTTTTACGGCACAGCATTGTTCTTGAGGGCATTTGAAGAGTGGAAATGTCAGGTAAGAGGAAATTACCAAGGAGACAGGGATTGTCCAGTTACAATTCAATTTGTTTAATTGTAATGTCAATTTTCTTTGGAAAATGAGTTGCAGAAGAACATTGTTGAGTCCCCAAGCCTATGTCCCAGACAACTCGTCTGGTAACCTATGAGTCACCGCATTCCGGAGCTGAGCCAGCAGCTGCAGTGATTAACAGAGACAAGCTGTCTGGAATCTGTCTGGAAAGGAGTTACAATGTTGCAACTGCTTGCTAGGAGTTTCCTGCCTGGTAACTCTATATAAGAGGTTGCCAGAGAAGAAACCTTCCCAGTTGAATCTTGTGTGTGTTGTAAATAGTGTGAATAAACGTTCCTGTTGTTTTGACCATGCCTGAGTCGGAATCCTTTGTCTGATCTAACACTGGCAACGAGGATGGGATTCAGGCCGTGGCCTTAGAACGCAACGGGTAACGAATACTTCAACAACAGAGCGCAGCGCGACGCACAGCCTCACCATGGCTACGGCGACAATGCCTCCGTTTGCACCGTTCGATCCGATGAAGGAACAATGGGCTTCCTTCTTAGCCCGGTTCGAGTGCTTCTTGATAGCCAGCTACTACGGCGAACTCGCGCCTGCCAGGAAGCTGAGCCTATTCCTCCAGTGCGGCGGCCCTGAATTGTTTGCTACCGCCCGAACCATAGCAGCACCCGCAGCGGTGCACGAAGTGCCGTGGGACGATCTCCTGGGCCGCCTGAGAGCACACTACGCGCCGGCGCCTTCCCACATAGCGCATCGCTATGCATTCAGGCAATGTGTGCAACAGCCGCAACAGTCGGTAGCCGAGTTCCTGCAGAAATTGAGAGCGACCGCAATCCCCTGCGAGTTCCCTGCTGGCTTCCTGGAGGAATCCCTACTGCGGCGTAAGAGACATCCGCCTAAAGCGCCGCTTGCTTTCAAAAACTGTCCTGACTCTCGAGCAAGCGGTGGAAGAAGCACGTGCGACAGAATTGTCGGAGATCTCCACATCCGACATGGGCCGCGCGCGCCCTCCTCTTTTCCCCACTCCGCGAGCGTGTCTGGTAGACGAAATAGCGCCGCTGGATGAGCTGGAGGAGGATGACCGTGGGGACTGCATGAGGGTGACCGGGCGCGTGCCGAATCGCGCATTCACACCGCAGCAGAAGTCCGGGAACTGCCTAGGCTGCGGAGGGGCCCACCAGAGACCAGAGTGCCCATTCAAGGCATCGGTTTGCCGCAGATGTGGCAGGAAAGGACACCTAGCAGCTGTGTGCCGTGCTGCCGCTCCAGCGACAACGCCAGCTGCCGCCTCCAGAACCGTTCCACCAGGACAACGAGGGTCGCAGAAGCGTTCAGGACGCTACCAGCCACAGCCGACCGACTGCTTCGCGCTGGCGGAGATGCCCCCAGCTCTAAGCTATGACCAGGCAGAGAGTAGGAGACTGTCAACAGTGGTTTGCTTAGAGGGGGTGGGGGTAAAAATGGAAATAGATTCAGGGTCCTCTAGATCACTCATGTCCTGGGCGCATTTAGTTAAGCTTTGCCCCAAGCTCAGGAAGCGGGATCTCGGCCCCACGGCGACGATCCTGAAAGATTACCAGGGCTCACAAATTCCCATTCTAGGTCTGCACAGAGTGAGAGTAGACTACGGCCCCTTCCACGGATCCCTTCCCATCCTGGTAGTGGCCAAACCCCTAGCTGCCTTGATCGGATTGGACTGGTTTCCAGCCTTGGGACTGTCAGTCCAAGGAGTACACAGCGTGCCAGCCAGTTCTCCGGTAGACGAAGTAATCAGAGAGTTCAACGACGTCTTTGATGGCAGCTTAGGAACGTACAAAGGCACTCCAGTTTCCCTAAATTTGGACCCCCAGGTTGCTCCAGTCCGCTTGAAGGCCCGCAGGCTGCCGTTCGCACTGAAGCCCAAGGTTGAAGCGGAATTGGATCGATTGGTGGCGCAGGGCGTGCTCGAACCCGTCGATCAGGCGAAATGGGAGACCCCAATTGTGGTCCCCATTAAGCCCGACGGGTCCGTGAGGATCTGCGCCGACTATAAGTCGACGATCAACCTCGGGCTTCAGGCGAACCCATACCCAGTTCCGGTGGTGCAAGACCTACTCCACTCATTGGGACGAGGTCGAGTGTTCGCGAAACTGGATATGGCGCAGGCCTACCAACAGCTCCCGGTGGATGACGAGGCTGCGGAAGCGCAGACCATCGTGACCCACCGTGGGGCTTTCCGCTGTCGCCGTCTCCAATTCGGCGTGTCCGTAGCCCCGGGGATCTTCCAGAGCCTCATGGAGCGACTGCTCCATGGGCTCCCTGGCGTTGTACCGTATTTTGACGACGTCCTGATTGCTGCTTCCAGCATATCAGAACTCGCCAAAACGTTACGGAAGGTCCTCAGAGTTTTCAGGGGCGCGGGTTTAAAGTTGAAACGCAGCAAATGTACGTTTGCTGCGCCTAGGGTGGAATTCCTGGGTTTCATGATTGACGCCCAAGGAATTCACCCAACCCCCTCCAAGGTCGAGGCCATCCAAAAGGCCCCCACTCCTGCCTCCAAAACGGAGCTGCAGGCATTCCTCGGCCTTTTGAATTTCTACGCGCCGTTTATTCCCCATAAGGCATCGCTAGCCGAGCCGCTGCATCGGTTGCTCGACCGATCCGCGGCCTGGCACTGGGGCAGCCGCGAAGCACACGCGTTCGCGGCTGTCAAAGCCATGCTCACGTCAGATGCGGTACTAGTCCAGTACCATGACAGGCTTCATCTGACGCTTGCGTGCGATGCCTCCCCTTTTGGCCTGGGGGCTGTCCTTAGCCACGTCTTTCCAGACGGCTCGGAAGCCCCCATTGCTTTTTACTCCCGGACAATGTCTCAAACGGAGAGAAACTACAGCCAAATCGACAAGGAGGCTTTGGCTGTAGTGTCCGGGATTAAGAAGTTCCACAATTACCTCTATGGGCGGACCTTTTCTGTTGTCACGGACCATAAGCCGCTCCTTGGGCTATTGGCCGGTGACCGTCCGACACCCCCCATCCTGTCGCCCAGGATGACCCGCTGGACGGAATTCCTGGCAGCGTATGACTATACGCTGCTATACCGTCCTGGCAAGCAGATAGGGCATGCTGATGCCCTAAGCCGCTGCCCTCTCCCGGGGCCGGATCCGGCCCCTGTGCCTGCTCTCTCTGTCCTGATGGTCGCGGAGTCGGACTTGCCCCTGTCCTCTTCCGCCGTTGCCGCTCACACCCGTGCAGACCCCGTCCTCGCCCAGGTCTGCCGATGGGTGCTGAGGGGCTGGCCTTCGGGCAGTGTGGCTGAAAACTTTCGGCCTTACAAGTCACGCCAGCTGGAGCTCTCACTCCATTGCGGGTGCTTGTGTTGGGGAGATCGGGTCATCGTCCCTTCCCCTCTCCGGCACATGGTTCTTCAGTCGCTCCATGCCAACCACCCAGGCATCGTCCGTATGAAGGCATTGGCCCGGAGCTATGTCTGGTGGCCCGGCATGGACGCTGAAGTGGCGGAATGGGTGGCCGCCTGCTCCTCCTGCCAATCGTCCCGGCCGGCCCCGCCGGTCTCCCCGCCGAGGGAGTGGGACGCCCCCAGGTGCCCATGGTCCAGGCTCCACTTGGATTTCGCGGGTCCCTTCCATGGCCAGAATTTCCTCGTGGTGGTGGATGCGTTCTCACGCTGGGTGGAGGTGATTCTCATGGCTTCCACCACAGCGGAGAGCACGGTGCGTGCCTTGCGCCGTCTGTTCGCGACCCACGGGTTGCCGGACGTCGTTGTGTCCGACAACGGACCCCAATTTCAATCCTCCACCTTCTTGGACTTTCTGGCCACCCAAGGGATCCGCCACGCGCCGGTCGCCCCTTATCACCCGGCGTCTAATGGACGCGCGGAACGAGCCGTGCGCTCAGCCAAGGAAGCCTTGGCCCGTTTGGATAAAGGGGACTGGCAGGCAAGGGTGGCCGCGTACCTTTTGGGACAGCATGTCACACCTTGCCCAGCCACAGGGAAAAGCCCCGCGGAGCTCTTGATGGGCCGACGCTTGCGGACCACTCTGGACAGACTGCACCCCGATTACGACGGGTTGCAGAGGGGCAACCTGCAGATTCCCACTCCTCGTTTATTTGAAATTGGGGACCTGGTTTGGGCAAGGAACTTTTCAGGGGAGCCGCGATGGATTGCCGCAACCATTTTGGACGTAACCGGACCCTGTTCTTACAGAGTCGGCCTTCAGGATGGATCCGAGTGGCGGCGCCACCTGGATCAACTGAGGCGCCGCCTGCCCGAAACAGCAGTCACCATGCCAGGCCGTTCCTGCCTGTTGGCCCCCGTTGGGCCGTTGTTCTCTGCTCAAGCCGAGCAGTTGTTTGGAACCCCGGAGTCCCTAGCCGGTCCAGACCTCGTATCGGCGGGAACAGCACGGGGAGACCGCCAGGACCTCACAGCCCAATCTGACTCTCAGCTGGGGGCCTCGCCCATCGGGGAACCACCCTACCAGAATAATACTCGCCAGCAAATGCCAACTACCTCAAGCCCGGTCGCCACGCCCCCTCACCCGGACTTGCTAGGGTCGGCATTGCCGCCTACGGCGACTCCACCTCCGAGGGCAGGCCGCGATGACGTAGGCGAAGGCTCCGTGTCCCACAGGGAGGAGCCTCCTCAAGAACTAAGGCGGTCAGGGCGGACCCGACACCGCCCCGCCTATCTGAACGACTACGCGTGCGCATGTACTGTGTTGGACAGAGAACCTAGACACATGCGCACTGACTATGGGGGAAGGAGTGTTGAGTGCCCAAGCCTATGTCCCAGACAACTCGTCTGGTAACCTATGAGTCACCGCATTCCGGAGCTGAGCCAGCAGCTGCAGTGATTAACAGAGACAAGCTGTCTGGAATCTGTCTGGAAAGGAGTTACAATGTTGCAACTGCTTGCTAGGAGTTTCCTGCCTGGTAACTCTATATAAGAGGTTGCCAGAGAAGAAACCTTCCCAGTTGAATCTTGTGTGTGTTGTAAATAGTGTGAATAAACGTTCCTGTTGTTTTGACCATGCCTGAGTCGGAATCCTTTGTCTGATCTAACAAACATGTATGCAAAAGAAGCATTTGGGCTATTGGAAATTAAAGTACAGGCAGAACCAAACAAAGTGCTAGAACACTTTGAGCTTTCAGGAATATAAAGGGATGGAGCTTCAATCACATGAGCTTTGGGGGCAAAATTGCTCTCTTTCGTTGCATTCAAAAAGTAAAATTAATATAATTGTTCCATTGTCTGTTAATAAAATATAACATTGAAAATTAAATGAGATATATTTAAACATAAAGAAAGATAAAAAGGGATGTGGTGGTTCAGTGGCTTGTCGATCAGAAAGGTTGGCAGTTCAATGATTAGAATCCCTAGTGCCACGTAATGGAGTGAGCTCCCGTCACTTGTCTCAGTTTCTGCCATCCTCGCAGTTCGAAAGCATGTAAAAATGCAACTGGAAAAATAGGAATCACTTTGGTGGGAAGGTAAAAGCATTCAATGCACTTTCAGTGTTTATTCATGCCAGCCACATGGTCATGGAGACGTCTTTGCACAGCGCTGGCTCTTCGGCTTTGAAATGGAGATGAGCATCGCCCCCTAGAGTCAGGAATGACTAGCACATATCTGCAAGGGGGACCTTTACCTTTAACTTAAAGAAGGATAAACACAAAGGTATAAGCAATAATGTAAATGGCAATTTGTAGATGATCCAAATAACAACATTTAATGAGATTTACATTATTAGGACTAAATCTTTCTCAGAAAAGAAGTTTGTTCTGTTTCCAGTTATAAATTCAAATAAAATATTGAGGCAAGGTTTAATATTACAAAGAAATAGTAGCAGTAGGATGTCAGAAGCAGCCTTAACTAGAAGACAGAACTGCTATACTTGGGAAGAATTTAGTAGTGAATAAAAGTTATTAGGTAATTTTATTGTATCTAATTGGCAAAATCTAAACTGCAGGGATACGCAATCCTAGCAACATTTGATCATTGAACATAAGGCTACTTTTATGTACCTGTAATATCCTATGCTCATGCTAAGGAGAAATACCTCTCAACTGATTATTTTCTGCCTGCTGCCTTTTAGTCTGCAATTTCCTATTGAAAGTAGGCTTCTGATTCAAACAAATTGCATTTATACTTCCTAGTTTCTCTTGTGAGACATTTAAGAGTGCTAAATACTATTCCCTCTCATAGTAAGTAACTTGATATTACATTCGTTTGTAAGGGTATGTTTAATAAATTCATTTCATTGCTGTTGCTTTATTCTTGCATATAAAAGCAAGACAAATGACTCCAGGAAGATCCCAAATTACTGATCAACTCTTTCCAAAGAAATGCTACCACACTGACAGTCAAAAGCTGACATCTCTGATTTTAGAGGAGCAAAATCCCAGACGTACTCCATATTTCTATGATTGAATTGGAATTTGTTGTTCCCTATTACAGCAAAGAGATGCTAGATTAGCAAGAGAATGGTATTGCCAGAGACAAAGAAGCATAAGTAGGTACCAATGTACTGATGGAAGGCTGAGTCAACCTTGAGCTGGTCACGATCAAACTCCAGGTTGTGGGCAGAGTTAGTCTGCTATAGTCCATTGAGCCAGCAGATAATCAGCTTCATTGAGAGCCTTCTGAAGCTAAACACCCACCACCATCTCAAGAACCTTTCTAATGAGAAGGGCAGGAGACTAGATGAAAGTTGTCTAACACTGTTGGGTGCAAGGAGAGTATGTTGAAAAGGAAGTGTATCACTGCATTCTTTAAGACACATGGCATAACTTCATCTTGCAATGAGGCCAACATCAAAACATGAATCCAATCATAAGCCACTTTCCTGATCCCTGTCTTGATCCAGGAGAGATTTGAATCCAACAAAAAGTCAGCCAAATTGACAGCACTAGGATCTATCAGTTTCTTCATGACTGACCAATACAAGCTCTTCCCAGATAACCAAATTCAGATGAGTCTCAGACACTAGTTGAATGCAATGTTGTTTTAACTTGAGAATCCTAAATTCTGATATAGCCCAGCTAGCTAGTTTATTGACAACAGGTCATACCAGAAGACTATTTCAGCTTATTGAAAATTCTCTGTGCATTGTGACATGTAGATAAAATAATGATTATTTTTTTTTTTGCCATTTTATTTCCATCAGTAAAAAAAAATCATCATAGTAAGTGCACTGTAAATATAGGAAATTTCTGTTGTTCAAAGATCTGCAAAACTGATCATCATACCAGAGGTGGTATTCTACCGGTTTAGACTGGTTTGCCCGAACTGGTAGCGGAAATTGTGGGTGGCCCCTCCCACCCTCCCTGGCTCTTTACCACATCATTTAGCCCCCCCCCTTTTTTTTTTTAGCAAAAAGCACATGGAATGAAGGCTTAGCACATGCACGGAGTAAATACCACCCCTGCATCATACCTCCTGTCTATCAGGCTCCACTGAAAAGAGCTTTTTTTTTTTAAAGAAAAGTACTGTGAATGCTACAATTAGAGAAAAATCATTTTTGCGCATGCGCGAAATGGAGATCGCACTTTGAAAACGCTGCCGAGGGCCGGGGGTCGTTTCCACCCGGGAGGACGCTGCCAGCCCTCGTTTGTCACCTCCGAGGGCTGGCCCGGCAAGAAGACATCCCTGCCGCCGCTCCGGGCCGCTCAGGAATGAAGTGCGTGCCCTGTGAGTGCCGGTAGGGCGAAGAGTAGGGCGTGGGTCGTTTCGGCCTTTTGCGGCCTAGAGCGTCCCGGCGCGGCTGGAGGTAGGAGTCAGGCCGCGGAAGCCGGGCCGCGGAAGATCGGCCGGGCTATGTCGGGTCGGGAGGACCATCAGGCCGCATGGCCTATGCTGGGCCCTGTGGCCAAAAAACCCGATCCCGACTAGCATTGTTCCATCGGATCCCACCCAACCCGAGGCTGATGGCTGGAGGTAGAAGCGGCTGGTGCGGCTGGAGTTGTGGAATGGAGAATGGAGATCGTTGCTGCTGTGTGGAATAGAGTTGGTGCTGGAGGAGCTGAAAAGGTGAGAGAATGTCGGAGGAAGACTGGATGAGAGGAGAGGACTGGATGAGAGGAGCGTGGAGACGTGGAGCGTGGAGTGAGGAGGGGAAGAAAGAGAAAAGTGGTGGAAGAAGGAGGAGGAGATGGTGGCGAAGGACTGGTGAAAGAGCTAGAGATGGAGATGGAGGACGGAGAGGAGAACGAAGAGGGAGAATGAAGGACTGGTATGAATTGAGAGGACTGAGAGGATGAAGGAGGAGGAAGCCATGCAGCCGGGTTGTTGGTGGATCATGGCCGAAGCTGACGCAGGGAGATCTGTAAGTGTGTGCTTTGGACTCGAGGGAGTAAACCGTGGCAGCACATGGCAGCATTTTACATCAGGCCGCATGACGGACCATCTAGTTGTGCGGCACTAAATGCGGACTGAGGCCTGGGTTGCCGAAGAAGACAGATGGATGGGATGGCTATGAGACTGAACTGTGATCCCCCCCCCACCCAAAAGATCTTAGTCTGACTGTCTGAACTGTTTTACCCCTCTGCCTTTTTTAGAACTGCGTCCATTTGCACAATTTTTTACCATTTGTCACTTTATTTGCCCGGGACTCTATCTGTGAACTTGCCCCATGTCCCCTAGGTTGGGTGTCCTCCATGTTTTTTAGCAGTGTACTCTAGGTGTGATCTCCTTTGCCTGTGGGAGGCTCCCCTCTCGCAGGCTTGGCCCCCCTGTCTAACACGGGCCCACCTTGAGGATGGACTAATTGCTCCTGAGAGGTGGGCGAAGCGCAAATTAAGGGGGTTTTTAAATAAATTTTTAATT
Organism: Rhabdophis nuchalis; assembly: GCA_039707465.1. Taxonomy (NCBI): domain Eukaryota; kingdom Metazoa; phylum Chordata; class Lepidosauria; order Squamata; family Natricidae; genus Rhabdophis; species Rhabdophis nuchalis. The sequence continues at coordinate 67,528,511 of CM077643.1, forward strand.
CGGATTTTAGGGGGTTCCAGGGTGGGGGGGGTAATAGACAGGTAGAGACAGACGAGGACAGAGAGGGCCAGGCCAGCAGGTGACGGAGGGAAGCGGAAGGATCCTTTAGGGGGGGGGAAATACGAGTCGTCCCGGTGGAGGGCATTTCTATCCAGAAGGTCGTGGGGAGAGGCAGGTCCGAGGGGAGACAAGTTCTACCCTCCCGGTTGAGGGCACAGAACCGTTGGTTACAAACGGTGAAGTGCCACAACCCCCGCAGGCTAGGTGGTCAGGGAGTACAGAGCCAGGGCCTACGGCTGATGTTTTGCAACGCCAGGTCCGTGGTCAACAAAGCCCCCCTCGTCCATGACCTTGTGTCTGAGGGGGAGCCGGACCTGGTAGGAATTGCGGAGACCTGGCTGGGCCACGAGGGTGGACTTCCCCTCGTTGAAATGTGCCCACCAGGTTACCGCGCTTTTCATCAGCCTCGGGCCCTAGGTAGGGGTGGTGGGGTAGCGGTTATTGTTAGGGAAGGTCTTGAGCCGAGAGAGACCATTGTGCCACAGACTACCGGTTGTGAGTCCCTCTGCGTGAAGTGGGGCCTAGGGAGGCAGTTGGGCTTGCTGGTTGTATACCTGGCTCCCCGCTATGTAGCAGCAGCCCTGCCCGAGCTCCTTGAGATGATCGCTACGGTGGCAGTTGAGACCCCCAGACTTGTAGTCATGGGGGACTTTAATCTGCCATCGGTGGGCGAATCATCCGTGGTAGCTCAGGAGTTCATGGCTTCCATGACGGCCATGGACCTGACCCAACTAATTCAAGGCCCCACTCACGAGGGTGGACATACACCGGATCTCATCTTTGTCTCAGGCCAATGGAAGAGTGATCTGGGTATAGGGGATATAGTCATCACGCCCTTGTCATGGTCAGACCACTCACTTCTCCGCCTCGACTTTCCGACTGCTGCTCCCCTCCGCGGGGAGGCGGAACCTGAGTTACCAATCTGGTTCCGCCCCAGGCGCCTGATTGACCCGGATGGGTTCGAGGCGGCGCTTGGGCCATTTCCTGTACTCCTGACCCGCGCCCCGATGGAGGACCTCGTGGCCGCATGGAATACTGCGACCACGGGAGCCTTGGATCGGGTCGCGCCCTTGCGGCCTCTCTTGTGGCGGCGAACCACCCTGGCTCCTTGGTTTACTGAAGAGCTGAGGGTGATGAAACGCCACAAGAGATGCCTAGAGAGAAGATGGAGGTCTACCCGATTTGAATCTGACCGGACACAGGTAAGAGCCCATTTACGGACTTACATTGTGGCACTGAGAGTGGCCAAACGTCATCATTGTGCCACCCTCATAGCATCCGCAGAAAACTGCCCTGCCGCCCTGTTTAGGGTGACCCGCTCCCTCCTTCAACAGAGGGTGCGGGAAGCCCCGTTACAGGGTAGAACAGAGGAATTTGTGATTTTTCTGCAGGAGAAAATCGCTCAGATACAGAACGAGCTAGCCCCCATTGATGGCCCAGTGGGATGCCACGAGACAGATCTTGTTTGGGAGGAGTTTGACTCCGTTGCTTCCGAGGATATGGACAGGTTACGTGGGCGACTGCGAGCCACCACATGTTTATTGGACCCGTGTCCCTCCTGGCTTGTACTGGCATCCTGGGAGGTGACACGAGGCTGGCTCCAAGAGGTTGTCAACGCATCCTTGAGTGAGGGTTCCTTGCCTGCTTCCCTAAAAGAGGCTATGGTGAGGCCCCTCCTTAAGAAGCCCTCTTTGGATCCAGCTCTATTAAACAACTATCGTCCAGTCTCCAACCTTCCCTTCTTGGCGAAGGTTGTTGAGAGTGTGGTGGCACAACAGTTTCCCCGTCACCTGGAGGAAGTTGATTATCTAGACCCGTGCCAGTCCGGCTTTCGGCCCGGGCATAGCACTGAGACGGCATTGGTCGTGTTGGTCGATGATCTCTGGAGGGCCAGAGATGGGGGTTGTTCCTCCATCCTGGTCCTATTAGACCTCTCAGCGGCTTTCGATACCATCGACCATGGTATCCTATTGCATCGGCTGGGGGGGTTGGGGGTGGGAGGCACCGTTTTACGGTGGTTCTCCTCCTACCTCTCTGGCCGATCGCAATTTGTGTTGGCAGGAGAGCAGAGGTCGACCTCGAGACCCCTCACATGTGGGGTGCCTCAGGGGTCGGTCCTCTCGCCTCTCCTGTTCAACACATACATGAAGCCGCTGGGTGAGATCATCCGTGGTTTTGGGGTAGAGTACCATCTCTACACTGATGACACTCAGCTGTATATATCTACCCCAAACCACCCCAACGATGCCGTAGCGGTGATGTGCCAGTGCCTGGAAGCCGTGCGGATCTGGATGGGAAGTAACGGACTCAGGCTCAACCCGACCAAGACCGAGTGGCTGTGGTTGCCGGCCGCCCGATTCAACCAGCTCACTCCATCGCTGGCCATAGGGGGCGAACATCTTGCCCCTGTGGATGGGGTGCGCAATTTGGGTGTCCTCCTGGATGCCCGGCTGTCCATGGAAGATCAATTGACAGCCGTGGCTAGGAGGGCGTTTTACCAGGTTCGCCTGGTTCGCCAGTTGCGCCCCCTATTGGATCGGGATGCCCTTTGCACAGTCACTCATGCTCTCCTGACATCCCGACTGGACTATTGTAACTCTCTCTACATGGGGCTCCCCTTGAGGTGCACCCGAAGACTTCAGCTGGTCCAGAATGCAGCCGCGCGAGCAATAATGGGGACCGCAAGGTACGCCCATATAACACCGCTCTTGCGCGAGCTGCACTGGCTGCCTGTCGTCTTTCGGGTGCGCTTCAAGGTGCTGGTTGTCATCTTTAAAGCGCTCCATGGCTCGGGACCTAACTATCTGCGGGATCGGATCCTGCCCCATACATCCTCACGGCCGATCCGCTCCCACAGAGAGGGACTTCTCCGGGTGCTGTCCACTAGACTGTGTCAGCGGGTGACGCCCAGGGGAAGGGCCTTCTCTGTGGCGGGCCCAGCCCTCTGGAACGACCTCCCCCCCGACATTAGAACAACTACGGACCTCCGCTCCTTCCGTCGAAAACTGAAAACACACTTTTTCTGTCTGGCCAGCCTTGGTTAGTCTCTACCTCTGGGGTGTTTAGGGAATTTAGTTTTAATGGGGTTTTTAGCGCAGGGACGATCAATTTAATCTGCTTTTATTTATTGTATTTATTGTTTGTATATATTTTTATATGTTTTAATTTCCCTGTGCACCGCTCCGAGTCCCCTTGGGGAGAGGACGCAGTATATAAAATTAAATATTATTATTATTATTATTATTATTTCTAGCTTTGGGTAGCATGATTAAGGGAAGACACATATTTTCACTCTGTGTCCTACAGCTGTCACTAAATCAGGCTGTACCCTGCATCTTGGTCCATCACCTCATGTGGGAGAAAAAAACACCACATTTATTACTTTAAATGGCTTCTTGGGTTTTGTTTCAGCTAGTTTAATGCAGTTTATCACCACAGCAAGAGCAAAAAGCAGAGAAAAATTAGGTTAATCAATACCACAGTGGTTGAACTAGTATTATATCCAGCAGGCATTCAACTTGTCAGATCTTTTCCTGTAAGCCATTTACTGCCATAGGTTTTTGTGAAGTGTCTTCTTTAAGCAGCAGGAGATCTGGGACAGAAAGAGGCCTGAAATAGAAAGACACCGTGTATTATTTGAAAATCTTATGCCATTTCTGAATTTATCTTGTGTTGCTCTCCCACAGTTCACTTTAGAAAAGGCATTAAATGTTCTATCTGTGCCAAATGTTGCCTGAGTCCTGAAATTATATTGGGTAAACCATTAAACAAGTGTTTTCTTGAATATCCTAAAGCGTATGCTAGGACTCTAGACTTGCATACATCCTCCCACCATCAAACCAGTAGCACAGCTTCCAGAGACTTACAAAAGTTGATGTCAGAACTTTTTGTATAGCTATATAACAAATATATTAAATACTGGGAGTACCAAGTAACTATTATCTGTTACCGTCTGTGATCAGAAATAGCTATAGTATTAGAGCTATGTAACAGTTTCGACTGGCTGATGTAGTTAAAAGATGGTTCCCCTGCAGTGGTGGGTTGCAGGCGGTACGCTCCAGTATGGGCATACCAGTGCCTGCTCAGAGCACTGGATACCATTCAGGTATGGTGGTCCGGAGGAGCCACCTGCCTGCCTGAACACCTTACCTATATTTGAGCTCTTCGGTGCTTCCGCGCATGTGCACAGAGTGCACGGTACCTGTGCGATGCTTTGCCGAGCAGCTGGAGCATCATGGAGGCTTGTGGAGGTGTCACAAGAGGTAACAACCCATGTGCACGCTGCACACATTCATGTAGTGGATGCCGGGCCCCATTGCATCCATACTGGTTGCAACAGGATCCGGAACACACCACTGTTTCCCTGTATCACCTAACTAAAGCAGTATTCCTAATAATGATAGCATGGTACATTACATTTATTTTGTGGGTCAAAGTAGCCATTTTAGTTTGCTTCAGCTCCTCTGCCTTTCGTAGTCTTCTGTCCATGTTCCACAAAGAATCCACACATTACAATGTTCAAACCATACTGCTTCCTGGGGTGAATTATAGGTTGCATAAAGTATAAACAATATTACATATAAGTTTAAATAAGGGAAATCCTCAACTCAGCCATTATTTTTTTGGAGTAACAAAATAACAAGAGCTTCAGCTTATTTCTCAATAAAGGGTTACATTTTTGTAGTTATGGCCAAGGACAAATTCTCCCCTCATCAGTATTGCCACCCTCACAGAATCACTTCATTAGAAATAAATGCTCATGTTTGGACCTTATGTGTAATTAGGAAATGAATGGACTAACAAAAAAAGATTCCATCCATATAACTGATCAAAACTACACAGGAGAGTTCTGCCTACTGTGTGAACTAGATTGATGCAGCAATATATATCAAAGGACATTAAGACATTGAAGGTGGCAGGAATGTTTTGTATAGTGTGGTGATTTGGCCCATTTTTAAGAGACTTTGCAAATACTAGCAGGCTGTGGAACAAATCTGTTGAGTACTTTATTGTGGCAGAAGATGATAATTCTGCTAGGAACCTTATCAGTTCTGACATTCCTTGGATAATGGCCAGAGAGAAAGCATTTATCTACCATGTGCATCTACCTAAACCTGGAACAAAATATCATTTTCATTAAACAATTAAGTTACCTGCTGCCCTGATTTTTATTTAATGTTATTACCTTGCAAATGCAAATGAACTTTCTACAACTTCTATTTGTTTTTTTCTTTCTTTTATTTCACTCAAGTGAGTTGGTATAACTCCCGAACTACGCACCATCATGGACCTTCCCCTCTTCTGCCGCTCACTCAAGACACACCTTTTCCAACAAGCTGGACTAGCTTAGAACTCAGGTCTTGGCACGATAGAGCTTCAGTACATCAGAATAATGATTTGATAGGTTTTTATTGGGAATTTTAGCACAGGTATATAATTTAATTTCTTTTTAACTTTTGTAATGTTGTTATTTATTTATTGTTGTTTTAATTCCCTGTGCACCGCCCAGAGTCCGTCTCGACGGAGATTGGTGCGGTCTATAAATCGAATAAAATTGAAATTGAAATTGAAAATAACTTCTTGGAAACTGACATTCCAATTCAAAGTAAGCTTGGTTGGTTTGCTATGATGAATTTTCAGGTAAGTGAACATAGACATGTTGTACACCTATTCATCTGGAGGTCAAAGCTATTGAACCAAATAAGGTTATAATAATAATAATAATAATAATAATAATAATAATAATAATAATAATAATAATAATAATAATAATAATAATAATAATAATAATAATAATAATAATAATAATAATAAAAATAGCAGAGCTGTAAGGGACCTTGGAGGTCATGCAGCCCAACCTCTGCTCAAGCAGGAGAGTCTATGCCATTTTCGTCTCCTCTTAAAAGTCTCCAATGATGGGCCACCCACAACTTCTGATGGTAAGTCATTTCACTGATTGATAGTTCTCACTGTTAGGAAATTTCTCCTTAGTTCTAGGTTGCTTCTTTCTTTGATTAGTTTCCATCCATTGGGTCCTGTCTTGCCTTCTGGTGCTTTGGAAAATAGTGTCCCCCGTCCCGTGCCCCCTTCTTCTTTGTGGCAGCCCAAATATTGGAACACTGCTATCATATGTTACCTAGTCATTCTCTTCACCAGATTGGACATACTCAGTTCCTGCAACTGTTCTTTATATATTTTAGTCTCCAGGCCCCTAATCATCTTTGTTACTCTTCTCTGCACTCTTTCCAGAATATCCACATCTGCATTCAAAACTAGATGCAGCATTCCAAGTGTGGCCATACTAAGATTTTATAAAGCGGTATTAGTACTTCACGTGATCTTGATTTTATCTCTCTATTAATGCAGTTTAGGACTGCATTGGCTTTTTTGGGGGCACTGCTGCATAGTATTAACTCATATTTAAGGCGCTTGGCCACTTAGACTCCAAGATCTATCTCACAGTTACTGGCATTGAGCCATGTTTGACCTAGTCTGTACCCATGGAGTTGGTTTTTCTTGCCTAAGTGTAAAATCTTAATTTTATCTACACTGAATTTCATTTTTTTTTAGATAAGGTCCAGTGTCAAATTCGGTCACATAGCCACAACGCATTTGGAAATTATTTTTTCTTTTAGTATTTTAGACTATTTTTTCTGTCAATCTCAAATTCTGGGATTGAATGGGGAGTAGATGGCAGAAATGCTTATTATGAAATATGAAGTATCAGATTGTTGAAACCAAGGCTGAGTGAAGACAATTTATCAAAATCTTGAGACTATGTGTCTGCAAATCTCCCTGTGTATGCATTTTAAATCTCATTAATCGTACCACTGATTTTCTAGCAGATGTATATCATCTGAGAGGAACCAAGAATTACTTAGTATCCTTATAAAATTCATAAACATTATTGCTTTATAACATTTTCTACTGTCACGAAAGGGGAAGATACACAAAGTATGTGCAATCTCCCCTTGAATCTGCAAGAACCCTGTATCTTTGCTCTGAGATGTCGCAGAGTCATATAGTAAGATGATATTGATCAGTGTGTTAAAACCTCACGTTTCTATTTTAAAACTCTGTGTGATTTGTTTCCTTTATTCCTGTTCCAAGTATTATCTGAGGTATTACTATGGTTTCCACATAATATACTTTTTAAAGCCAACTAGCAAAGACAAAGGAAGGAAAGGGAAGAAAGGGAAGAAAGAAAGAAGAAAGAAAGAAAGAAAGAAAGAAAGAAAGAAAGAAAGAAAGAAAGAAGGGAGGGAGGAAAGAAAGAAAGAAAGAAAGAAGGAAAGAAAGAAAAAGGAAGGAAGGAAGGAAGGAAGGAAGGAAGGAAGGAAGGAAGGAAGGAAGAAAGAAAGAAAGAAAACAAAACAATTGTGAAATAGTGTGGTATAATAGAACAAGGTGAGATATAATAAAATAAATGTTAGCCTCCATATCTGGATACTGGAAAGAATCTAAAGTTTTAACACATGTTAAAAGGAATGTGGGGGAAATTACGGAATGGTTAGCTTAATATTTGTTCTGGGAAGCTTAGCATACAGCATGATTAAAGATAACATTATTGCAAAAGAATATTGATCAAATATAGAACAAATCTTATCAAGACATACGTAGATGTGTCAAAGGTAATTTCCCCCACCCCAATATTCCTTTCATGTTCTTTGAAAGCTATCCAGTATATGGATTGTAATAATAGAAACCTCAGTAAAATCTCCTGAGCAAGTTTACCAGTCACGTGTAAGAGAATAGACCCTTTTGTCCAGTTAAACAAGTGAGACAAGCAAACATAGCTGTACAAAATTTACTTTAAATCAATTAGTTATTAGAGCTAGAAATAAACTATTATTTAAAAGTTGAGAAGTAGGACCGGACCAGTGTGGTTGGTTGCCTATTTTTTTACTACCAGTTTGGGCATGCCTCCATGCAACACTTCTGAGCATGTGTGGAGCCTCCCACCACCACTACTATCAGTTCAGCCAATCCAGGCCAAACCAACAGCAACCCACCTCTCGACAGGAGCCTTCCTATGTGCTACTGGTTGTCATTTTTAAAAAAACAACCCCTTCCTTGCTCATATGTTCAAACTTTAGATATACATGCTGCCTCATCAATAGTCTCTCTCTCTTTCTCTCTCCACCTACCTACCAACCTACCTACCTACCTACCTACCTACCTACCTACCTACCTACCTATCATATCTGTCTGTCTGTCTGCCGATTTATTTTAGAAATAAAAACTTTGAGTAGTGTATAACAAAGCTAGAAACCATTTTAAATACATTAAAAGAGATAAAACCAAACTAGAACAAAGAATAATAGAAAAAAAGATGTTACACATAACAGAGCCACCACTTTTTAAACTTAAAGGCTGAAATGCCATTTTATATTGTTTTAAACAAATGCAAATGGAAAACTTCTTATATTCTTTAGCATGGGGGATAAGAAGTTTGTGGGGCAATAAAATCAGAAAAATAAGTAATTACATTTTTCTTATAATTGGATCAACAGTTAATTCCAACACTCAGGTGGCATACAATAAAACATATAGTAGATGAAACATAACAAATTTAATGAAATTAAAACTAAGATTAAAATATATCCTTAAAACAATTAACAATGAAGTGCTTATTAAAGAAATATCATTTTCTATCTACCTAAACATTACAGGAGAACAAATCAAATACATCTCCGTAGGAAGAAGAAGCATCTGCAGGATGAGTCAATGGGGAGCAAATGATGAAAGCAGTGTTGCATCATTACTCTCCCTGTTATGCCCCTTTGAATATGTGTTGTGATGTCACACAATTGCCTGTCACCTTAAACAGTAACTGGTTTGATAGAACTGGATGCAATTTACCTTCCTGAAGTTCCTTTCAAAGTGACTTAAAATTTGACAATTTCAGACATACTGTATAGGTGTGTCCACAGGAGGGAACAGTGCAGAGGTGGGTTTGCACTGGTTCGGGTGAACAAGTAGTGGAAATTGAGACTGGGTTGCCAAACCGGTAGGGATGGCAGGCTCACCACGCCCCTGAACCTGTTCCCCAGTCACCGTGGCATGTTTTTTTGAAAATTTTAGTGTTCTGGAGGAGAACTACAGACTTTCAAAATATGACCTGTTCTTTGCTTATGGTTGGGAATCTGGAGACCAAGTAAAAGAGTGTTCCATCTTGTTATGCAAGACCGCCTCCTGCCAAATACCTCTCATTGACCAGTCCGCTCCCACAGAGAGGGCCTCCTCAGGGTGCCGTCGGCCAGGCAATGCTGGTGACCCCTAGGGGGAGAGCCTTCTCGGTGGCAGCTCCTGCCCTCTGGAATGACCTACCCCCTGACCTACGCACAATCACGGACCTGCGCCTCTTCCGTCGGGCCCTGAAAACCCACCTATTTCACGCGGCTGGCCTGGCATAGTTTTTAATTGTTTTTACCAGGGGTTTGTATTGGGATTTTAGAGCAGGCTTATTTGTTTAATATATTTTAGCGTATTTATTGTATTTCTTGTTTTTATTGTTGATTTTATTGCTGCCTGTTCACCGCCCTGAGTCCCACTAGGGAGAAGGGCGGTATACAAATGTGAATAAAATAAAATAAAGCCAAATGAGCTGCTTGAGCAGTAGAAACACTGACAGCATGAATTTGATAGAAAAAGTATGGTTCATAATTAAAACCAACCTCTTCTAAATACCCATGTGACTGTTCATGCTGGCAACTTAATATCTAAGAGGCTGTAATTAAGTCAGGCTTCTTTGTTAGTTCCTCCCCCCCCCCCCCCCACCGCAATGCTGTCACTTTTGGCCCAATAACACTTCCTTGTCAAGTAATGTGATTGTTTAGAAACAGGCCAGCTTCTGCATACAATTCAGCAGAAGGTTTGGCAACTTTGAGAGTTTTCCAGTGGCTTTATGTGATTTTTATTATGATTAAAGAGCATTCTAAATTCACTGAACTGTGGAGAAGGTGCAGAGTCAATCAGCCTGAAGGATCAAAGGGCTGCAACCATTCCCCAGAGGGGAAGAATGTACAATGTTTGGAACTCTGTAGTTTAAAGGGATGGGAAAAAGCAGGGAAATTAAAACATGAGAGATCTGATTACATATAGTGTAGAATTGGGGCAGGCAAATGTTTTGTAACTGAAAGGGCCATGACAATGACAGTCGCTGGAGCTGAATATTCTGATTTATTTATTTGTTTGCTTCTTTGTTTATAGCTTTCAGGTATCTCTTTTCAGCCTGGTAGAATTTTGTCAGGCTGCCAAAATTCTTATTCGTCACCAGCTGGTGGGCTCTTGGGAATTCAAAAGAGCCTTTGAGACCACATGTGGCCTTTGAGACCACATGTGGGATGATCAACTCATCCCTAAAGCAGTGAAAGTGCTTTTTTTATGTCATGTTTATGTTTATTCGATTTATATACCGCCCTATTTCACCTAAAAGGGACTCAGGGCGATGCACAGAAAGATAAAAACCCAGCAATACATACAAAATATAAGTAAAAAAAACCCTAAAACCCTCTAAGCCTCTGCTTCCTCCACCTCTCGGGATTTACCAATCCATCATTGAGGTGGGCCCTTGTTAATGCTGAGGGCCACACCTGCGAGAGAGGGGACTCTTGCAGGGCGAGGAGGTCAGCTGAGGAATACATAGTCTGTGCAAGAAGATTTACAGAAGGATGTGCCATCTAGGAATATGATTGCCCGACCATGCAGAGACGGCGCTCCCAGGACAAACCTAGAAGGTCATACACTAGAATGATTAGACAAACTCATGGAAGAGAAATCATCCACTCACTCTCGGTGACTATGGGCCTTACAAAAATGAACCTTACATACAATATTGCACTTTGATTAATCTAATGAAACAAATTTAAAGACACTCTTGTTCCATCAGGACGGTTTGGCCTAAATTATTTACCTAGCCTTCAGTCTGTATTATAAATTGTTTTAATTGGGTTTTTAATGGATTATGTTTTAACTTTTTAAATTTTAGCACAGGGATAACCTATTTAATTTGATATTAATTATTTATATTTTATATTGTTTGTTTTAACTTCCTGTGCACCGCCCCGGGTCCCTTCGGGGAGAGGGTGCGGTTATATAAATCCGACTAATAAATAAATAAATTCATTAGAAATAAATCATCCAATTTCTCTTCCTACACCACATTCACCACTGTTACAAATAAATCCTGATTTCCCTCCCCCCCCCATTGTACATTATTGACTTTCATAAGCTGCAATCATACACGATACCTTTCTTCTGCTTAACTTTTTCATATATCTCATATACTATGCTTTATTTTAATTGTTGCTGCTGACGTGTGAATAAACAAACAAGCTTTTTCATGGAGCAGAAAACACAGAGATTATATACTTAGGTAAAGGTTCCCTTTGCACATATGTGCTAGTCATTCTCCACTCTAGGGGATGGTCCTCATCTCTGTTTCAAACCCGAAGAGCCAGTGCATCTCTGTGATCATGTGGGCAGCATGACTAAACACTGAAGATGCATGGAATGCTTCTACATTCCCACCAAAGGTGATTCCTATTTTTCTACTTGCATTTTTACATTCTTTCCAACTGCTAAGTTGGTAGAAGCTGGGGCAAGTAACAGGAGCTCACTCCATTACATGGCACTAGGGATCCGAATAGCCAAACTGCCAACCTTTCTGACCGACAAGGCTCTTGCCCGCTGCCCGCCTGGACGCGGCCAATCGAAAGCCGGGAGGGAGGCGACCCCCTTCCATGGCGTGGAAAAGCGGCCTCCCTCCCGGCTTTTGACTGGCTGCGTTGGGAGCGCTGGGAGCTGCTGAGACCATCGCAGTAAGGAACAGGCGCTCAGCATCTTAGCCACTGAGCTACCGTGCCCTATTATATACTTAGTTTGGCTCTAATATAAAAAGCAGCATTTACATAATAATTCTGCAAAGATGAGAGACAATGGGGTTAGTATAATTCTGATCTTCAGCTCTATTCTTTAATGCTCATATGGCAAAGGATCTCAGGATATGGTCTGGCACTCTGCTTCTATAAATCAAAAGCAACCCACATGTACCAGGAAAGAGAAAGGAGGTGGGATGGGGAAATCCTTGCTAATGCAATAGTCAAATTAACAAAGTAATGTAGAACCTTTCAGGCTGGCTAGATCTTTTCATCTGGTGAGATAATTTTACAAAATGTGGAAAATTATGAATAGGTTGAAGCTATGACTAATCCCAATTCTTATATGGCATATGGGATCAATTAACAGACATTCCATTTAAGTCTCCTTTTTTTAGTGCAGATGCAGTGTTAAATTACTTCAAAGACCCACCAAAGCTTTTTGGGAAGATGACAACAAACACTTAGGAAAAATACCCAGATCCCTTGCTTAGGAGAAATCAGATTTTAAAAAAAAAACTTAATTAAATGTTTTCTGGACTTCTAATCCCATACAATCATGTATGCTGACTTTAACTGAGAGTAACTTCATGTCATCTCTGAACATTTTCTTTGTAGGGTTTATTTACTGAGCCAGAAGATTATCTAATGAAGACATCAGTGTCAAAATGTCTCTTGTACAAATCTGTTTCTAGCTCCTGATATTAAAAGCTAGACTTTTAATATCCCCATTGAGATTGTTCTAAATATACGCAGGAGTACATATTCATAGCTATCCTCTTCCCCAGTTATCATTATGAGCAGGAAGAGATAATCTTGTCAAGATACTCCAGTCTTGTCAGCAAATTCTCTTTACAATTTAACCAAGAAAATGACCAAATACAGGCTACAACTAGATAAAATATCCTAAAGATGATCCTGGTTGGTAGTAAATATAGATTAATTATAATAAATCTGAACTGAATTTAACATCAGCAGTATGGCTGGTCATGTGAAATGATGGATTCCCTGCATTTTCAATATCATTTGCATCTCAAAAGAAAAGAGACCATTTTGACAAGTTGATAGTTTGAAGAAGGGATAAAAGAATCAAGCTGAAAGGTGGGGGAACTATCTCTCGGGACCATGCAAATGACAGGTATTTTGAAAAGGGCTTTGCAATGAACAAGTGCACATACAGTAATAAGCATTTCCCTTTAAATCATTAAAGCATCCACATCCATTCAGGTCATGCACAGACATTGCAATTTGCTGGGGGAAAGAACCTCAAACCAAGTGGCTAGGAGCAGTTTAAGAAACCACTGTACAATTGTGGTAAAAGGTATAAGTATTTTAATGAATCAAAGGGAGACAGTTCATATGCAGTTTCACAAACTCCAATTCCCCTCTCTTCTGGGAGAGTCAGAGCCTTATTATCTGCCAATAGATGTAAAAGATAAACCATGTCACCCAATTTTAAATCTAATTGGATCTAAATGCTACTCTCAACACTTCTATAGCAAGATTGAATAACAGTGATAAGGAGCAAATGTGTTTGGTACCACTTAAAATCATTGTAATATTTGATGTACAGTATAATGTCTCTGGCTTTAGTTAGTCCATAAATATGGTCAATCATCTTACAAAAGCTGGCCCTGGTTTTAAATTAATTTAATAGTTGCTTTAAATATAGTAGTTCCACAAAATCAAAGGCTTTAAATATACTTAAATAATATATAGCTAGTGAAAATGTATTAATTTTAATAAATTGTATAATTATTAATACTTTCCTGATACATGTAGATATATTTCAATTTGGAATAAAACCATATTGTGGTACTGTATATTAATATTTTTGCTCATGAACTCTTTGCAATGGTTAACTAACATTTTAATATTTTTAACAAGATTTTAGTGTACAGTTTAGTCTATGTTGAAAAGTGAGATGGGCCTAAAAGATGCCAATTTGAGATATTTTTACCTGATTTGAAATGAAAAATATCTTAGACTGTTTCCAGGGCTCTGGTAAGGGGTCTCCTTGATACAAAGTATTGCATAAAAATAGCAATTTGGATATTAAGACTTCTTTTAGTTTTTTATAAAATTCCCATGGAGGTGCATCAGAGCCAGGATATTTTTCCATTTTCAACAGTGTTAAAGACTGCATATTTCTGAACTAGAGAAAGGAGATTAAAATTATTTGTATAAAGACCAGAGGAAGTAGTGGCATGACATCATTAGGCACATTAGACATCAAAACCTCCCAAGCCTGCAGCAAAAGATAAGGCTTAAGGCTTAAGATACAGAAGGATCTTGACAAACTTGAACATTGGGCACTATCTAATAAAATGAAATTCAATGGCGAAAAGAGTAAGGTTCTACATTTAGGCAACAAAAATGAAATGCACAGGCTTCCGGTATCCGGCTCCAGCGGAGACGGGCAAGCCTAGGGCTCGCTCGCCGCTTTGTTGCCTTTTCTGCCCCCCCACGGGGGCGAAACTCTCCGGTTACCGGAGGTTTCCCATAGGGTCGGCTCAGAGGGAGCGTCCCTCGTCACGGCGGTGGGGAGGGCGCTCCTCTCTGCGACCTAGGTGGAGAGGAACATGCTAGCGGGGGTTTTTTCCTTCTCCAACGGCCGTCGGTGCCATTCGCTTTAATGGAGAGGGCTGAACGGAGAGATCGGGCGGATCGCCGAGGCTTCAGCTGCGAGGGAGAGTGAGTTTAAAAGAACACCTTTTTTTTCCTTGCTGCCAGCCTGGCTGAACGGACTGGGAGGGGGGTGTTTATTTCTAAACCCCCCCCCCTCGGATTTAAGCGGCACGTTAAAATGGCTTCTCTGCAAAGAGAAAGTGGAAACTTTCACTCCGGACTGTCTTTAACAAGGGAAAGTGGAATGTGATTCTTTGCAACATTGTTTCTAGGTCTGGCTGGTTTTAAAAAAATTCTTATTTTGCTACTCTCTCCCTCTGGCTCTGAGATGGGCGGTGGAAGTGGCTTCTCTTTGTCCCTGCCTGACTATTTCAACTAAGGAAAATTTCCAGCGTCTCTTTGAAAGCAGGACTCTCTCTGGATTTTTGAAAAAAAAATTTTTTTGATGGATTTGTGACTTCTTCTCTGGAATACCTTCGTTATTACTATTTGCTGACCTGGGAAATTGTGTCTCTTTTGGTTTCTGAATTGTTTGCAACTTCACAGCCCTGAATTGAACTGAGCTCCTGGTTTGCCCCACCAGCCCCACCCAGAAAACGCCATCTTGGTGGCAGTGACTCTAACTTTTAACCATGGCACAAGAAGCAGCACTTGTAAATTTGGAACAAAGGATGGCTTCTCTTGAAACCTCTATGCTAACTTTGATATCAGAAATAAAGGCCCAGAGGGCTGAAAATATTATCTTCAAGAAGGAGTTGTTGGATACAAGAAGACAAGTGCTGGATAACACACAGAAGAATAAAGAACTGGAAGGGGGGTTGGAGGGGGCTAAGGGGGAAATTAAAAATGTTACTAATGAGGTTGTGGAAATATATGGGCATGTGTCTAGGATGGATATGGAAAGAATGACATACTTTTTGAGATTTCAAAATGTTTCTGAGGAATCTGGTGAATGCCTCCCTGATCTTATGAGTACAATTTTAGCAGACTATTTACAAAAACCTAAGGATGAGATCAGGGGGGACATTGACCTAGCCTACAGAATTAACTCAGCATATGCCAGGATAAATGAAGTGCCTAGAGAGATACATGTGAAATTTGTTAGAAGGTCAACCAGAGAGGAAATCCTGAAAGCGCAGAGAGAGAAACCTTTAACTTATCAACGAAAAACGGTCACTATCTTGAGGCAGATCCCTAGAAAAATTAGAGATTTAAGAAGGAAATTTTCCTTCTTGTCTAAAACCTTGTTTGATCACGGGATTTGGTTCAAGTGGATGACGCCTGAAGGGATGCTGGTGTTCTGGGAAGGAGGAAGAGTGAGGATTACAACACTTGCTGAGGCGGAAGCCTTTTTTAAAAAACATTCCTCTGTCCTGGGGGAAGATCCAGGGGGGACGGAGGGGGCCACGGCCCCGCCCGCAGGGGGCCAGGGAGGAGAGAAAGAAGATACAATAGCCAAAAGACTTAGATCAAAAAAATAACTTTGCCTTGATTTTTCTTGAACAATTTTGCATAATATTTCTATCTGGACTTTTTGTAAATGTCTGACAGCATGGAACGGAGAATTTAGGCAAATATACTTGCTTTCATCTTGTAGTGGTATGGAAAATGCTTTCTATGATAACTTTTTTATTGTGTATTTTGAGGTCTCGGAAGGTCCGACGACTCTAACGTGAATGCTCTCAAAATTTCTTTGTAACCATTACCCTATCCTGTTAAAAAATGTAAAACCAATAAAACTTTTTCAATATAAAAAAAAATGAAATGCACAGGTACAGTATAGGTGGTACCTTGCTCAATAGCAGTAACTGTGAAAGGAATCTTGGAGTCCTAGTGGACAACCATTTAAATATGAGCCAGCAGTGTTCAGCAGCTGCCAAAAAAGCCAACACAGTTCTAGGCTGCATAAACAGAGGCATAGAATCAAGATCAAGTGAAGTGTTATTACCACTTTATAATGCCTTGGTAAGGCCACACTTGGAATTCAGTTTTGGTCACAACGATGTAGAAAAGATGTGGAGACTCTAGAAAGAGTGCAGAGAAGAGCAACAAAGATGATTAGGGGACTGGAGACTAAAACATATGAAGAACGGTTGCAGGAACTGGGTATGTCTAGTTTAATAAAAAGAAGGACTAGGGGAGACATGATAGCAGTGTTCCAATATCTCAGGGGTTGCCACAAAGAAGAGGGAGTCAAACTATTCTCCAGGGCACCTGAGGGCAGAACAAGAAGTAATGGGTGGAAACTAATCAAGGAGAGAAGCAACTTAGAACTGAGGAGAAATTTCCTGACAGTTAGAACAATTAATCAGTGGAACAGCTTGCCTCCAGAAGTTGTGAATGTCCCAACACTGGAAGTCTTTAAGAAGATGTTGGATAGCCATTTGTCTGAAATGGTATAGGGCTTCCTGCCTGGGCAGGAAGTTGGACTAGATGACCTCCAAGGTCCCTTCCAACTCTGCTGTTGCATAAAACTCAGTTTGACAAGCCGATACTAAAGTCTCCTTCAAGTCTAGTTTCATTCCTTGTGGTATCATGAGCATGTCCATATTGTTCACTTGGCAAAAAATATGGAAGTAGTTTGCCATCCAAGAACTAACTGGGTGTAAGTTCTTAGTTTCCAGGCTCAGCCACAGCCCGCTAGGTTCTGCCACCTACAATTGGGTACAAATGACCTTTTGAATTTGCTATCAGACTCGACTAGAAAAATGTCAGATGGTAGTGACATATAAGAAAGAAGGCAGATACAGTCCCATAGCTAATCAGTCAATATTATTGCTATAAATAAGAATAGTACAAAAAACATTTATAACATTTTATGTCTATAAGAGCTTATTTATATAGATATCTAACTGTGACCACTGGTTTAGTGACCATTCAAAGTGTTGTGGCCTGCCAGCAGTCAGCGAAGCTGGCACAGAGTTGGACAACAAGTAGGAGGAGCATAAGCCAGTCCTGGAGGATGGAGACGGCTCAGACAAGGGCTCTGCATTGGAGGCAGAGATGGGGCCATGGCTGTTTGGCAGTGATCAGGTGCCTAAGGAGCTAGACAGCAGTGAGGCAGAGGGACATCTAGAGCATATGCGCATGCGCAGAACTGCCAGAAAAAAAGAACAACTCAGAAATCAGGGTCAAGTTGGGAATAAAGTCACAGGTGGAAGGTGATAGGCCTCTCCATAGGAAATAAAAGAGGAGTGAAAGGGGAGTGGGCTTTTGCAGGAAACAATTTGTTCAGTCATTAGATTCATTTCAGGAGTGTGCAAATCTGTCTCCAGGAAATGAGAAATTCGTCAACTTCACTGCTTCTGCTCAGCATCACAGAAACACTTCTACTAAAAAAGTCCAATAGAAAAAACTCCTTCAATCTTTTGATTAATTGATTAATTGACTAATTTAGACTAAACTAATATGGAGACAGCTGTGATGAAGCACCTACCATTGAATGATTTTCTGTGAGAAGTGAAGAGAAAGGAGATTGCATGTATCAAGTTAGAATATTAGGCTGATTTTTCCTTTATTATGTATGTTGATGAAGAAATGAAGGGAGAATAGTATAGCTCTATTTCAAGCTGTTTAGCTCTCATCAGCAAGCCGTATGGTATATACTATACCGTTGTGATTCTTTATCAGTAAAAATGTAACACAAAATGGTTTGTCGTGTAAGCGACTGTCGAGAAGGCTCCTGGAGTGGGGCAAAATGAAAGCAGCGTATTTATTCGAGTATAACGCGCAAAATTTTGTACCAAAAAAAGAACTCAAAGTTTGGGTGCGCGTTATAAACAAGGGCTGGCTGGGGTGGGGTGACGCAGTGGCGGCCGGTCCATTGAGGGTGCAGGCGAATTGTGAGTTCGCACTGCGCCTTTTCCGGGCTGCACCCTGCCGCGGTTGTTTCGGTAGAAGCACCAGGGCCTGCTCCTGCCGTCCGGGTTTCTGCAAAAGTTGCGCTGCCTGCACAGCCCTTTGCCCTGCGATGTTGACGAAGCGCCCGCCGTTTCTTGGGCAGGCGCCCCCGCCGGCGGGCTGGTGAGGGTGGAATGGCGGGGAGCGCGGCAGCGGCGGGTCCGGACCCCGAGAGGCGACCGACGAATAAGACGGAGAAGCGGAGAGGCTGGCCGCGGGGCTGCTGGCTTCGGGAAGCATCCCGAGAAGCAGAAGCGCCGAGCCCAGAAAGAGACGGGCGAAAGTCATGCTGGCAGCCGCGCGCGGTTTGCTCCATCGCCCCTCAGCTGTGGAGCCCGGCCGGTAAGGCAGCTCCTCCCCCCCGCCTTCGCTTCCACACACACACCCGTCCCCCTCACTCGCAGAGCTCTCGCCGCCACCCGACCCGCCCTCCCTCCGGCCCTCTTAAGATAGATAGATAGATAGATAGATAGATAGATAGATAGATAGATAGATAGATAGATAGATAGATAGATAGATAGATAGATAGATAGGCAAGCAGGCAGGCAGGCAGGCAGACAGGCAGGCACATACATACAAAGATATAGATATAGATAGATAGTATATGGTCTAGAAAGATATATAGGATAGCCTGGGATATCTTTGCATTTAGACTAAGTTTGAACAATGTTAATCAACATATTTATTTCATCTTATCTTCTATGCTTTTAATAATCTATATAAATAAAAATGTAAAATAGTTTGTAAGAATCCACTAATCTCAAAAACTACTGTGCCGATTTAAACGAAACTTTCAGACAACGTAGACAAGGACTTCCGATAATAGAATAGCTAATCATTTTGTGCCTAGCACGCATGTGTTGTGTACAAATTACACACACAAAAAAGTACCCACTGAAATTGTGTGTTAACATCCCTGTAGCCACGCCCATCAAACTGCTTTTCAACTGCCAGTGTTGGCAAAGGCCTCATACGGCGGCCTCTTGGGGCCAAAAAGGCACAGAGGATAGCAAACTCCCAGGTGGCCCATAGAGGGGGGGGGGAGAAATTCTGCTCAGGACTGTTCTCTGAGGTAAAAAAAAAAAAGGAGGCAGGCAGTTGCTTTAAACTGTTTAATACTAACTGAACCAAACTGTAACAAAGAATCACCCATCTGACAGCAAATACAGTTTAATGAAAAGAAGGACTAGGGAGGACATGATAGCAGCCTTCCAATATCTCAGGGGTTGCCCCAAAGAAGAGGGAGTCAAGCTATTCACCAAGGCACCTGAGGGCAGAACAAGAAGCAATGGGTGGAAAGTAATCAAGGAGAGAAGCAACCTAGAACTGAGGGCAAATTTCCTGGCAGTGAGAACTATTAACCAGTGGAACATCTTGCCACCAGAAGTTATGGATGTCCCAACACTGAAGAGAGAAGAGACTGGAAAACCATTTGTCTGAAATGGCATAGGGTCTCCTGCTTGAGCAGCAGGGTTGGACTAGATGACCTCCAAGGTCCCTTCCAACTCTGCTATTGTATTATTGTATTACAGTAGGTATGTAGATAGGGGAATAGAGAGACAGGGAGAAATACAGTTTAATAAAAGAGGGACTAGGGAAGACATGATAGCAGCCTTCCAATATCTCAGGGGTTGCCCCAAAGAAGAGGGAGTTAAGCTATTCACCAAGGCACCTGAGGGCAGAACAAGAAGCAATGGGTGGAAACTAATCCAGGAGAGAAGCAACTGAGAACTGAGGAGAAATTTCCTGACAGTTAGAACAATTAATCAGTGGAACAACTTGCCTCCAGAAGTTGTGAATGCCCCAACACTGGAAGTCTTCAAGAAGATGTTGGATAGCCATTAGTCTGAAATGGTATAGGGCAGTGATGGCTAACCTTTTTTGGCTCACGTGCCAATAGCAGGGGGAGTGCAGGGGCGATGTGCACATGTGTGCCACATCCATCATGCTATGTGCATGACCCCCTGCATTTGGCATGCTTTTTACGTCATCCCCAGGCTCCAGAGGGTTTATAGGAGCCTGGGGAGGGTGAAAACAGCCTTCCCCCACCTCCCGAGGGCAAAAAATGGCCTCAAAAGAAGGCCTAAATCAGCTGGCCAGGGCACACATACAAACTGAAGCTGACAGGGCAATGCCTCGAGTGGCCTAAGAAATGGTTCCATGTGTCACCTGTGGCACCCGTGCCATAGGTTCGCCATCATGGGTATAGGGCTTCCTGCCTAGCAGGGAGTTGGACTAGATGACCCCCAAGGGATAGATAGAGAGGCAGAAATAAGGTAGTATGTATGTATGTATGTGTGTATGTATGTATGTATGTATGTATGTATGTAGGTATGTATGTAGGTAGGTAGGTAGGTAGGTGGATAGATAGATAGATAGATAGATAGATAGATAGATAGATAGATAGATAGATAGATAGATAGATAGATAGATAGATACAAAGAAAGAAAGAAAGAAAGAAAGAAAGAAAGAAAGAAAGAAAGAAAGAAAGAAAGAAAGAAACAGTAGGTAGGTAGGTAGGTAGGTAGGTAGGTAGGTAGGTAGAGGGAGAAAGGAAGAAATATAGTAGGTAGGTAGGCAGGTAGGTAGGTAGGTACATAGGTAGGGGGATGGATAGATAGGTAGGGAGAAATACAGTAGATAGGTAGGTAGAGGGATAGACAGAGAGGGAGAAATACAGTAGGTAGGCAGGTAGGTGGATAGGGGGATAGATAGAGTGGGAGAAATACAGTAGGTAGGTAGGTAGGTAGGTAGGTGGAGGGAGGGAGAAAGCAAGAAATACAATAGGTAGGTAAGTAGAGGGATAGACAGAGAGGGAGAAATACCGTAGGTAGGTAGGTAGGTGTATAGATAGCAAGAAATACGGTAGGTAGGTAGGTAGAGGGATAGAGGGGGGGAAATACAGTAGGTAGGTAGATAGAGGGGGAAAAGAAAGAAATACAGTAGGTAGGTAGGTAGAGGGATAGACAGAGAGGGAGAAATACAGTAGGTAGGTAGGTAGAGGGATAGAGGGGGGGAATACAGTAGGTAGGTAGGTAGAGGGAAAAAGAAAGAAATACAGTAGGTAGGTAGGTAGAGGGATAGACAGAGAGGGAGAAATACAGTAGGTAGGCAGGTAGGTAGATAGGGGGATAGATAGAGTCAGAAATATAGTAGGTAGGTAGGTAGGTAGGTAGGTAGGTAGGTAGGTAGGTAGGTAGAGGGATAGAGAGGGGGAAATACAATAGGTATGTAGGTAGGTAGAGGGAGAAAGAAAGAAATACAGTAGGTAGGTAGGTACAGGGATAGATAGATAGATAGATAGATAGATAGATAGATAGATAGATAGATAGATAGATAGATAGATAGATAGATAGATAGATAGAAGATAGATAGATAGATAGATAGATAGATAGATAGATAGATAGATAGATAGATAGATAGATAGATAGATAGATAAAAATACAGTAGGTAGGTAGGTTGGGGCTTATATGGTGGTTGGGTGTATGTGTGCAGGTGTAGATCTACACACAGATTGGTTGGCCATTTAACCAGACTGGGCCACAGCAACGCGTGGCCGGGTATAGCTAGTAATAATAATAAATTTAATTTTCAACATCTACATAAAATTGCTGGGAGAGGTCATCTGAGGATCAGATATGAACATACCATACCAGGCCCTCCTCCAGGTTCCCATACCAAAGGAAATGGACGGGATCTCTATCAGGAAGGGAAAAAGCCCTTTCTGTGATGACAAAGCCATTTATGAAATGTCTTCCTAAAGAAGCTTGACTGATGAACACATTCACATCATTTCAATACCATATGAAGACAAATTTTCCCAGGTTTTTTTATTGGCTTTTAGAATTAATTACTACTGTTTTATATTTTGAGTTACTGCCTTGTTGCTGCCTAATTTCTATACTGTTTGCATTAAGCATTTTTATTTTATTCTATTTGAATATACCTTTTGGTGTGTTTTATTGTAAACTGATTAGAGAATTTGCCTCTTGGATGGTTTAATTTTTTTCTAACAAATTAAGACAAATAAATGAACCAATAAGATTTAGAATAATTTCAAATATCACAAATCAAAGTGTCATGTAATAGACAGAATGAGAACAAATTGTTTGAACAATATTGCAACTTAGAAACCAATTTAATAGAAGCAGTATTTAGCCTGCAGATAAATAAACATTGTAAATGCAGAGACCACTCTGCAGAATGTATTCTGGTCACATACTTTGACAATTATAGCCCAGTTTAATTATAGATGTAATTCACAATGTACTAGTTAATTTTTTGTAGTATTGTTTGTGAAAATAATCATGCAGAAAAGTACTAGGAATGACTTCCTTTCTTCCTATTAGTTTTTGCTGATGTGACATTTTTTTCTCTGTCTGCAATTCTATTGTAGCTATAGCAATGAAAATTATATCAACAAATCTCTATAAGTCAGGCTAGTGTGTTCCAATATTGTGCTGATACAAGCAACACTATGAAACTAAAGTAATTTGTGGAAATTATAATAATAATAATCATCATCATATTAACTGAATTTGGGATTTTATATGTAATTTAATATTATGTATCTATCTCTGCAAATTTATGTCTCCTTCCTTCCTTCCTTCCCTTCTCTTCCCTTCCCTTTCCTTCTTTTATCTTTCCTAGTTTAAATAGTGTTCTTATCACTGCTGTTTGAAAACCATAAACAATGCTTTCTTTCTTTCCTTCTTTCTTTCTTTCTTGGAATAATTTGAATCTTCTAAGAAAACTACATCTCATGAGTGTTTGAGTGAGAACACCAATATGAGAGATCAAGGGATTGCTGTAACTAGCAATTGTTATTAATTATTTTCAAAAGCAGGACCGATGTCACTGTGTGAGATTGAATAATTATGCCTGGTAATTCCTTGCCAAGACAGCTTTTAGGTTCATAGGAAATAATCCAATGCATAGCACATTCCAAATTGTGCTTATGATTTTTTTTTAAGCATAAGTTCTGATAAGTAATAGCAAAACAGTAAACTGGAGATTTGACTTATTTCAACCTGGTTAAGCATCATTATTTAATCATATCATTACTGGCAATGTAAAATTTCCTACCTCTAGTGAATTCCACACCATTATATGGACAACTATTTTTACAACCCTTCTCACTCAGAGTTAAGTAAGGGTGTTAATTTCACTGGCTAATACTTTCTCTGAGGAATGAAGGTGAATATATGTGTCCCAGGATAATGTTGCAGGATCGAATCTGGATGGATCACCATGACCAGATGTTTTGTCTTCCTACCTTTTGCACTCATGCAGGAAGCCATCTTCAGGGGAACTTCTCTCTAGCTAGAGAGAAGTTCCCTGAAGGTGAGCTCATGCATGAATCCAAAAGCTCAGAAGACAAAACCTCTGGTCCTGGGGACCCATCCACATTCGATCCTGCAATCTTTCTCTGTCCAGGAGGAGATTTTTTCCCCAGCCTTGGAGGCCCTCTGTGTTGAGAAGACAGGTCATTCAATGCTCAACTTAATCGTTCAGTGGTTTCTGGGGTCTACCATCTCTATTGAAATAGTCTTGTCCTTGCCTCACAAGGAACAAACAAATCTTCAGCAGCCAACATTGTCTACAACTCATTTGGAGCCAACATCTGTAACTTTCTCCTTCTTTGTCAACTTTTCTCTTCAGATCTTCCAGCTTTCTCATTCTCCTTATTGGATCTCTCTCTCTCTCTCTCTCTCTCTCTCTCTCTCTCTCTCTGTCTCTCTCTCTCTCTCTCTCTCTCTCTCTCCCTCCCTCCCTCCCTCCCTCCCTCCCTCCCTCCCTCCCTCCCTCCATCTTAAACACCCTTTAAAATGCTAGCAGAGTAGAAGTCATATGAAGTTGTCCAGGTTATGTATACTGCAGTGTTTCTGCAGAAAGTGTTTCTGAGCACAATTCAAAGTACAAGTAGAAAAAAATTAACCCTTTGGTTTGGATACAAAAGTGAGTGGTGATTCTGAAAGAAGTGGATTGTCATACTGAAATAATGAATGATGTCTAAATAGAAAATCAAATGCGTAGCAGAAAAATCATTGGAGTGGGACAATATAGAAAAGTAAATGTGTTGTGATTTGATAGAGTTTAGGAAAACCTCAAAATATTTTATGAAAATATTAAAAGGAATTTTATGAATTGATTGGTGGACATGTTGGTGTGGTTTTATTAGGGCAGCAAGGCATGGACAGCATATTGAATGATATTGATGCAAAGTAGATTTAATCAGATTTTCTTTTCCCTTATCTTTTGTTTTTAATTTAACTTGCTCAATTCTTTTCATTTCCTTTGGGCATTTTACCTAACACTGCTTATCCTAAAGAGAAGTAGTATGATTGGTAGGTATATTTGTAAGTATTTTATATTTGTATAGTTGCATATCGTGAATGTGAAAAAGGAAACAGAAAGGAAAAGATGGAAGAGAAGAGGAGAAGATTAGCTTAAAGTATCCCACTAAACTTATTATATCTCTATTCTGACAAATTTCAAGGATGTATGGCGGGGAAAGAGTTAAAATCCCCAGTAGGAGTTCACACATCCTTAATGTTTTCTATCTATAAAACAGCAATATTATCTCAGGGAGCTACTGTGAATCAAACAAGATAAAGGCCATCAAACATTATTGCATTAAAATACCATGTGTGTGATAATAATAATGTTTGTTTTAGATCCATGGACAAGCTATTTTTACCTCTGTGTGAACAAATTGGCACTAAAAGAATGTTAATTTTCTCTCTGATAAAGAATGCATTCTCATTCCACTTCTTTCTGGGAGTGTGTCAATGAGTGTTAAGTCTGCTGTGCTATGCTTAGAATAATTATAATTAACAAGATTAAAATGGAAAGAAAATTAATTTGCTGTGATTTTAGAACACAAAAGGGTCAACAGAAATGCTGGAAGTATAATCTGATACACCAGTAAAATACACACACACACACCATTACATAAAGCAGAATTAAACAATTTATCAAAAGAATTGCATTCTCACTTGAAAATATTAGAGGGATTGTTTAGCGATTGCTGCCGCTTTTTTTACTACCAGCGGCCGCCATTTCCTTCATCCGGACGGCCGCCATTTCCATCTTCAGCAGCGGCTGTTGCCCTTACTTAAAACTAAGTATGGCCTTGTATGATCTCCTGCTTGGACAATTGAACTGGCGCTTGGCCTGGCCTTATTTAACATTCCCTGCTGTGGCTTTTCCGTCTTTGCCGCCTTGGGGGGAGACCCCTTGTTTGGCTTTTGTTCGACACCACCACAGAAGCCCTCGGCTTCAGGGGACTAGTGGGGCGATGTTGCAGGCAAGGATCGATGGGGCAAAGAGGCTATAGGAGGACACTCGAGGCGCAGTCAGGTGCTTTGGCCATTCAGGGTTATTGCCATCATTTCTATTATCTCCTCTACCACCTATTACAGCCTGCACAAAAGGCGGGATGATACTGAAACACGCTACTAAAGATCTTAGTGACTGACTTGGCCTATTAGGTCAATGCCCCATAGGCTTGGTTGGAGTTTACATGTCCTATTGGTACTCCCAGATTTTGGGCTCTTATGACACCTTACCCCCAGACGGCACTTCCCCTCTGTTAATTTATCTGCACAGATTTTATGTACTCCTTAGCTGACCTCCATGTCCTGCATGAGTCCCCTCTCTTGCAGGTTTGGCCCTCAGTTTTAACAAGGGCCCACCTCAATGATGGACTTGTGAATCCTGAGAGGTGGAGGAAGCGGAAGCTCAGGATGTTTTTAGGGAAATTTTTAGTTAGATTTTTAAAGGGTTCCAGGGAAGAGGCTGGGTTAACAGAAACCAGAGATGTGGGTGGGGGGAATAACCCAAGGGGTATCATGTCCAGGCCGACCTATAATTCCGACGGGGAGGATGTAGGGTCCATTTCTAGGGGGGGAACAGAGGTCAATTTAAAAGAGGGCCATAACATCAGGACAGTACATGGGAGGGGTAGGTATGGCGGGAACCGGACACCAGATCATGTTGTGGGAGTATGCACCCGCTGTCTACAAGCGGTTGTGCACTCCGGTCTTCAAGGCTCCTCTCACAATCCAGGAGGTCTGGGTTTTCAGGGCCTGGGCCTGAGGTTGATGTTGTGCAATGCCAGGTCCGTTATCAACAAGGTCCCCCTCATCCATGATTTGGTATTAGAGGAGGAGCCCGACCTGGTGGGTGTTACGGAAACTTGGCTGGGCCACGAGGGGGGAGTGCCCCTTGTCGAAATGTGCCCACCAGACTACCAGGCATTTCATCAGCCATGAGCCCAAGGCCGGGGTGGGGGGCTGGCAGTTATTGTAAAGGAGGGCCTAGCTCCGAGGGAGACCGCTGTGCTGCAGGTAGCCGGCTGTGAAGCCCTGGGTGTGAAATGGAGCCCTGGGAGGCAGTTGGGACTGCTGATTGTGTACCTGGCTCCCTGCTACATCTCAGCAGCCCTGCCCGAGCTCCTCGAGGTGATAGCCGAGATGGCAGTTGAGACCCCCAGGCTATTAGTCATGGGGGACTTCAATCTGCCATTGGTAGGTGAAACCTCTGAGATAGCTCGGGAGTTCATGACGTCCATGACGGCCATGGACCTGACCCAAGTAATTCATGGTCCCACTCACACCGGGGGCCACACGCTGGACCTTGTTTTTTATCTCTGGCCAGTGGAGAAGTCATCTGGGATTAGGGGATTTAACGATTACACCCCTGTCATGGACAGATCACTCTCTCCTTCGACTAGATGATTACGGTGGTTCTCTTCCTACCTCTCTGACCGGTTGCAATTTGTGTTGACAGGAGGGCAGAGATCGACTTCGAGGCCCCTCACATGTGGGGTGCCTCAGGGGTCAGTTCTCTCGCCCCTCCTGTTCAACACCTATATGAAGCCGCTGGACGAGATCATTCGTGGTTTTGGGGTAGAGTACCATCAGTACGCTGATGACACTCAGCTGTACATCTCTACCCCTAACCACCCCAACGATGCCATTGAAGTGATTTCCAGGTGTCTGGAGGCCATACGGGTCTGGATGGAGAGGAACAAGCTTTGACTCAACCCATCCAAGACCGAGTGGCTGTGGTTTCCAGCATCTCGATATAGCCAGTTATACTCTCTGCACTGGCTGCCTGTGGTCTTCCGGGTGCGCTTCAAGGTGTTGGTAACCATCTTCAAAGCGCTCCATGGCACAGCTCCTGGTTATTTGCGAGACCACCTCCTACCACACACCTCCCTCCGTTCTGTCCGCTGCCACAGAGAGGGCCTCCTCAGGGTGCCGTCCACCGGTCAATGCCGGCTGGCGACTCCCAGGAGTATGGCCTTCTCTGTGGCAGGTCCAGCCCTTTGGAATGACCTATCCCCAATCTTCGCACCATCGCTGACCTACGCCTTTTCCATCGGATGCTCAAAGCGCATTTCTTCCACCTGGCCGGCCTGGCATAGATTAATTGGTTTAATTTTAAATTTAATATTTAATTGTTTTAACTATTTTAGCACATATTTAATTATTTAATTCGGTTTTGTATTGTACATATTTCTTGTGGTTTTATCTTTTCTGTGCACAGCCCTGAGTCCTACCTTGGAGAATAGGGCGGTATATAAATTTAAAATAAAATAAAAAATAAAATAAAATAAGTTCCATCTCTGGCTATCGGGGGCGATTCCTTAGCCCCCGTGGAAAGGGCCCGCAACTTGGGCGTCCTCCTGGATTCTCGGCTGTCCCTGGACAACCATGTGACAGCCGTGGTCAGGGGGGCTTTTTATCAGGTTTACCTGATATGCCAGTTGTGCCCCTTTCTAGATGGGGACGCCCTACGCATAGTCACTCAAGCCCTCATTATTTCCCGTGTAGACTACTGCAATGCTCTCTACATGGGGCTCCCCTTGAGATGCACCCGAAGACTCCAGCTGGTACAGAATGTGGCCGCGCGGGGGATTTTGGGAGTTTCACGGTACTCCCGTATAACACCTCTCCTGCGCGAGCTGCACTGGCTGCCTGTGGTCTTCCAGGTGCGCTTCAAGGTGTTAGTAACCATCTTCAAAGTGCTCCATGGCACGGGTCCTGGCTATTTGCAAGACCGCCTCCTACCACACATCTCCCTTCTACCTGTCCACTCCCACAGAGAGGGCCTCCTCAGGGTGCCATCTGCCGGCCAATGCCAGCTTGTGACTCCCAGGGGAAGGGCCTTCTCTGTGGCGGGTCCAGCCCTTTGGAACGACCTGTCCCCCGACCTTCGCACCATTACAGACCTACGCCTCTTCTGCTTAAAACACATTTTTTCCACTTGGCCGGCCTGGCATAGATTAATGGTTTAGTTTTAAATTTAATTTTAATCGTTTTAACTATTTTAGCACAGATTCAATTATTTAATTCTATTTTATATTGTATGTATTTGTTGTGGTTTTACTTTTCTGTGCACCGCCCTGAGTCCTACCGCGGAGAATAGGGCAGTATATAAATCAAAATAAACCTAAACCTAAACTATATAGGCAAGGCATCTGTGGTATCGCTGAACAGAACTCTGATAACAGCTGCCTTTTATAAGGTATCTGTAAAAATGAACAATATTTTGGAAGACCCTTTCAGCAAGTATATAATTTGATCATCTGTGCTTTGATTTGGATGCCAAAAGTAGAAAAAATGTGATAATAAAAAGTAACACTTTTGCTCAGATACTATTATTTCACCATCTATGCTTTAAAAGTCTGACAGACTTGAACAGTGGGGCCTTTGTAACCAAATGAAATTCAATGTAATAATAATAATAATCTTTATTGTCATTGTACTAAAATTACAATGTAATTGATTGTAGAGAAAAGTAAGGTCTTGCAAGGCAAGGCAAGGCAAACGAAAACTACACATACAGATTAGGTGAAACCTGACTTAATAGCAGGAACTGTGAGAAGCATCTTGGAGTCCTAGTGGCCAATCAATTAAATATGAGCAAGCAGTGTGCAGTGGTGGCCAAAAAAAGCCATTGCAATTCTAAATTCCATTAACAGGGCGATTGAAGCAAGATCACATGAAATACTAATACCATTCTATAAAGCTTTAGTAAGACCACACCTAGACTCCATCCAGTTTTGGTCACCACACTATTAAAAGAGATTTTGAGACTCTAGAAAGAGTGCACAGAAGAGCAAGAAAGATGATAAGGGGGCTGGAAGCTAAAACATGAAGAATTGTTGTTACAAGAACAGAGCATGGCTAGTCTAGTGAAGAGAAGGACAAAGGTGACATGATAGGAGTGTTCCAATATTTAAGGAGCTGTCACAGAGAGGAAGGGGTCAACTTATTTTCCAAAGCACCTGAAGGCCAGACAAGGAACAATGATTGGAAACTGATCAAGGAGAGATTTAATCTAGAAATAAGGAGAAATTTTCTGACAGTGAGAACAATCAACCAATGGAACAGCTTGCCTTCAGAAGTTGTGGGAGCTTCATCACTGGAAGCTTTCAAGAAAAGACTGGACAACCACTTGTCAGAAATGGTACAGGGTCTCCTGCTTGAGCAGGGGGTTGGACAAGGTTCCTTCCAACTCTGTATCTTCTGCAAGTAGCAATCACATTTACTGTCTGTCCCTCCCCCTTCATTTTACTTCTGGGAATAATGGCATGATAACACATGTCAGTGATCTAATGCTGTCTCAGGAGAGTGGATTGTAGCTGCCACTTGGCCACTTCGAACATAAGCTTTGAAAACAGTTGGTGAGTTTTTTCCCATAAGAATTCTCCCAAGTTTGCAAATATGCATTTTTTCTCCATTTTATTGGCTACAAATACTGGGGAGCGGGGGAGCAATGAGATGCTTTGTAATTCATATAAACTGTGAACAATAGTTTCCACCCGATCAGAGTGACATTCTTAGCAATTTGTCTGGCTGTAGGGTGGAGAAGTTTGCTAAATTAAGATGTTGATTCATCTTAACATATGTTAACATATGTTTTTCTCAACATATATTTTAACTAATGTCTCACTGTCACTAAGTTGAACATTCTCTTCAATTCAAGGATCTACATCAAAGCAACTGTACCAACCATATCAGCTTCAATACATTCAATGAAGTAGAGAGCAAACTTCCCTTGGTAACTGGTTCCATTGTCAAATTGTTGTTAGGTTAGTTTTCCTAATGGTCAATTCAGAATTTGTCCTTTTGTAATTTAAGTCTATGAACTGCAGTCTGGAACAACAGAGACAGAATTTGATCCTTTTCTGTATGATGCATGTTCTATTGTGAGAGCTGGGATACTATTGTATTTTTATTTATCTGTCTTTTGTCTAGGTTTAGAAGTTTAATTTCCTTGTTTGCTTGTAATACTTAGTTTCCTGGTCATCTTTTTTTGCATTTTCTTAGAAATGTTGCACTCCATTTGAATATATAATTTTAGGGTTGACTAATATATAACTTAATGGAACTGTTAGTTCCCTTCTTTGAAAACTATAGTAGTAATGTAGAAATTCAGGATAATTAGCATGATGGAAATATTCAAGAACTGTTACATAGGCAAAAGTTCTGAGACATTTTAAAGAAAAAGTACCATTTAGAATCACTTCAGGTAGACACCTCCCTTATTCACAGAAAGGGGAAAAGCTACAGTGCAATCAGATTTGCAAGGTTCTGTTATTATAGCCAATCTCAATAAAAATAATTTAGTACTCTTTTAGTATGGTCTATCTCAGGGCTTTCAAACTCCCAGCCTGCGGGCTAGATATGTCACACACTGGCCATACCCACGCTCATTTAGCAAAGGGAGAAAAAGTCCTGATACATCACATGATGTATCGGGACTCACATGACAATGTGAGTTTGACACACCTGGTCTATCTTGTGAGGACTGCTGGCCAGGATATAAGCAGGGTACATCCTGTATTTATGTTGCATATACAAACAACTTATTTAAATACAATAAATATTCCCTGATGGCATGATCTATGGAAAAAACTATATAATGTATGCTTTTAGTTTTCAACATCTGGTACTTTTAAAAACAGGTTGGACAAGCAACCATTATTAGATGGCTTAATTGACATTCATGGACATTGTTGAGATTTGGACTAGATGATACTTGTAATTCTTTCCAAATTTACAGTTCCATATTTCTATAAGCCCATTATTCCACAATAACAGCTATATGTTGCATTGTAGGCTGTCAGGTTCAAGCCAAAATTATTATTAAGTCTTATAAATTTCTCTTGTTCCACCTTATCTAGCATGATACTGCCCCACTTTCATCAATTAAGAGGGATATCTCTGATGGCTTCACTTTATAGGATATTTTAACTCTAGAGTACCTTGGCTCTTTCACATTTGCCATGTTGGAAGGCAGTGAAACCTACAGTTTTTAAACTAGCATTTACCACACCGAAAGTTTCATTCAGCAACCTTTAACAACACATTTTATGAATTTTGTATGTAATGCTATTTTATGGTTAGGGATTAGTGGTTGTATTTTATTGTGATTTTATTGCTTTGCATACTGCCCAAAGTCTTGGGAGACAGCAAAATAAAAATAGAATAAATAAATGAATCAGTAAAACCAGGATCGCCAGATGGAAAAGTATTTTGTCTGTGTTTGGAGAACAATGTTGATTCTGTTCAAACAGTAGTGGTGCATATTTAAATAAATTATGTAAAAACTTTATTTTTGTAGTTCCTGGATAATTTTGTTTTATTTTTTGCTTATAACTTTTTGCCAAAAGAATGATACTGAAATCTAGTGGAATATCTGGCAGAACTTTTTATGAAACTTATTCAGTAGTCTCTAGAATCAGAGCCAAACCTAAGGGGTTTTAGAATACAGCTAGTCCTCGACTTTTGACCACAAGTGGGACAAGAAATTCCACCACTAAGCGATACAATCATGAAGTGATTCATGACCAATTTTATGACTTTTTTGAAACTGTTATTAAGGAAATCACACAGTCAATAAGTAAATCTGGCTCCCCCTCTCATTTGATCTTGCTTATTGGAAGCCAGCTAGGAAGACCTCAAATGGTGATTACATGATCCTAGGACACTGTAAACCAGGGATGTCCAAACTTGGGAACTTTAAGACTTGTGGACTTCAACTCCCAGAATTCCCCAGCCAGCTATGCCAGCTATGCTGTCTGGGGAATTCTTGGAGTTGAAGTCCACAAGTCTTAAAGTTCCCAAGTTTGGACATCCCTGCTGTAAACACATGCACTTGCCAAGCACCTGAATTTTGATCATATGCTATGAGGACACTATGATGATCATAGGTGTGGCAACTGATCATTAGCCACTTTTCTCATGCTGATGTAACTTCAGACAGTTGCTAAAAATGGTAGTAATTTGAGGATTATCTGAAATTATAAATCATGTTTCCATAGTTTTCATTGAAAGTTTAAAGAAACACAAAGTACTACAACACTTATGTCATGGATATCTATTGTGGCTTACTGGATGTTCTGAATTCTTTCTTTCTCCTTTTCATCTTGTATAATGAAAATATTTTCTTTTAGCAAAGGAAAATTAAAAAAAACCAAATGTTCTTCGTTATGGATAATGTCTTATTAGAAAAATTTAGTAGTACTTAGTCCAAAAAAATATTAAAACATGACAGAATTCCTTAAAGGAAAGTCATACAGAGCTGAGTAA
Source organism: Rhabdophis nuchalis (assembly GCA_039707465.1). Classification (NCBI taxonomy): domain Eukaryota; kingdom Metazoa; phylum Chordata; class Lepidosauria; order Squamata; family Natricidae; genus Rhabdophis; species Rhabdophis nuchalis. The sequence continues at coordinate 67,561,587 of CM077643.1, forward strand.
TTGTTACCCAATTGCCTAAATGGCCATTTAGTTGATTTTAGCAAGAACTATACAGACAACTTTACTTTATAATTTAGGGTTAAACTAAATCTGTAACATATCATTAGTAGGAATAAAGTGACTAATACAAAGAAATAGGACAAAGAACTTTGGAACTACTTTACTATGGTGTGCGGACTATCAGATATTTATTATTTGCTCCATCTTTCGCTTTTCTTTCCTTCCTTATTGATAGGCCTTCAACCCTACGTTTCTGCCCAGAGAAGACTGCAAATGGTTAACTAGATGTATGTGTTTGTGTAAACACTGCACATCTCATGAAAACAACAGCTCTCAACAATCTCTGTCTGTCTGTCTGTCTGTCTGTCTGTCTGTCTGTCTGTCTCTCTCTCTCTCTCTCTCTATCTATCTATCTATCTATCTATCTATCTATCTATCTATCTATCTATCTATCTATCTACCGTATTTTTCTGAGTATAAGACGCACCTTTTTTCCTCTAAAAAGAGGCTGAAAATCTGGGTGCGTCTTATACATCAAATACAGCATTTTTTTGCCTCCCAGAACCCACCCCCTTCACCAAACTGGCTGTGCCTAGCCTTATGGAGGCTTCCAGAGAGCTCCTGGGGGCTGGGGAGGGCATAAATTAGCCTCAAACGGGCCATTTCCTCCTCCCCCAGCCCCCAGCAGCACTCTATAAGCCTCCATAGGACTATGCATGCAATTTATTTGACCCCAAAATGGCCTGTTTTTGCGATAAATGGGGCGGTTTTTTTGCCCCCACCCCCCAGGAGAACTCTGCAAGCCCCCCCAAGGCTAGTCATGCTTTTTATTTGAAGAAAATCGGCCCCGTTTTTGCGGACAAAGAGCAGTTTGAGGAAATATGCAAAGCGCATATTTTTTTGCTCATTTTTTTTGCTCATTTTTCACCCCCCCCCCCGGAGCACTCTGCAAGCCCCCCCCAAGGCTACTTATGCTTTTTTTTATATATACTTCTACCTACACACACTCTCTCTCTCTCTTCCATCCTACCTACTGTATTTCTCTCTATTTCTCTCTCATCCTTCTACCTACCTACCTACAGTACACACACACATTCTCCCTCTCCCCCTACATACCTATTGTATTTCTCTCTCTCTTTCTATTTCTCTCTCTATCCTTCTACTTACCTACCTACACACACACCCTCTCTCCCTCCCTCCCTACTGTATTTCTCTATCTTTCTATTTATCTCTCAATCTTTCTACCTACCTACCTACACACACACATTCTCCCTCTCCCCCTACATACCTACTGTATTTCTCTCTCTCCACTTTTATCTACCTACCTACCTACCTACCTACCTACCTACCTACACAGAAACTCTCTCTCCCTCCCTACCTACTGTATTTCTCTCTCTCTTTCTATTTCTCTCTCTCTCTATCCCTTTACCTACTTACCTACCTACCTACTATCTCTCTCCCTACCTACCTACTGTATTTCTCTCTATTTCTCTCTCTCTCTCTATCCCTTTATCTACCTACTTTACATATTTCTCTTTCTTTCTCTCCCTCTCTTTCCCTCTACCTACCTACCTACCTACTTTTTTTTTTGCAATTTGCCTCTTCAAAACCTTGGTGGGTCTTATACTCCGGTGCGTCTTATACTCCGAAAAATACGGTATCTATCTATCTATCTATCTATCTATCTATCTATCTATCTATCTATCTATCTATCTATCTATCTATCTATCTAATTTAGGGACCGCACATCTCACTCAGAGAGGGATGTTTACAATTAAAAACACATATAAATATAGTATTTCGATAGGAGGCAGTTAAAGCAGGAATAGAATAATTAACATTAAAAATTATAGTTTGAAGATGTTGGGTTTATTGATTTCCTTAGGTGAATGATTTTTCTTGGAAATCTACTAGGCCTCATGCAGTTTAAGCAATGTATAATTGAACTGTTTATTGAACAGAAGCCATTATTTCCACATGCCTGTTCCTGAAATAACACTAACCACCTCAAAAAGATTCTGGAGAAATCATATATGCACACATGGAAGCACTTTGCAAATAAAAAACTGCAAGATTGTAGATAAGTGAAAAAAGACCACAAGGACAATCTATCAGGATGTTCTCTTCTGCAACCCTTTGAAATAAATATGAGCTGTGCAAAAACATGGCAAGTAAATTGATAGTGAAAGAATTGTAACAGTAAAGCAATGTGGCCACTGGGCATATTTTTTAAAGTACTGTATACAACATTTCCATAAATTTCCACTAGTTACTAAATTATGTTCAAACCCATATTCTACATTAGGGAAACACTAAATATACACAGCTGATGTGTGGGAGAAATAATGCTCAAAAGTAACATCAAGTGCAGTCATTTCTTGAACAGCTATGAAGGACTTCCCTTGCTTCTGCACTGCTCTTCTATGAATCACTTACATTAAAGAAAATAGAGCCTCAAATCTTCAAAATAAAGATATGTTAAGAGTAGGAGAAACTATATCCTTGAGAAAACTTTATCCTATAGGTTACAAGTTGATGCATCCCTTGATCATTTTGGGGAGAAATGAAAAAAATCCTAGATGTCCTGCTTCTACATTTCATTTTATTTACAGGTATAATTATGTCCTCTGTTTTAATCAGATTGCAGGACAACGTGCTATAAATTATAACAGCAGCAACAAAACCATAATACCTATATATTTGGTAGAACAGCAAACATTAAAAGCAATATAATGTAAAGACTCAAGTTGAATCACAAAGGCTATGAAAAGGCTATGAAAATCAAAGATCTTTGTCTAGTAATGAATAAATATCAAAGTAGATAGAATGAAAATGGTTCCCCAGAGAATGTACCTCTGGAGGCACCCTGACATTGACAATGTAACTTGCATGACATTACAACATTGACAATTTTTCAACAAATATTGAAGGAGAAAACAACTCCTTCTCCTTTTTCTCCTGCACTTCCTCCTCCACCACCATCACTGCCACTGCCTTTTCCTGACTTTTTCCTGAAAAAATACCCCATATTCATTTTTATGATGCTAAAACATATTATCTTGAGTGAAGAAGCTGTCAGCATTTACAAATGATAATTGATTTATATCTTGCCTTGATGAATGAAAGCAAGCAGCTAAAATTAATCCTTCTTTCTACAATTTCTGCTGGCACAGTCTATATTCCACGGTGATCAGTGTTCTCCTCCCCTATTGATTTTACTTTATAAAAATGATATCTTATTTTCCCTTGCATAGCTGTACTGGGAACCAATAAACCTGCAAATTACAGACAGGTTGATCCTACAGTAATGAGCTACAGGACAGACTGTTCACATAAGGTAAAGGTAGAGGTTCCCCCGCACATGCATGCTAGTTGTTTCTGGTTCTATAAGAACATAAGAACATAAGAATAGCCTTGCTGGAACAGGCCACAGCCCATCTGGTCCAGCATTCTGTCTCACACAGTGGCTCACCATTTGCTTCAGGGTATTCCCAAGCAGATATCTTCATCTGCTTATGATTCCCTGCAAATGGCATTGAGAAATATCCTGCCTATCTCTCCAATCCGGAGGGTGTCCTTAGGCATCCATAATGATAGTGATGGATACCCTTGTTCTCCATGAACTCGTCTAATCCTTTCTTAAAGGTGTCGAGGCTGACAGTGGTCGTTGGTGATTGTTCTCTGTTTCTAAGCCGAAGAGCCAGTGCTGTATGAAGACATCTCCATGGTCATGTGGCCAGCATGACTCGGTGCCAAAGGTGCACAGAGCACTTTCACATTCCCACCAAAGTGGTTGCTATTTTTGTACTTGCATTTTTTACATGCTTTCGAACTGTTAGGTTGGCAGAAGCTGGGACAAGTAAAAGGAGGTCGCTCCATTATGCAGCACTAGGGATTTGAACCGCTGAACTGCCAACCTTCTGATCAACACATTGAGCATATTACCACTGAGCCACCACGTCCCTTACCCACTGAGCCACCATTACTCTTCACATAGACTATTGCTAATGCTGATTTAATTATTTCACCAAAAATATACAATCAAGAAGTTATCTTCAAATATCATTCTTAAGCTGCAATTAGAGGCTAAATAAAATTAGCGGTAGAATTGACAGAGTTTTGTGATTTGAAGAATTTTTAAAAATTAGAAATTAGCATAAATAATAATTGAGTGCCATGCCTATCATCCTCTCTCTTTCAGTCTCTGGTAGAAGCATCATGAACATACCGTATCTTCTAATGTAGGACAGTTAAAATCTAGTCTGGTCAATAAGGTATAATATTTCTCTTGAATATTGTACCCATAAGTCTTAAGATCAATTCACTAATTAGCATTTTATGAAAGCTGTAGCATTGTTGAAAAGATTGAGGGAAATGATTATAACTTTGGTAAAACAAATGGTCAATAAATTCTAACGCCAGGTTCTAGCCCTCCTTAAAACTGTTGTCCTTAGATTGATTGTTATCAATGTTATATAATAGTTTGTTTGTAAAAAAAAAAAAAAAGCACTAAGCCAACACCCATACCCACATTTCCCAGTTCAAAGCTAAATAAACTAACAGGATTCAGAGAAATAAATTCAAGAACCCAAGTATATTATATGCAAAATATAAGTTTTCCAATACTCTATGCCAGCCTTTCTCAACTTGATACTCCTCCGATGCATAAAATATCAGCTCCATGAATTTCCCACCTGGATCTGTAATAGTATTATAGCAACAACACTTAGGCTTATATTCCATCCATTAATGCTTTACAGCACTCTCTGAATGATTTATAATGTAAGCATTATTTGCATACTGTCCCAATAATCTGGATCCTCATTTTACTGATCTCAGAAGAATGGAAGACTGAATCAACCTTGAGCCATGATAGATCAAACTCCGAGCTGTAGGCAGAGTTAGTCTGCAATATTGCATTTTAACTAGTATATCTTTAATATATGCTATTTTTGCTTTTCTAAAATTGCAAGGCAGGTGTAGAAAGTAAGAAACATGATCTTGATGGAAATAACCTATGCAAAACAGGCTAAAATGTTTTTTAAAATGAGATAATTTTCAGAAGTAGCTGAGCCCTTACTCCCAGAGAACACAATCGGACTTGTAAGATTCTATTATAGTTCATAAAAGTCTGCCTGTGGAGTGGATTTCCTGGTCTGCTTCCACCTAGTGGGACTGACAGCTGGATTTTTGTCTCCTTGCAGATGCGTAAAGGAAGCTTGCACACTTGCATTTTGGAACAAATTTATATTGGGTAAGCTTGGCAGAGAGAAGTTTGGAAGTCCTGTTCAAGTTGCAAGGAACCAGTGTGGCTGAAGATATCAAACAGCAGCAGCAACAGAATCTGAAAAGAAAGACCTGCATAAGAACAAAGTGGTGAAGAGACTAGATGCCACCAGGATTACATAGAAAGACAGTCCTGAAGCAGAACTGAGTAAAGTAATACAGGTGCTAGTTTACCAAGAATGTTTGAGAAAGTACTTTTTTTTTCATTATTCACCTTTCTCTTTATTTTATAAAATAATAAAATAACAATAAAACAAATGTAAGTAAGGTACTTAGGGAAGTGAGATAGCATAGTCTAGTGCCATGGTGGTGAACATATGGCATGTGTGCCAGTGGAGGCATGCAGAGATATCTCTGTGGGCACATGTGCCATCAACAGCTGCTCTTCTGGTTTCCAGAAAGCTGGTCTTTGTGGGTGCTGGAGCATCAGAAAATAGCCTGAAAATGGCCAAAATAATAGCCAAACAAATGGCCAAAAACAGGCCATTTTCTGGGCTGTCTTCAGGTGTTTCCTCCCCCCCCCCCCCCAATGATCTGAAAACAGCTCAAAAATGGCCTGAAAATAGTAAAAATGCACGGATGTGCAGGCTGGCCAGTTAGGCTTCAGTGCTCCAATGCTCTCTCTCTCACGCACACACACTCATGCATGCACATTCCAATTTGAGCAATCGGGGCTGAAAAGTTTCACCGTCACTTGTCTAGTGATTATATTTCTCAAGTAGGTGGATAAAAAGTAGCAAAATAGAAAAAGAACATCAAGGAAGTGTTGTTAAAAATGTAGGTTGGATATTTCTTAAATTAGTTATGCTCATAATTAAGAAATCACAGGTACAATTACATAGGCGAAATAAGAATATTAACAGCACAAAGTGTATATTGTGCTAATCCTTGCATAACAGTAACATTCAATGAAATGATTATCTCAGCTCCTTGTTGTCTCAATTTATTAGTATCTCATCACAGCCCCTGGGGGTGGGTCTAATCTTTTGTAGGGATTAGACAGAAACAACAGTCAGCCAAATGCCAAGGGTTAAAAAATAGAGATATTCCTACTGATAAATATACTGATAGAGAATGAATTCTGATGATTTCTTTTGCCAGTCTTACACTATTAACATAAAGATAAATGACAGAGATACTTCAATATTCTTTTTCAAGCTGACTAAATCATTTATGTATCTCATTCTGGCACTTATTTTTGCTATTGGCGCTGACCTGTCCCAATTCAATAGACAGACTTTTAAAAAAAAGATATATTTAAATGCTATCCCAGTGGGGACAGAATATCACTGAAGGGAAAAAAAAGTTTCACACTGGGGTCACAGCAAGTGGTAACATTTAGCTAACAGCATTCTCTGACTTAAAAACACCAAGTTGGTTCAGACCTAGTTAGTATTTGGATGGGAAATTATCAGTTTGCCTTGTAAAATAAACTGAGAAGTCACAAAAATCATCCTGGAAGACTTCCAGGGAAGAAATAGCAGATTAAATAGCAGATGACCCCAGTGACTTCAGACTAAAGATGTAGCAACAGACATATTAAAGGATGCTTTTAAACAATGGATCCAGAAGCTAATTTTAAATGCATATGCCTCCATATAAGTTGTGTTTAAAAGGCATTATGAAAGAGGAATACATTTTATCTGATAAAAGTGACTTGAAATGGATTTAAGAATCACAGGCTACAAAATGACATGAAAAATGTCATTTATTCATTCATCAAATGTATATGGCTGCCCAACTCACACACAGTGGCTCTGGCACAGCTTACAGCATTAAAAATCCACAGTATAAAACTCATAAAACCCCAGCTGACCCCCATGTTACAGTGGACATACCAAAGAAACCGACTAATGTCTTAAAAATTAAAAGGACTGTACAAATAAAAAAACAGGGGTTAATTTTCCTATACTGGATTTTCAAAAGTGCTTGCTAAAACTTTGAAGAATTATGTGAGAAAGGTCAAAAGAAAAAGAAAAAGGAATCAAGTTCTACATTATTTGATGGGAAATCAAGTTTGCTAGAAATTAAAGGAAGAAATATAAAGTTGGCTTATGTGAGGGATGTCCAAACTTGGGAACTTTAAGACTTGTGGACTTCAACTCCCAGAATTCCCCAGCCAGCTATGCTGGCTGGGGAATTCTGGGAGTTGAAGTCCACAAGTCTTAAAGTTCCCAAGTTTGGACATCCCTGGCTTATGTGATCAAGGATAAAATAGATCTGCAGTTATCTCTGGTAACTCTTAACAGACTTTTGCTGACATCAGGCTGAAATGACAAGGCTTAGACGGGGGTGGGTGAGTGGGTGGGTCCGTTTGGAGAAGGGCGGGGTATAAATTTAATAAAATAAAATAAAATAAATAAATATAGATAAGAGATGAGATCTGAAAATAAGAGATCATTTGTTGTCTTTTAAGAAGAGGTAATAACTTGTTAAAATTGTTTACACTTGTTATGAAGGAGGAAAGTGACCTTTTAATATATTTCTTTGCTCTTTCTTTACTATATTCTTATTTTTGTCTCTTTTCTCCCCTCTCTTTTTCTGTCTTTTCTGCATCTTCTATTTTTCTTTTGCTTTTTAGTTCGTATCAATTTTTACTGCTGTAATTGTAATATTTAATAAAATAACAATTAAAACCACCCTGGTAGAAAACAGTGACAAATGATTTCTGTAACTCTGACCAGAAAATTACATTTGGATGCTCATCAGGAGATGATTTCAACTGAGAGAAACTTTATCTTATAAGTGCAGCCTTGATTCACTGTCTTTTAGATAAATGAACAGTCGCTGATTTAACTTCATGACAGTAAAACGCTAAGACTGGGAATAATGTGCTGATGTGGAAAAAGTTCCTTTCTGTTGTTAGACTGTGTAGTCTATCTTTCCTGAAAGACCCCTGTAAAGTAGATAGGAAAAATATTTGATCCAATGTATAGTGTCATAATGCACTCTTTGAAAATACAAGTATATGCAGTTGCCTTACTTATTAGTCAGTCAGCAAAAATGATGGCTAAAAGGGCAAGAGAAAAAAAGAGCATTCTTAACCATACCCAGGGATATATGGCATGCAATCTACTTAAACACTTTAAATTTTATACACAGCTCTTTAAGGATTGTTGTAAGTAGGCCAATGCAGATTGTAAATGCTCTTTCAGGTGCTTTTCTCTGTCTTCAGAAAACATTGAATCACATTGCTTTTGATGAACGCAATCTATATGCATGATCATGTTTGATAAATGAAATAAAGTGTCACATGTATTCCATTCCGCTAGTTGGGCAGCGTGGCATAGTGTTTCACAGAGGGCTCGCTCACACAAAAATTGGTGTGAGGAATATCAACCTTTCACAAGATTGCTAATTTTATTGATAACCTCTGCACAGTTTGCTACTCTTCCCAGTCATGAAAGTTTCCCCATTCACCAACCATCCTTATTTGATAGCTACTATTGCAATGAACTGCTACCCTTGAAAGAACTAGAAGCTGGAAGAGAATACACCACAGCTCTGTAGTCATGGACAGCAGTGGTACTTCCCAACCAGCATGGACGTAAGAGAAGGAGCAGTAAAAATAGAGGAACAGACAGAATGAAATATCTGTTCTTGGTTACAGAGGAGAGAAAAAGGCAATGTAGAAGAAAAATTGCTTTCCCCTTTTTTGACAGCAGCAATAATTGCCATTCCCTTGTGAGGTTAGTGATTCTACTAGTCTTATTATTTAGGTATGGATAAGAGTAATGTTGTAGGGACAAAGGGTTTTGAAACAACATACTTAGGATGGGAGGAAAGCACATCTCGGGTCTGGGAGATGTGCCTAGAGTCATTTTGAAGGGGTGCTTTATTTCAAACATTACAAAGTGAAATTGTGTTTTGAAGTTCTGCAGAATCTTGGTTACAATTTTTTCAGTGAGCAAGAATGTTGCCTTATCATTATGCTCAGTCATGAGTTAAGGTTCAATATGTAGTAATTTATAGAATACTCAAATATATCCAGCCCTCCTTTGGCCAGCTAAGTGTACCAGCAGCCAAAGTACACATATTGAGGGCATGGATTCTTGCCAGTGAGATGGTTTTTCAGGATTTTTCTTATCCTTTGGGGGTAGTTGTATATTGCTTTCTTTCTTGCCTCCTCACCATGGTTTCCATATTACTGGATGATAATCAGGTACTTGTGACTGGACTGTATGTCTGCTATCTGGCCTAACCCATCAGTCTTCACTATCTTCCATAATTTGATTACCATACATTGATTTTGTGAAACCATTTAGAGAAGGCTGCAAAGCAGTACATAAATCTAAGCGCTATTGCTATACCACACTTCTCTAGTCTAATAGCATCTCAGTGTCCTCACTGTAGATCGATGACAGATGGATCATTGAGTCACTGCCTCAATCTTAACTCTTAGCATACAGCTTAATATCATCCATGTAGAGGAGGTGGTTGCTGGTAGTTCAACTCTTGAAGTTGTACCTGTATCCACTCCTTGCCATTATCTGGTTGCAAAAGTCATTCTCTCTATATTTAAAGGCGTTTCAGTCTGTGTTGCCTTTCTTCGTATGGCCAAGATGAATGAATAAGAGATGCAGTATTGTGTAGCATTGAGCAAATTCTTATTCATAGGATTGCTTCCCCTTTATACAATATGGGTCTTGAACTGACATTGTACTCCACTCATCACTTCTAGGAACAGAAAAGCCATAGTCTATCATGCTCTGTAATGACAGCAGTGGCACATACAAGGACTAAAGGTCTCACAAATTTACTTGTAGGATGTCAATTTTTTTAAATTTTCATAGTTCTCTAGTGGGTTATGCAAAATACTTTAGAATCACAAAGCATACTATTTGAACTAAAACCCCTTTTTTCACTGTGGAATTAAGTATGTTAAAAAGTTAGACTGGTTATGTAAAAGCAAAGAAAATTTCATCCAGGTCCACGCCCCAACACACAGACACCCATTGACAAAGATGCATAGCCAGAGACACACACATACCTGCACAATACAAAACATATTCAAATTTTAACCAAATGCTTCAGCTAGTTGACAATTATATGAGCATTGAACTGAAAACTAATATTGTTAAATGAGTGAACAGATAATAAAGAATTGTAGAGTGATCTGCAGAATTTTTCCAAAGCTTTCCTCCACAAGAAGGAGGAGAAAGTGATGATGATGATGATGATGATGACGACGATGACGATATTCTGGTGAAGCACACATGATAATAGAAGATTATAGCAATTGATGTTTTTTTTAAAAATCTGCTTCCTCCATTCCTGTATTAGGGTTTGTTTGTTCTTTTGAAGGAGCCATCATACTTCTTTATACTTTCTGTTTCCTTAGGATGGAATATGGGTCTAAAGAGTCTGCATTTTAATGGGAATGCTCAAAGGATACGAGATCTGGGATTTGTCAGACAAGTTGTCACATTCAAGATAAAAGTCTATACCTCAGAGGGACATGTTTCTGAAAATTCATATTTCAGGGTTATGATCCTCTTCCTCATTTAATTTCTGACTGCCTGGAATAGAGAAACAGTTCCAAAAGTAGCTGTAAAATAAAATTTCTGCATTTTTCTACCATTTCTCATTCCACTTAATGAAAGAAAATTTGGTTTAGAAATCTTTTAAGGGGCAATGACATGTATGCTTTTCTTGTTTTAGTTAATTACAGTATGTAATGCTCAAATAATACGCATAAATGTCCTGTGTTGTAGTCCTGAATAATTACTGTAGGTAATCTCTCTAGATCAGGGGTGGGCAAACTTTGCAACTTTAAGTCTGAAGGACTTCAGCTCCCAGACTTCTCCAGCCAGCAAAGCTGGCTGGAGAAATCTGAGAGCTGAAGTCCTTCAGACTTAAAGTTGCAAAGTTTGCCCACCCCTGATCTAGATCCTCAAATTAAATCCCAAGGGATCTAGATCCTCAAATTAAATCCCAAGGGAATTCTCCCCAGTGTCCCCCACCTCAACCACCTCTGCCCCAAAGCAGGAGTGCTGTTGTTGCATCCCTCTGGGAATTCCGGTCTTGTTGGGAGAATTGCTTCTTCTCTAGATAACTTCACAGACATTTTCCATCCAATTTCCATGCCCATAAATTTGAACAGAAATTTCAAACTGTTATTTGTAGCCGGTTGTAGTTTACATATTCCAAATTATACAGAACCTTGATTATGTTGGATTCCCAGTCCTTGGGATCATGTAACAACATTCTTTATAGCTAGGCTTCAGGCCCTTTCCAGCAAAACAGAGATCAAGATAGGGATAGCAGAGCTGGAATATTCATTTCCAATGTCTACCCATTTATAAGATATTGATTGTTCCAGGAGACCATTTGTCTTATATTAAAGAGAAAGTAAAACAGATAAATAGGGAAGGGATTTTGGAAATATATTAATTTCCAAAATCCCTTCCCTATTTATCTGTGTTACTTTCTTTGTTATCCTTTATTTCCTTGTTCTTTTTTCAGTGTAACCTCCAATTCCAAAAGCCAAGTTGAAACCAAAATGGTTCCAAATAACATTTGATTCATGATTTTTTTTAAAAAAACCCTGAAAAATATGACATTTGTAATGGCAAATAATAATTAAAATCAATGGGCTTTATTTGTTCCAAGTTTCTCTTTGTTATTAAATAGATGAACTTATAGTGATGTGATTATACATTTGGCTACGCTAAGTTTCCTTTTGGAGGTTTGTTCCTATTAATTGTTAATATTCTCTTCATATTGGCAAAAGAACTCAAACATACAATTCACTATTCTACTGAGCATATATAAATAGATAGTGTAGCAAAGACTAAACTTATGAACAGTAATAAGATAGACGCATTATAATATCTCTATGCTGAGAGAAATATAGGGATACCATATGGCTCTGCTGGCCACTTGAGAGAAAATAATTGTATCTGTCAGATGTGCAAATGCTTTAGGATCTCTTCTCTCTGTGACATGATCCCTATGGTTGTGTATGTGGAATAATGCCAAACAAAGCCTGGGCAGATTCAATTGTGTGAGTCTGCCCACATAATGATTCTAAATTTATAAATTAGTTAAAATGATACTCCCCCTATTGATCAGAAATGAGCTAGTTGTTGTCTTTTCATCTGGTCTGTGTAAAAATCCTCCCCCGAATTAGTTTAACGGTTTGACAAAAGTCTTTTAAAGATTTTAGACCTGTGTATGAAAAGCTAATACATTGGAGGTGGAGGAGAGAAAGAAAAGTATCATTTAGCCTTGCCTTCAGCATCATGATCTTTACTTAGCACTACATTTTAGGACTCTAAAATAGCATAGTCTAAAATAGCATACACTCATGTTCTAATTTCATGGTAATTAGAACCTTTGTGTTGCGGTGGGTAATCTTTTTGTGGTTGTGGACTGCCCTTTTTAAATTGTTTGATCTTCAAGAACAAGAGAACAAGTGGGATGGTGCCACCACGATGTCAGCTGAAGGCTGTAAAAGCTGTAATGCATCTTGTATTCCCTAGCTTTTTATAGGGCTGCTTTATTCTTGCTAGTTTGTTTCCTTTTAAATGCAGTAAATAAGTTTGCTAAGTTCATTAATTAAGTCTAATGTTGGAACTTGAAATTCAATAGCACTGATTCTTTAACCCTCCACAACCTATTCACTACAAGGGGTTGTGGGATGTAGATAGAAAAAATAATAATTATCTCTATGTTCCCTTCATGAGTTCTCTCCCAAACCAACATCAATTTCCTTTCCCTAATGAACGCTTTCTGTAAGGCAACTTATAGACTCAAAATAACCAGAGTTTATACCAGGACAGGAAATAGGTGGTAGAATTTTTAAAGGAAATTTGGGTTAACGTCAGGGTTACAAGTAACACCTCTAACGAAAGAAGACTCTGAAGCTTGAATTTCCTCAAAGTTCCATTTTATTAGAGATGTCATATTGACATATCTGGGAAAATCCGAATCTGAAACTGTCCAGGTTTTCCCCACCCAAGTGAAAGTTCAAGTCCTTGCCCAGCACCCACATATCCATCACATGTTCCAATCAGGCACCTTCCAAACTTGAAGATGCCTCCCAGTCATCTTATCACAGGCAAGGTGTCCTTGACTCTCTGAGAAAAGAATATTATTTTGACTATATATCTTCCAAACTCCATATAATGCCCCCTCCCATTTTCCCACAGTAGAAAATGTGGCAGGCTTGAAGGCCCAATGTAAAATATGGCTTCCAGGTCTGACAATAAGATTCTCCCTTTAAACTCATATTTGTTTGCTTGCTTGCTTGCTTGTTTGCATACCTACCTATCTACCTACCATCCATCTCATATTGAAGCAACTCTGAATGGTTTGCCAATGCAAAGACTGTTTAAAGTAGGGTTGTTAAACTTGCATCATCACGATAACATCATGTGACATATTATGACTTTTTCCTCTTCGCTAAAATGGACGTGGGCATAGCCAGCGCATGACACATCTGGGTTGAGGGCTGCGAGTTTGACAGCCTTGGTTTAAAGGGTCAAAGAAAGGCAGGAATGTGCCTTTTGCTTTTCCCTTTAAACTCACTGCTTTGTGGGTGCTTTGTTGCTCATACGAGGAGAAAAAAATCCAGAAAGATTTCCACATTGGAGTTGCTTTCTTAATAGAAGTGTTTGGAGAGAGACTAGGTCAAGGCAAGGTGATGGGGTGATTCCATTAGGTTGCTACTCCTACCAAATCCCCTCTCTTGAAAAAAAATGTATTTAGATGCTTGGCAAGAATATGTGACATCCCAAACAGAAATGGTCACAGAAGCACAGCGCCCCATAGCAGGATGGGCGGGCTGGTCTTGCAGTGGACCAGCTGGAATCTCACATATCAACAGCTTTTCTTAGGCTCCTTCTCTATGTCAGTTGGAATGTTTATCTTAAAGAACACATCATTTTTGACAAGGAAAACACTCGTCAATGGAGATTCTCACTCATCCAAGTGATACTTGTCCCCAAAGTGGTTCCCCCCCCCCAAAAAAAGGCAACTGGATTTTCTTGGTTTCTTTCTTCTAAAACATTTTGCTTCTCATCCACAAAGCTTCTTCAATTCTGAATTGAAGAAGGTTCTTGGATGAGAAGCTAAATGTTTTCAAAGAAAAAAAAAAACCAAGAAAGTCCAGCTGCCTTTTGAAAAAAAAAAAAAAAAGCAGCACCTTTGGGGCAAAGAAAATACTTATTTCCATGCTGGATCACTTTGATCCAACTTTAGAAGCAGGACGGCACCAAAGTGGAAACTCTGTTCTGAAGATATGCCCTCCATAAACTGTAAGATGTCTATCCAGTCTGGGGGCAGCAAGGGTTGTCTTTGTCTCTGAGATTGCTAACCTCAGGCTGCTTACCTTCTGCCTTTGACTTCCTATTGCAGTTGCTCTCTGCTTCTCTGACTCTCTGACTAATAGGATGTAGCTGGCTGGGAACTCGATTTTACACTTTTCCATTTATTTGTTGTAATAACTCTTATTTCTGTTGAAGTTACAAAGAGCTACTTTACTGACTTTTTCCTAGATTCTCACACTCCAGGAACACTTTTATACACCACTAGGGATCTGGTCCCCAAAACAGTGAGTAGAAAAATCTGTGAAAAAGAAAGGAAAGGTGAGTCATCTTGAGCAGTGGGTGAAAAATTGGGAGAATTTTAGAAAAGAGCTTTAGAAATGAGCCAATTGAGCTAGAAGCACGTTATTTTTTTCCCTTTAGTCTTTCAAGATTGGAATGCTGCTGAAACCCATGGGATTGCCTTGGTGCTAGACAAAGAAAAATCCACAGATGAAAAAAAAATCTGGGGCACTTCAAGTAACCGGGGAGCAAAAATGACCTCCTTGGGAAAGAGTGATGCTATTCTTGTTCATTTGTGTGTTTGGGGGAGGTTGGAGAGTGGGTGGCATCGTACATGCCTGCGATGGTTCCAAAAGCTTTTGTGATGCTCCAGCTGCTCGGCAGAGCATCGCACAGGGGCTGTACGTGCCATGCACATGCGTGGAAGCACCAAAGACATAAAGGACAGGTAAGGAGCTCGGGTGGTGGGTGGGCCCTCCAGAGCACCAGAACGGAACGGTGCCTGGTCCTCGAGGCAGGCTCCAGTATGCCTGCACTGGGGCGTACCGCCTACAACCCACCACTGATACTGCTTCACAGTGCTTTATAGCCCTCTATGAAATGTGAAAGATCACAAAATAATTTGAAAGGCAAACTATGGAAGTACAGTTAGAAAATATGGTTGCCGTCCTTAATTTTATAGGAAAGAATTATGAGACTGCAATGTATTTACTAGAAATAACATTATAAGTCTAAGAAACAAACACAACCCTTGCTCCAGATTTAACTTGTAAGGCCAACCATAGGAAGAGGCACTTATTTTCAATGCAAATGATCCAGGCCATTATAAGGGAGATAAAGAGACTTGCTTACACTCAAGCTTACAAACGGAATGAAACTAAAACATACATCAAATTAGACACTAGATACCAACTTACAATATATTTAGCAGATAGAAAAAGCAGGGACAAGATCATTATAATTACCTTGTGTCCTCATTAAAGGGAAGGAGACCAGTTTAACAATGATTTTTTTTTAAGATCCCAGATCTGGAATCTAGTCTTTTCTGAGTAAGTATATAACATAGAAAGATTATGTAGTAAAATTAAAAGTATTGTTTTATATTATATGTTGCTACAAGGCTCAGAATAGATAATCTCTTATGAAAATGAATAGTTTGATGTAAATTATCCAACAATAATGGCCAGAGTGGTGAAGGTAGATAGTTGCAACATCGGAGGTTTCAAATGAATTCTGCCCAAAAGTTGAGGGAATTTCTAGAAAAATTCAAAGGAAAATTGAAAAATATTCAAATGGATTTTATTTGAATGTCAGAGGAGACCAGTGGTGGGTTTCAAATTTTTTAGAACCTACTCTGTAGGTGTGGCCTATTTTGTGGGCGTGGCTTGGCAGTCATGTGACAGGATGGGAGTGGCCACCTTTTAAAATGTGGTGAAACTCATTTAACAATGCTCTTGCTTAGCAACCAAAATTTTGGACTCAATTGTGATGATAAATTCTTTCTTTCTTTCTTTCTTTCTTTCTTTCTTTCTTTCTTTCTTTCTTTCTTTCTTTCTTTCTTTCCTTCCTTCCTTCCTTCCTTCCTTCCTTCCTTCCTTCCTCCCTCCCTCCCTCCCTCCTTATCTTTCCTTTCCTTTCCTTTCCTTCCTGTTGGGTCACTGGTAGTGGCGGACCAGATTTACTTCCAGGTACGCCAGTGGAATCCCCTCTCACCAGTTCTCTAAATTTCACCAACCGGCTCTCGCGAGTAGGTGCGAGCCTGCAGAAACCCACCATTGGAGAAGACTATGTAAAAACTCCAACAGGTGCAATAGGAAACCGAAAGGGATAATGCAGAACTAGATGCTGTAAGTATGGATATTTTTAAATTTTATCTTTAAGAAACATATTATAATAGGACATAAAACATTTGATTTATAAAAAGAACTTATTTCAGCAGAAACAAACAAAGGGAAAAATTGAGTCGCTTGATACATTAATCCAAAACTGAAACCAGAACTTTTTTGACTGATGAGCACTGTAGATCGGTTGGGAGTGAACGTTACCTTATTTACATACCCATATACATGATGAACTGTCACTTCATGTTGTTCATATTTCCATCATAAATTTCAAATATTTTTATACATTCTAGACTATTTCTCTGGTGCCATGTAAGGCTTCAAAGAACACACTTTGGAATACATCCCCTCCCCCCCAAAAAAACTGGAAATAAAATTTCATTTTTGCTTTTACAGTGAACATTAGTAAAACTCAGCAATAGTTATGAGGATTTTTTTCTTTGTTAAATAAAGATTATCCATACTTTAAAACCCCTACATAAAGCAAAATTGAAATAATCAATTAGGGTGAAGGGCTAGGAGGAAAACAAAACAAGTTTTGAGCTTGTGTAGGAGCTTTTTAGTTAGGAGTCTGATTCGGGTTTTAGGGGGTTTAGGGTGGAGGGTGGGGTGAGTCAGACTGGGGGTGGGAATGTTATTAGGTCAGTGAACGGAGTGGAGAAGGAAGCAGAAAGGTCTATTAAGAGGGGGAACCCACAAGTCGTTTCCATCGAGGGTTTCTCTATCAAGACGGTCGTAGGGAGGGGCAGGTGCGATGGGAGACAGGTTTTCTCTTCCCGGTTGGGGGCACAAGACCGTTGCTTGCAAGCGGTCAGATGCCACAACCCCCGCAGGCTAGGTGGTCAGGGATAACAGAGCCAGGGCTCGAGGCTGATGTTTTGTAATGCCAGGTCCGTGGTCAACAAAGCCCCCCTCATTTACGACCTTGTGTCGGAGGGGGAGCCGGACCTGGTAGGAATAGCGGAGACCTGGTTGGGCCACGAGGGTGGACTTCCCCTCGTAGAAATGTGCCCACCAGGTTACCACGCTTTTCATCAGCCACGGGCCCTAGGCAGGGGTGGAGGTATAGCGGTTATTGTCAGGGAAGGTCTTGAGCCGAGAGAGACCACTGTGCCACAGACCACCGGCTGTGAGTCCCTCTGTGTGAAGTGGGGCCTAGGGAGGCAGTTGGGCTTGCTGGTTGTATACCTGGCTCCCCGCTATGTAGCAGCAGCCCTGCCCGAGCTCCTGGAGGTGATTGCTACGATGGCAGTTGAGACCCCCAGACTGATAGTCATGGGGGACTTTAATCTGCCATCGGTGGGTGAATCATCGGAGGCAGCTCGGGAGTTCATGGCTTCCATGACGGCCATGGACCTGACCCAAGTAATTCAGGGCCCCACTCACGAGGGTCGACATACGCCGGATCTAATCTTTGTCTCTGGCCAGTGGAAGAGTGATCTGGGTATAGGGGATATAGTCATCACACCCCTGTCATGGTCAGACCACTCACTTCTCCGGCTCGACTTTCCAATCGCTACACCCCATCGCGGGGAGGCGGAACCTGAGTCACCTATCTGGTTCCGCCCCAGGCGCCTGATGGACCCGGACAGGTTCCAGACGGCGCTTGGGCCACTTCCTGTATCCCTGACCCGCGCCCCGATGGAGGACCTCGTGGCCGCATGGAATACTGCGACCGCGGGAGCCTTGGATCGGGTCGCGCCCTTGCGGCCTCTCTTGCGGCAGCGAACCACCCTGGCCCCTTGGTTTACCGAGGAGCTAAGGGTGATGAAACGCCACAAGAGATGCCTAGAGAGGAGATGGAGGTCTACTCGATCTGAATCTGACCGGACACAGGTAAGAGCCCATTTACGGACTTACATTGTGGCGCTGAGAGTGGCCAAACGCCATCATTGTGCCACTCTCATAGCATCCGCAGATAACCGCCCTGCCGCCCTGTTTAGGGTGACCCGCTCCCTCTTACAACAGAGGGTGCGGGAAGCCCCATTACAGGGTAGAGCAGAGGAATTTGTGATTTATCTGCAGGAGAAAATCGCTCAGATCCAGAACGAGCTAGTCTCCATTGATGGCCCAGTGGGATTGCACGAGGCAGGCCTTGGTTGGGAGGAGTTTGACTCTGTTACTTCCGAGGATATGGACAGGTTACGTGGGCGACTGCGAGCCACCACATGTTTATTGGACCCGTGTCCTTCCTGGTTTGTACTGGCATCCTGGGAGGTGACACGAGGCTGGCTCCAGGAGGTTGTCAACGCTTCTCTGAGTGAGGGTTTCTTGCCTGCCTCTCTTAAAGAGGCCATGGTGAGGCCCCTCCTGAAGAAGCCCTCTCTGGATCCAGCTTTATTAGCCAACTATCGTCCCGTCTCCAACCTTCCCTTCCTGGCGAAGGTTGTTGAGAGTGTGGTGGCACAACAGTTTCCCCGTCACTTGGAGGAAGTTGATTATCTAGACCCGCGCCAGTCCGGCTTCCGGCCCGGGCACAGCACCGAGACTGCATTGGTCGCGTTGGTAGATGATCTCTGGAGGGCCAGAGATGGGGGTTGTTCCTCCATCCTGGTCCTATTAGACCTCTCAGCGGCTTTTGATACCATCGACCATGGTATCTTATTGCATCGGCTGGAAGGGTTGGGGGTGGGAGGCACCGTTTTACGGTGGTTCTCCTCCTACCTCTCCGGTCGGTCGCAATTTGTGTTGACAGGAGGGCAGAGGTCGACCTCTAGGCCCCTCACTTGTGGGGTGTCTCAGGGGTCGGTCCTCTCGCCACTCCTGTTCAACACATATATGAAGCCGCTGGGTGAGATCATCCGTGGTTTTGGGGTAGAGTACCACCTCTACACTGACGACACGCAGCTGTATATATCTACCCCAAACCACCCCAACGATGCCGTAGCGGTGATGTGTCAGTGCCTGGAAGCCGTGCGGGCCTGGATGGGAAGTAACAGACTCAGACTCAACCCGTCTAAGACCGAGTGGCTGTGGTTTCCGGCATCCCGGTACAACCAGTTGACTCCATCACTGGCCATAGGGGACGATCACCTTACCCCTGTGGATGGGGCACGCAACTTGGGCATCCTCCTTGATGCCCGGCTGTCCATGGAAGATCAAGTGACAGCCGTGGCCAGGAGGGCGTTTTACCAGGTTCGCCTGGTCCGCCAGTTGCGTCCCCTATTGGATCGGGGTGCCCTTTGCACAGTCACTCATGCCCTCGTGACATCCCGGCTGGACTATTGCAACTCTCTCTACATGGGGCTCCCCTTGAGGTGCACCCGAAGGCTTCAGCTAGTCCAGAATGCAGCCGCGCGGGCAGTTATGGGAGCCTCTAGGTTCTCCCATGTAACACCGCTCCTGCGCGAGCTGCACTGGCTGCCTGTCGTCTTTCGGGTGCGCTTCAAGGTGTTAGTTACCATCTTTAAAGCCCTCCATGGCACGGGACCTAGCTATCTGCGGGATCGCATTCTGCCTCATACATCCCTGCGACCGATTCGCTCCCACAGAGAGGGACTTCTCCGGGTGCCGTCCACTAGGCTGTGCCAGCAGGCGACGTCCAGGGGAAGGGCCTTCTCTGTGGCGGGCCCGACCCTCTGGAACGACCTTCCCCCCGAAATCAGAACGACCACTGACCTTCGCTCCTTCCGACAGCTTTTAAAAACTCATTTCTTCCGGTTGGCTGGCCTAGGGTAATTTTAATTAGTTATGGTGTTAAGGGGTTTTAGGGACAGTTTTTAGTTTTTATAGATGTTTTTAGCGCAGGATATGTTTAATTGTGTTTTTAAATTTTGTACTCTGTGTTTATTGTTTTTTAATTCTCCTGTGCCCCGCCTCGAGTCCCTCTGGGGAGAGAGAGCGGGTTAGAAATAAAAATTTATTATTATTATTATTATTCATTGTTTTAATTATTTTCAGGCCAAAACAAGTATCATGGAAATCAAATTATAATGATTGTTTACTAATTATTTTTTTTTAAAGGTATAACAGTAGAGTGTCACCTTCAGAAAGACAAACAACAGGCTAATTCATTCATAGATTTATTTATTTCTTCCTTCTCCTTCAATGTTGGTAATGATTATGAATATATGATGTACATTTTTATGGAACTAGCCATGCTTAAAATAGTCATTTATTGCCCCTGTCAATTCCATTACTTTCTGTTCCATAAGCATCTGTTCATTTTCTGGGATCTTCTACCATGATCTATAAATGATGACTGGGAATGGAACTTTTGATGGGGATGCTTCAATTGCATGGACCTATTCTATAAATTTCTGGTTCCAAGCAAACCTTGTGACTTTTTAACATACATCATACACTCTTATACACTTATAATAATGGACTTCAATCACTTGACTATACCCATTATTTTGCTCGGAATTAAACTGGATTCATATAACAGATCATTTGTTGATTGTATTTACAAAGCTCTGTGCAGTGAGCTTTACTTACAAATAAATGTGAAATAAAAAATAAAATGAAATAATAATAAAAAATTAAGGGTTGGCCATAATTCTAAAAAAAAGTTAAAAGATGTGGACTGATTCTCATGATAGACCAGCCCTAACTGTTCACTTCATGCACAGGAGTACACATGCAAATTTGAAATATGAAGACATATTATATCATTAAGGACCAAACTCCTATGAATAAGATACATATTCTTTCCTCTACTATAGGTAAATAAATATATATGAGTTCATATATTGCAAGCAACCTTTAAATAGACTTAAAATGCTAATATGTTTCATTAGAAACATATTAGCTGTCAAATTTGCGCCCCATGGGCTGGATACGTCGTGCACTAACCATGCCCATGCCCAGATTAGGAGGAGTGAAAAGCCCTGATACATCACATCATCATGTCGACACCATGACGACAGAGGTTTTACACCCCTACATTAGATCAATACAAAAAGGAGAATAACTCTTGAATAATAATGCTGATTACAGGTATCCTTCACAGCAAGAATCATGTATTCTATATCCATTATGGCAAACCTATGGCTCGTATGCCACAGGTCGCACATAGATACATATCTGATGGCCCACAAGGTGTTGTCCTATGTCAAATCCAGCATGCATGTGCATGCTGGTCAGCTGATTTTCAGGTTTCTGGAGGGTGGGGGAGGTCATTTGTGCCCTTTCCAGACTTCTGGAAAGCCTCTATAGCCTGTGGATGATGAAAAACAGCCAAATGGGTCCAATGGAAGTTCAGAAACGGACTTTCAGTGGGCCAGTTGGGCCATTTTTCACCCACCCCAGGCTTTAGGTGGCTTTCTTGAAGCCTGGGGAGGGCAGAAAATGGACCTTCTAGGCACACTGGAAGTCAGAAAATGGGCAATTTCTGGCATCTGGAGGGCCTACGGGTCCTCCAGATGCCAGAAATCATGTTCACCCTTCCCAGGTTCTAAGAAAGCCATGAAGTCAGCCTCTGCTTCTCTTTCTTGTTATCAGCTGCCATAGAAATGGGGAGGGTGGGGGCTTATGGTGTTTGGGAAGGGAATCTTATGGTACTGGAGTAGTTATGTAGAAGGGAGTTTTGTTCTCACCATCTTCTGTGCATGCTGATGGGCTGTGTTTGGACTTGGTCAAGGCCAACTGTCTTGCATACCAACTTGATGAGGCTTTTTGAAGATGCACCCCACATGACACCTTAGGGAGTTGCAGATTGGACATCGGGTTAGACTAATGAGGGAGAGGGTCCTGGGTAATCATTTGATATATACTTGTTCATGCCTCTTTGGCTCAGATCTCGCTTTTCTTTCATTGCTATCTTTTCATAACTAGTAAAAGTATTCTTGATTCCACAAACAATGGAGTTGGGAGTTTTCTTTCTTGGTTATTGATGGAAGCATGCCTGACATTAAGCAAGATCTGCCTTCACACTCATCCCGGACCTAACACCTTCCAAGGGGAGTGCACATAAAGAAAAATAAAACTTAAGAACCTCCAAAGAAGATGTCCAATCCCTCCAGTGACCAGGAGGACCTGGGGGCTACCAGATCCTCTTATCCCCTGGAAATGGAATGGATGGCTGAACTGGATTTGGAGGAAAGATTTGTCCATCCCAGATGGTTGTTGGGAGTGGGGAAGAGGAGTGATCTTGAGGAGATTCCAGCCGGAGTAACCATCAGCCAAGGCTGCATGATAGGAAGCCGAACAAGAGAACCTCATGATGACCCATAAAAACTTCTTCAAGAGGGATGGGAGAAGCACCATTTCCATAAAAGCTGCACTGAGAGGGAGACGGAATTTGCAGAGCAAGATGGCGAGAACAAAACTCCCTTCTACATAATTCCTTCAGTACCATAAGATTGCCTTCACAAATACCATAAGCCCCAACCCTCCCCGTTTCTATGGCAGCCAATAGCAATCAAGGGAAGCAGAGGCTGACCCATGCATGCATGCACAGGGGGCAGCAGGGAGGGTCACATGCACCTGTTCAGATGGACACAATATGGGGGGACATTTAATTACAAGTGTGGGGACGTGCACATGTGCAATAGCACACACTCAAGTGCTTTTTGCACCTAAAGGAAAAAAGGTTTTTCATCACTGTTCTATATTTATTTATTCATTTTATTTATTCATTTTATTTATTCATTTTATTTATTTATTTATTTATTTATTTATTTATTTATTTATTTATTTATTTATTTATTTATTTATTTATTTATTTATTTATTTATTTATTTATTTATTTATTTATTTATTTATTTATTTAGATTTTTATACTGCCCTTCTCCCTTCCAGGACTCAGGGCGGTGAACAGGCAACAATAAAAGCAACAATAGAAAACATCAAATACATTAAAATACGCTTATTTAAAATACATTTTAAATATGGCTACTATCTTATGGATGGTTTTAGGAGTTGATGAATTGCATTTTATGCTTTTATTCAAAGATTTGTAAGCTTCGTGGTTAATCAGGCAGCTTCTGGAAAGAATTTCTATAGATCTAGGTGACTTACTAAAGTATGACACAACCAAATATTTCCTCATTCTTGCCCCTGAAGTGTACAAGAACCGGCCATGACTGGTAGATTAAAACTTACTCTGAAGACTAGCCAATCCCAGTAATTTCCTGGAAATATAATAATGATCTATCCTTTCATGGCACTGTTAAGTAGCATTTCACACAGAGACTTCCTGCTGTTCAGCCTACCTGTTTGAGGAAATTGATGTACCTAATGATAGCCAACTGCACATGCTAAAAATTACCAAGACTACTCTTCCTCCCCTCCCCATTTAATAACCAATTGTGACAAAATAAAAGTAGAAAGAAAAGCTATTATTATCTATTGATTCTATCTATGCTGTTTTAAGCAAAAAAAAATTAAATTAATGGGTAGAAGTATCATTTGCATATGGTATATATATCATATACATATACTGTATATAAGAGATATGTATCAAATGCATATCGGTGATACTTTAACTTGAACTAGCAAATGACTTTCCCCAGTAGTTTCATACATATCTTGAACAGGACAGGGGGAAATACTGAACTTGGAGGCACTCCAAAATGAAGTGCCAATGAATTCGACTGCTCTCTACTTTCCTACAATCATCTGATACAATTGGTTAGGTAGGAAACAGAGCCTCAATAAAATGTGCATCTAATTCCCGACCATTGCAAATGGTTTTGCAGAATAATGTGGTCAATAGTTTTGAAAACAACTGAAAGCTCTAGGAGGATAAGGTGCTGGTGCCTCCTCCATTCAAGCCTTTTCTATAAGTTATCCATGAACATAGTCAATGCAGTTTCCATCCCATGGACATATCCGTACTAGCAAACATACAGGCAGTCTGTATGGTCCACAGCACTCTGCAATTGCAGTCCCATTATTTCTCAATAAATTTCCCCAAAAGTTGGATATTGGAGTGGACACAGCTGTTCAAATTTGTTGGATTCATTAATTGTTGAGAACACCCTGTTGTTTTCCTCTCTTACTGAGAGAAAGGATTCCAGCAAATGTTCTCTGTGTTGGCAGTGGAGCTGAGATGGTGCTTTTGAATTTATACAAACTCTGTTTTCATCTTGAGAGCTCAGATTTTTCAGCCTGGGCCACAATAGCTTCCAAAGACTTGTTGAGAATTAACCAACCTTGCCCACCCTCTCTGCAATCCTTTCTATTGGCTTTTTGTGCCGCCTCCCATCAGTGGCAGATTAAGGCTCACAGGTGCCACCTTTGTACATACTGTACACATCTTCATTGTTATTATTTTATTTCTCAACTTTGTAGTGCCCCCTTGGCCCTGGTGTCCTAAGGAAGTGCTTAGTTTGCTGAATGGTTAATACATCACTGCCTCCCATCTCAGCCTAGGTCACCTATTTCAGCCTCCCCAAATTTGAATACTCACCTTTCAACAACGCAGACTGCCTAACCTTTCCAATAGGCCTGCAATGTTAATACTAGTCTATGGTAGGCCCAGTGTTGAAGACATAAAGGCCATTTTTTACTTCATGTTCCTCCACCATCTCCATTGTTTCCAGAAAAGCTGCTTACATCCATTTGTAACTGATACATTCTTTAGTTGTAAAGTGTCTAGCTGTTTGGGCAACTTCAAGAATTACAACTCCAGCTAGCCAGCACTTAAATAATAATGCAGGAACCTGTAGCAACAATTCTCTCTCACACAAATCTACCTGACACCATTCCAGTGATAAACTGTTGAAAAGCTTGATAGGCTGTTGTTTCTAGTATGAATGGTTTTATTTTGAATGCAAGTAGTGACTTGCAGTTGTAGGAAAAGCTACAGCACATGAAACCAAAATACTTCATAAATTTAATGCAAGGCATGCTGAGCCCTTTATGTCGATTGTTATGCAACAGTATAAAGGGGAAATTTAATCTTTTCTATCTGGGCTATAATCCAGGAATTTTTCTGCTCTGCACTTCACTGATAGGAAAATGCAACCACTGGCACAAATGATAAGTACAAATATTTAAGATACCAGCTGAGTAGGTAAAGATGAAACATTATTTGGTCACTTTGTTATGAAAAGGCAATCTCACTATTTATGTCTATAATTAAATTTCTAGCAATGTAAATTGATCATGTTATTATGGTGTGCATGTGGGCTCCAGATTATAAATGTTCATATCTTCCTTGATAGCAATAGCACTTAGACGTATATACCACTTCACAGTGCTTTAGAGCCCTCTCTAGGCAGTTTACAGAATCAGCATATTGCACCCTACGATTTGGTTCCTCATTTTACTGGCCTTGGAAAGATGGAAGGCTAAGTCAACCTTGAGCTGGTGAGATTTGATTAATAACAAATCTACAACAACAGCACCAACATCCGCGCCAGTCCGGCTTTCGGCCCGGGCATAGCACCGAGACGGCATTGGTGGATGATCTCTGGAGGGTGTGGTGGCACAACAGTTTCCCCGTCACCTCAGGGGTCGGTCCTCTCGCCACTCCTGTTCAACACATATATGAAGCCACTGGGTGAGATCATCCGTGGTTTTGGGGTAGAGTACCATCTCTACGCTGATGACACACAGCTGTATATATCTACCCCAAACCACCCCAACGATGCCGTAGCGGTGATGTGCCAGTGCCTGGAAGCCGTGCGGATCTGGATGGGAAGTAACGGACTCAGGCTCAACCCGACCAAAACCGAGTGGCTGTGGTTTCCGGCTGCCCGATTCAACCAGCTTTCTCCAACGCTGGCCATAGGGGGCGAACATCTTGCCCCTGTGGATGGGGCGCGCAATTTGGGAGTCCTCCTGGATACCCGGCTGTCTATGGAAGAGCAAGTGACAGCCGTGGCCAGGAGGGCGTTTTACCAGGTTCGCCTGGTTCGCCAATTGTGCCCCCTATTGGATCGGGACGCCCTTCGCACAGTCACTCATGCCCTCGTGACATCCCGACTGGACTACTGTAACTCCCTCTACATGGGGCTCCCCTTGAGGTGCACCCGGAGGCTTCAGTTAGTTCAGAATGCAGCCGCGCAAGCAATTATGGGAACCACTAGGTTTACCCATGTAACACCGCTCCTGCGCGAGCTGCACTGGCTGCCTGTCGTCTTCCGGGTGCGCTTCAAGGTGTTGGTTATCATCTTTAAAGCGCTCCATGGCTCGGGACCTAGCTACCTGCGGGATCGGATCCTGCCTCATACATCCTCACGGCCGATTCGCTCCCACAGAGAGGGACTTCTCCGGGTGCCGTCCACTAGACTTTGTCAGCGGGCGACGCCCAGGGGAAGGGCTCTCTCTGTGGCAGGCCCGGCCCTCTGGAACGACCTTCCCCCCGATATTAGAATGACCACGGACCTCCGCTTCTTCCGCCTGAAACTAAAGACACATCTTTTCCGCCTGGCCGGCCTAGGGTAGTCTCTCTCTCTATGGGTTTTTTAATTGTTTATTTATATTGAGTGGGGATTTTTAGTTAATGGGATTTTAGCACAGGAGTTTGTTTAATCTGTTTTAAATTGTATGTATTTTTGTATATTTATGGTTTTTATTCTCCCTGTGCGCCGCCCCGAGTCCCTGTGGGGAGAGGGAGCGGTTAATAAATTCAGCTTTATTATTAACAAAGGTGGGACATTTTAGCTCATGACAGACATTCAGCTTGGATGGATGGAAATATAACACATGAAAAAGAATTTGGACCAAATCTCCTGGCATGTTTATCATAAACATTTATAAAGCAAAACTGAAATGTACCAAGAGGCATATGTCAAAGTTACTAAGCAACCAGTCATTTCAGTTGTAGAGGGCAGGAGAGGGCAACCTCTTTATGCAGCCTCAGATCATAACACTGGAACTCAGTAAAAGACTACAGATGTTTGGTGCTATAGGTTTCAGCTTTTGCATAGAGAAAAACATGTGTTAGGGTGTTGGAATAAACAATTTAACGTGTTTCTCAAGCGTGGGATCTAATCTAAGCAAGGACTAGAGGAACAGTTCTTTGTATCTTTTGATAGAAAAAAGGTTTATTACTGGAAATACTTTGTAGCTAGCCTCATACATTGGGTCAGAGTCCAAGGGACTGGAAAGACAAAGAAGCATTCTGTGAGTGGGATTCTCACAGATAAAGAGTAGACACAATGAATGATAAGGAGGGAGGCAGATAAATTTATTGTGGGATGAAAGAATTCATAGTTCCAATACCCTGCATATTGACTCATTTTCCAATGCTGTCATATCTTGAAGGAGTCTATGATGTTCTGTTCCCAAAATGTCTGTGATATAGATACCGATCAGCGCTTCTTATTATGGGCAATATCTAAACTCATTCAGTCCATGTTCTTAAGAATATCACACACACTAATAAGGCCTTGGTAGTCTTGTGCTGCTTATATGTAGTTTGTGAAAAAATTACATAAAATAAAAGACAAATGTACAGACAGAAAAGAAACTAGTTATGAAATACAATTTCCAACTTTCTTTTCAACATGCAATTATTATCCTATAATTTCCCCTTCTTAGATGTTCTTTAATCTCTTCAGCCTCTCATTTGATCTACATACTTTTGTAAAGATCTGAGGCTATACTTATTTCATACTCTAAAATGCCTGCCAGATATGATTTTTGAAATCTACATTAACCTTAGTTTTGTCATACTGTAGATATCTATGCTACCCAAATCTTAGATCATGTTTTCCAAACTCCAATAGCCTTCAATTTTTAGCAACTCTTTCATTAAGATATAGTATTTTTTTTAAACTATGTTAAGATATGAAAAGAGGTTTAGATATAGATATAGCTGTGATGAAATAGAGATATATAGATATAGAGTCACAGTGGCTCAGTGGTTAGAGTGCAGTATGACAGGTCACTTCTGCTGACTGCCGGCTGTCTGCAATTTGGCAGTTCAAATCTCACCAGGCTCAAGGTTGACTTAGACTTCCATCCTTCCGAGGTAGGTAAAATGGGGACCAAATTGTTGGGGGCAAATATGCTGACTCTGTAAAACCACTTAGAGAGGGCTGTAAAGCACTATGAAGCAGTATATAAGTCTAAGTGCTATTGCTATGGCTATAGTGAGACAGAGATAGAGATAGAAATGATATAGAGACAAATAGAGGTAGAGACAGTCACAGAGATAGAGACAGAGATAGAGATGATAGAGGTAGACATAGAGATACAGATTTAGATAGATGGGATACAGTACAATTGTTACTGCTGGGGAACAATTCTGTAATTAAGTTGAATGTTTTGTCAAGAATGCTATTTTTGTTCGAGACAATACCTGTTTTGACACTTGATGCATTATTTGAACAATGGCACAATAATTTATCTAAATTTATATGGTAGGGGAAACATGTGAGTTGGATATACTGTAAGGAATTACAAGATGAGGATAGAGGAGAATTGGGTCTACCAGTTTTTAATTTGTCTCTGCTAGCCAAAGTTATATTTTTAAGATGGGCAGCCATACAAATATTTTAATGAATGTATGGTACTGGATAAGCTAGTTTATGCTAAGCTTGTATCAGGTTGCCTTAGAAATAAAGCTAAAACATCTTGTTCAGTTTGATGAAAAAAAATGTTTTAATGATTCTTCAAAGGACAAGAGAAAATTGAAGACATGCTTATGGATGAAATTTAAATTTACTGATTGAATTTTATTTATAGATAGCTCAAAGATGCACAATAATGTTTTATCTATGTAGTCATCTATCCAGTGATATGCTATTTTCCCTGTTTTAATTTAATTCCAAGGAAAAACATGAGGGAATTCTTCTCAAGGTCTCAGAGGCAATTTTGGAATCCAAGTTTCATCAAAATGACAAAATGAGTGTTGCTATGTCTACCCCTTATGTTTATGTATATGCGATACCACAAAGCACATACAATAGAGCTGACATACATCACAACAGTATGATGGTCATGTTGTTATCCATCCTTGCTCTTTCCCGCAGATATCTCTTCACAGAGCATTATTATAAATAACACTATTCTTCTCATTATGACATTATTGGGAATATTGTTACAATAGCTTTGATTATGAATTCCAAAGGCCATTTCTGCCTCCCTCCCTTACAAATACAGTAGTCTACATCTCCATAACCTCAAAAGTGGTGTTGTTTTGATTGTCTTTACCACAGAGAGAGAAACCCTGCCCTCTTGAACAATTTCAATAAAGATTTAAATAATAAAATTAAACCAAGTACAGTTCACTCTATTTTTTTTTAAACCCTTCATATTCCACCCTCCAGTAGAGGTTAACAAATAGCCTATGATTATCAAGCTGTGGAAATGGGATGCAAAGACAGGAGAAGGTGGTGGAGAAATGATCCATTGAAGCTGAACTGTCCACCCCTACAGAGATTAATGTCGATATCTCAGCAGCATGGTGCAGAGAAAGAGGAAAATTTATAGAATGGACAACTGCTACCCATGACTTATAGGACATTCATTGTGTAAGGAGATGAAATGAATCGTGGAATGCAATCTGGGGATGATATAAACCACAAAAGCAAAGTTAGTCTTTAGAACACATAATAGGCTTGGGGCCAAAGAAGAGGGGGGCTGGAGAAAACAACCTAAAACAATGCTTCCTTTTTTTCTTCTTTTGTAATTTTGCAGATCTACTTTTACAGCTTTCATATTTATCATTATAGCAATTTCATACTGCTTTTCAGACACACACACACACACACGCACACAAAATCCCAGGGAGGCATACATACAATCTGCCAAAAGAAATGCTCCTTGCACAAATGACTTAAAACCAAAAGATAAAACATAAAAAGAAAGGACAGGGAATAAAGAGAAAAAAAACACTTAAAAATAATCAAAGTTCTTTTCCAGTCTTGATCTTCCAAGGAAGGAAGGAAGGAAGGAGGGAGGGAGGGAGGGAAGGAAGGAAGGAAGGAAGGAAAGAAGGAAAGAAAGAAAGAAAGAAAGAAAGAAAGAAAGAAAGAAAGAAAGAAAGAAAGAAGGAAGGAGTCAATCAGAGCCCAGATATTGAGCTACTAAATTTGAATGCATAAAAAGTAATCTGGGAGATAATGGCAGTGGAAAAACAGGTAGTACATCAGTAAGAAATTTAAGGAAGGAAAACCTAGAACTTTATTGTCTTTATTTATTGAAATAATTTGATACCAATAGAAGTGAACATTTGTAGCTATGGGATAAACTGTGGAGACCTTGGTGCCCTCTGAAGCTTGGGTGTTTTCTTGCATATGTTTCATTACCAAATTAGGTAATATCATCAGTGCTTAGTGGAGAGTGTGGCTTGCTCTCATTTTATATAATAGTGGCTTGCCTTATCAATATTGGTGGGAATGATCATGAGAGTTCCTTGATTGGGCTGTTATTTACTGTCAGTTTATTTATCTGAGTACCAGTGGTGGGTTTCAAATTATTTTAGAACCTATTCTGTAGGTGTGGTCTGTTTTGTGGGAATGGCTCGGTGGTCATGTGACTGGGTGGGAGTGGTTTGATGATCATGTGACTGGGTGGGAGTGGTTTGGTGATCATGTGACTGGGTGGGCATGGCCATCTTGTAAAATGTGGTGAAACTCACTTAATAACACTCTTACTTAGCAACCAAAATGTTGGCTCAGAAACTCTGGCATTTGAAGTGTGCAAGTCTTAAAGCTATCAAGTTCCAAGACCCTTGCACTCCTACCCTTTAGAAAAAAAAACCCAACAATGTTCAAACTTGACAGCTTTAAGACTTGTGGACTTCAACTCCCACAATCCTTCCTCCAGTCGTGTTGGCTCAGGAACTCTGGCATTTGAAGTGTGCAAGTCTTAAAGCTAACAAGTTACAAGACCATTGCACCCCTAACCCTTTACAACCATCCCCCCAAAAAACCCTAAAACTTTATTTTTTAAAGCATTCTGCACCTGGGGAAAGTTGGAATGGCACACCAGCCACACACTACCTCCACTGACTTTGAAGCCTTTCCCTCATGCTGCCAAAACCCCTTGCTGCTCTTCACCTATGGTTGCCCCTTCAGCCTCCCATCCATGGAGGATACACAGTGATCCTTTTGGAGGGGCAGCCAAGGGGCATTTTTCCTCATCCCCCGAATAGCGTGTAGGCTGTGGAAGGTGAAAGGGGAGAGTGGAGCTGCTCTTTTTTTCTGCTTCTCAGCTCGAAACAAAGCAGCAGCAAGGAAGGAGTCTCTGGTGGCTGCAGCAGCAGCAGAAGCAGCAGCAGCTGAAGCACAATCCTGGGCAGTCAACTCCCAGAATTCCTCCTTCTCTCTCTCAGCTGCTATCACCGGGGTGCCGCCAAGACAAGTGAGGTTTTGGGAGGGACTTTCTCTCCCCCTGCAGAGAACCCCCTCCAGAGAGCTTCACTGGCAGCTGCTTCTTGCCATTGCCACCATGCCGGATTCAGCAAAGCGGCTCCAGTAGCAATGGGACATGCTTGGGGAAGGGAGAGCCGGAACTGACTGCCCGGGATTGTGTTTCAGCCACCGCTGTGAAAATGTCTGTTTTGCCAGCCGCAGGAGGGAAGAAAAGAAGCCAGTCTCTGGAAAGAACCTTCCCTCCCCCTCCAGAGAGCCCATGCCAGGAGAGAAAAGGGGGCAGACTAGTTTGAATGTGGGTGAGCGGGTGGTTTAGGGCCGGCACCTCCTTCGCTCATTTGGGCAGGCAGAGAAAGAAAGGAGGCTTGTGATTAAGCACCCCTGCACCTTCACCCTTGGCTATCACATGCCT
Organism: Rhabdophis nuchalis; assembly: GCA_039707465.1. NCBI lineage: Eukaryota > Metazoa > Chordata > Lepidosauria > Squamata > Natricidae > Rhabdophis > Rhabdophis nuchalis. The sequence continues at coordinate 67,593,892 of CM077643.1, forward strand.
CCTTCCTCCACCTGGCCGAATAAGCAAAGAAGGTGGGGCACTACTCCACCCGCCCACCTTCATTCAAACCAGCCCACCTGCTCCCTTTCAGCATGGGCTTTTTGGAGGGGGAGGGAAGTCTCTCCCAAGACCTGCTTCCCTTACCTCACAGACTATCCCAGATGGTGGGATATTCTCTTTTTTTGCCGGTACAGGGGTGTAGCCTCGAACCCTGCCTTCCTGCCACCTCCAGTCCAGTCACACGCAATATCTCCATCACTCCACTGACCTGGGGACAGTCCCAGTTTCAGTTGGCATTCTTCTAGTGATCCTTCCTGGCTGCACCCTCCCAGAGCGTCACATGGCGGTGGCACGCGGGCTGCTGACTGACCCAGGGCCCACCTGGACTCCTTGAGAGGAAGGATCGGCAAGAGAAAGCCAACTGCTGCCAGCAACAGGGAACAAATGAGCAGCCACCCAGCAGCTGCTGTGGCCCATTGCAGGCACTCAGGGTGGGCCTCCTTGCCACCTCCAGCCCCGTGCAACCTTCCTGCTAACCCACTGATCTCAGAACACTCTACTGGACAGCCTCTCCTTCACATCTAGTTGCCAGCTGCAGCCACATCTGGGGAGTGCTGAGCCCCCGGAGCAGTCACATGGCAGTGGTATGTGGGCTGCTGACCATCCCAGGGCCTTCTCAGTTTCTTCTGGATGGGGCAGGCAAATGGGCAGCATTTTCCCCACCTCCCTGGTTGCTGCAGCCTTGGAGTCTCGGTTGGGCGGGCAAAGGAAGTGGATGGGTGGGGCAAGCATGGTGTGGATGGGCAGGGCGATTGAGTAGTGGCCTGGTGGGTCGGGGGGAAGTGAGTGGGGGGGCAGGCAGAAGAGGGAGCATTCTGGTACTGGGTCCCTGGAAGAAGGGAAGACACTCTAAATTTCACCATCTGGTACAGCTGTACTGGGCTGTACCTGCCGGAAGCCACCACTGCTGAGTACCCAAGCGAACAGTAAACAATAATACTATGATATTGATGGCTGGAAGGTACATTCATGGGTTTTTAGCATAGGATTTAGATAGTTTAATATATATTTTAAATTATGTATTTATTTTTTTTGTATTTTTGTATGTTTTTAAATTTCCTGTGCGCTGCCCTGGGTCCTTTGTGGAGAAGGGTGGGATATAAATATAAATAAATTCAAATTCAAATTCTATCAACCTGTGGTTGAAAGTCCTGCTGGGGATCAGAAGAAGAAACAAATATGGCAAAGTCTCCCTTTATACCAGTGGTGGGATTAAAAAAAAATTATTACCAGTTCTGTGGGCATGGCTTAGTGGGTGTGGCTTGGTAGGTGTGGCAGGAGAAGGATATTGTAAAATCTCCATTCCCACCCCATTCCAGGGAAAGGTTGCTGCAAAATCCCCATTCCCTTCTGCTTAATTGGGACTCGGGAGGCAGATAATAGATGAGGGTGGGGCCAGCCAGAGATGGTATTTACCAGTTCTCTGAACTACTTAAAATTTCTGCTACTGGTCTCCAGAACTGGTCAGAACCTGCTGAATACCACCTCTGCTTTATACCAAGAAAAGCAGTAAGAAAGAGCAGATTTTGCATCTAGTTGAACTATCATAACATCTCTCCTATAATACCCGATATATCCTTTATTTCAGCATTTAGAGGAAATTAAATATATGACATTTTTATGATTTGGGGAGTGGGAAGTAGCAGGCAACAAAAGGACAACAGTATTATTATCTGGCGACCAATTATTTTCTCTCAAAAATTTCCAAGAGGGACCTATCTTCATGATATTGGTTGTAATGGAGAAAGTATAGTGATTTTGGCTTCATCATTCTTGGACATTAGAATCTCCTCATTTCTGAAATGCAAATTATACTCTAAAAAACTTTTCTAAATGTTATGCTAAATGAAGCAGTTACTTTGAGTAAACAAAGATGCAATAAGGTTGCAATTAACTTATCATAGAACAGTTGTATTATTCTATTCTCCATTGTCTTGCTTTTTTTTACTTTTGTTGAATGCCCCCCTCTTTCTCTTTCCTTTCCTTTTCTTTTTCTATCGTGTGGTCACATCTTATACTTTTCTATGCAATAATATCTCAATCAATATTCCCTAGAAGGTATATAGTTGGATGAATTTAGTAGAACAATTTAAGAGATTTATATCTGAAACACTTAAATCTAGTTGAAATCAAATAGATATATATTCTTCATGATTAATGTACTGTATGTACCACTTTCAAGAGATGAGCTGATGTTAAATAGCCCAATCTATGTATGGTAAAGTTTGTTTTCTTCCCATGAAAAGTTCCCAGTTAGCCAAATGGCAATCTATGTAATATGTAATATTACAACAGTGGTGAGCGATTCATAAGAATGTTATTCTACTATATGGGGTGCTGCGTTGTATTAGTACAAAGTGAATTAAAAGAACATTCTTTGCAAATTTTCTGCAGTAATATACTGTACGTACAGCTTTTAATGGTTTATTGAATTTTTAATTTCTTTTTTTCTTAGCAATAGTAAGGGTAACTGTGGCATCACTGATTTCTGGAGAGTAAAAAATTACAAAGACAGAGTAGCCAGTAAAACACTAACTAGACTAATGATTCCTGATTTCAGAGATGGTTGGTCTGGAACTATAAAAGTCTCTAAAATGTCTCATTGTTTTATGATTCTAGCATACCAACATATGGAGTAATCATGCCATTGATGAAATGAAATTCTACAGCAGACAGCTCAACAGAAATACAGCAATCATCCTCCAGTCATAAAAAGAACATTTTTATGACATTAAGGAAACATTACATCATGTTTTCTATTACACTATAACTCTTTGAAAAATGCATTGGTACAAAGATACACACACACAGTTTGTGTAATAAGTGTTACTTCAGAAGGCAACTATGGGGGTACCAATGTAACATCTACTTGCATATCTTTAAAACGATTGCATATTTTCTTAGGATCTTGCAAGTTCCATTCTTTGTTTGGATTAAAATGCAAAACACTGCTGTAAGAGAATGTGTGAATGACCTTGGGAAACAAGGAGAAGAGATCTGTCTAAGAAACAATCTGACAAGAAAGATAGGATCCCCAGTGGCTTATTTGGACAGAGAATAGAATTTAGGAAGGATCAGCCCTAATTGATCAGAAAGTCAAAAGTATTGGCGAGAAGTTTGTATCTTCAGATTTGCAAGGTTCTGTTACTGAGGCTTAAAACAAACTAGAATAGAATTAGTTCATGTAGTTGTCTCTTATCTAGTTTACTTGGGAGGGTTGGCAACCACAAAGTCCTAATACCTAAGAAAACCGTGCATCCGCTCTATTACCCCTCTGCCCCATCCCTAAAATCACAATTCTAAGCCTGATACAGCAAAAGTTTTTTGTAGAATTCCATATAAAAATTACCTCTTTTCCAACTGTATAGTCCTGCTTGTTCCCTCTGTATCGAAAGAATAAAATTGGCTTCCTCATTTCTTTCCTTTGTGGCATTTCTGGAAAAAAATAATAATCAGAGGTCGTCTTTTAACCCCTACTCCAACCCTAATTATCCTCTTTTTTATCTTTGAAATATATCCATGTTTTTGATGATTGGGACACCTAGAAAAAACATTACATGGGAAGTTGGACTGGGATCAAGTACTTCCTCAGGTATTTCACAGGGAGACAGGGTAGTTCATAGCATACTATCAGTGTCTACGACATGTCTGTCCTAGTTGGTAACCAACAAAACGATAGAACTTCCTCCCCCTTTCCTGCACCAGTACAATCTGATATAGAACATCTAACAAAGTAGTGTGTGCGTGTGTGTGTGTGTGTGTGTGTGTGTGTGTATTTCACTAATATGAAGAGAAAAATACTGAGTATTACCACTACAGTTGAAAGCTAACTTTGACTTCCAAATAAGAAGAGAAAATTCATTGGAAAAGACCCTGAAGTTTGGAAAAATTGAAGGCAAAAGAAGAAGGGGAAGGAAGAGGATGAGATGGTTAGACAATGTCATTAACACAGTGGGCATGAGTTTGGGAAGATTCAGGAAGACAGAATAATAGGAAAAAACTGAGCCATATGGATTGATATTCCAATCACCAGCAGAAAAATGCTACAGCCAACTTTTATAAGTATTGCTAAGGTATCCAGTACAGATAAAGAAAAAAAATATTTTGTCTGGCATACTATGGTCCATGAGGTCAGGAAGACTCAGATATGACTTAGTGATTAAACAACTAGCCACTAAAATGGGAACAAGACCAAATTCTACAAGGGTTTATGGCAGGGGTGGTATTCAGCAGGTTCTGACCAGTTCTGGAGAACCAGTAGGAGAAATTTTGAGTAGTTCAGAGAACAGGTAAATACCACCTCTGATTGACGCCGCCCCCACCCCAATCTATTCTCTGCATCCTGAGTCCCAGGTGATTGGGAGAAAATGGGGATTTTGCAGTAAGCTTCCCCTGGCGTGGGGAAGGAGTGTAGATTTTACAGTATCCTTCCTCTGAAGTTGGGTGAGAATGGAGATTTTTACAGTATTCTTCCCCTGCCACACCCACCAAGCCATCCCCACCAAGCCATGCTCACGAGCCATGCTACACCCATAGAACCACAGCCACAGAACCAGTAGTAAAAAAATTTGAATCCCACCACTGGTTTATGGAGAACTGAAAAACAAAGGAAGGGAAAATGAAATCATAATTTTACTTCTCTGAAATTTTCAGGAGATGGAAATGAGTTACGCACTTCCTTGTTCCAACATTGTCATCACAAAAAGTTAGCAATGTGTACTAAAATCTCCACCTTTTTCATAGTTGAATGCTCATTATTAGCTATTTATATGCATTTTGAAATAACAAGTTTGATGTCTTGTCATGGTAAACCAATGGACACTTGAATAAAACAAAGTGTTATTTTTTGTGATCTTGTGATTAGGTTCATACAAAATATTTGTTTCTTTATGTGTAGCGGATACCTTAGAAATGTTTAATAAAGGTGCCTATAACATCCTTCTGGTGATGATTGGAAAATTAACCCATATACTTTAGTTTTTTCCTATTGTTTTTATTCTGAGATTTGAAATCAACTGGATTCTTCATATTACTCTGGATCAATTGCTATATGCCAAAGAAGCATGTCATTTTCTTGGGTATATTGTCAGCAGGGTCACAGTGACTTAGTGGCTAAGACACTGAGCTTATCAATTAGAAGGTTGGCAGTTCAGTGGTTTGAATCCCTAATGCCATGTAATGGAGTGAGCTCCTGTTACTTATCCCAGCTGCTGCCAACCTACTTCGAAATCATGCAAAAAATACAAGAAGAAAATTAGGGACCACTTTGGTGGGAGGGTAACAGCGCTATGTGCCCCTTCGGCATTTAATCATGCTAGCCACTTGACTACGGAGCGTCTGAAATTTTGGAGTTATTGTGTTTATAACTTAATTTCCAGGCTCTTTTTTTGCTTTTTCACTTGTTATGAATTGCTATGATTATCAGTTTTGAGGTTGCATCGATCCTTTAATATTGCTGTATGCATTTATAATTTGTCACTGTTATTTTAGCATAATACTTTTAAAATATAAAACATCCTTCTATTCTGGAATATTTTATACTCCACTACCCTCACAAGATGGACTCATTTCCCCCTGATAATATAAATTATAGCTGAACTTTCTTGGAATTTACTATTCATTTTACTCCCAGTTTTATTTGGTGCAGAATTCCCAAATTCCCACCCATCAACCTTTCCAGCATAAATATTTTATATTCCTAATGTATATTGGGAAGGTTTTGAAAATGTCATGTCTGTTTTTTCATCCTATCATTACGTACAAACTTGCTCAATGTGTTTAAATAGTTGATTAATTAGTATAACCCATATTGTATTGCAACTGTTAGAACAGAAAAAATATGATGTGCATGTGAGTTCTATTTACTTACTTTCATTCACTAAATGAAGGCTCTTAAATAAAAAGTCATATATTAGGCATTTTAGCCAAGGGATCAGAAATATGGCTGACAGATGACAAGATAAAAAATTATTACTTCATGTTTCTTGACTGGGAAAGAAATATTAGATCATAATGTTTTTCTTAGTGTACTCTTTAATGCTTCATTGTCATCAACAATGCTACAATACTTAAGAGACGATATTGCTATTATAATTTTTTCAAAATATAATTTTTTTAACTTTTTAACTGAATAACGTTCTGTGACAAGTGATATGCCACACATTTTTTCTAACATCACAGCTATTTTACATCCATTGTGGAAGTTCTACAATGTTTTACAATGCACAACTTTTTTTGATTTCGGGAAAACAAATATTTTTTTAAAGATTTTTTTTTAAATGTTAAGATTTTTTAAATTTTTTATTCTCTTACATACCATTTTAAGTATAACAACAATTGTTATTCTTCTTTACATTTGTCATTATTATACATTTATTATTTCATTTAATAGGTTATAATATACAGTCTAGGTTGCTTTATTTACCATCCCTTCCTCCTGTTATAACACTACCTTAGGGAAAACAAATTTTAATGGCAATCTGTCAAAATTTGGTGCTAATGTCATATTAAACCTGTTTGTTGTGAAAGCTACTTCCAAAGTCAGTGCATAGGGTAGCACAATTTTATATCAGGTTTATTTAATGTATTCATTCATTCATTCATTTATCACATTTCTGCATTGGCCATCTCACCTGTGATATTACTTTTCATCTTTTCCATTCTTTGTGTGAACAAGAAAAAGATCAGGAATCTGATCTTAAAATATGAATCTATTTTTAGGCCATGCTTTCCAGAAACACGAAATTCTACATATCTCATTTGTTCTTGATGTGTGATTTATATTTACATCCATCTTTCCATCCATACTTGCACCTATCCATAGATTCATCTATTCATTCATCCATCTTTTTTTAACCATTCTAATAAGATTTTGACTGAAACTGCTTCATTTTACAGTCTACAAACTTATACCAGATTGTATACGGTACATACAGGGAAAAAGATAGCTTCCTAAGTGAGGATGGTGAGAGATGAATGACTGGACAGAGAATACAGAAAGACTCAGCACGTCCATTTCATATTCTCATCATGTTGTCATCCTAACATCTCCAGATGATCTTGGCAGTTAAGGAGAAAGTGAAAAGAGGAAAAGAAAGATACATTAGTTTACTACTGGAAGAAACAGGGATAGTTTGAGTGAGGTGGTGGAAAGGATGAAAAGTATTCCTAAACGTAGAAATCTGGAGCATTTGGGAAAGGGGATTTCTAAGGCTTGAAAAATCACATTGAGTTTGAATCTTGATCTCCTTATACTGAAATGCACCCCCAGTGAATTTATACACACCCTTGCTGTTATATTTGTTTCTATATTTATCTTTTTATTCTATACTTGTTTATAGTTATAAGTGTAGTCTATACTCTTGAGAGTTTCCCCCCAATAATTTCTAGGAATTGCATTAAGAAAGAAAAACAACATTCTCTTGAGCTGGATATAGAAAAAAAGGGGGAATTTTTAAATACTAAAATCAAAGACATGACTCGTATGCAACCCAATATTCATTTCACAATTAATTTTATAAAATACCACCCCCCTTTTTTATATCGGACTGACCAGTCTTAGTAGTCAGATCAACATTACTGTATACAGAAAGGTAATCTATTTTTTGTCATCCTTCTTTTGGTAGAAGTTGAGGGTGGGAAGAAAACATACAAGCACATGAAACTATTAAAAACCCCTGCAAAGTAGTTTTCTATATAAAAAAATGCTGCATAGATTTTTTAATGTCTTTGAAAATATTGAATGGCATATTATTCCGCCTGGCCGGCCTAGGGTAGTCTCTCTCTCTATGGGCTTTTTAAATGTATATCAATATTTACTGGGGATTTTTAGTTAATGGGATTTTAGCACAGGAATTAATTTAATCTGTTTTAATTTGGTATGTATTTTGTATATTTATTGTTTTTATTCTCCCTGTGCACCGCCCCGAGTCCCTGTGGGGAGAGGGAGCGGTCAATAAATTCAACTATTATTATTATTATTATTATTATTATTATTATTATTATTATTATTATTATTATTATTATTATTATTATTATTATTATTATTATTATTATTATTATATTAATTATACCTCATAGCATTTGGGCAACTCTGATTCAAAACAACAAAAGGTGTGTAGGTACCTCTCAATTTATGAACAGTTATTTAACAAATGTTTGAAATTACAACCACCTTGGAAAGGGTGGTTATGACTTATAAAATACTTCTGGCTATTGCAAAATATTGTGCCCTCCCGAGTCACTTGATTTCAGTCTAGATTGCATCACACTTATTCAGAAGTACTATGAAGCTTCTGGGTGGAAAGGGGGATTACTCAGTGACATCACCATTGCTTGGGGATGCCTAGTTGGGAGCTCTTTTCATGCCCCCAGCAAATGCTGGAGCAAAGGACAGGAGCTAACTCCATCCCGAGGTAGCACTTGGGTCTCAAACATAGGCTTGCTGCTTGTCAAGCCAGCATTTTCTAACCACGTGAGCCACCATGCTCCTATTGCAGTCTGGTTACTTGGCTACATACTTGCACTTGTGACTGGTTATCAAGTGTCCTCTGATCATCTGATTGCCATTTGCAACCTTCTATGCCAATTTCCACAGAAAGTCAATGAAGAAGCTGCCAGGGAAACTTGCAGGCTGCTGCTGCTGCCTGCCTGCCAAAGGAACTGCCTCTTGCATCTGAGACCTAGCTGAAAGAGCTGCCGGTTAAGGAAACTGAATTCCTTCAGTGAGGTGGAGAAATGCAGCTCAGATCCTGATGATTTGACCTCCATTTCTGCACCCCATGGAAGGAGTTCCCTTCTCCTCATGAAGAGGAGCTGACATCCTTCTGGTAAGGTGTAGAAACTGAGTTCAGATCATCAAATATACACAAAAAAGGGTTGTAAAAACTGAGGTCTTTAATAAAAAGTGCATTGGTGTATTTATGTATTGGTGATGGAGGAGGATAGTCACTTGTGAAGTTCAGCTGCTCTTGTAATCCATCATCCATCCTCTTGCACTCATAAATCAATACAATTGTACTCCCTTTAGGATAAACTTAAAAAGCCTTATCCTTTTATTACAACTCAGATCAAGAAAAGAGGCAGAATTTTATGAAGAGATATAAGTCATGGAATTATCAATCTTCATTTTCTTCATTTTCCCTCGTCCTTCAGCATATTTCACTTGTGGGCATTTTGGCTTCAACACTCCACATTTTTGCTCAGCAAGATGGTACGTGTGTGCATCTCCCTCTTCCTCCCCCACCCCTCTGTGTGAATGTTCTAAGAAAGGATATTACAATAATATTAAGTACATTTACTAAAAAGGAATTTGCACTGCAATCAGTGGAGTTTGCTTATCAGTTTGAATGTTTCAAATATAACCCCCATCCCTATTATAATGTATGTGAACTACAGTAACTTCTTTGTTAAAATGACACCATATTAAGTACTACATTAATGCAGAATTGGAAATGGAAAATGAAAAAAAAACACCAAATCCTCTAATTATTAGGTTCAAGAGGTAAAGGATTCTTTTTCTTTTTTCTTAACTATTGATTATAAGAGGTTTTGGGGATATAATGACTTGAAAATTTTTAAAAGATCTTCCCATCTTCAGTTTTAGTTCAGAGTTCAGAAAAATTCCAATTTCTCCCATTTTATCCCACGTGTTATACCAGTTCATTAAATCAACAACCTAACAGAAAATAATTATCAGTTACATTTTGTCTTTTGATTTATCACACATTGGATTTCAATTAGTAATTCAATTAAAGGGGAGAAAGAAAGGGTTTGTCTATATATAATGGATAATAATATGTTAATAATATGATATATAACAATAAAGATCTACATAATGATATAGATAATAATAAAGGTTGTCTTTATCTAAAATGTTCAATATATTACTGACATACTTAAATTATATACATATAATTCTTTTCTAGATAAATGGTTAGGCCAGTCATAGAAGAATTGCTGAGCAATGTTTGAGCCCTAAATTTATGTTGCTAAGTAAAACATTTGTTAAGTGAGTTTGCCCCATTTCTTTTCTTGAAATTCTACAGCAGACACCTGAACAGAAATATAGGCCTTTTCTTGCCACAATTGTTAAGTGAATCTGGATGCCCTATTGACTTTGCTTGTCAGAAGATTGAAAAAGGGATCACATGACCCTTGGACCCCGGGACACTACAACAGTCATAAATATGAACCACTTGCCAAGCATCCAAATTTTGATCACGTGACCATGAGGATGCTGCGATGGTTATAAGTGTGAAAAATGAACTGTTGTAAATCGAGGACTACCAATATTTTAATACTGTACCCTGTTTCATGTTTCTTTTTTTTCCCTTGCAATGTTTTTCTTGTTTTTCCTCCTACAGAAGCTTTTATTGCGCCAAAGGCAGTATTCTTTCATGCATATGTTACTGAACAATTTTGAGTGATCCAGTAACTGTAAAGATTTACTAGATTATGCAGTTAAACAGCCATTAAAAGCTAATTTTTCTTCTAGGATTATCCTCTCAGTAAAATTGGATTCATTATTTCACTTTAATAGGAATGAATAAATAAATTAAATCAAGTTTTTTTAAATAAATAAAATGCATATATACACACACACACACATATACACATACACACATTCACACATGCATACATAATCTTTAAATGTCACTGGGAGATATTTGATTTTTATATTTGACTGAACTCTTGCTTAGTTAATAGAAGAAAATGGTCACCCATAATTTGGATGGTTTTTTCACTTTATGAAACTTTTGATATTTGAAAAAGGATGCAGATATTTTTTAGATGTTTAGTCAGTTTAATTGTAAAAGATTAATGATTTTGGGGGTAATAGATGACAATCCATACTCTGACAATATTAGGTATGTGTGTCTATGTTGCATTTGTGCATTCTCATGAACCTCAAAAGATAAGATATAATTTGCTGAAACTGTATGGCTTATATGAAAAGAAAGATATAAATTAATATTTCCCCCTACACAAAACTGCAAAGAAAGTAACATCAGAAGAGAAAGGTTAAATATCTCAATTATTAATTCTATGCATCTGCTATGAAGTAATATGGAAGATCATGTGGAATTGTCCTAGATCTAAATATAACTGAAAATTTGTTCTATGTCAGTATTATATCTACTTCAAAGGTGGTATTCAGCCGGTTCTCTCTAGTTTGGGCGAATCGGTAGCAGCGGCTGTGGGAGGCTCCATCCACCAGTCTTGATGTAATGAGCGACCTTCTGTGCATGCACATTCACATTTGCAAACCGTTGGGGAAGGTAAGTGAATCCACCACTGATCTACTTATGTTTTTATTTACAATCTATATAACCCATCCCAAGGAAATGCTCTTTCAGAGTTGTAGCGATAAAGACAGCTTGTCAACCAGCCACATACAGTTATAGGGTGACTTTCGGTCAATTGCACTCTCTCAGAGGCACCCATCTCACAGTGCTGTTGTTCTGGGGAGGACAAAGCTGTACTGGATGTGCTCACCACCTTGTGTGCACTCACATATTTCATTCTCGGCAAACCAGTTGTTAAATTATGTGAAGCCTACCTCAGTTTCAGTTTATTTGGATTTATATCCCGCCCTATCTCCCCGAAGGGCTGCTCACAGGTAAATATAAAACAATGCAATAAATACAATACAGTGTTAAAATGAAATTAAATAAACTAGCCTGTGCTAAAATATAACTAAAAACTTTTAAAATCCCCTACCAAATATAGTTAAATTATTTCTAGTCTAAAATCTAGGCTAAAGTCTAAGCTAAAATCTAAAACCTAAGCTCTAAGCTAGGCCAGCTAGGTGAAAGAAGTGTGTTTTCAGTGAAACCAAAGGTTACCAGAGACATTAAAATTCATCAATAGTTGGGGATATCAGACATGCAATGTTGATCATTCATAAATAATCCTTGAATTTACATTCACAAGTTATTTCTTTAAAAAAATATAATCATCTTTAGCAGACAAGCTACATATTAACTCCAATCATCCAGGGTGTTTAAAGGTCTCTGGAATCTTCCAAATAAGTAGAATCCTAGAGTGTATAATGGAAGCATGTTCTTAAATAGAACTTGAGTTGTAAAGAAATGTGTAGAACAGGGGTCCCCAACCTTTGCAACTTTAAGTCTGAAGGACTTCAGTTCCCAGACTTCTCCAGCCAGCAAAGCTGGCTGGAGAAGTCTGGGAGCTGAAGTCCTTCAGACTTAAAGCTGCAAAGGTTGGGGACCCCTGGTGTAGAAGACACAGTTATTCTCCTGCTAAAGAGATAAGCATCCCTGAAGCTGTATAATAACTCTAGCAAGCATTGCTAGTTTGGCCTTCTCAGGGAGGCTGAACATTGGAGCAATGATCTAATTATTCCAATGCTACTGATTGCTCTTCAGATGTCCTGCCTCAGTAATTAGGGCATGCTGACAATCAGCAGGAGCCAAAAGTGGCTCTACACAAATTCCAGTCATTTCATTCTTGTCTTTGCTTTTAACTTTGGTATTATTTGATTTTCCTACATACCTATTGCATCACAGCTCCATGGGCTAGCCTTTTAAGAATGGCAAGCTGCTGAAGGCTCTGAGAACTGTCAATAGCTAAAAAGCAGACCAGTTGAATGGTTTAGTGTCATGCTGAAAAATTACCATGCATTTTTTTCTACTGATCATTATTAATTTGATAAAAGAAATTGTCTTTGAACTTTTATTTCAAGGTAATAAACAATTTTTATAAAATTCCTACAGCTCAAATCTAATATTGCACTTATTAAATTATAAGATGACTAAGAGATATGAGTTCTGCCTTTTCATGGACTTCAGCATTCCTGATTTCCTTGCTTCAATTTACTTTCAAGAAAAAAACTAGATTTCAGAATGGAACTTTTATTTATTTTATTTTATTTTTATTTTATTAAATTTATACCCTGCCCTTCTCCTTGTTAGGACCCAGGGCGGCGCACAGGCATTTAAAAAAACACAAAATACAATAAATATCAATTAAAATGTAATTAAATTCATCAACCCGTGCTAAAAACCCAATATTAAAAACCCTTACCAAATTATAAATTTTCTTTAAAAAGTCAGAAACGGGGGGCTATTCTAGGCCGGCTTGTTGGAATAAGTACGTCTTAAGACGTTGGCGGAAGAGGCGGAGGTCCGAGATAGTGCGAAGGTCAGGGGGTAGGTCGTTCCAGAGGGCCGGGCCCGCCACAGAGAAGGCCCTTCCTCTGGGTGTCGCCAACCGGCATTGCCCGGCCGACGGCACCCGAAGAGGACCCCTCTGTGGGAGCGGATCGGGCGAAGGGATGTATGGGGCAGGAGGCGGTCTCGTATATAGCCCCGAGCCATGGAGCGATTTAAAGATGGTCGTCAATACCTTGAAGCGCACTCGAAAGGCCACAGGCAGCCAGTGCAGCTCGCGCAGGAGAGGTGTTACGTGGGTTTGCCTTGGGGCACCCATAATCACCCGCGCGGCCGCATTCTGTACTAACTGTAGCCTTCGAGTGCACCTCAAGGGAAGCCCCATGTAGAGAGCGTTACAGTAATCCAGCCGGGATGTCACAAGTGCTTGAGTGACTGTGCGAAGGGCTCCCCTGTCCAGTAAGGGGCGCAACTGGCGTATCAGGCGTACCTGATAGAACGCCCCCCTGGCCACGGCCGCCACATGGTCCTCCATGGACGGCCGGGAATCCAGGAGGACGCCCAAGTTGCGCGCCCTCTCCATGGGGGCCAGTTGTTTGCCCCCAATGGCCAGTGTTGGACTTATCTGGCTGAACCGGGGTGCCGGAAACCACAGCCACTCGGTCTTGGACGGGTTGAGCTTGAGTTTGTTACTACCCATCCAGATCCGTACGGCCTCCAGACACCTGGACAGCACCTCGACGGCATCGTTGGGGTGGTTTGGGGTGGATATGTACAACTGAGTGTCATCAGCGTACAGATGGTATTCCACCCCAAAACCACGGATGATCTCGCCCAGCGGCTTCATGTAGGTGTTGAACAGAAGTGGCGAGAGGACCGCCCCTAGAGGAACCCCACATATGAGGGGCCTCGGGGACGACCTCTGCCCTCCTGCCAACACCCATTGCAACCGACCAGAGAGGTAGGACGAGAACCACTGTAGGACGGTGCCTCTCAGCCCCAACCCCCCCCAATCGGTGCAATAAGATACCATGGTCGATGGTATCAAAAGTCGCTGAGAGATCTAATAGGACAAGGATAGAGGAACAACCTCTATCCCGTGCCCTCCAGAGATCATCCACCAACACGACCAATGCCATCTCAGTGCTGTGACCGGGCCGGAAGCTGGACTGGCGCGGGTCTAGATAATCAACTTCCTCCAGATGTCGGGGAAACTGTTGAGCCACCACACTCTCGACAACCTTCACTAAAAAGTGAAGGTTGGAGACGGGACGATAGTTCTCTAATAAAGCCGGGTCCAGGGATGGTTTCTTGAGGAGGGGCCTCACCACCGCCTCTTTCAAGATGGTTCTCATCTGATTTGGGTGTGCAGCAGCACCAGCAGAATCATCTACATTTTCTAATGATAAAGTAGGTCTTAAACTATCAGCAAGATAAATTGGATATACATTTTCAATAACCTTGAAAATTGTAGATAAACAGAGGTGCCCTACATTTGTGTCCTGTCCCAGCCCATGGAAATCATAGAACACTAGCAGGTTTTACATTTTTATTAAAACATATTTTCAAATTGTAGTTCCTCATGTCCAAAATACTCAGTCCAAAAAATTCAACCAGATCTAGAGACAAGAAAGAGTTCAAATTGTAGACAAGATACTACAGGGTCAAACAAATATCCTATGGGAGTCTAGGACCATTACTTGAGAAGATAGGCTGGGGAGTTGAAGTGACAAGGAAAATGAAAAGTTGTCACTAACAGATCTGTAAAGTGAGCAGCTATATCAGAGTTATAACCATATAACTCTGATTTGTTTCTTTGGCAGGATGGAGTTATTTCTGGCCAATAATCTTGCTGAATACCTTTGTCAAGCCCTCCTTTCTTTGTAATGGGCCCTTGCATTGGGAGAAGATCTTAGCTCTGCATTTGGGGTGGGAGTGAGTCGTGTAGTGGGTCATCACCTCATTAAAATCTCTGTTATTTCGGATGGCAAGGTTAACATTACTCTGGGTTTCATTCATTCTTTCAGCTCTCAGCTTCCTCAGTGTGGCTAGCCACAAAGGCTAACTTTATTCTGTCTCACACTCAAAGAAAGTATCTCTTCCTTGCCAGACCTATCAATCAAACTGCTTATCTCTTAGCATTCTGAATAGGGACTCAAGGCTGACCTTCTGAATTTTACAAAGTTGGGGAAGATTGTACACTTATGACCATGAATGGATAGGTATCAGACACTGTCACAAAGTGTTAATGTTCTGACAATGGAGGTGTGGCAGCAAGGCTACAAATGCCACTGTATACCAGGCTCTATATCAGTATCTTTTTCTGTGGGTTCCCTGTCTCTGGGCCATTGTTCTCTGATATCTGAACTAATTAATTACATAATTGACTATAGGGTATTGAAGATAATCCATGACCCTGACATAACTACATTTTGACTGAAGATATGAGGTAATTCCAAAGAAGAATCAATTTAGCAACCAAGACTTCCTGGCATCCCCAACCTTCCTGGCACTCCAGAAGCATAAACCAGTAATGCACATGATTCCATAAGGGACTTTAGCTTTCTTTTTTCTTTTTACTCTTGCTCAGAAATATCAAACTTTGCTAATGTGGTGGTTCAAGCTGCCACTAGTCGCAGGAGAAGACACGGTTGCCAATCTGCTATACCAGAGATGGCGAACCTATGGCACGGGTGCCACAGGTGGCACGCGGAACCATTTCTTAGGGCACGTGAGGTGTTGCCCTGACAGCACTAGCATGCATGTGTGCACTGGCCAGCTGATTTAGGCCTTCTTTTGATGCCATTTGTCACCCTCTGGAGGCTTTGGGGAAGCTCCTGAAGCCTCTGGAGGTGGGAGGGAGGCTGTTTTCACCCTCCCCAGGTTCCTAGAAAGCCTCTGGAGCCTGGGGAGGGCAAAAAAACTGTGCCAAAAGCAGGGGGTCACGCACATAGTATTATGGGTGTGGCACGCCCATGCATAACCCCCCCCCCGTGCTCCCCCCGCTTTTGGCACGTGAGCCAAAAAAGGTTAGCCATCACTGTGCTATACCATCATGGCAAACCAGAAAATTGAGTGACTAGATAGAGCAAAACATAAAGCTGTGGCGCCCCCACCCAAAAGCAAAAACATATTGTAAAGTTTGCATTTTAAATGAGAAAAAATATTTTCTATATTGATGCATCCAACTTCTGTATAAGCTTTTGGTTAGCTATTGGAAGCTATTGTACCATCCTTTCTGCATTTCTGCTATGCCTTCCCTAAAACTGGTACAAAGGAATATTTGAAAAATATATTGCAGAATAACCCATAAGGGTATCCAAAAGATGCTCAGCTAGCTTTAAATTCTCCACAGGGTCTAACATCCTAGCTATTTTCACCTCATTATGCCAAAAACTAAAACATTACAGATCATGTATGCATCTTCTTTCAGATTAAGCCTTGAATCTTGACACATCTCAAATCAAACTGGATCATCATCAAATCTCAGATTTCCAACTCGGAATAAATCATGTGTCCTTTGAATCCATTTTAACTGAACCAGGAATGCTTCACACAGGTCTACTGAGTATTATGTAACTCTGTAAACTGATTACACTAAAATAACGCAATAGTTTAAAGAGGGTATACATTTAAAAACTTACTATTGTGTTTCTGTGAGAAAAATAGAAATGCTCTTAAAATTTGCTTTGGGCTTTTGCTTTGTTTTTACCTGCGAAAAGTCCCAGTGGGCAGTTGCAGTGTCACACAGTTTAAAAACCTCTGGGTACACAGTCTAAAATATAAGTATTAACAATAAGGGATGTATTTATTTCTTGCTTAACCCCAAACCCGATTAATTAAATTATTTGTTTTATTCATGGAGAGAAGAGGATCCCATAAGTTCATTGATCATTCTAGAGAGGTCATGGCATGACAAATTTTGAAAACTCTTACATTAGCTTCTTTCCCTGAGGCCTATATATGGGTTTGGAATAAAGTACAGTTTAGTCTCTCAATTTATAAAGCAACTGTTTCTAGCCGTGATTAAACTGCCAATCATTCTGGCATAACACACAGTTTTTGAAGCACAGCCTGCTCAAAGGACCATGAGATTAAAATAACACGTTAGGCTTTAGGGTCAATTGTCATTCTGTCTGATCTTGCATAATACCTACCTGCCCCATTCTAACTGTATTCATGCATCCAGGCCATATATACATAAATAGAATTAAGGTGCTTATGAATCAATATTCTTTTCTTTAAAAAAATATTTCTTACTGTGCATAAGATAAACATAAAAGCAGACTCTGCAATGACAGTATGGTTTTGTTTAATGATATATAACAAAAATGCTCTAACACTGCAAGTCTTTAAGAAGACTTTAAGAAGATGTTGGATAGCCATTTGTCTGAAATGGTATAGGGCTTCCTGCCTAGGCAGGGGGTTGGACTAGAAGACCTCCAAGGTCCTTTTCAACTCTGCTATTGTATTGTATTGTATTGTATTGTAAAAATGCATAGGAAGGTCTTTGACGACTATAATTCATTACAGAAAATCGTCTTGCTATTCTGCTCTATATTCATGTAGAATGTACTCCTGATAATAATAATAATAATAATAATAATAATAATAATAATAATAATAATAATAATAATAATAATAACAACAACAACAACAACAACAACAAACAATAACAACAACAAACAACAAACAATAACAACAACAACAACAACAACAACAACAACAACAACAACAACAACAACAATAATAATAATAATAATAATAATAATAATAATAATAATAATAATAATAATAAATAAAATTTAATTTGTAGACCGCTCCCTCTCCCCGAAGGGACTCGGAGCGGTGCACAGGGGAATTAAAAATGATGAAGGTCTCTATGTTTTCATAGAGTTTTGTCTGAAATATACATTTGGAAATTGTCTTGGAAGACATTCTGAATGTCAGCTTCTGTAAGAAGAACAAAAAACTTGTACAGCAGAAAAGGAACATGCAGCATCTTTTGTACAGAGCTGAGATAACATTTCTTAGATGATATTTTTGGGAGAAAACTTTTGACATTTTCTTTTTTATACACCAGGAAAAAAAGGTCACTGTTAAATTTTATGTCTAATCTGTTAACTACTTTGAGTGCATATGTGTATGGGAATGGGGGTAAAAGTTTAATCGAGATTGCCATTTTTGTCCCATTTTCACCTGAAAATATTATGTCTGTCTAGGATATTGTTACTATATATTCTTAACTAAGACATAATGATGGCTAGTCTGTTAGCACAAAACATATAAGCAAATAAGGAAGGAGGTTGATTTTGCTACTAATTATGAGAAATCCTCTGAAAAACTGTGGGTGACACTTATTTTGACAAACATAATGAAATGATCTCTCTTCTCAATTTTATGAAGTAACGAGACAAGGATTCCAAGAAGTGATTTTGAATTCTTCATCTCACATAGTACTTACTTGTAATTCTGATAGAAGGATATTGTAGTTTGATAAAGATTTTTTAAAACTTGGATATTCACCATTAAAAACAATCCCAAAGCAGATTAGCCAAATAACCACAGCATTCAGCTCACACTTCTGTAATATCTATTTCGAAATAGATATTGTCTTTATTATGCAATTTGTCAAATCAGAATTATCTGGGGATTTATATAAGATGGAGCAACTGAGTGTTTCTGCTGATTGCTAACAGAAGTCAATGTGTTAGTTATGCATATAGATATCATAATACATTTCATGTAAATAAAACTATTATACATCCATTCAGTTTGGAATAATTATTTTGAAGCAAAACTAGAAAGCAGTGAATTTATTTTGCTGACCTTCTGTCTTTTTGCCTGTAAATTTTGCATGATTCTCTTCATCGATTGTTCAGCAGAAAAAAAAATGTTCATATTTGTACGGTAAATAGTTTGTGTACTTTTCTGAATATAAACATTTTCTGCAAGCAATTTTGAGGTGTTCGTGGTATTTATTTATTTTATTTTATTTATTCAATTTGTAAACCGCACCAATCTCCGTCAGGACGGACTCTGGGCGGTGCACAGGACATTAAAACACAATAAATAAATAACAAATATACAAAAGTTAAAAAGAAATTAAATGACAAACCTGGCTCTATCGTTCCTAGATCTAAATTCTATGCTAGTCCAGCTTGCTGAAAGAGATGTGTCTTAAGTGAGCGGCGGAAGAAGGGAAGGTCCATAATAGTACGAAGTTCGGGGGGAGGTCGTTCCAGAGGGCGGGCCCTGCCACAGAGAAGGCCCTACTCCTGGGCGTCGCCAGCCTGCATTGACCGGCGGTTGGCACCCTGAGGAGGCCCTCTCTGTGGGAACGAATCGGTCGATGGGAGGTATGTGGCATATAACAGGATACTTTAGTCAAGTAGCATTCTGGAAAACAGGAGTAAGGAGTCTGGTGTCCCTCATTAGTTAATAAGAGGAGCTGGGGAGGATGACACTGTTGGATAAAAGGAAATAAGTTGTTAGGGTCTCAACTGTGCTGAGAATAAGAGCTAAAGCACCACGGGACATGCCATTGTCCCTGAGTTGGTTGCAGATGATTGGATGCTTGGATTGATAGATCTCCAATTAGGAAAGCTGAATGTCTTATGTGCATGGTGGAGATTGTAATATTGAATATTGTAATAATCAGGTGGTGACTGGAAGGGGATGTTTTGACAGGCATCACAGGGAGATACCATCTGGGCTTAGTGCCAACAGCTTTTTCTAGTCCTCTATAATCAGGCCCAGGACTAGTCAGCCAACCAACAGGTTCCAGGTTTTTGGCTACATCTACTTAATGCCACATCATTCAGTAATAAGACTTTTCATTTATGATCTTATTATTGAGGAGAGAGCCTACTGATATTGCCAGTAAATTGGCAATATTGGTAATATCTGTATTACCAAAACATGGCTCGGTCTGGAAGAGGCAGTTTTCTTCTCTGAGATATGCTCAGACAGATTTAGTGTTTGGCACTTGTCAAGGGCCTAGGAGTGGGGAGGAGGGGTAACAGCAGTCATTCAGGGATATCTGGTAGCATTCAGGGGTGCTACTGCACAAGCTGCCTGTTGTAAGAGTCTGTTTCTGAAACTGGACTTAGTTACACATGGAGACTTACAAGGTTAAAACAACAAAACTATACCTACACACACATATATAAACATACATACATATACGCACGTGCGTGTATGTGTGTGTGTGTGTGTGAGTGTGCAATAAATATATAAATTATGATTAAAATTATGGCAAAGGAAGGGAAGAATGTGCAGAAGCTGAGATGGTATCTACTATTAGTCATTAACCAGCACCAGTGTGATAATCTTGTATTTGGGCCTCAGGAAATCTGGTTGAGCCCAGTCTTCAAGTGCTTATGGAAGGTCAGGATGGTGGCGTTACATTGGCCCATCCCAACTGGTCAGACAGTGAAGTTACAGATCCTCTCAATTAAAGAATTTGGGTTGACAGCTCCAAGAAGAAGGCCTTCTTTGCTGTCATCTCCACCTTTGGAAATATTCTTCCGCCATTGGTGAAGTGGGCCCCTGTTCTCCTGGCCTTTTGAAAGAATTTGAAGACCTGGCTATGCTGACTGACATGGGGCTCATAGAGAAGCACATCACCTTATGGTTGCCTTTCCCCCTGCCTTTTTAATTTGTATTAGTCTATTATTCTTTTAGCTGCTGACTTTTTACTGAGATATAATGTTTTTGTATGGTTTGTGTTGTGGCCCAGCCAGCTCCGGATGAGCTCCTGATGGACTCTTCTAGTGAGGAGTCCTATGAGTCTCCTCTGGAGGAGGAGGGAGATCTTGAGGAAGCAGAGAGCCTGGTTGGCCACCAGGAGGTGCCTGGGTCATGGAGCAGTGGGGAGGATCAGAGCCAGTTTGTCCCTGATGCTTGATTATGCAGGGCTGAGAATAGGAGGCAACAGTTACATCAGAAGCAAGCTCGGAGGCCCTGAATTGGAATCAGCTGGTTAATGAATGGCCCCTCCCAAGAGAGTTTATAAGGAAGGCTGGGGGGAGGGGTCATTTGCAGGGAACAACATCGACGACAACTTCTTGCAAAATTCTGGTCAGTCAAATCTGTAAAATCTCTGTCTTTGTTATGTGAATTAGGGCTTGCAATCAAGGAGATAGTGGCAAGCAGCCAAGGAGATAGTGGCAAGCAACCAAGGAGATAGTGGCAAGCAGCCAAGCTTGTGTCCGTCAGTGGGGGCAGAACAGGTTTGCATGTTTCTATGCTTTTAATTGTACACTGCCCAGAATTCATCTGAGTGAGATGGGCCATCACTAAGTTTGATACATAAATAACAATAAATAAAATAATTGTTTATTTATGTATTGAAGAAATTAATCCATAGAGAAGGAGGAAAAATAATTTTGAATTTTTTTTCAAGAGATTATCTGCCCTCAATTCAATGTTGAGTGCTAGCAACTAGACTGGTAGATTTTTTTATCTGTCCTTAACCTCCATTTTCAAGTCTTCCAATGGTACAGCCATCGCCACTGTAACTGAATCTTTCCATTTTTTTCCAAGTGCCAAAAGCATCATTACATTCATTTTTTAAAAATATATATATTTGTTGGGAACAAAAATAGGATATGAGCATGGTATGACATTGAATTACTATCTGAAAGGGGTTGGATGTCTCCTAATTATCAAACATTCCAAGGATTTTTTTCCATGGCTGTACAAAGGAAATACCTGATGGAAAATGCATTAGAAATGCATTTTCTCTCTCAGAAAGAAGAGGGACTCAAACTATTCTCCAAAGCACCTGAGGGTAGAACAAGAAGCAATGGGTGGAAACTAATCAAGGAAAGAAGCAACTTAGAACTGAGGAGACATTTCCTGACAGTTAGAAGAATTAATCAGTGGAACTGCTTGCCTTCAGAAGTTGTGAATGCTCCAACACTGGAAGTTTTTAAGAAGATGTTGGATAACCATTTGTCTAAAGTAATGTAGGATTTCCTGCCTAGGCAAGGGGTTGGACTAGAAGATCTCCAAGGTCCCTTCCAACTCTGTTATTCTATTCCATAAATGAAACAGACTTTTAGCATACTGTAAAAAAGGAAGCTTTTTAAGTACATGCATAGATATTTTTTACTCACTGCACTAGATTTTTAAAGCTATGCTATTTTTTGTATTTATTTTATTTTCAGTTTTTGTTTAACAACCAACATTTTTTTGTGGACAATGTAATGACCAGGTTAACATTTTTTCACAGTGCTCACAGTAATAATACAATTACATATACAGAAGTTTTATTTTCCACTTTCTAACCTTAATGTGCATATTATAATTATAATATATTATTTTATGTATCAATCTATATTATACTATTCTCCCAATTTATACTTATTTCTTTATTTTTCCTGTTTGTTGGTGTTCTTACCTCATTATCGTTCAACAATACTATTCTCCCTTTATTATTTTTTAATCACTTTCTCCAAAAGTATATGTAAACATCAATAACATTTCTTTATACAATATACTTATTAACCCCTGTTAAGTCATTAATATTTTAATATTATACATATCACTCAACATTCCACCACATTTTCAATATCTCAGTTTTCTATAAAAACCAATAAAACCAGTTGTCAATAAATTTTAAACAGTCCCAAGATTACATCTCGGAATCTCCTGAATTCATAGTTCTTGAAAACGATATTTTCCAATATATTTTTACATCCCTTTAATCATAATAATACCTTTAGATATACCTAGTCCTAGTCTTCCACCTCCTGATTTTAATATTAAGATAAAGCTATGCTATTGAGCATCCGACTCATGGTACCTTTATAACATTTGTGGTGTGTGTGTGTGTGTGTGTGCATACACACACATACACACACACACACACACATTTACATGAAGAAAGGTTGTTCACTTCCAACTCTAGTTTTATCACATAAATTAGCTTTGAATTTCCATATTAAAATACTGTTAAATTTGTCTTTTCCTTTTTGAGATGCACAAAAGTTGTATTTTGACAATATCAATTCCTGTTATTGCTTTTCCTAAATATTATGTTGCATTCTGCTTGTGTAAAAAGTAATCTCCTTCTTCTCTTCTGGTTTTGAAGGTGTGGGAGTGACACATGTTCCGTAGGCAATGAAACATATGGATCCCACCCACAGACCAATCTGTGAAATCAAAAATATCTGTCAACTGGCTATTAGTCATGGTGATTAGATGGAACATTCAGAATCCCTCTGCCTGAAATTGAATTGGGGATGCATTTAAGAAAAAGCTGCAAAACTCAACACTGGCATGATTTGCAACATTGAATAAAGTCCAAAGACAATTGTCATCCTCGGGACAAAAACGAAACAAAAATAACCCTGCATAAAATCTCACTTGCTGGTGAAAGGCATTTTCCAGAATGGATGGATGGGCAGACAGACAGACAGAAAGACAGATAACAGGTAGATAGATAAATAAATAGATGACAGGTAGTTATATATGAATATTGTCTGTAGAAACCAATTTTTGGTTGCAATAGAAGTTAGTAGTAAAAACTGCAGTTTATATAAATATACAATAATTTATTTTAGGAAGGCAGAACTATCTAGACAAATCACAAGGGGAGTTTCATATAAAGTAAATTGCAATAGTTAAATCTCCAGGTGGTAAACATATTCACCAGAGTTTCAAGGTCATGTCTTCCAGAAAATAAAGCAATTGGCATATCAGCCAACGCTTAAAAAAAAAGAAAGATGTTCATGAAGAAGATATTGCTCTTATGAACCTATCACACCATTTCCGTTTTCCCCTAGCTTGCTCTACTACAGGATATTCAGTGGGGGAAAGTTGGGCGTCCAACACCCATCTGCCTACAAAATTGAGGCTGCCTTTTTTATCTATGATCAAATCTGTTTACGGTATTTGAGCCAATCCATCAAAGCAGAGGAGAAAACCCAGTTTCTTTGAGAAGCTTTAATCATTCCTCAAGGACTCAAGGCTACCAGAAAACATAAATCATGGTCATATGAATGTGGGATGCTATAAATGAGTGTAAATGTGGCTGTTATGTGGTAGGGGAGGGAACCATCACAATTTTGAATCCAATTCTTAAGTACTTTGGGGGGGGGATTGTAACTTTGATAAGACATTAAGCGATCAGTCATAAGGCAAGGACTATATTTAAATTTTTACACATATAACTTCTAGAATTCTTCCCATAAAACAGTTGGTGATAATGGCTCTGAAGGGGTCAAAATCATTCTGAGCAAGTCGTCATCATCATTTTAGCACTTCTTTATCCATCGCAGGATGAAGGCCTCTTCATCATGTTTCCAACCTATGTGGTCCTGAGCTTTTCTTTTTTTTTTTTTGACAATTTGGCCTGCAATTGGTAAAAAAAAAAACTGTGAAAAATTTGCTGACAGAGCAAATATAAAATACAAAGACCATGGCAGGAAACAAATGCAGCATGTCATTCAAGGCTGAGAATTCATACTTGTTCTTCTGGGCAGCTTCTTCTGTTACTATTTCCCCCCTGAATTCATCTTCTGGCACTCTCTTTCCATCATTTTAACTATTAAAAGAAAGTTTGGTTCAATAGACAACAATGGGCTCATCAAGATTCAATAATTCTAGTCAAGGGTGGGATTCAGCTGTTTCAGACCGGTTCCGACGAACTGGATGCTAATTTTGCATCTGGTTAACAGAATCAGTAGTTGGAAGGACTAGCTGTTTCCTCCTGCCTCAACCCTCTCAGGAGTCTCCACATGACCCGTTCATCATGCCAGGTAAGTGCAGGGCAGGAGTGGGTCCGGGATTCTTTATTTTACTGCCGGTTTGCTCAGGGATGTGCTTGATGTGTGCTATGCGCACATGCACAGTAGTGAAAAAATTGCTTCTGCGCATGCACAGAAGTGAAAAACAAGATGGCGCTGCTGATAGAACTGGTTCAGGGGCATGGGTGGCCGAGTTACTACCTACTCAGCTGAACCAGTCTGAACCAGTAGGAACCCACCTCTGGTGCAGGGCCCGCACAGAGGCTCTGGGAGGGTGATAAACAGTCCTCCTGGAAGTTCCAGACATTTGGGGAAAGGTCTATTTCTGGCCTCCAGAGGGTTTCCAGAGCCCGGGGAAGTCATTTTCACCCTCCTGGAGGCTCAAAGAAAGTCTCAGGAGCCTGGGGAGGGTGAAAAATAGGGCTCCTGGAAATTCCAGAAGTTCAGAAATGGGCCTGTTTCTGGCCTTCAGAGGGCCTCTGAAGCCCGGGGAAAGCCATTTTCGCTCTCCTGGAGGCTCAAGAAAAGCCTCCGGAGCTGGGAGACGATGAAAACACTCCCCTCCCTGTGCCATGGTGCAGAAGGCCGAGTAGGCTACGCCCTATATGGCCATGCCCACCCAGCAACCGGGCAGAAAATCGTTTGCTAAAATTTTTCAATCCCACTCCTGATTCTAGTTCTGTACAAGATTATAATGCTTGGATTCAAACTGGTTCATTTGATACCTTACTAACTTACAGCACTGTCCAAAATCTTTATTAATATTTCTTGAGAAACAATGTTTTGGATCCAGACTTAGAATAGACTACTTTTAATCTAAGACAAGCTTAGCATCATCAATACTTTTTATTTATTTAAATGGATAACAGCATGCATTATAAAATTCTAATTTATGTGGGCTATTATTATGCCACAATTCCATTTTCTTGGCAAAAGTCTACTGACTCTTCCAGTTTAAACAAAACAGCTATTTCTTGATAGCTCTTACAGCCAACTGATACCATCTGGCAAAGTCATGCCTTTACCACGATACCTTAGTCTCGATGTTCAGCAAGGGATATTTATGTATGTGTGGAGAAATACTAGAGTTAGCATTAAATCTGAAATATTTGAAGTGCCTCTATGCTTCTCTGCTCTGCAGCAGAGACTTCCTGTGAAACCCAAATCAAAGTTGTCAGAGAAGGTTTTATTTGTTTGCTTACTTTATTTTCCTATATAAAAGCACACGGGTCAGTCTTAATTAGTAGTGTTCTTCAAGGTTCTACTACACTAGCAGACGGCAGTGATCTATCACAGCTGTCACATTTTAGGCTGCATTGTTAAATGGATTTCAGATGTTTTCCCCATTCCCATGCTTAGCTTTAGCTGTTTTATGGCCTCCTACGAATGCAACAAATTAATCTAGGCTATACCAGGAAAGGGGGGCAGGGCGGGGAAGGAACAAGTCAAATGCAGATAAGCTTTTCAAAAATCTGCTCAGCAGATTCAGAGATTAAATTTAAAAGTAGTCTGTTTTTGTCAAAAACCATATCTTCGTGTAAACCATATACACAGGCTGTTTCAATAGACCAATATGCAAAGCTTTTAATAGGCTATCAAAAGCAACTGTATTTCTTTTGTGGGTTACCAGAGTTAGCAAGAAAAGTTTTTTCTGCTGTAGTGCTGTTTTCCTTGGCTTTCCTATAACCTGCTGAGTTAATGAGAGTTTCTGTGGCTTGGGCAGCTAAGCCATGATTTGGAAATATTAAATTTGGTGTTCATTCTGGTTTTCCAGTATTTGAATTTAACTCCGTTTTTCTTAACAATAAGTCACTGCAGACAAGTTTCTCCAGAACTCCCACACTGTCATAAAAGACATCATATTTAACATCTGGCTGATTGAGCCAAATGCAGCCAATGACAGTGCTGCAGGTATCCATGAATTATTTCTTTCCCTTTTGATTTGACTGC
Organism: Rhabdophis nuchalis; assembly: GCA_039707465.1. Classification (NCBI taxonomy): domain Eukaryota; kingdom Metazoa; phylum Chordata; class Lepidosauria; order Squamata; family Natricidae; genus Rhabdophis; species Rhabdophis nuchalis. The sequence goes on from CM077643.1 coordinate 67,620,791, forward strand.
TTACAATAAAAGACTGAAAGAATTTATGAAAGATTAATGGGAGATGAGAGCTTCTGAATGTGCAACATACCTGTTTTATTTTATTTATTTATTTTATTTTATTTTATTAAATTTATACCCCGCCCTTCTCCTTGTTAGGACCCAGGGCGGCGCACAGGCATAATTTAAAAACACAAAATACAATAAATACCAATTAAAATATATTAAATTAAATATATTAAATTTTAAGTAGTGTTAGTAGAGAATCTTAGAGAAATAGGGACATGGAGAAGGAAATAAGTGAAATAAATTAAAAGAATAATAAAGGAACAGACTCTAAATATTATAAACTAAATATAAACAAATTATCTAAATATAATCTAAGATGCATAAATTTTAGCATCAAAAAGAAAAAGATGAAAGAACATAATTAATGAAGAGAGAATTTTTAAAAATGATAAAGGATATAACTGGAGGAAGGTTAAAGCATGATAGAAGTAAAATATGCATCAGAATAAACAGAATATTTACTGTATAAAATTCCTCAGGATTAAGCAGGGAATAAGTCAAAAATGGGTAACGTCATTCTGGTTGTCTATGGAGATTCTCAGTCATCCAGGTCATTTTTAAGAGGTCACTGGACTTTGATTTTCCTTAAAGATGTTTTGTTTTTTATCCAAGAAGCTTCTTAAGTTCTGACAGATAATCAGTTTAGACTGAACTGAAGAAGTCTCTTGGATGAGAAGCAAAACATCTTAAAGGAAAGTCCAGCTGCCTCTTGAAAAAGCACCTTTGGGACTGTTTAATAAATTAAGAAATGCTTTTGGTGACATTAGAAAATGTTAACTGGGTATGTGAATGTATATATTTTTATATCAAATGAGGCTATGTTTTACGCTGAAAATCTGAATGCGTTACAGCAAATGTCAAGTTGATTATATGATACAATGAGAAATGTGACTTGAAAACTAATGCTTACTAACACAGCTGTATTTGACAGAGAAAATGGAGGGAGCATTTAAGCATTTACAGGAGATGAATGTGTGTACAAATGGGGGAAGAATTTTCAAGATGTTCAAATGCTCATGCAAAATACTGGTAAAATAATAATGGTTAACATATGGTATGTTGCAAGAAATAGATGATTATCAAAAGATGTAAAAATATCTGTAATATGAGCATGTTTCTATTCATGTCTGTAAACAAACTATGGTGTGTTAGGAGTAGCATAAAAGTGTGTGAGAATGGCTTATTTAATTCCATGTGCAGCTAAACAAGAAGATATTTCAAGGGTGAAACTGAATAAATGTGAAGCAAACACAAAAGCAAATGAAACAAGTGTATTGAGGTATTGTGGTCATAAAGAGGGTACCAAATCAGAAACAGATGAGGAAGTGGTTTGAAAGGAAGGGGAAGCCAAAGACAGATATGGTTGGACAGATGTGATAGATCCTGAAATGGCAGGAGAATAAAAGGCATTGTGTGAACTGTTTAGATGGACATGACAGAAGTACGGATGATTTGACAGAACATAAAGGTATGGCAAATTATGGCTTTTGTGTAAACTTTTGATTGAACTTGTCTTTTCTTTTTTCATGCTTATAATTTATTTGGTTAACTACTTCATTTTTTGTTTCTAAATTCTGCACAATATTCTTTACAAGAAATACCCTAATTATGTATGTACACATGATAATAAATTGCTCAGACTTTCCTTGCAGTTTTTTTAATCTTATTTTATTTTCAGTGTGCTTAAGAAATTATTTCACATTTTTGTTGGTAATGCTTTGCTCTCATTCTTCAAGAACAAGATATTATATGTAGCTCAGTGCTCACCCGCTCCGAATCTGACCGGACACTGGTAAGGTCACATTTGAAGACCTACCTAGTGGCGATAGAAGCAGCGAAGTGTAATTACTTCTTATTGCGTCTGCAGATAACCGGCCTGTGGCCCTGTTTAGGGTGACCCACTCCCTCCTTCATCAGAGGACGCGGGATGCCCCTTTGCAGGGTCGTACGGAGGAATTTGGTTGTTATCTGCATGATAAAATCGATCAGATCCGGCCGGGTTGGCCTCTGACTGGACTAGTTCAGACGGGCTGATGGAGGCAGGTCTTGAGTCAGTCATCTGGGAAGAGTTCAATCCTGTGACTCCCAACGACATGGACAGGATGCTGGGGTGGCTGAACACCACCACATGTTTATTGGACCCGTGTCCCTCCTGGTTGGTACTGGCCTTCCGGGAGGTTACACGAGGCTGGCTCCAGGGAATTGTCAATGCTTCTCTGAGTGAGGGGTTCCTACCAGCCGCCTTGAAAGAGGCGGTGGTGAGGCCCCTCCTCAAGAAGCCCTCCCTGGACCCGGCTGTGTTGGCCAACTATAGTCCTGTCTCCAACCTTCGCTTTCTTGCGAAGGTTGTTGAGAGTGTGGTGGCGTGGCAGCTCCTTCAGCACCTGGACGAAACTGTCTATCTGGGCTTGTGCCAGTCCAGCTTCCTGCCTGGGCACAGCACAGAGACGGCATTGGTCGCGTTGGTGGATGATCTCTGGGGGGCTCGGGATAGGGGTTGTTCCTCTATCCTGGTCCTGTTAGACCTCTCAGCGGCTTTCAATACCATCTTGTTGCACTGGCTGGAGGGGCTGGGGGTGGGTTCTATGGTGGTTCTCCTCCTACCTCTCTGACCAGTCGCAATTTGTGTTGGCAGGACACAAGAGAGATCGATGTCGAGGTGCCTCACATGTGGGGTACCACACGGGTCGGTCCTCTCACCTCTCCTGTTCAACATCTACATGAAGCCGCTGGGCGAGATCATCAATGGTTTTGGGGTAGAGTTCCACCAGTACGCTGATGATACTCAGCTGTACATCTCTACCCCGGACCACCCCAACGATGCTGTGGAAGTGATGTCCCGGTGTCTGGAGGCTGTGTGAGTCTGGATGGGGAGAAACAGGCTCTGACTCAACCCATCCAAGACCGAGTGGCTGTGGCTTCCAGCATCACAATATAGCCAGTTGGTACCATCTCTGGCTATTGGGTGCGAGTCATTGGCCCCTGCAGAGAGGGCTCACAACTTGGGTGTCCTCCTGGATTCTCGGCTGTCTCTAGATGACCACATGATAGCCGTGGCCAGGGGGACTTTTTATCATGTCCGCCTGATACACCAGTTGCATCCCTTTCTGGATCGTGATGCTTTACAATTTTACAATTTACAATTTATTTCAATTTATATACCGCACCTATCTCCATCAAGATGGACTCAGGGCAGTGCACAGTCACTCAAGCCCTCATCATCTCCCGCCTGGACTATTGTAATGCTCTCTACATGGGGCTTCCCTTGAGGTCCACCCGGACGCTCCAGCTAGTTCAGAATGCGGCCGCGCGGGGGATTCTGGGAGTGTCTAGATGCTCCCATGTGACACCTCTCCTGCGCGAGCTGCACTGGCTGCCTGTGGCTTTCCGTGTGCGCTTCAAGGTATTAGTAACCACCTTTAAAGCGCTCCATGGCAGGGGACCTGGCTATCTGCAAGACCGCCTCCTGCTACCAAATACCTCCCACCATCCAGTTCGCTCCCACAGAGAGGGCCTCCTCAGGGTGCCGTTGGCCAGGCAATGTCGGCTGGCGACCCCCAGGGGGAGAGCCTTCTCTGTGGCAGCCCCCGCCCTCTGGAATGACCTACCCCCTGACCTACGGACAATCACAGACCTGCGCCTTTTCCATCAGGCTTTGAAGACCCACTTATTTCGAGCGGCTGGCCTGGCATAGTTTCTAAACTGGCATACTTTTAAACACTTTAGTTTTATATGGCTTTAGTAGGGGTTTTAACAGGTTTTAGACAGGCTATTCATTATTTAATGTATTTTTAATAGGCTTTTAATTGCTTTCTATGTTTTTATTTATGATTTTACTGCTACCTGTATACCGCCCTGAGTCCCAGAAGGGAGAAGGGTGGTATAGAAATTTAAATATTAAATTAAAAAATTAAATTAAAAAATTAAATTAAATTAAATTAAAAAATTAAATTAAATTAAATTAAATTAAATTAAATTAAATTAAATTAAATTAAATTAAATTAAATTAAATTAAATTAAATTAAATTAAATTAAATTAAATTAAATTAAATTAAATTAAATTAAATTAAATTAAATTAAATTAAATTAAATTAAATTAAATTAAATTAAATTAAATTAAATTAAATTAAATTAAATTAAATTAAATTAAATTAAATTAAATTAAATTAAATTAATTAAATTAAATCTGTGAAGTTCTTGGTGGAACCTTCGGAACATTAGGAAAAATAGAACAATGAAATATTGTTATGAATATCGGTGGGGGGGGTTGTGCATAAATAAAATTAATATTATTTTTAAAACTCAGTTTCTTTAAAGATTTTTTTCTCAGTGCCTTTTTAAAAATAAAAGAAACTATATATTGTATACACACACACACACACACGTCTGTCTGTCTGCCTGTGTGCCTGCCTACCTACCTACCTATCTATCTATCTCTATCAAACTATTCTTCGTAGCATGTGTGGCATATTTGTAAATTCAATCCAGATATCCTTAAATGGCACTCATCAAAGCATTCTTTTAAGTCATTTTGCATTTGTACCATTCAAATAGAGCAAGAATTTGTACTGTTATGCTAACATTATTAGCAATGATGGTAGTTTGACTAGAACAGTTCACTGTACATCCATCAGGGCTCTGGGATACTATTCTTGTTCACATATATAGACAAGGAACTTCCAGGTCTACCCCTTATGCAGGAAGTCCTACTTAGTCCTTCCTATACACAGACAATAGGACAGGATATAGCAGGATAGATATGTACACACAGAGGCATATAGAATATATATTGAAGTTGTGCTTACTGTATTTTTACAGTCTTTCTCCTGCTCAAGTTTATTGGGTCTCAAAGAAAAACAAAACCTCTTTCCACTCCAAAACTAAGAGAAACCATTTTTTGTATTTTGTTACATTAAAAGAAATAATATTCTTTGCAGAAGTGGATTTCTGGCAAAGCTTCCAAGATTCCTTCTTACGTGTTTGTTAGAACTCCAATAAATGTCCATGTATTATTTCAATAGAATCAATTTGTGCCAAATTATGACAACTCAGTTATTGAAGGAGGCAACCTGTAACTAATATATCACACCTGTTCTGAAAGTAACTAATTTGCTGTTCAGGATGCTTATAATGGTACATAAAAAGCCTATAAATGGCTTACAATTGTGGGTGGGAGGAAATGAAATGGTGGGTGGTCCCAAACAAACATGGTAACTTTATTTCTTTTTGTCCCTCTGCCAACTTGTCTTTTATTACATATTACCATATTTTCCAGAATATAAGACGCACCAAGTTTTTGAAGAGGCAAATTACAAAAAAAAGTAGGTAGGTAGATAGAGGGAGAGAAAGAAAGAGAAATACAGTAGGTAGGAAGGTAGCTAGATAGGTAGAATAGGTAGATAGGTAGATAAAGGGATAGAAAGAGAGAAAGAGAGAGAGAGAAATACAATAGGTAGGTAGGGAGAGAGAGAGAGTATGTGTAGGTAGATAGGTAGAAGGATAAAGAAAGAAATAGAGAGAGAAATACAGTAGGTAGGTATGGAGAGAGAGTGTGTGTGTAGGTAGGTAGGTAGAAGAATAGAGAGAGAAATAGAGAGAGAAATACAGTAGGTAGGTAGGGAAAGAGAGGGGGAGAGAGAGAGAGAGAGAGAGAGAGAGAAGGTAGGTAGGTAGGTAGGTAGGTAGGTAGGTAGGTAGGTAGGTAGGTTGATGTTTCCAGGTGTATTTATCCATGTCCTGGAGAAGGAAATCGCTGACACACCTTAAAACTTTGTTTCTCCTGGCACAGAAGCAGTTAAAGAACCTTCCAAAACAACTTTCAGAAAGTGTTCTAACTCAGGGGTTCCCAAATGTGGCAACTTTAAGACTTGTGGACTTCAATTCCCAGAATTCTCCAGCCAGCTATGTCCACAAGCTATGCTGGCTGGAGAATTCTGGGAGTTGAAGTTCAAAGTCTTAAAGTTGCCAAGTAACTAAACAGCCTTCCGAAAGGGGGGGGGGGAAGGTTTTTTTTGTACTTTGCATATCTCCCCCAAACTGCTCTTTCTCCGTGAAAACATGGCCGTTTTTCTTCAAATAAAAAGCATGATTAGCCTTTGGGGGGCTTGCAGAGTGCTCCTGAGGGTGCGTGGTGGGGTGAAGAATGAGGAAAAAACCACCCCATTTATCATGAAAACAGGCCATTTTGTGTCAAATAAATTGAATGCATAGCCCTATGGAGGCTTATAGAGTGCTGCTGGGGGCTGGTGGGGCAAAAAATGCCCCGATTTAGGCTAATTTCTGCCCTCCCCAGCCCCCAGGAGCTCTCTGGAAGCCTCCATAAGGCTAGGCACAGCCATTTTGGTGAAGGGGGTGGGGTTTCAGGAGGCAAAAAATGCTGTATTCGATGTATAAGACACACCCAGATTTTCAGCCTCTTTTTAGAGGAAAAAAGGTGCGTCTTATACTCTTAAAAATACGGTACTTAGGGAAAAAAAGTGCAGAGTTCCTGCTTCTACCTGCCCAAAAACTAAAATCTGAGATCATCAGGCAGTCTCTGTATAAGGACACTACCTGTACACTCTCCTCTTAATCTATCATAGATTGCAAGCTTTGTAAGCTTTTGATTCCAGTTTTAGTTTGGTTTTTAAATAAATAATATTGGTGCGCTCTGATCTCATGCGTATGATATAAATCAACAGAAACAAAATAGCAAAATGGTGCTTAAATGTTTTCAGAGTGATCTCATGTAATTGAACCCATAATGAGAGAATGTCATCATCGTTTTTTTCATTATTTAATGTGACTAGGTACAATTATTTTCATGGACAGTTATCTCATGAAAAGAGATTATTTCATGAAGTAGAGATTACAAAAAAAGGAAAGAAACTAAACAAGGCTGCTAATAATGTGCAAAAAAACTGGCAATTTTAACTAAACTAAACATGGTAAATATCTGGTATTTCCTGTATATGTAAGCAAGCTAAATTCAATTTAATGCCAATAATTCATATAGGGTGCTACTTCTATTACATTTGAGGTCTATATATTATAGTATTGTGATATTAATCAGATACACACAGTATTAGAATGTGTAGTTGTACTACATGGATGGAGCAACTAGTAAATGCTCTGGCCCCTTATCGATGAACTCCAAGCAAAATAAAGTATACATTATATTTTTTTAACATGTACACACAGATATGCACACATACTTGAATTCAGCTTTTTGTGTGGAAATTGCCATGCACACTCAGTGATTGTCAGCATAAAGTACACAAGTCATGTGTTAAATCTATAGACTTGTACATCTTATTAAACAAATGAATATTAAACTTTCATAGATGTGTTCAGCATCATTAAATATGCACATTAGCGGCATATTTCCACTATGCTGACCAGCTAAAAGGTTAATGATGTTGGTGATCATTAAGTAATCATCCGTACCTTTTAATATTGTAGCGTTCATGAACAGGAGTTTGAAACATTCCTTACCCTCAGTTTAATTTGAACGTAGTTCAGAATAACATTCAGAGATACATTTTACCAAATTTTCTTTCATACACAGACATACACAAACAATAATACTTGACTATGGTAGAGTTGAAGGCTTGATGAGATAGAACTGTCTTCAAAGATCTTTCAAATGCAATAATGGCGCGAAAGTTTGTGAACTTCCAAACTGCCTATGTATGTATGGGTGGGAGGCAAAGTACATTAAGGTCCTTCTGATTTTAAACACAGGGAGACTCTTAGTAGGTTTTCTCAAGACGTAATACCACATAGACAGACATAATTGTGGCAAGATGACTCTTGATGTACCCCAGAGCTACATTACATACATTATAATCAGTACAACAACTTCAGGAAAGATGCTTCCCTAAATTTTCAGGAGTGACCAGCTAGTAATCTCACAATCACATTTTAGACCAGTTATTGCTTCCAGGTCATCTTCAAATGCTTTGTGATGTACATATAATTCAACTGGTGACCAGTTGGTGGTGACCAAGGCAAGAGCTATTGATACCGGGTATTTTGGTCTAGATAATATGTATGCCAAAACAAGGATTGGCAAAGTCCTTCTCCCAGCTCCCAGCTCCACTTGCTCTTAAAACAGTAGTTGTGAGTACAAGAGGATCCTCAAGCCATGCACAAACTATGAGGGAAGTGTGACCCAGAGTAACTACTAAGAATTATATATCTGAATATTCATTGATACATTGTATATCAGTCTTGGATAAATTTAAGATTGAGCTTATTTTGCCCCATCCACACCTCCAAAGTTTTCAGGTACTGGATCAAGTTTTCTATGGTCTCTTTGGCTGGCCCAGGTGGTCATCTATAGCTAAGCATCATATTAGTATACTAGTGACAGCTCACCCTGAAAGCTCACCTGAATGTCTTCCGCAGTGGCTTTACAGAGATGGTAAAATTAATGGGAGAAAGCTCTCAGGCCTGAGCTAATCCACATTGGAATAATCAAACTCTTGAATGCTGTTTCCCCATGCCTTTAAACTGTAATTAAATCATACAAGTTCAGTTTGTGATTATTGTGAATATTTGAACTTTTTCAACATTTATTTAAACTATTACTTTGGGAGAAAGAACCTGGTTCCATAGGTACAAATTTATGTCTGCATTAAAAAGAGTTGCTTGCAAATAAAGTCTTGCTTTGGAACAGTGCAATGCTTCTGAGCATGATGGCACAAGCCCTAGAAATACATTGTAGGTTTGTGTAATACACACTTCCACTTTATTTCTTAGTCTTAGATATATACCAGAGATTATTTTTTTCTACTTTGAATGAATGACATTAAACCCTAAGCATCCCAATACCACAATTAAAATGTGCTTTGAGACATATTTTCTTAATATTTCAATGATTGTGGAAAGAGAATGAGTATCATCAATTTCCTAGGCACATAATCAATGCAGGTACATGGTGAACAGTCTTCCTTTGAGATTTAGTCTACAACAAGTTGAAGATGCTGTAATTCCCTTGGCAAATATTTGATAAAGATTAGAAATGTTTGGGCAGTGATAACTAACCCCTTTAAAAATCAAACAGAGTTCATTTGTTTTGCATTTAATGCTTAAACTGCAAAGTAGCTGCTAAATTTGATAGAGGATGTAAAGCAGCTGCAAAGCATGGAGATGAAGTTCAAAGAGAAAACATGAGAAAAATACCTCTCAGAAGGCCTCTAAAGCTTATGCCATCGCTGTGACAATTTCCTACCCTTTTTCATCAATATGTATACTTTATTGCAGAATATTCTGTATCAGGAGCTTCTATTTTGATCCCAGTGCTCTTCAATATCTTCATATATGATCTAGATGAGATGATAGAAAGCAACTCATCAAATTTATAGATGATACGAAACCGTGGGAAATAACAAACACTTTAGAAGACTTAAGATACAAAGGCAAACTTGAATACTGGGCCCTACCCAACAAGATGTAATTTAGTGGTAAGAAAATTAAGAATCATACATACAGACAAGAAAAATCAAATTTGATTTGATTTCGTTTCAGCCAGATTATTCCAACTCTGGCCATTGGGGGCGAAACACCAGCCCCCGTGGAGAGAGCACGCAATTTGGGTGTCCTCCTGGACTCTCGGCTGACCATGGAAGACCATGTGGAGGCCGTGACCAGGGGGGTGTTTCATCAGGTACGCCTGATGCGCCAATTGCGTCCCTTACTGGACCGGGGAGCCTTACGCACAGTCACCCAAGCACTTGTCACATCTCGACTTGACTACTGCAATGCTCTCTACATGGGGCTTCCCTTGAGGTGCACCCGAAGACTACAGTTAGTCCAGAATGCGGCCGCACGGATAATTACGGGAGCGCCCAAACACTCCCATATAACACCTGTCCTACGCGAGCTCCACTGGCTTCCTGCGATCTTTCGGGTGCGCTTCAAGGTCCTAACGACCATCTTCAAAGCGCTCCATGGCTCGGGACCTAGCTATATGCAAGACCACCTCATGCCCCATACATCCCTGGGACCGACACGCTCCCACAGAGAGGGTCTCCTCAGGGTGCCGTCGATCGGGCAATGTTGACTGACGGCACCCAGGGGGAGAGCCTTCTCTGTGGCAGGACCAGCCCTGTGGAACGACCTACCTCCTGAAATCCGCACCATTCCTGACCGCCTCTTTCGCAAATGTCTTAAGACTCACCTCTTCCAACTAGCCGGCCTTGCGTAACCCCAACACTACCAGTTGTAAATGGGGATTTAAAATGGTTATAACACAGGTACCTAATATCTCTGTATTTTGTATATATTGATTTAATTCTATGTTCGCCGCCCCGAGTCCCTTTGTGGTGAGATGGGAGCGGGTAATAAATATGAAAAATAAATAAATAAATAAATAAATGGACAGGTATAGAATGGATGGTACCTGACTCAACAGTAGTAACTGTGAAAGAAATCCATGTGTTCTAATAGACCACCAATTACTGTAAGTATGAGACAATAATGTGCTATAGCTGTAGCTGACCAAAAAGCCAAAGCAGTCCTAGGCTGCATTAACAGAGTGATAGTTCAAAGCTCATAGGATGTGGTGGCTCAGCTGAGCTTGTTGATCAGAATGGTCAGCAGTTCGGTCGTTCGCATCTTTAGCGTTGCATAATGTAGTGAGCACCCATTACTTGTCTCAGCTTCTGCAAACCTAGCAGTTAAAAAGCACACAAAAATGCAAGTAGAAAAATAGAGACCATCTTTGGTGGGAAGGTAACAGCGTTCTGTGCGCCTTTGGCATTTAGTCATGCTGGCTACATGATTATGGAGACGTCTTTGGACAGTGCTGGCTCTTCAGCTTTGAAACAGAGATGAGCACCACCCCCCAGAGTCGGGAACAACTAGCATATATGTGTGAGGGGAACCTTTACCTAGTTTCATGATCATGTATATATATAGACTGTATATATATATAGACTTCTCTTTGTTAGAATACACACACACACACACACACACATGTTAGTTTTATGAGCTGATCAATAAATAAATCAGAGAGACTATTGATCAGCTCATAAAACTAACACACATATCTAAAAAAATTACACAACGTAATTCTTGGCTTGCTGTCTAGATGGTCTCTGGTGATGAGCCAAAAGGCAGGAAAGGAAACAGTATGTCTCCTCCCTTAATTGGGGCCTAATAACAGGTTGTTGTGAAACAATTACCTATACTAATATACCCTGTCTCAGCTGATGCAATAAGGGGAACCGGCTTGGCTTAAGTGCTGGGCTCCTTGCCTGGCATGCAACACAGCCCCGGTTCGAATCCCAGTAAAGGGTATGGCCAGCTGACGAGAGCTAATAAGCTAGAAATAGATCTATCCTGGTCTCTCTCTAATTTAATGTATTGATCAGCTCATAAAACTAACATATATATATGTTAGTTTTATGAGCTGATCTCATAAAGGATAGATCTATTTCTAGCTTATTAGCTCTCATCAGCTGGCCATACCCTTTACTGGGATTCGAACGGGGCTGTGTTGCATGCCAGGCAAGGAGCCCAGCACTTAAACCAAGCCGGTTCCCCTTATTGCATCAGCTGAGACAGGGTATATTAGTATAGGTAATTGTTTCCAACAACCTGTTATTAGGCCCCAATTAAGGGAGGAGACATACTGTTTCCTTTCCTGCCTTTCGGCTCATCACCAGAGACCATCTAGACAGCAAGCCAAGAATTACGTTGTGTACTTTTTTTAGATATGTGTGTTAGTTTTATGAGCTGATCAATAAATTAAATTAGAGAGAGACCAGGATAGATCTATTTCGAGCTTATTAGCTCTCATCAGCTGGCCATACCCTTTACTGGGATTCGAACCGGGGCTGTGTATATATATATATATATATATATATATATATATATATATATGTTAGTTTTATGAGCTGATCAATAAATAAATCAGAAAGACTAGTATAGATCTATTTCGAGCTTTTTAGCTCTCATCAGCTAGCCCTACTCTTACTGGAATTCGAACCGTGATGAGCCAAAAGGCAGAAAAGGAAACAGTATGTCTCCTCCCTTAATTGGGGCCCTAACAGGGTATTGTGTGTGTGTGTGTGTGTGTGTGTGTATACTTGTGTCACAACACCCTGGTAAGCCCCAATTAAGGGAGGAAGCATGTTGTGACACAAGCATATACTTATTTCCCCTGTCTCAGCTGATAAGGAGGAGAACCTGGTGGCTTAGTGGCAAAAACATCTGCCTAATATGTAATACAGCCCCGGTTCAAATCCCAGTAAGGGTATGGCTAGCTGATGAGAGCTAAAATGCTCGAAATAGATCTATCCTAGTCTCCCTTATTTATTTATTTATCAGCTCAAAAACCTTACATACATACATACATACATACATACATACATACATACATACATACATACGTACGTACATACATACATAGTCTAACAAAGAGAAGGGCTAGGTGTGATATAATACCAATCTTCCATTACTTGTGGAGCTGTCACAGAGAAGATGGATCAACCTATTCTCCAAAGCACCTGATGGTAGGACAAAAAGTAACAGATGGAAGATCATTAAAGAGAGAAGCAACCTAGAACTAGGGAGAAATTTCCTGACCATGAGAACAATTAATTGGTGGAATGGCTTGCCTTCAGAAGTTGTGGGTGCTCAATCAATGGAGGTTTTTAAGAAGAGATTGGACTGATAGTTGTCTAGAATCCTTGAATGGGCAGTTGAACAGGAAGACCTCAAAGATCCCTTCCAACAATGTTATTCTATGTTTTATGTTCTAGTTTGATCCCCTCAGAAGAATGGTTCAAAACCTAGAATGGCCACAGAAAAGGATACAGCTCTACATCAAATACAGTGTAATCAGAAAGTATTCAGACCTCCTTCAAAATTCATTTTGTGAATTTTGTTATGCCAAAGCCATATTCTACAGTTGTTGAAATTCTTTTTTCTTCATTAATTTACACTCACTAGTCCATAATGACAAGTGAAAACAGAATTTTAGAAATGTCTGTAAATTTATTAAGAAAAGAAAGAAACTGAAATATCACATTGGTATAAGTATTCAGACAGTTCATTCGGTACTTTGTTGAAACACCTTTGACAGCAATTACAGCCTTGAGTCTTTGGATATGACACACAAGTTTTGCACACTTCAATGGGGGGATTTTCCTCCCATTCTTCCTTGCAAATCATCTCAAAAGCTCAGTTTGGTTGGATGGCAACTGTTGGTGGACAGCCATTGTTAGGTCCCTCCAGAGATGTTCAATAGGATCCAAGTCAGGGCTCTGGCTAGGCCACTCTAGGACATTCACAGAGTTGTCCTTAATCCACTCCTGTGTTGTCTTGGCTGTGTGCTTAGGATCGTTGTCATGTTGGAAAGTGAACCTTTGCCCAGTCTGATGTGCTGAGCACTATGGAACAGGTTTTCATTGAGACTATCCCTGTACTTTGCTCCATTTAGCTTTACCTCAACCCTAACCAGTCTCCCAGTCCCTGCTGCTGAAAAACATCTCCACAGCATGATGCTGCTACCTTCATGCTTCGCTGTTGGATAATATTTGACAGGTGATAAGCGATGCTGGTTTCTTCCAGACATAACGTTTAGAATTGAGGTCAAACAACTCAATCTTGCTTTCATCAGACCAGAGAATCTTGTTTGTCACAGTCTGAGAGTTGTTCAGGTACTTTTTTTTTCTTCAAATTCCAAGCAGGCTTTCATGCGTTGTGCATCGAGGACAGACTTCCATTTAGCCACTCCGCCATAAAGCCCAGATTGGTGAAAGGCTTATAATAAGTTCCAGTCAATAATCTGACAGGATCAATTGAATTTCAGAACAGGCTTTAAGCATACAATGACATGTGTTATAGTGGTCAGATGTGATGCAATTTAATCATAGATATGCAAATTCACCCATTCAACACTGACACTTGACAATCAAATTAAGGGCTGAATGCAAATATATATTCAAATTGAAAATTGAGTATTCTAACTCTGTACAAGTAAGCTTTGATTCACAGAAATCAGCCAAGATGAATAGTGGCAATCCCCTAGGTGAGATTTTTCCTTTGAATTTACAAAGGCTGCAAAAGTATTGCAGATGCTCTTTGTCATATTTGGCTGGTAGTAAGCTTTAATTTCCTTGCCACCCAAGTTACTATTGATATCAGGCACTGATTGGGGGGAGGGCAGCTTAGCTTTATCCGTATAGGAAGAAAAGAGTTGAGCATCTCTAACTTTCTGGTTTTACTAAACCGCACATGCAAATAGTTTCCTGTATGTGTTAAAAATAGAAGCTTTCTTTAAAGGATAAGCTTAAAGATGTACTATCTTCTGATAACAAACCTCCAAGAAGGGTTGCATTACTATAAAACGAGGCCTCTAGGCTTTCTTGCCTAACACTCAGAATGATATAATAACTAAAGGTAAAGAAATGTATAGTAAGTCATTGAAATCCAGCAGCATCAAGTGAAATATATTCATCTATTTATTGCCTGGTGTAGACTGGATTGAGAAGATTGAAATAATCCACTTCTTTAATTAAGGATGAAACCAGAATGCAATGCAATTCTTGTTATCTTGAACTCCCTGTATTTGAACGGTTGCAGGAACTGGGTATGTCTAGTTTAACGAAAAGAAGGACTAGGGGAGACATAATAGTAGTCTTCCAGTATCTCAGAGGCTGCCGTAAAGAAGAGGGAGTCAAACTATTTTCCAAAGCACCTGAGGGCAGAACAAGAAACAATGGGTGGAAACTAATCAAGGAAAGAAGCAACTTAGAACTGAGGAGAAATTTCCTGACAGTTAGAACAATTAACCAGTGGAACAGCTTGACTCCAGAAGTTGTGAATGCCCCAATTCTGGAAGTCTTCAAGAAGATGTTGGATAGCCATTTGACTGAAATGGTATAGGGTTTCCTGCCGACGCAGGGGGTTGGACTAGAAGACCTCCAAGGTCCCTTCCAACTCTGCTATTGTATTGTATTGAAATACCACCATTCATTACAGCATTTACCAATAAATAGGGTATGAAAAATTAACCATTATCTATGAGAAATTATCCAATATGATGAAGAAAAAGAAAAAGAAAAGTTTTACTTCGATCTCTTTTGTACCTTCTTAGAGAAAATAACATTTGTTTTGCAGCATTACTTATTCGGGCGAACTGGTAGTAGCAGTAGCAGGAGGCTCCGGCCACTCGCCTGGATGCTTCCATGCATGTGCAGAAGCATCACATGTGTGTACGCGCACCGAGAAATGTAGTAAAAATATCAGCAATCCACCACTGCTAGGAACCAATGAGTGTGTTTAAAAAATGAGATAGAAAAAAAAATCAAACATGCATATGGTAGGTTTCATCTCTTCAAGGGTACTTTCATAACCTTATGTTGTAAATTTTGAGAAGTATTCATTACAACGCAAACCCCCACACTCACTTTCACTGTTGGTGTTATCTGTGATATTACCTTGTATAATGAAATGTCTGCAAACCAGCAAGCTCAGAGAGCATCAATAATAATAATAATAATAATAATAATAATAATAATAATAATAATAATAATAATAATAATAATAATAATAATAATAATAATAATAATCATCATCATCATCATCATCATCATCATCATCATCATCATCATCATCATCATCATCATCATCATCATCATCATCATCATTTTAATTTACAACCCGCTCTCTATCCCCGAAGGGACTCGAGGCAGGGCACAGGGAATTAAAAATACAATTAAAACAAGACAGAGTACAAAGATTAAAAACAAATTAAACTGGCCCTGCGCTAAAACCCCTATAAAACTAAAACTATCCCTACAAACTACTAAAACAATTTAAACAATTTGAATTACCCTAGGCCGGCCAAGCAGAAGAAGTGTGTTTTTAGTTTCTGTCGGAAGGAGCGAAGGTCTGTGGTTGTTCTAATTTCGGGGGGAAGGTCGTTCCAGAGGGTCGGGCCCACCACAGAGAAGGCCCTTCTCCTGGGCTGGCATAGCCTAGTGGACGGCACCCGGAGAAGTCCCTCTCTGTGGGAGCGAATCGGCCGCAGGGATGTATGAGGCAGGATGCGATCCCGCAGGTAGCTAGGTCCCGTGCCATGGAGCGCTTTAAAGATGATAACCAACACCTTGAAGCGCACCCAAAAGACGACAGGCAGCCAATGCAGCTCACGCAGGAGCGGTGTTACATGGGCAAACCTAGAGGTCCCTATAATTGCCCGCGCGGCTGCATTCTGGACGAAGCCTTCGGGTGCACCTCAAGGGGAGCTCCATGTAGAGAGCGTTGCAGTAGTCCAGTCGGGATGTCATGAGGGCATGAGTGACTGTGCAAAGGGCACCCCGATCCAATAGGGGACGCAACTGGCGGACCAGGCGAACCTGGTAAAACGCCCTCCTGGCCACGGCTGTCACTTGATCTTCCATGGACAGCCATGTATCAAGGAGGACACCCAAGTTGCGTGCCCCATCCACAGGGGCTAGATCTTCATCCCCTATGGCCAGTGATGGAGTCAACTGGTTGTATCGGGATGCCGGGAACCACAGCCACTCGGTCTTGGACGGGTTGAGTCTGAGTCTGTTACTTCCCATCCAGGCCCGCACGGCTTCCAGGCACTGGCACATCACCTCTACGGCATCGTTGGGGTGGTTTGGGGTAGATATATACAGCTGTGTGTCATCAGCGTAGAGATGGTACTCTACCCCAAAACCACGGATGATCTCACCCAGTGGCTTCATATATGTGTTGAACAGGAGTGGCGAGAGGACCGACCCCTGAGGCACCCCAAAGGTGAGGGGTCTAGAGGTCGACCTCTGCCCTCCTGCCAACACAAATTGTGATCGACCGGAGAGGTAGGAGGAGAACCACCGCAACACGGTGCCCCTCACCCCCAACCCCTCCAGCCGATGCAATAGGATACCATGGTCGATGGTATCAAAACCCGCTGAGAGGTCTAATAGGACCAGGATGGAGGAACAACCCCCATCTCTGGCCCTCCAGAGATCATCAACCAACGTGACCAATGCCGTCTCGGTGCTGTGCCCGGGCCGGAAGCCGGACTGGCGCAGCTCCAGATAATCAATTTCCTCCAGGTGACGGGGGAACTGTTGTGCCACCACACTCTATACAACCTTCACCAGAAAGTGAAGGTTGGAGACCAGACGGTAATTCACCAATAATGCTGGGTCCAGAGAGGGCTTCTTGAGGAGGGGTCTCACCACCGCCTCTTTAAGGGAGGCCGGCAAGAACCCCTCACTCAGGGAAGCGTTGACCACCTCCTGGAGCCAGCCTCATGTAACCTCCCAGGATGCCAGTACAAGCCAGGAGGGACACGGGTCCAATAAACATGTGGTAGCTCGCAGTCGCCCACGTAACCTGTCCATATCTTCAGAAGTAACAGAGTCAAACTCTTCCCACAAAACTGTCTCAAGATCTGCCTCAGGGCATCCCACTGGGCCACTTTCGATGGAGACCAACTCAAGGGCTCCACAGTATTAATTATAGAGGAGAACAGTGTTACAACCATAGGATCTCAATACATGAATGTGATAGAGATATTTAATTTACAAAAATGTAATATGAATTAAACCCAATGGACTTTGGGGCCATATGTAAGAGGACGCCATTGGACACCTTTGGCAGAAACAATAGTCTGGAGGAGTAACAAAAATAAACTTTCAAGACTGCAGTTGCAACAGCATTATAAAAGTCCTGCATTTTTTGTAAATGTGTCAAACTATGTATACCTTTGTACATATGTTCAACACATGTGTTAGACAATTACATACACACAAAAATAAAATAAAATATGAAATTGGAAACTTTAATTCCACAATCACAATTGCCATCTGTTTTTTTCTGGCCTTCCCTCACACATGTTCCTGGGACAGATGCTCGCCACCAGAGCATACACATGTTGCATGTTGAAACTTAGCTACACCGTTCTTATTTAATCAATTACAACTAAGAATGATATGTACACATACATTCTTTTGACATACTGTCAAAGGGACATTGCTATACAACATCTTTAATTCTTCTGCAGCCTCTATACACTCAAAGACAGAGTTACTACCCATGGGATTGGCACAATAGGATGTCTTGGCTGATTTCTTTAAAATCAAAGCTTATTGTAGTCGTGTAGCTTCTCAGACACGCTTCCTTGATCTTTGTTCAGTACATTGTCAGCATGTGTGAATGTAAGACAAAGTCATTAAAGTATCAGTTACCAAAGAACTATCTGACCCGCTGCTTTTGACATTTTTCTCCATTTATAAATCAAAAGCTTTCTTTTTCTCAGTTTCATCTTTTTGGTTTTTCAGAAGCTGTCTAACTGCCACTGAAGTCCTGCAGGAAGAAAGCTTTCTCCATGAAACAGTGCAGTAACTGTCCTACGAGATGACTGCAAAAATCCCCTGGGATTGCATTTGAAAACTACAAAATACAGAAAATGCTCTCTTTATGCTTTACTAGCCATATGTTCCTAAATACTCTCTTTTGTCCTTTGTAAGCTGTCACAATTCCATCTATGTCAAAACTCTGAAAGAATTCTGCTAAGTGGAGAGAAGTATAATTCTTTTGGGGATTCCTATCCTTCTAAATACATTTCCTTTATTTATAGCTCTAAATACACCTATATCAAAATTGTATGACAATGCCGAGTAGCACTTAGAATAATATAACCAGCAAATTCCCAAGTTGGGCCAAGACAAATGGTATAACTTCCACATGACATTTGCATTTCCTCCACAAAGCTTTTTTTCCAAATGATTTAAAAAGCAAAACTAAACACAGATAATGCTTCTTTTTTGCAGTTATTTCCTCAAATAAGGAATGGAAAATCTCTGCCCTGGTTCACCTAGAATGAAAGAATCAAACTCTTTCAAACTAAAAATGCAGAGAAGAGGAGACAAAGAGAGGCACTTTTTTAACATTTCTGATTCAAAAGAAAGAAAACTAGCATGAAAATAAAAACCTTTTTAGAAATATATTTCTTACAAATATTCTAGTTCTTGTTCAATTTTTAGCATGCTGTCAGTGTGCTAAATTAGGCAAATTATTTGCAGACTGTAGTGTAAATACCTTGAATGCAAAAGTATAGAAAATTCTTTTGCAGGGAAAAAAGATGGGAAAATGGTATGTCTGCAGAGGAAGTGACAGCTGACTCCACTACTACTAAGAACTCATTAATGTTTCAGGTGGGATACTGTTGGGTTTATTTGCAAGATTAACATTCCTGTTGTTAATCACTTGAATAAAAAAAATAAGAGAGAATCCTTCTCAAATCCATTTTTTCCCACAAAAGTGGGTGGGATTGTGTATATGCTAGAATATGGTGGAAACAGGTATAGGATGAGCTTAATACATTAGAGTAGTTGGCAGGAAATAACAGGACATTTAATAGATACAAATGCAAAATTCTTCATTAAAGCAACAAGAATCAAATGCAGAGGCATTGGGCAGGGAATATCAGGCAGGTATAGTAAATTATACATGTGAAAAGGATATTGAAATTGTAGTTAAATGCAAGCCGAATATGAATCTGCAGTATGATGTGGCTGACAAAAAGACCAATGTGCTGTTAAGATGTATAATAATGATTTCCAAATAATTAGAAGAAATATGTAAGCATTGTTTTCTGCATTGGTCAGATCCTGACATGAACTCTTCTCTAGCTCTGAGCAATACATTGTTAGAAAGTAATATTCTCTGTGTTTGGTTTTCTGAACTGGGAATAAAATATATAAGTAGTTGCTCGAATCAGTGCTGAAGTTTATTTTGAGAGTGCAAAATCACCTGTAGAAAGTGGTTATGCCAATCCTTCTCCATAAGCCATTA
The DNA here is from genome assembly GCA_039707465.1 of Rhabdophis nuchalis. Lineage (NCBI taxonomy): Eukaryota > Metazoa > Chordata > Lepidosauria > Squamata > Natricidae > Rhabdophis > Rhabdophis nuchalis. The sequence continues at coordinate 67,640,648 of CM077643.1, forward strand.
TAGAGGGAAGCCTTACCTTTGTTCCTCAAAAGCATGCCAAGGGGGACTCTCTAGGACAGTGGTGGCAAACCTATGGCACTGGTGCCACAGGTGGCACGTGGAACCATTTCTTAGGGCACGTGAGACATTGCCCTGTCAGCTCCCACACGCTTGTGGGTGCTGGCCAGCTGATTTAGGCCTTCTTCTGAGGCTGTTTTTCACCCTCTGGAGGCTTCAGGGAAGCTCCTGAAGCCTCTGGAGGTGGGGGTGGAGGCTGTTTTCGCCCTCCCCAGGCTCCTAGAGAGCCTCTGGAGCCTGGGGAGGGCGGAAAAAGCGTGCCAAAAGCAGGGGGTCGCGCATATAGCATTATGAGTGTGGCACGCTCATACACGACCCCCTGCGCTCCCCCCACTTTTAGCACGCGAGCCAAAAAAGGTTAGCCATCACTGCTCTAGGAATTCCAAGAGTGTGCACTTAGTCAGCATTACAAAAGGTGGGACTTTGTAGTCAGGCACTCATGAACTGTTTTTGTTTGTTTACAGTTCTTATTTGGAAATTGTAGTTTCTTTGTGGCAAAGGCCTTTTTTTCTTATTTGTTCAAAGAGATCTAATTTAGGTTGCATAGAAAGAGAAAATAATCAACCAATTATATTTTGCTTTTCCTATTGCATGTTGATCTTTGGAGCATATTCCAAATTCATGTTTTTGAATTACAAAAGAAGAATGTGTGAAGGGGGTGACTTGATTTCCTTTCTAAAGCATCTTAGAAAAGATTCAGAAAAAAAAATAAATTGGTGCAGAATAGGACCTCAGAAATGATCAAAATATTATTTAATATTATAACAAAAAGCAGAGGGAACTTTAGACTTGAGCAATGATGTCTGAGGAGACAAATGATAATATCCTATATATGAAAAGGTGTCATTCATAAGAAGGACAATAACACAAAATAATGGTCTTAAATGACAGGAACATATATGGACAAAATGTTCAGGAAAAACTAATGCTAACTGTAAGAAAATTAAAATCAATCTTCAAATAGGTGAATTCTCCTTCATTGAATATGATTAAGCAAAAGCTAAATAGTTCTTTCAATGATACTATGATTTTAATTTTTTAAATTTATTTTTATTTATTTGAGCAGGGAGTTAGATTAAATAGCCGAAATAAAGTAGTATAAGTTCAAAACTGTACTAGAAAGACTGACAAGGCAATCAACAAAACTCAGATAACTGGGAAATGCATCATTTGAAAGTCTCTGGTCCATCACATTAATGGAGCAGATCATCTTAATCAGTGCATCCTCCCTGCAGAAATTGGTGGCCATGGTTAACTCTATAATTATGGGAAAGTGATTTTCCTATGACAAAGCATGAAAACATGTCCACCATTACTAATTACATAACTTCTGTTCCAATCTTTTTTTTCCTAAGGTAAAGATGAAAACTAATATATCGGCTACATGAATCAGGCCAGTTAATCATGATATTCCAAGCCATCTCCCACCCAGAAAATGGAGATCAGCATTGCCCATTGGTAATAGCCTGATCAATTCATAACCATCCCAATGATTACACTGTATATAGGGTTACCAGAGACCTTTTAAATGGATAGCCCAATGAAGCCAAAATGGCAGCTACATCAGCAGATTAAATCCTCTCTTCTTTGTACATATATATGACACTTGTTCTCTCAAAGATTGCCCCTTCCATTATGAATTGGCATGGACATTAACAGTAGGAAGAAAAAAATCTTTCAGACTTTTCCTGTATCACTCCAAAATATAAAATTCAGTTAATGAGTAATTACATTTGGAATCTTATCTATCAGAGTTACAGTAGAAGATAATTAGACACATTATTTTAGTGTGTATAGAACAAAATATCCTAGTGTGCCATCCGAGAATGTTTTAGGCACAAAACATTCTATTCCAATTGTTCTATGGAGAATTTTTTTAATGATTTGTCATTATTTTGTAGTTTGGCATAGCTCTATTTAAAATGTGAACAATTGTATTATTTGTCTTATTATGTTTTTCTATGTATTTTCTTTTTCTAGATGTTAGCCATTTTCATTGGCCTCAGACCTCTGCCACAATTATTATCTAAGGTCACCAAATATATCACTGTAGGTTTAAAAAAAAAAGTACATACCATCTATATGTTTATTTTGGCCTTTTTTATTGTGCCCTATAACTGGAAGATCATTTTACCCAATGTTTATCTTATAAGTAATTATTATAGCTATCTTTTAACATGTCAAGAATTTTGGTACAATGACACACTGATTGAGATATGCTGAATAAAGGTTATTTATTAAGGTAAAAAAGTACAATTTGTTTTAAAACCATACAGCAGCTTCCAGGTGCCCTCCAGATGTTTTCAGATGACAACATCCAGCATTGTCACTTAGCATGGCCAAGTTGGCCGAGACTTCTGGAGGGTGCACTCTTATTACATTAGAAAGCTGCCAACCCAGAGAAGGTTGTTATACTAGATGCCAAGGCAGTCATTCTTAAAAGAACAACATAAAACATGTATTTCTTCTCTGTGGCGGGCCCGACCCTCTGGAATGACCTTCCCCCTGACATTAGAACGACCACCGATCTCCGCTCCTTCTGCCAGAAACTCAAAACCCACTTGTTTCATCTGGCCGGTCTGGCCTAATTCCAGCTTTCCCACCTCAGTCTGCATTTTTAAATTTTCTGATTTGGTTTTAGGGTTAAGTTTTTAATTTTTATAAATTTGTACAGGGGTCTATTTAATTCGATTTTAGTTTTATGTATTATTTATTGTAATGGTTTTAATTTTTACCTGTACACCGTCCCGAGTCCCTCCGGGGAGAGGGGGCGGTCTAGAAGTCCAATAAATTCAATTCAATTCAATTTATAGCTACAATATTACCATAACTAATAATTTTATTAAATTAAAAAAGAAAATCAGCAACATTGAAATCAGATGAAGCAAAGGTGTGTGTATGTCTCTCTCTGTGTGTGTGTGTGTGTGTGTGTGTGTGTGTGAAGAATCCTTCCTTTCTCCCTCTTTTCCTCTCTCTCTCCCATTCTTCTTTTTCTTCTTTTTTTTTTTGCTTTTGAGTTAGTTGTATCTTGCCCTAAATTGAAACATCTCAAACTCACTTTTAATTCATTCTAAAGTCAACAGAGTTTAACTCCCCTGTTTTACTGTTTCCTTCCATCTGCAAAGCTCCTTTATATTTATTTTCAGCTCATCAGAAGATGCAGTCAAATGACTTTCTCTGGTACTATGCCTCTTTTCAAATAAAGGAAACCTTGAAATATGAAGTATATTACCTATATACTTGGGGAGTCCCCTTGGGGAGAGAGAGTGGGATATAAATTAAAATTATTATTATTATTATTATTTTACCTTCAGTGTTTTATTTTCACCACACTTTATTTGTATGAGTTTTGCAGCTTGCAAGTTTACTATTTTCTTTAATTCAAATGTTCATTTCTTATTTTTGTTTCAGTTCTTCCTAGGTAAACTAGGCTTTCAGGGAAAAATTATATGTCTTTTACTGCACAAATATGCTGTATATTCATGCACGCATAAAACTCTATCTTAATTTGACCACTCAAAAGAAAAGTTTGTTTCCTTTTTGTCCATATTGGCACTTATTCATAGCATTTGATTTTCAAATATAACATTTCCACAGTATTTAATTTTAATTTTCCTGAAAGTTAGCTGAGACTGAGTTGATGGCTAAGGAATGTGACTCCCCCATTAACTGTTCACCTGCAATTTTATCTTTACTTTCACTTCAGATTAAGTGGTTAGCAAAGAAGCAAATGTGCACATTGCCAGCCAGAAACCGTACAACCAGCAAAACTACCGTAATACTGTTTGCTGTCTTTCTTTCACTCTCTAACTTTAAGTTCCCAGATAACTATTTGTTTCTAAAGAACACTGGCTGAGATTTCCTGGTGCACAAATTAAGAATGAGGTAGAAAGATTTTCAAAGTTTATCAAATCAACTAATAATTAACCATTCAAGTCTATCCTTCTAAGGATAAATCATACTGTTAGAAAGGAATAGACACTTCAGAGGAATACAAGTTAACATATAGCCCAAATTTGGAAAGTGAACTGATAGGACAAATAGTGTTTAAGAATGCATAAGAAACAAGAAAACACAGCAGGTTTGTGGAAGTGAGCAACTAATGCAGAAATTGGTGGGGTCATCAAGACAAATGTGGATTCTTAGATCTGTCATATATTACTTTTAAGCAGTACACTTCACAATGACAGAGAAAACAGATAAGCATTTTGTGTACCCTTTCAAGATGGCTTTACCTTACTCTATAATAAGGTAAGGAACAGAAGAACAATCAGGTAGAAAAACTGAGGCTGAGAATATAGGTGATCATAATAGAGGGGTCTCATGGCAGAGAAATTCTTAGTATATATGGAGAGGGATACTAGTGAATGATACCCGTGCAGAGAAAGGGTAAAAAATAGAAGGCACTAAAAAAACCTACACAGAAAAGTAAATAGAACCTAATAGTTATTATGGAAACCTGATGGGATGAGAGTCATGATTGAAATGTACAACTCAAAGAGTATTACTTGTTCAAAAGAAATAGACCCAACCAAAATGATGTGTAGTAGCTTGGTATATAAAGAAACATTATGTTTGAGAAGAAAGTTACAGTATGTCTCTGAAAACAAAAGTTGCTTTGAAACCATCTGGGTAAAATTACAAGGAATAAGAAAAAAGTGATACTATATTTTGAGTTTACTATAGTCCACAGAGGATGTGAACAATGACTTTCTAAATCAACTCATCATGTTCTCAGGTCAACTACAGTAGTAAAGCAAGACTTCAACCATGCCAATATGTGCTGAAATACACATTCAACTAGAGTGGCACTGTAATCAGCCTGAACATACTGAATTTTGGATCTCTCCTCTTGAAAACTTAATTTTTTCCCTGAAAAACTCAAGAAAAAAAAGCAAGAGACTTAGTTATTCTGAACTGAATCCTGCATTACAGAAAATAATTATTTGTTGAACTGAACAATTTAGGCATCCTGAAGACAATAACCATGTAATGTTGAAATTTAAGATAACTAGGGGATGAAAAGTGTGGATTTTCTTAGATTTCAAGAATGCAAAATTTAATGAACTCAGATAGGCAAGATAATATGGCTTAGAATCTTAGAGGATGAGCATGTCAGAGAGATGGAAGATCTTGTAAAGCAAGATACTTAAAGTAAAAGGTTCAAACTCAAAGACTGTTATGTACAAGCAAAGGTGGAATTCTCGTCTGCTGAAACTGAGCAGGAGAAGGTTGAGATGAGAAGTTCGGCCTGAGTTTTAGAAAAAAACTAAACAAGCTTTTATTCAATGTTCATCCTTTTAAAGATATTTCCTTACCAAAACAGAAACAGAATGACCATGGGCAGCCCAAAAAGCACTGGGAGTAGGAATGGTTTCCAGTTTGCTGCCTGCTTCCCTCTTCACTTGTAGAAAGCTGTAGGTAACATTGAAATGATGATTATGGGACCACAGTTGACCATGGCAGTGTGGCAATATGGCACCACTGCAATGGCCACAACTTTGCCAAATTTCAGTCCCATGGGAAGCACGGGTTCTGGATTTTGGATGTAAGTTAGCCTATATAAAATTTATTGATTCAAAAATTGCTGCCATATGATAATGCGTTTTACCCAATTGAAAGTTACAATCAAACAGACAATTTTTTTTCTTAATATATAGATTATCTGATGGTACATATTGATTGATTGAATAGCTTGCCTGGAACAATGGTAGATTTCTATTCGATGATACTTTTGAAATGGGCTGAATAGCCACCAGTTGGGGATTGTTTAATGAGATATAAAATCTTTTCCACCTCACACATTATTTGGTTCTGTAGGATATACGTAAGGTTCAGGGAATTTCTTGGGAATAAAAATGTTTGCTTACAGAGTATTAGTTTCTCATTTATATTTAGTTAAAATAATCCTTAAAAATTATAAAGAACAGAGATTGGGCAGATGCCAAAGAGAAGTAGTTTATTGGTACATCACCATCCATCCATATTGCTTTGGTTGTTTGTATAGTGGGGTTGCTTATATACTGGAGTAATAGTCTCTTCTCATTTATTTGGGAGAAGTAAAAGTGGCTAAGTTCTTTCACAATAATAAAGGGTAACTAAATTAACCTAGTCATCTTAATTCCCAGATAAATCTTCTATCTTGGACTATCTTAGATTCAATTTGCTTGAATTCTTTACCCTGAAGTTCATTTTGTTTTTCTTGATCCCATTCATTGCTATTGTTCTTTTAATCTCCTGCTGTGTTAATCAGTGATCTCCTTATTTAAATTTATTACAATTTTGCAACAAATAATCCCAACTGTACATGTATTTTATATGCCCATAATAGGCTTCCAAGTTCAATTTTGAGACGTGATGCTACCCTTCTTGAGAGAGGAGACTTAATTAGATTGGTCCTACCTTGATTGCTCACCTAAATGATCTTCTAAACAACATGTAAAATGAAATGAGGCCTATTCCAGGCAATTTTCCCTGCATAAAACAATCTGTGCCTTCTTTCCTTGGCAATCCAAATAAGCATGGAAGGCATTTTGATGTGAATGAAAGTATTCATAAAAACTGGCCCTCCTTTCAATATTGCCTTAATTAGAATCAGGCACCATGGAAAAGGATTTAAAGGTTGACCCAAGAGCGAGCAACTATATGGCTACATTCTAATAGAAAAAGCTTTAGCAAAATTACATGCTGAATTGCTCACTTCATCATTTGCTTGGGTTGTTTAAAAATAAACAAACCATATAGACTTCAAAGAGAGGAAATTTGGCATATTCAGCAAAAACAATCAGGGATCGAGAAGTGACATGAAAAAGCTGGTACAAAAAAGTAAAATATGCCTAAATGATATAGATCTATTTTGGCAAGATTTCATTATCAAACTGTACTGAGTCCTTTCTCAATAAGGGTGGAGATAGCATCCATGTATGGGTTAAACCTATCCACGCTCTGATTGGACTGAGTCATAATATTAAATAATTAATTAAGTAGGCATGGTATATAACCCCCTACGGAGTAGCCACACCCAGTTTCCGACTCAGTTCCAGCTCTGGGACTATTCGGTGTCCAACTCCTATTTGATTGTTTGAATTGAATGGAATTGAATTGTTTGAATCAGAGATTGAGATTTGGATTTGATCACATTGAGCGCTGTGAGTAGACAGGGGACCCCCTCCTTCAGGAGCAGCCCAGGGCTCAGGCTTCCCTGTCTCAATTCAGCCACAGGCCCCGGCCTTCGGCTGCCTTTAAGGCCTCAATACTAGCCTCCTACCTGAGCCTCCCCCACCTGAGTTTCCAGCATTCCTCGCTGTGGCTGCTGCTGGTTAGGAGAGGAGGGTGAGGTCAAGCGCTATTAGGAGGCGGGCCGTACGCGCAGCTTTGCTGTGAGGCCTTGTCCCTGCTGCGGCAGGTGCGCACTCTGCTCCCCGGCTAGCTTCGGCCTGCCGCGCAAGTGCGATCGCTCCCAGGGCCTTCTCTGCCGAACCAAATTAATTCTGTGCAGGCTTTCCCACAACTGACAGGCCTCTGTCAACTGTGAGGGCTGTTCCACTGGGCCTAAATGAATGGTGCCTCTTTATTACCCCTTTTGGAAAAGAACAGAGCCAAGTCAGCTTCTAAAGGCTGTTTTGGAGAAGGGGTCAGGCGTGCGGAAGCTCTTTGCAGCAAGGCCGCTCTTTCACTTTATATTCAAGCCTCTCTCAGGGGCCTTTGGCATGAACGGCCATTCTGAAGCCTGCCTGAATCAAGAACCAAAATGGCTGCCGCCTCAGCTTCAGGGACAGTGAGTGGAGTCAGGTCCTCACGGCTACGACCAGTGGCCCCACGGAAGGGACAGAGGCTCCTGCAGTGGTAATTGCCCCCATCGCCACAAGGCAAAGGGGAAGAAAGAGCATGTGGAACCACAAGCCTCAAAAGGGGCCAAATTGGGGTTCAAAATCCCCTAAGCCTGCCTTTAAGTATGAGAAGCAGAGGCATGAGGCACTAGAAAGCATTTATAAAAGTACCAGCAGCCAGAAGACTTCTCTTGTCCTGAGCACTAAGGTGAGGCAGTCTGCACTCTCTTCGCCTGGGAGAGCTGCAGAGGATCCCTCCATGTGAGGATCCCCATTGACTCCTCAGGCCCCTGGGGTTCTGGCCAAGGTTGGCAGTCGCCCCCACGCACTGCCCCATGGGGGCTTCACCTCAACCTCTTCCCTCTACATCCGCAGGGGTTGGTGCTGCTCAATTACCCCACTCGGGAGGGGGAGCAATTTCAGGACCTAATGTTCAGGGCTTTCCAGCAGTGCAGCGTTGCTGCTTCCCAACGGCCTCAGATTCAGCCACAGGGTGCTCCTCCATCTGCAGTTCCTGTGGGGATAGATGGTCAGGAGTCTCCCCTGTTTCTTCCCAGGACAATAGTGAGTCTGAATCTGAAGAGGGCGAAATCAGAGAGGAGAAGCTTTCAGGGGATGAGGGCATACGCCCTTCTAAGCCTTCCTTCTCAGTTTGTTTCAGCCTCATTGTTTAAGTGTATGCCCTTTAAAGCTAAGGCATCGGCCAATTTTGGCGAAAAGCCATCGGAACCCCTGGTGCTACGGCTGGGCCTTTTTGCCGTGACTATATTTGTGGATCAGGCTATTGAGGCTGACATGTTCCCACCCCCCAAGTCCTTCTTGACCTAGTCAAGTGCCAGTGGGCATCTCCAGCATCTGGGCCCACTTCCACCGGCAATATGTTCATTAATGTGGACAAGGACATGGTTCAGGTGCTGTTGCAACCCTCTGTTGATGCACCGGTCAAACATGCCCAGGGAACCAGAGCACTCTCTGAAGCCAGAGGATGATGATGATGATGATGATGATGATGATGATGATGATGATGATGATGATGATGATGATATAATAATAATAATCTTTATTGTCATTGTACTAAAATTACAATGAAATTGACAAAAAGGGCTGACCTCACCTTACAAAGGGGCCATCAGGCTGCTGCCTGGGCAATGAGAGCTGCTACCACTGCCTCCTTCTTTAATGGTCTTCTTTGCTTTGATTGCAGGATCTTCAACAGCAATCGCCAATAGCAGATTTCAGGTCACATCAGGACATCAACAAACTGGTGGTGGCCATCCAATTTTCTTCGGGCATCGCTTTAGTCGCAGCCAGGTTTGCCTTCAGGGCAGTTGCTTCATCCATAGGCTGCAGCTGTGGCAAGCTGATGCGTGCCACATATGACGCCTGGCGTCATCCCTCTTTGCTGGAGGGTCCTTCTTTGGGGCGTCTATTGACCTTTTCTTAATTGAGAATTAGGGCAAATGGAAGGTGTTTCTTACAGCTCCTAGGAAGGGCAATTTCTGGGCAGTGCCCTAGCCCCGTTGCTCCAATTTCTGTGGTCAAACTACGGTCCTTTATTCTGGGGTCAGGACTACAGATCTTCTTTTAAGGGGTCTGATTTTAGTCAGTCGGGTTTCAGGCTGTACCAGGGAGGCTATGCCCCCAGCCAGAGATATCAACTGGATAGGCAGCAGAGGGGTGGACAGCAGAAACAGCCCTTTCATGGGGGCGAAGGAGGCGGCACCCTTTTTCCGCAAGAATTAATTCTGGGCCCAGCTCTCCCCTCATCGAGGGATGCTTGGCATATTTCGCAGATTGTTGGGACTCCTCTACCTCCGATGCGTGGGTACAATCAACCATCAGGTCTCGGATAACCCGACTCGGAGGTGACTTATGCAGGAAGCCATTCAACACCTATTGGACATTAGGGCTATCCAACTGGTGCCTCCAGTTTAACAGGATCAGGATTATTAGTCCTTTCTCTCCGGGATCCCAAAGGCTTGGGGCGGCTGGAGAACTATTTTTGATTTTAAATAGTTTGACCGCTATGTGCGTTATCGCAGGTTTAAGATGCGTTCACTGCACTCAATATTAGAGGGTATTAGGCAGGGAGATATCCTCACATCCATCAGCCTTACTGAGGTCTATCTGCACATACCTATAGCCCCTGAATACTGACAGTTTCTCAGGTTTTGTTACCTTGGGCACCACTTCCAGTACCGAGCCTTACCCATCGGGTTGTCATCTGCACCTCAAGTCTTCAGGTAGGTGATGGTGGCATTGGCAGCGTTCCTGAGACAGGTACGTGTGCAAATCCAAGGCGGCCTAGATGACCTGTTGCTACAGTCCTCTTCTATAAGTGATGCCCCAAGGGACTTAGACATTACCAGGTTGACCTTGCGAGGCCAGGTGCTTTTGATCAATCTGGCCAAAAGCTATCTAGGCACTATGGTGTCTTGCCATTGGCATTGCCTTACCAATAAAGACCTTCAATGATTTCTTTCACCATTTCAGCTGAGGCTCATGAGCTGCTCCCAGATCCAGGTTCTTCTGCCAGCGGAAGTCTCCTGCTCTTTGATTGGTGGACATCATCTAGCCTACCCAAGGGGGAATTCTTCAGGGTCCCAGACCGAGGTCACAGTCACTTCAGACACCAACCTACTCGGAGGGGGGGATCCAACTTCAGGGGAGAACCTGGTCGCTTAGTGGCTAAACCATCTGCCTAATGTAATACGGCCCTGGTTAGAATCCCAGTAGGGATATGACTAGCTGATGAGAGCTAAATAGTTTGAAATAGATCTATACTAGTCTCCCTTATATGCAGATGGCACAGGGACAATGGAGCCAAGCGGAACTAGCTCACAACATAAACTGGTTGGAACTCAGGGCGGTCCACCTGGATCTCAAACCATTTCATTTTTCGGTCAAGGGCACACATATTCTGGCCCTCACAGACATCATGGCCACCAAGGCTCATATTACAGGCAGGGGGAGACCAGGTCAAGGTCCCTCATGCTGGGGGCCAGGAGCTTGGGTCTTTGGGCAGAGAGGAATTTGCTCTCAATAACCGCAGAACATATAGCGGGGGTGGACAATGTCAGGGCTGACCAGCTCAGTCGGATTGAGGTGGACAATTCAGGATTGCAGCTGCAGCTGGCTATCTTCCAGGCAATTGTGGACCCTTTTGGCTGCCCAGAGGTCGACCTGTTTGCAACTCCCCTCAATACTCAGCTCCCGATATTTTATTCCCAGTTCCTTCGCAGAATGCAGAGGGGGTGGATGCTCTCCACTGTCAATGGCCTCTGGGGCTCCTTTATGCCTTCCCGCCTTTGCCCCTGATTCCCAGAGTCATTCAAAAGATCTTGTGGGAGGGGGCGGAGGTGGTGCTTGCCCCACATTGGCCTCAGCAGCCCTGGTTTGCCGACCTTTGATCTCTATAGTGGAAAGGCTCTGGAGGATTCCCCAAGAGATTATTTCCTTCAGCCAGGGGTCGCTGGAGCATCTGGAGCCTCAATGGCTCTAGTTGACGCCTAATGCTTGAGCGGAGCGTTCAGAGACGAGACACCTTTTCCTCCAGGATCATTCAGATTATTCAGGCTTCCTGTCCACCTTCCATGCGGCTCATATACTGTGCAACCTGGGGCGCTTGTTGTAAGTGGTGTTTGATGAACCACTTTGACCCAGTACAAGCCACTATCCCACAGGTCCCGGAATTTCTTCAAGTGGGCCTGGGCAAAGGGTTGACTCCTAATACCATTGAGAGACAGGTATCAGTTGTTTCTTCTGTACCTTTGTGCGGTAGGTCACAAACTTTGACTCAACGTCCTAGAGTCAAGAGATTTCTCAAGGGTGCTTTGGTACTCCTTTACATAAGGTATTGGATTCTTTGACAGGTGCCCTCTTGACACTGTGGAAGGAGATTTTTCGGAATTGTGCAAGTTTTATGCAGATAGGGTTGTCCTACGTCTGGATCCCTCCTTTGCCCCGAAGATGGGGTCTTGGTTCCGTCGGGCTCAGGAGGTGGTCCTCCCCAGCTTTCCTGCAGAGTCTGCGCAGACCTCGGAGGACCGGTGGCACTTGCTGGATGTCAGGCGTGCCTTGCATGTGTACATTGATTGTATGGCTGTTATTTGCAGGTCGGAGTCTCTTTTTGTCTCCTTTCTGCCAGGTTCCCTGGGTAAGAAGGTGTCTGTCTCGTGTGTGGGACGATGGGTTTGTCAATGCAATTGAGAACACCTAGGCAGCTTGTGACGAGGCAGTTCCTCGAGGAGTCACAGCACATTCTGCATGCAGTACAACAACGACTTTGGCTTGGGCGATGCAAGCTTCTCTGGGAGAAATTTGCAGGGCTGCAGCGTGGTCTTCTCCATCCCCTTTCGTGTGGTATTATACATGGGACACGTTTGCCTCGGCTGAGGCCGACTTTGGCCGCTGGGTTCTGTCCGCCCTCCTTCATTGGGGCAGGTCTGATCTCGACCCTCCCGTGGGTCCTTTTCAGGGCTTTGGTATGTCCCATACCTGGATGCTATCTCCACCCTTATTGAGAAAGGGCGTTGGTACTTACCTGATACGCCTCTTCTAATAAGGGGGGAGATAGCATCCAGCCCATCCCTTTCTCGTTCAGCCCTGCCTGTGTTTGGAGTCTGGCTCTTGTTCTTGGTAGTGTTACTGTTGGATTTTTCTTGCTAAAGGAGTTGGTTCGTACCGGTGAGTCTGTATTCTTCGTCGAAAACTGGGTGTGGCTACTCCGTAGGGGGTTATATACCATGCCTACTTAATTAATTATTTAATATTATGACTCAGTCCAATCAGAGCGTGGATAGGTTTAACCCATACATGGATGCTATCTCCCCCCTTATTAGAAGAGGCGTATCAGGTAAGTACCAACGCCCTTTTTCCCTACCACCCCCCAAAAAACAAATAGCGGAATAGAAATAGTTCTAAGTTGTCATAAGCAAGATAGATATTATCACACCTTTGCCTGCTTCTTATAAATAGGTTTTTTTATTCACTTTAAGATATATATCAATGTATTTCAAATTTAGCATCTTTAAGATGTTTATACTTCAACTCTCAGAATTCTCCAGTCAGCTGATGATTGGGGAATTGTGGGAATTGAATTCTACACATCTCAAAAGTTGGCAAGTTTAAAAGACACTGATGATTATCGTAATAAGGTTTAAATTAAAAGCGTGGAAAATTGTATAATGGACCAGAGCTAAGGAATAGGTCAGAAAAAGTAGAGGTGCTATTACCGTTATTACTATTACAAATAAATTCAGGAAGTCTGCCAGTTTATTCAAATGCTTTTGGGGTTCCCACTTCTGTGTTGTACTAATATTGTTGATCACCTCTGAAAATTCATATGAAATGCCTCCAATTTCTTTTTCTCTTCATAGGGGAAAAAATGAGCAAAACAAAGGCTGAATTATCTTCAATAAAATTAGCCAATTGGGAATTGAAATGATTATCAAGATTCAACCAATCTAAAATAAAGGCTATCTTGACTAGCCCTTTGCATCTTAAGTCACATTTTTATTTAAATTTATTTAAAAAATATTGTACAAAGCATAAAACTGTTCAGCTTCCTGTTTCTTTTGTTCAGCCGTAATCAATAAATATACACTCTAAATTGACCTGCTAAATGAAATGACATCGGTTTCCCCCCATTTTCATCATTGTGCTTTTGAAATTATCACTTACTCCCTTCCAGTAAAGGCATTGGGAAGGGAGAAGCTGAAGAGCTCTCCAATCTTTTGCTGAAAAGGTATTTCTATCAAGTACCACTTTTCTTCAATTCTTTCCCCAAGATTGCAGAAGAGGAAAGAAATAAAAGAAAATATTTGTAGCTCAGGAATTGAATTGTGGGAGTCTTTGTGTTCTTTGGGCTTGGTAGTTTCCTTACAGTTGTTTCATTACCAAACTAGGTAACAACATCAGTACTAGAGGGGCTGATGATACTACTTAATTTGGTAATGAAACATCTGCAGGCAAACCACCAAGCTTAGAGAGTACCAAGGACCACACAGAATAAAATAAGTTGCCTATGAGCTTTTTTGAGGATTTTTGTTAATTTTTACTCTTTCTCTCTTTGAATAGAATATGTCTTTTAGATAATGACATACTTAGCTCAGTGGCTAAGAGACTGAGCTTGTCAATCAGAAGGTCAGCAGTTCAGCAGTTCAAATCCCTAGCGCCGCATAACGGAATGAGCTCCCATTACTTGTCCTAGCTTCTGCCAACCTAGCAGTTCGAAAGCACATAAAAATGCAAGTAGAAAAATAGGGACCACCTTTGGTGGGAAGGTAACAGCGATCCATGCTCCTTTGGCATTTAGTCATGCCGGCCACATGACCATGGAAACGTCTTTAGACAGCGCTGGCTCTTCAGCTTAGAAACAGAGATAAGCCCCACCCCTACAGCCAGAAACGACTAGCACACATATGTGAGAGAATCTTTACCTTTACCTGTAACTAAGTATACTTTGTAAAACTAATGTCTTGGTGGGTTTTTTCCTTTCCCCCTTCTTCCCATCAGTTCCCTTTTACTTTCTACTGTATTTGTATGTGGTTTTCAGTTTAATTGCAATTAAGAAAGTAGCTGATCCACAAAATGTTAAAAAAAGAGCCATCCCTGGACAGATTGCCTTGAAACACCACATCCCCAGACCAGACAGAATTTTAAAAGAAAAATGCGGAAGAAGGCAGTAGTAACACACTTTCATAGTGTTGCCAAGATAACTAGCTGAACATGTCCCCCAAATCACCAGGAGTCAAACTAAGTTCAAACAAGACCATACCTCTATGTGTGCTTTAGAATTATAACCCTGAGAATGCCAAATGTAATGAGCTTTGTTAGCTACTTGGGAAATGACTTTTGGCTGAAGAGTGGGGGGGGGGGGAACAATCCAGATGTAAATAAAATTATGTTAATGAATTGCAGGGAGGAAAGCTCCAAAGGCAATTTCCTTCATTTCCTGCTAATCATCTTTCTGACATCATCTGATTGGTTACTGTTTTATTAAGTATCCATTGAAAGAAAGTAAAATGGAATTTATCTGGGCAACAGAATCTACACTAATAATGCAGAAGGTAAGGTGAAGAGATTTTATAGCAAGCATCCTTTTCCTCATGCTTATAAATTATATTCGTTAAATGCATCTTTCCCCCTTCCAACTTATATTAGTTAAAATTCTTGGCTTTCAGTGCCTTGGCTTAAGATAGATATATGATTTATAGTAAATAGCTCTTGCTATTTAGCAATATCTTTTTAGCTATAAAAAGTACAAAAAAAACTTTTTGGTTACTTAGACAAGGGAGTATGGATGATAAGTTACAGAATGTTATTGACATCATATTAATTAATACCACCTGAACAAAAGGAGGATAGGATGGTACAATGCAGGAATATCCTTGACTTCATGTTATGCTAGGTGCAAGCTGGCACTGAAAAATAGATAATGTTTTGTATAAATGATCAGCATCTTTTCAAAGAAGAACTTCAATATTGATATCTCAGAAGGAATACACATACTCCAGTGTCTATCCACCATCATCCCTCAGGATTTCTGACCAGCAGAAGAGACATACGGTGACATTTAATCTTTGTATGAGGCTAATTCTTCCAAAGTGCTGAAATCAGTCTGTATTTGGCCTACACAATTTAATTTAAAAGCAAAATTCAGTCTTGATTCCTGGTGATTCTTTATATGCTATTTTACTGGCAACATTTTTGAAATTGCTTAATTTTGGGTCTGTGAATGATTGGATAATACCTAAGACAAGCCTAGCATTGATAGCCTCACGTTTTTAGCTGGATACCTTTAATGGCCTAATCTACCTCTCCAGCCTTTAGTCTGAATATTTAAATTGTTTTAATTGGGTTTTTAAGGGGTTTAGTTTTTAAGGATTTTAGGTTTTTAGCACAGGGTTATAGTTGGTTTAATTCGATTTTATATATTTATAATGGTTCTATGTTTGTATGCTTTTTAATTTCCTGTGCACCGCCCCGAGTCCCTTTGGGGAGAGGGAGCGGTCTACAAATTAAACTTGACTTGACTTGGCTTGACTAATCACTACTCCCCAAAGTATTTGCTTCTGATTTCATAGTAAATCTACATTCCCTGTTCTCAGCATTTGAAGTTTTAATTCCAAACATGCAAATAGTATAATTCCAAAACATGAAATATGAAAGGATGCCAAGAAAGGAAGAATATAAATTAACCAAAATGCAGAGATTACAAATGTACAATGCTAATGTAGGTGTGTGTAGGAGAGCTGGTACAAGACAAAGGCTTTGTGGAAATCTAAATCACAAATTTGCTTGCCTTAAAAAAAGTCATACTTGTCATTTCTTTGTAGGAGAAAGGATGATTCGAATTGAAGTTGTTTCATGTACCCAAGAAGACTATGACTGAAGATCTGCAATTTAAAAAAATTGTCATTATATAGACATCTCTTGCTACTGTTGCAAGATCACTGTGGCTCATAGAAATTATAAGTTATGTCAGACTTTGTCCTCCTTTCTTTAGCCAGAAGGCCAATCCAACATGCCTTTATCACAACCACCTAAGAAAGGTTTGACAAAAGAGATATCTCACTCTGCCCAACAATTCAGCAGCTTTGCAGATAAATATTAGGGTTAATAGGGAATTGGGAATAATACGGACAAGTTGTCAAAGAGACTTAGGGCTACCACATGTTTATTGGACCCGTGTCCCTCCTGGCTTGTACTGGCATCCTGGGAGACGACACGAGGCTGGCTCCAGGGCATTGTCAACGCATCTTTGAGTGAGGGGTCCTTGCCTGCCGTCTTGAAAGAGGCGGTAGTAAGGCCCCTCCTCAAGAAGCCGTCCCTGGATCCAGCATTATTAGAGAACTATCGTCCCGTCTCCAACCTCCACTTTCTAGTGAAGGTTGTTGAGAGTGTGGGGGCTCAACAGTTTCCGTGACACTTGGAGGAAGTTGATTATCTAGACCCGTGCCAGTCCGGCTTCCGACCCGGGCACAGCACCGAGACGGCATTGGTCGCGTTGGTTGATGATCTCTGGAGGGCGCGGGACAGAGGATATTCCTCTATCCTAGTCCTATTAGACCTCTCAGCGGCTTTTGATACCATCGACCATGGTATCCTATTGCGCTGACTGGGGGGGTTGGGGCTGGGAGGCACCGTTCTGCGGTGGTTCTCATCCTACCTCTCTGGTCGGTCGCAATATGTGTTGGCAGGGGGGCAGAGGTCGGCCTCGAGACCCCTCATATGTGGGGTTCCTCAGGGGTCGGTCCTCTTGCCCCTCCTATTCAACACATATATGAAGCCGCTGAGTGAGATCATCCGTGGTTTTGGGGTGGGATATCATCTGTACGCTGATGACACTCAGTTGTACATATCCACCCCAGACCACCCCAACGATGCCGTCGAGGTTATGTCCCGGTGCTTGGAAGCCGTACGGATCTGGATGGGTGGTAATAAACTCAAGCTCAACCCGTCCAAGACTGAGTGGCTGTGACTTCCAGCGCTCCGGTTCAGCCAGATTATTCCAACTCTGGCCATTGGGGGCGAAACACCGGCCCCCGTGGAGAGGGCGCACAATTTGGGTGTCCTCCTGGATTCCCGGCTGTCTATGGAAGATCATGTGGCAGCTGTGGCCAGGGGGGCGTTTCATCAGGTTCGCCTGATGCGCCAATTGCGCCCCTTACTGGACCAGGGTGCCTTACGCACAGTCACTCAAGCACTCGTCACCTCTCGACTTGACTACTGTAATGCTCTCTACATGGGGCTCCCCTTGAGGTGCACCCGAAAGCTGCAGCTAGTCCAGAACGCAGCCGCGCGGGTGATTACGGGAGCGCCTAGACACTCCCATATAACACCTATCCTGTGCGAGCTGCACTGGCTTCCTGTGGTCTTTCGGGTGCGCTTCAAGGTTTTAACGACCATCTTTAAAGCGCTCCATGGCTCGGGGCCTAGTTATATGCGAGGCCGCCTCCTGCCCCATACATCCCTCAGACCGATACGCTCCCACAGAGAGGGCCTCCTCAGGGTGCCGTCGGCTGGACAATGCCGACTGGCGACACCCAGGGGGAGAGCCTTCTCTGTGGCGGGCCCAGCCCTCTGGAACGACTTACCCCCTGAACTCCGCACAATCTCCGACCTCCGCCTCTTCCGCAAGTGTCTGAAGACACACCTATTTCATCTAGCCGGCCTAGCGTAACCTCCATACTGACTATTAGATAGTTTTTAAACTTGGGATTTTAATTCGGTTTTTAGCGCAGTGTTTATTTATTAGAATAAGTATTTTAAATTTCATATATTTTATATATTTTGTATGTATTTTAACATCCCTGTGCGCCGCCCTGGGTCCTAACAAGGAGAAGGGCGGGGTATAAATTTAATAAATAAATAAATAAATACGAAAAATTGTAGCCATGATTTTCTCGTATTTTGTATTGTTTTCATCCCCTTGTAGCCAATTAACTCTCTTATAAGAAAGAATTTGGCAGTGAACATTGTCTTTGGTTTGTGTACAGTATGTGTGGGAGGGAGGGAGAGAGAGAGAGGAATTGACACAATTATTCAAGAGAAAAACATTAGAGATAAAATGTATATAGCACCTGAAAATGTCTGCCAGAAAATGAACACAACAGTTTTGAATAACAACAAAATTTAAAGGCTGGTGCCATGAAAGACATTTCTTGCATTTCTCTGATGTTTGTCATGTTTAATCCACACAGGAAAAAGTCACAATGCCAATAAATTCCATCCAGTTATGTTAAGAAATAAAATATTATACCCACACCTTTAATACATAAGCTTTTGATCTCCAAATCTAGGAAACACTTAATAATATAATTGATCCAGATTATATGAAAGAATATCTCATTTTATTCTGCCCACTGCTTATGTTTGTTAAAACCTGACTTTCACCACGTTGAAGTTCAACTCTTTGGGAAGACTGATATGAGAAAATGGAGAGGCTCTTAGAGATTACACTGAGACTTTACCCCATGTCATTTAGTTGGCCCTAGTAGTAGTTCAATAACTGTGTAAGTACCTGGTCATACCAACACAAAGTTATTTTTTTAATGGTATCTTCTTGTTTAACATGTCGTAAAAACATGGTGATTATTCCAATTTTTATGATTTTTAAAAGGGAATTATTTTTCTTATACTGTTGCCCATCCTGTTTAAGTGATGTAAATCAACTGGAAGAATAAAATAGACTTAACAGACTGAATTTCCTCATCTTGCAGTCTTTTTATGAGAAACAAATGTATGGAGCGTTTCAGAGGTGGGTTGCTGCTGGTTCAGCCCGGATTGGCCAAACTGGTAGTAGCGGTGGTGGGAAGTTCTGCCCTACTGCAGAACCTGTCATTGTCCAGAGAAGAACTAAAAAGAGCCAGCCTAAAGATCTTAATCCAGAGTCATGTATAAATTGTCCTCCCGCCCCCCTCCCACCGAAACCTTGCATATGTATCCTATTCTATGAAAGCTAAGGATCCTATTCTAAAAGAATTTTAGGCAACACATTGTTGCTCACATTTAACTATATTTAGACATTGCACTAATAGGTACTCAGTAACAGTGGTGGGATTCAATTTTTTTTAATACCAGTTCCATGGGTATGGCTTGGTGGGCATGGCATGGGAAGGATACAGCAAAATCTCCATTTCCATCCAATCATCTGGGACTCGGCAGGGAGAGAATAGATGGGGGTGGGGCTAGTCAGAGGTGGTATTTACTGGTTCTCTGAACTACTCAAAATTTCCACTACCAGTTCTCCAGAACTGGTCAGAACCTGCTGAATACTATCTCTGTTCAGTACACATATATAATGTACGTAGTTCATTATTAGAGCTATGCGGAGCATTCAAAAAGTGTGCTTAATACAGTAATACAAATTACTGTAAAAGCCTTAAAACAGCTATATCCTTGGCCAGGTGTGGAAGTCTTCACATGTATTTGTATCTCAGTAGAAGCATTATAAGAGGGCGGTCTCAATATTCAATTAAATAAATAAATATATCTTTAAACATAGACTTCAAAAATGTATTAGCATATGTTTTCTTATATGCAAATGTCTAAAAGACTCCTGACAACCTGTGTAGCAGATGCATATCAATGAAACCTAAAAATAGTGTTGATTGAATTTAATAACCTGTCATTCAAAGTTTCTTTTGAATTTTGACTGCCTTTCACCATTTTCATTTTATTTTAATTTACTTGTAAGCAGGTAAATTTACCTTAAAACATTGTGTTTAGTTTCTGTTAATTATTCAGTTGGATTTGTGGTGAGCAAATTTTTTTTAGCTCAATTTATTCACTTTAATTAGTTTGAACTAAATTGAGAATGTGATTTGCAATGGGTTAAAAATTTTCATTTTTGAAATTTGCCACTATCACTCCTTGGCTTCCTCTGTTTTATCTTTTGCAGAGTGAGTTGAGCAACGATAAGCCACATGTATTCTTTTTTATTTGAAATACGGTAATTTTTCTTTCTTTTATTGCATAGTTAGAAATGGGAGGCTCCTGAATAACTACATTCAGATAATGATGATAAAAGAATTACATATTGGAAAGTGAAATCCAGAGGCATTCTCCATGTGTCAAAGCTTGTTCCTGTACTGTTCATTGAAGATCTATTTGAATGGATTAGTATATCCATATGTTTTGCATCTTTGGAAATAATTTCAAAAAGTGTACAATGAAGCCAAGGCATTACATCAGAAGTCACCCTAGGGTGCAAAACACAGTCCTATCATATGTTAATATGACTACTCATGGCTCTTCATTAATTTTGGGATCTATTCTAACTCTAAATTGCCTTGTGGTTGACCCCACTCAATAACATTTTGAAGCAATGGTTTTCATCTCAGAGTTATTTCAAAGGAAGTCTTTTTGAAAGTATTCCTTTCTTTTATAGCAAGCAGATGCAACCTATAGCAATCAGTCCATTTATCTCGTGTGCAAGATTCATCTGCTTCCAAAAGGTCAGCTCTAATGTTATAACAAAGCTACAGGTTGAAATGTTTGGAGGCTTGGAACACATGCTCTCCTCTGCCATGCATAACTCATTTGATCTTTGGTAATGGTTTCCTTGAAATCATTTTATATGTTTCCTCATCTCCTTTGAATTCCCAGTTTCTCTTATCTCAGTCATCATCATCAATCATCATTATTATCCCCAGTTTCTTTCAAAATTGCAAAACATTTGCATTAGAAATAGGAATAAAATATAAACTGGTTAAAGATCAGAACATGGCACTGGTAACAATTGTATTGAAAACACAGCAGTGATTTTTTAAAAAAAAATATATCCAGAGATTTTTAATTTTCATACTCTGTGTATGTATCTATATGCCTGTTGTTCAGTTTGCATGCAATTACTTTCAGTGTTGCTTTCAATCAGTAGAAGCATAGAATTAAAGGGGGTCATTTAGATCATTGACTCAAAGCTCCATGCAAGAAACAAAATCACAGAATCCCTAATAGGTAACTACCAAGCACCTCCTGGAACACATATATCACCACACCAGACAATTGATTCCACTGGCAAACATTTCTTCCTATTACAAAGGTTTTACTAATTTTCAATTGAAATCTGCTGTTCTGCAACTTATTTCATTGTTCCACGTCCTACACTTTAGGGTCATAAATAAGATGTCTTTACCTTCTTACAATTCTATGATAGAATCTACATTACAGAATCTAATAGAGACTATATTAAGAGAACTTTCAAGAGATTCAAACTGTCAGATGCTACCTCCACTTGTGCTTTGCTGCCATGTGGTGACAGTCTGCCATGAACTGGAGAGAGACTGGGGATTTTTGTGGGGAACAAAAAGCTGTGCTGCCTTGGGAAGCTGCTCCAAGGTCACACAACTTGAAGGAGGGAGACGCATACCAACTTGAGCTCAGACTGACTGTTATGAAAACATCTTGTACAAAAACTTAACATACATATAAAAAAATTACACAATGGAACTCATGGCTTTCTGTCTAGATGGTCTCTGGTGATGAGCTGAAAAGCAGAAAAGGAAAGAGTATGTCTCCTCCCTTAATTGGGGCCTAACAGGGTGTTGTGGAACAAGTATATACTTATACTCCTGTCTCAGCTGAGCAGGAAGAGAACCTGGTGGCTCAAGTGGCTAAGGCATTTACCTAGCATGTAATAAAGCCCCAGTTCGAATCCCAGTAAGGGTATGGCTAGCTGATGAGAGCTAAAAAGCTCGAAATAGATCTATACTAGTCTACCTGACTTATTTATTGATCAGCTCAAAAACGTAACACACATATAAAAAAGTACACAACGGAACTCATGGCTTTCTGTCTACATGGTCTCTGGTGATGAGCCGAAAGGCAGAAGAGGAAAGTAGTATGCTTCCTCCCTTAATTGGAGCCCTAACAGGGTGATTTCGGCAAGATCTCACTTGCCATCCTCAGACTTCGGTCTGTGATTGCGAAGGCGTCGCCCTCGCAATCACAGACCGAAGCCTGAGGATGGCAAGTGAAATCTTGCCGAAACATTGCAATAACAATTCCGTGCTATATACATGGGAAAACACCCAAGGATGGAAATACCAGCATATATATATATATATATTCTCTCATATATATATATATATATATATATATGTATGTATGTATGTATGTACGTACGTACGTACGTACGTACGTACGTACGTACATACATACATACATACATACATACATATATATATATATATATATATATATATATATATATGCAGGTCTTTGGTTGTTCGGGTTTTCTCCCGCGTAGAATTGGAAGTATCTTCACGACATTTCGATGAAGTCTCATTCATCATCTTCAGGCTGGTGCTTCCGGCTTGGTGCTTCCAGGAGCAATGTGAGATCTCAGCCGGTTCCTCTTTTTAACTGCCAGTGGGGGTGTGACCTGATTGGGTGGGAGCTTGGCTGCATTCTGATTGGGTGGAGGTGTGTTCTGATTGGTAGGGGGTTTGGCTGTGCTCTGATTGGCTGTGCTCTGATTGGCTGTGCACTGATTGGATGGGGGCCAATAACCAACTCCCCTTCCTGGATGTCTTAGTCTATAAGAAATCCAATGGATCCCTAGGACACACCATCTACAAGAAGAAAACACACACAAACCGCTATTTGCATGCACTCTCACACCACCACCCAGCACAGATCAACTCTGTAGCCAAGACACTCATCTCCAGAACAAAACGCTTAGCTGACGAACAACACCTAAAAACCGAACTACACACTCTCACCAACGTACTAACATCCAACGGATTCCAAAGAAACAAGATCACTAACCTAATCCAAAAAGAAAACCCCACTAAAATCCAAGACAGTGAACAAGAAAACGGCAAAGCTCTCCTCCCATACATAAAAGGCACTACAGATAGAATCAGCAAGATCCTCCACAAACACAACATCAAGACAGCATTCTACACAAACCGAAAAATATCCACCATCCTAAGAAACCCCAAAGACAAAATAGAGTTAGAAAATCAAGGAGTGTATGAAATCCCATGCACCACCTGCCCCACCACATACATCGGACAAACCAACAGAAGAATAAAGGCACGCATTGAAGAACACAAAAACTCAGTCAGAAAGGAGGAACCAACTTCTTCCCTGGTCCAACACCTCAAAGCCACAGGACATGATATAGACTTCAAAAAGACCAGAACTATTGCCAAAATTGAACACTTTAACAACAGAATAATCAGAGAAGCTATTGAGATAGAAAAACGGCCACACAGCATGAATAAACGAGATGATACCTCCCGCCTACCAGCCATTTGGAAACCCGCCCTCACTGACAAATGAATCCCTAACACAAAGAACGATACCAGACCCACACTCATGAAAACCACACAGGATGTCACTATCACACATCCACGCAAAAAGCAAGCCTAAACCCACACCGATGATGACCACAAACCAGAAGCCCGACCACAAACCAGAAGCCAGACCACAGCTGCATTATTAGCCACTTTAAACCCCTCCAATCCATACATGAAGCAAACTGATGCCCACCACGGAGATGTGGCACGACCACAAACGTGAAGCCAAACAACAGTAGCGCAGCTCACCAGGTCAAATCCCTCTGCAACTCGGACTAACACAAGCACAACCAGGCCCCCTCCCAAACAGAACACGCCCCCATCCAATCAGTGCACAGCCAAACTCCTATCCAATCAGAGCACAGCCAAACCCCCTACCAATCAGAACACACCTCCACCCAATCAGAATGCAGCCAAGCTCCCACCCAATCAGGTCACACCCCCACTGGCAGTTAAAAAGAGGAACCGGCTGAGATCTCACATTGCTCCTGGAAGCACCAAGCCGGAAGCACCAGCCTGAAGATGATGAATGAGACTTCATCGAAACGTCGTGAAGATACTTCCAATTCTACGCGGGAGAAAACCCGAACAACCAAAGACCTGCATATAAACACCCGCAAAAACCTCAGAAAACATATATATATATATATATATATAGTCGTCTAACTACAAGCACACTATCTCAGACTCACCCATACAATGAAGACATCTTACTCAGTAAATAAAAAACAAAGATAGACAAATAGCAGAAAGAATAAAACAAATTTTACAAACTTTTCAGGTGTTTTAATGAGAAGAAAAGATAAGTTTAGAAGAGGATGGATTTTAGAGGGTCACACAGAAAAGAGGAAAGGACAGGAAAGAGCCAATCAGATTTACAAACTCATCTGAATTTTTCTTTGTTTCTCTCTTAGTAAATCTGTATGAGCAAATTCTAGAAGAAGAATGAGATGCTAGTAGTGCCTCTAAATATTCTATTAGGAGAGTTTTGCAGAAATTATAAACCTCATTGTCCTATATCAGAGAATCATCACACCATTTATCTCAGTCGCTTCAGCTTTGTTCCTATATGGGAGACCTGCCATAATGTTTGAAGCTTTGCACAGGCAGAAGCACCACAAAATCCATTCACTGTCTGAATTACCTTCAAAACTCTCTGAGACAACTCAAAGGCACCTAATCTGAGTCAGTACTCTGAACTACTTTGAAAAAGTGATTCAGTTATGTCTCTTCAAATCAAATCATCCAGTGGAGGCTTCACATAGCCCTATTACATATAATGTAGCACAAATGCCATTGCTTTGAATGCAAATGCATATTTTCCTCTTCTTTCCAGTTTATCTTCTTTTTTCTGTCTCCTGGATAACTTTTTTTTGGTTAACTTTCATAGTCAAGGCAGAAAATGACTGTTTTCAATCATTCTTCATTTGCTAGTGTTAAGGCAATCAAAGAGCCAAAAATGTCCTATACTTTTCACAGTAGAAAGAGAAATTCTAGCTAGCATAGCTTCTTACTTTAAATGACAAATATTTTATGCCCCAATAAATACTTTATTCCATTATTTTATTTTATTTATTTAATCTTTTTTCTATATATTCCCCTCTCACATATGCCTCTCTAGGTGGCTTAAAATAAAAATAGCTAAAATGCATACAATGCATATAATAATTAAAAAATACAGTGGCATTTTATGAAACCTCCATCAGCCTAGTGAGCTATGGGTCTGTCACACAGGCACAAAACTAACTTTTCAGAACCTTGTAAAAGAGGCTGGTCTGATCTCGGAGGAAATTATATTTCAAAGGGTGGGCACCCTGGCGGAAAAGACTTTCCTTCTTGGCTTCACACACTTAATATTTATGTGATCTATAGAACCCTTTCAAATTCACCACCAAATTGTAACAGGGAAATTATGTGCATAGGGAATTATTCAATCAAACAAGTCCATAGGTATTTCACAAGAAGAGTACTCCATTCCTCTACTCACAATAGAATACCTTATACCACCAGGATTGCAATTTTGGGCTTGGACCAAAATTTTGGGCTAGAACTATGCCGATTAAGGTCTGACCTAAGCGTAGTACACAAAATTGTCTGCTATAACATTCTACCTATCAATGACAACTTCAGCTTCAACCGCAATAATACACGGGTAAACAATAGATACAAACTCAAGTTAAACGGCTCCAAACTTGATTGCAGAAAATATGACTTCAGCAGTAGAGTGGTCAATGCCTGGAATGCTCTACCTGACTCTGTTGTTACATCCTCAAACCCCCACAGCTTCAACCTTAAACTGTCTATCATGGACCTCACCTTTTTCCTAAGAGGTCTGTAAAAGGGACATGCATAAGTGCACCAATGTGCTTATCGTCCTTGTGCTATTGTCCCCATTTATTTGGACTATTTCCTGTTTATACTTATACCTGTTATTTCATACATGTTTGACAAAATAAATAAATAAATAAACAAACAAACAAATAAAACAATTATAACAATCATCCTGTGCCCATTCATTTGTTATAGTCTAGCATAGCCCATGGCATCTCTCTCAGAAGTCAAATGTGACCCTCAGCATATAAAAGATTTCCAACCCATCCAAGAGAAAAAATCAATTAAAATGACAATGACAGTAGACAAAAAACAATTATACTGACTAATCCAATGTGCTTTGATTAACACATACTTCTATCATTTTGCACTTAATATTATAAAAAAGAAAAACATCCCTGTCAGGGAAACCCAGGAGCAGTACTCCTTTAGAACAGATCTCAAACTGAACTTTTGGACCACTAAGAGTTTGTGGTGCTTTTTGTTAACTTTCCATTAAAAAGTAATGGATGACCAATTAATTTTATTCTAAAACCATTCAATTAAGAAAAACAAAACAACTAAGCATTATGGGAAATCTGTTTGGCTATTGATTCCCTCATTTTAGTCTGTAGTAAAGCTGATGCTCTAGTTTGTCGAGCTGTTCACCTGGAATTTTAAAATGCTGAGCCTGCAATAGAGATTTCTGAAATCCCTTACTTATCAAGTCATTTTCCTTATAAGAATATGCATAGATTGTTTTAATGAGTGTATAAGTGTACTTGTGTGAAGAAATGTAAAAAAAATAAAATACTAGAGATGAGCATCTCCCTATCCATACTTTTTAAAAAAATCACTAGTTATTTAGTGGATCTTGTCGAAGTTTGGTGATTTGAATTTATCTACTCTGCCATGTGAGATTGTCCAGGTTTTAATGCTAAGGCTGCATTATAAATTCAGAGCACTTTCACTAAGGCCCTCTTCAGACTGGAATGCTTATTAGATTCTAGCCATCCACATCCAGTGTTTACCAAGCACACGAAACCAGCAGAACCCACAAAGCCAAATCACAATTCTTTTGGAGCACTGAGATAGTTTGTCATCTGTTCCATAGGGATGGGCATGCTTAATTAGAAAGAACAAAGACTTCTGTGTTGCCTTACAAATAAATGTAGTCTTCTCTTAATCTCTTTATTTATTACATTGTATTTATCAGGGTAAATCTCATTCTATTATAAATGTGCCAATCTTTAAAATGCCACAGAACTCGTAGCTGTTGTGCAAATATTTGGCAGCCTAGGAATACAACGTCATTATGTACCAGGGGAGAATTTGTCTAAATTTTTGTTCCAAGTAACTTCAGCATTTATAAACATTCTCAAAAGTCTTTTGGATTAAAAACTACTCTGTTTTCTAAGGCAAGTTCTTTTTCCCATTCCCCACCCTTTGGGTGGGGGAATGACCACTGTAAATGCTAATCAATGCCAAGCTGGTTCCAAAACAATTCAAGGGCACTTGTATATCACTGCTTTTCATCCATGGCCAAAAGATAATGCTGCTTTGCATTTTACATTCAGTTTTCTCAAATCATTTATCAGCACGTCTGGAAACCAAAACTCAATGTTCTCCTGTTCACCATAGAACTAACTTGCACACACTGAATCATCAAATATGGGGTACATGGAAATATTTGGGTGAGTTGGACATCATTGTCAGAGTTTGTTGCATACATTTAAATCCAGAATCACAAACAGATAACTGATGTAGCAGGATTCATTAACTTCTTTATATATGTAAGAATAGATGAATAAATGTACAATACCAACAGGTGGTTCTTCCAAGTAAATACAAGGCAGGATAATTACAAGCAAACACAAACAGTGAGCTTCATATCAGCAGACAAGCCCAGACAGACTACTTTCTTACTTCTTTGAGCAGCAGACCGAATACAGACAAAGAGAATCTCCACTATATAGGGCAGTCAAGCTAAGGCTAAGCCACGCTCAGGCTCCAAGCCATCTGGCATGGCTCTCAGTCACCAAATAGTTCTCACTGGCTGACCCAGTTGCCATGACTATACATTGGCTGACCTTGTTACTATGTCTCTGACAGTCATGAATATTCTAACAATCATGACTTGGGTCAATAAAAATCAGATCTTTTTGGAGTTTGCAAAAATAACTGAAGCATCAAATGATTTACTTTCTGCACACCAAGAAATAACAAGAAAAAGATGGAAAAGTAAATCCTGCATAGAAAAAGTTTGGATCCTTGCAAATTGTTAGACCAAAGGTTCTGAGAAAAAATGTTCTGTTAATTATCCATTCCACACAGAGAAAGGAAAAAAATCCAGGGACTTGTAGGGACCAAATCCTCTCCTAAAATTAGATGTGGTACTCTTATACATTGCCATGGTACTTAGTGTTCTTTGGAGTTGTCCCAAGATATTATTGGCAATGTAGTAAGGAACCAGGAAATAACATGCACATGTTTTTGTACTGTCTGCCAACCCAGAGGTTCTGGGAGGAAAAAACATATGCAAAACTATGTTGGACATGCTACAAACAGACCTCCCCTAAATCCAATTCAGTGTACAATGGGATGTGTTTAAAAAATGTCTAGGAAAAGCTGTTTCCAAACTGCTGAACTTGGCCTTTGCAGATGCAGGCAAGACATATTGATGCCCTGGAAGTCATCCAGTCAGCTTTTGCTCAGCAGATGGTATTCAATATTGGGGTTGTATTGGCCTTAGCACAAAGGGCATGAGCATGACTTTCACTTTTGCCACTGAAGCATTTGCAAAAAAGACTAAACTAATGTTCTTTAATTAGTGTGCTTGATGGATGAAATTATAATTCTTTGTATCAGATCCAATGTCTGTTTTTCTTTTACGAAATGAAACCCAACTAAAAATAAACGGAGAATGCCTAAAACTAAGAAACTAAAGCAAAAATGTTGATTAGTGAAAGTCAGTATCTTAAATAAAACCCAGTTTCTCTTGGGACTCTCTGCTTTTTTATGACCATCACATTTTTTGGCCTTGAAGAAGGAAAACCTTTCCTCAGATGATCAGTAGTACCTTGGTCAATTGGGAGAGAATAAAGTTACAATCAAAGGTAGGCATAACTAGAGACAAAAGTGGGTTTGTGTTCAAAACCAAAAATAACTGCAAAACTACATTTTCCTTTTCTCACATTTCGCCTACATCCAGTTGAAGATTCTGTCCATCAAGTTCCTCCCATCCTTTATTGGGGAACAGAAGACACAATAAATAGAATTAATATACTGAAGGCAGGCAGATGAGAGGCACATTTTGGGAGAGCGAGAAAGGTAAAAGGAAGTGTCTTTAGTTACTGTCTGTTATGACTAGCCTATTTAATATTTTAATATTTAATCTTATAACTACCTTATTAAATAAAAGATCCTTTGATCTTATTTATCACCGTCTATTTATTTATACTTATACTTCCTTTATTTGGCCAAGTATAGTTAGACACACAAGGAATTTGTCTTCTGTACTTGCAAAATAACCACAACAATAATAATAGTGCAGAGCCAATAAAAGGGGGAAAGTAAAAATAATAAAAGGGATAAATAATAATACAGCAACCACATCCTATACCCATTAGGCAAGAAAAAAACTCTTTTTGTCAGCTCTGAGAATTAGGTGTTCAGGAGATGAAACTGTCCCAGTGTCTAGTTTTCTTGGCATACAATCCCTTATAGCACTGTCCTGAGACAAGGAGTTGAAATAGTTTATGTACAGGGTATGAGGGGTCATTATTCAATTCAATTGCTGCATTGTTGAATTATTGTTGAATAATGTTGAATTATTATTCAACCATTATTGAATAGTTTCCCAACTCAACTAAATGATTCTGGGTGTCTTACATTAACTCCAACTTTTCCTGTCTTTCAATTCATGGCTCCCATTAGAAATTGCTGATTTAATTCTAGTTTGAAAATATCTGGGAAAATGTTTTATTGGAAGATAGTCATACTGATTCTTAATGGTGTTTTTTTTTTGAAATTGTCTTTTGAGTTTCATTTCCTTTAACATGCATTTTGCAATATATGCAGCTAAAACATGTATTAATTTAAACAATGTGGCCTAAAGATTTAGCAACCTCTGCAGTATCTGCAATTTAAATGACCCCTTAAAGTGGAAACAAACTTTTTTAACTTGGAAATTACTTAAGAAATTTAGAATTAAGGAGGATATGTAAATAAAAACAAAGTAAATATGTAATTAAATAATGAACATTGAATAATGAGGATAATACAAATATTATGATTAATAGATTCGGGATCATAATGGTTACAAATATAAAAAAGTGGAAACAAACAATTATGTTAATAAGATATTAAAAAGTAATGTGAAAGTTAGTATTAGTTATAACTTTGATCCATGGAAAGAATACCCAAATTTGCTAAACTAATGCATTCAGGACTAGAGTTAGGATTACTGCACTAATCCTATTCTTTGTATTGCTAATTCAGAGCTTTCTTTCTTTCATTTTTAGGATTCTTGAACTCTCGGCTTCTTTGTATTCCAGACAATCTTCTCCATATTCAGCATGACATAGAGTTGGGTAATGTATCACTCTACAGGTTGCTAAAGCCTCCAACACTGGTCATTCTGGCTGCTCTGCTAAGACATAATTTAGCAATATCCAAAGAGCCACAAGCTCCCATATACTTTCTTTAATCTTGAGCGAACTGTACCTTTCTCTTCCCCACCTTCTGTGTAGCAGGGGGTCTGAAACTGTTTATCTCTGCATGTTTAAAATTTTTATAAAATAATTCTTACTCTACCCACCAGCCTCATATTTTGTCACTGCTATAATAACAGTATGGAGTGCTGCAGAATCAGCAGAGAAACCTCTCCTTTGTCAAATATGTGTATCATTTAACAGAGAGGTGGAAGCTTTTGCAGTAATCTCTATGTCAAGGTGGACAACTTCTGTGCAAGGTAATAATAGTAAGCAGACTGATAGTTACAGCATACTTATGAAATCCACACAATTTTCCCATATTGTCTGAATTAGTTAGCATCCGTAATAAATAAAGAAATAATCTGGAGCCGCAATATTATAATAGGCTAGATGTGTATCAATAAATTTTTGTAGTTTAGCAAATGTGAAATTTTCTTACCCAGGATCAAATTTAACTCTTACTGAAAGGGGGAAAAATGCAGATTCACAAACCAGCTTTTCAAGTAGTGGCACTCTCTAGTGCAGTGTTTCTCAACCTTGGCAACTTGAAGACGTCTTCAAGTTGCCAAGGACTTCTTCGGACTTCTGGGAGTTGAAGTCTGGACTTCTTCAAGTTGCCAAGGTTGAGAAACATTGCTCTAGTGCCTTTTGCCAATGTTGTCTGGGTTATTATCTATAACTATTTCTGATGGGGCCTGAGCATCTACTGTGTATCTTGTAAAGAATCAGCTATTTATTCATTTGCATATCCCTTGCCTGAGATCAACAACCAACTTATCGTTTGTATCTAAGACATTCAATATCATATGAAGATGATACTAGAAAAATAAATATTAATATTTAAATCTTATTATTTAGTGTAAGTCAATGGATTATACAAGGAATTATTTGTGAAAATCACTAAAAATGATTGGTGCTAGATAGAATTTCCCAGGCTTCCTATTCAGTGCCATTCCAATATAAAGAGATGAGGATTATCAGGGACAGCATCAAATTTGAACAAAATGCAAATCCTGAACTAAAAAACGTCCTAATCCTATCATGCTTTGTGATTTTGGTGCTATCTAAACACTCAACTGACCAATCATGCAACCAACAAAAGTTACTTTTTTTCCCTTTTGAAATTTAGCAATTTACTTGCCTCGATTATGTTATCATTTGTAGTAACTTTTCAAGCAGTTTCCAGGTAGAAAAAAATATGCAAGATGAGAAAATATATCAGCCTTTCATATGTTCCTGTGATTGTTCAAGCAAGCAACAGAGAAGTAGCTCTATTTTATTTAACAGCAAAGAGCAAAAAGAACTAATAATTTTGATTTATTTATTTATTTATTTATTTATTTATAAAATTTATTTATTTATAAAATTTATATAACCGCGCCCTCTCCCCGAAGGGACCCGGGGCAGTGCACAGGAAATTTAAAACAAACAAATACAAAATATAAATAATTAAAATCGAATTAAATAGTTTATCCCTGTGCTAAAATTTAAATAGTTAAGACATAATCCCTTAACAAACCCAATTAAAACAATTTATAATATAGACTGCAGGCTAGGTAAATAACTTAGGCCAAACCAGCCTGATGGAACAGGAGTGTCTTTAATTTCTGGCGGAAGGTGCGGAGGTCCGTGGTTGTTCTGAGGTCGGGGGATAGGTTGTTCCAGAGGGTTGGGCCCACCACAGAGAAGGCCCTTCCCCTGAGCGTCGCCCGCTGGCATTGCCTAGTGGATGGCACCCGGAGAAGTCCCTCTCTGTGGGAGCGAATCGGCCGCAGGGATGTATGAGGTAGGATGCGGTCTCGCAGGTAGCTTGGTCCCGTGCCATGGAGCGCTTTAAAGATGGTGATCAACACCTTGAAGTGCACCCGAAAGACCACAGGTAACCAGTGCAGCTCGCACAGGAGCAGTGTTACATGGGAGTATCTAGACGTTCCCAAGATCGCCCGCGCGGCTGCATTCTGGACCAGCTGCAGCCTTCGTGTGCACGCCAAGGGGAGCCCCATGTAGAGAGCATTACAGTAGTCCAGCCGGGATGTCACAAGCGCGTGAGTGACTGTGCGGAGGGTGTCCCGGTCCAATAAGGGACGCAACTGCCGCACCAGGCGTACTGGTGGAAAGCCCCCCTGGCCACGGCTGTCAGGTGATCTTGCATAGACAGCCGGGTATCCAGGAGGACACCTAGGTTGCGTGCCCGATCCATGGGGGCCAGATGTTTGCCCCCAATGGCCAGTGATGGAATCAACTGGTTGAACCGGGGCGCCGGAAACCACAGCCACTCGGTCTTGGACGGGTTGAGTTTGAGTCTGTTGCTTCCCATCCAGATCCGTACGGCTTCCAGACATCGGGACATCACTTCAATGGCATCGTTGGGGTGGTTTGGGGTAGAAAAATACAGCTGCGTGTCATCAGCGTAGATGTGGTACTCTACCCCAAAACCACGGATGATCTCACCCAGCGGCTTCATGTATGTGTTGAACAGGAGTGGCGAGAGGACCGACCCCTGAGGCACCCCACAAGTGAGGGGTCTTGAGGCCGACCTCTGCCCTCCTGTCAACACAAATTGCGATCGGCTGGAAAGGTAGGAGGAGAACCACCGTAAAACAGTGCCCCTCACCCCCAACCCCTCCAGCCGATGCAATAGGAGATGGATGGAGCAGACCTGGCTAATTTCACTCATTCAAAACAGTGGACTTGATTTGAATAAAGGGGAATCCATCAGCATCCCACATTTATAGCCTAAAGTGCTGAAAACTATGTGCTAAAAACTATGTGCTATTAAGACACTAAAACTATGTATTATTAAGACACCGCCCTGAGTCCCATCTTGGGAGATAGGGCAGTATAGAAATTGAATAAATGAAATGAAAATGAGGACTTTGGAGCACGAATCCAAGGACCCACTGAATAAAATGAGCAAGAAGTCTCTCAGATGTAGCAGCTTTGCCTTCCAAAGTTTAAATTAAGCAGATTAATCACATAACAGCAATCATAACCCCTCCTCTTACATTCAATCCAAAAATCAAAATTATCTAAGTGTATTGATTTAGGTTGTGTAGTTTTGCTTTGTTTAGTCCAAATTTGAGACATGTGCAGGGTTACCAAATGATAATGGGATTCACTCAAATGTTCTATTCTGCTAATTCTTTATCCAAAACTGATTGTGTCCTTTATTGTGTGTGTAAATCTGGCACATACCACTCAGACTATAGAGAGAATTTTAATCAGCACATCAAAAAGCAAAGAAAAAAAATATTGTCACCGTGATCCTGCTTCTAACAATGGAATGATTTAAAGCACAAATTACACTAGTAATGAAACAGTACTTCTACAGTACTGTAGAAGGGCTGTTTACAAGGATGTATTCTGCTCAAAATTCAATAACATATTATGACCTCTCTCCACAAATAACCAATGTAAAATTAAAGTGGTTTTTTAAAAAAAAAAACACAAGTGCAGTCACTTCTCCAAGTACAGACTCCAAATGAAGTCACCATGGTTGGTGGTAGGGTTGAAAAAAATGGAAATCCCAGGGACTTTTAAGAAAATGCTTTATGCAGTTTTGACCTGCCTTGATGGAGTAAAGGGGTAGTGGCAGTAATGAAAACTGCAATCTTAATAAATCTCCTGCAGCTCAAGGTTTAAAACTCATACTGTTTCAAATTAGTGAGGACAGCAATATTTATTTGCTGCTGATTTTTCGCCAGCATGGCATTTCAGCAGGAGACACTTTATAAGGCTTAAATGTATAGCCACCAAAGCTGCAAACAAACTCTTTGAAGATGTGTAAAAGAGGATTTTTTTTCTTCTCTTTTGCTTGAATCAGTAACAAAAGATATCAGATCAAACATGCACCCACACATTTCACAGATGTAATCTGGAAATAAGGAAAGAAAAATGCTAGGTTTAGTGTAGTAGCAAAGCAGCATGCATGCTGTGCTTACAGTTGTTTAAGAGCAAAGTGACAGCATATTTTCATGTGTTTTTGTAAGAGAACTATTGAGACCAAAATCTTGTCCAGCTGAATACTCATGCCACCTAAAATCACTTTTTTGTGAGAAAGATGGCTGTATAAATTTGAAAAATGACTAAAAATAAATAAATAAATAAATAAAGTAAAATTCAATTTCAACAATAAAGGTCTGTGGTCTGACCTTGAACAGATATTTTTTTTATGAAAACATTGTCTTTTGTTCCTCAGTGACTGACATGATTTATGAAAATGGAACTTGCTTAGGGGTAAAATAAATTGGCTTACAATAGAATCCATTCCTATCCATCTTGAAATATTTTAGGGCCCAAAAATGAATATTTGGAGAAGCTACTCTAGGTCTGTATATGTATAAATTGCATTAAATTAATATTGCCCATCTCCCAATGACTCTGAGTGGTATACATTAAAAAAAATATGGAAGCATAACAATAAAACCAACAAGAAACCAAATAGCATAAAGATGGCAGAATACCCTCAAAACGATGCTATAGAGCACTGTACACTAAGACCACAAGACACAAGAACAGTTTTTCCCCCAATGCCATCACTCTGTTAAACAAATAATTCCCTCACCATTGTCAAACTATTCACTAAGGCTGCATTACTATTACTAATAGTCTTCTCATCATTCCTATCACTCATCTCCTACCAGTTATGATTGCATGACTATAACTTTGTTGCTTGCATCCTTACGATTTATATTGATATTGTTTCCTGATTGCTTTTTTGTACCCTATGACCATCATTAAGTGTTCTACCTTATGATTCTTGATAAATGTATCTTTTGTCTTTTTATGTAAACTGAGAGCAGATGCACCAAAGTGTTTCCAATCACACTTAGCCAATAAAGAGTTCTGTTCTATTCTATTCTATTCTATTCTACAAAACCACATACAAGCAAAAGAAAACAGCTTCATTAAAAGGAAGGCAGAATTCTTTGATTGATGAGATTTGCAGCAGGCCTTTCTTGTTGGCACCAGTGGAGGAAGCCAATCGTAGTAGGACAAGATGGTTTCCTCAAGTAACTAGGACCTGTGCCATGGAGAGCTTTAAAGTTCATAATCAATATCTTCAACTGCACCTGGAAGCAAATGAAAAACTGCTCACACTGCTCTTTTCTGCAATAGCTGAAGCTCCCAAGCACATTTCAGGAATAGGTCCATGTGGAACGCATGAGGGATGACTAGGTTTCAGTAACTGAGCAGAGGGTGTCCTAATCCATAAAAAGCTGCAGCTGGTGAACAAACTGAAGCCATGAAAAGTCTTTCCTAGTCATGCCCAACACACACTCATGTTTTTCCGATGTGCTTTAATGATGCACATAAAGAAGATAATTGGACAATTCTTAATATACTTTGTCCCAAATTAAAACTGCAAGATATATAGTGGTTAGGTTTGATCTTCATTAATTAGAAGCAAACTGAATACTGACTAAAGTCTTTGTTATATGCCAAGGACAATAAAGTTGCACATAATAAAGTAAAAGTCAAACATTCTTCTTTGATTGTCTTTAAAGAGGATAAATTCAATTTTACCCTCTTAGAGGGAACTTAAAAATGGAACTTCAAATTTTAATTATCATGCCTATTTAAAACAACATTCTCTGAAACCTTGGCACAGTTTACTTTTTCATATGTTAATCAAACCTGCCATATGTTTTAAAGCTTTTGTGCTCAATTGGAGAAATAATCATCATGGTTTGAGACAAATTCAACAGCTCACTAAAAAGCACTCTTGTGAAGTGACTGTCAGATTGCTGTAAAGTAACAAAATAAGACATATAACTTAAAGTTAGTAAGTGACTACTTGGAGTGGAATTGCTCTGTGTTCGGTTTTAGGAATCAAGGTGACAATTGCAAATTGCCTCCATGATTTTCTTTTACTTTTTAAACTATGTGAAGTGTTCCTTGATTGGAAGGCATATAGGTTATAATAAATATACTTTAGAAAGAAGATTGGGTTGCATGGTGCAGCCATGTCCCAGAAGGCTCTAGGGAATTCTTGGAAAATAACTCAAAATTGCCAGAGGATGGAACCCGAAATCAGTTTCATTGTCACTGGAGAGAAGTAAACCTCCAGCACAACTGAGCAATGATTGGTGAATAATAGGATAATAAACATAAACCTATACATATCCATATGTGTCATTTATTTTATTTAAAAAAAGAAAATGTAAATAAATAAGCAAAATTTATTTCCATTTAAAAAAAAATTATTGTAGGATTAAATATCAAGAAAGAGCCATTTAAGATACAGGGCCAAATCCAGCCCAGTGCAATAATGCAAATATTAATATCCCTGGCAGATAGCAGTGTAGTTTTTGCCTGAAAAACAACCAATGAAGGAGAGTCTCCATTTCTGTGGGAAATTGGTTAAATCACTGAACTACTTTCAGCATCAGGATGTTTTTCTGTAAATCTTCAGTCAGAATCTGTCTTGCAGTTTTTAAAATCCATTATTCTGTCTCAATCAGAGGTGGTATTCAGCAGGTTCTGACCAGTTCTAGAGAACTGATAGTGAAACTTTGGAGTAGTTCGGAGAACCAGTAAATACCACCTCTGACTGCCCTCCCCCCCAATCTATTCTCTGCCTCTCGAGTCCCAGCTCAGTGAGAGAAAATGGGGATTTTGCAGTACCCTTCCCCTGGAGTGGGGAGGGAGTGGAAGCCCAATTTAGAGTTTGCGCATGCGCGAGAATGGAGGTCCGATCTTGAGTGCGGAATGGGGCCCGGGGGTCGTTTTGCTCCAGGAGGATGTCGCCAGCCCTCATTGATCATCTCCGAGGGCTGGCCCAGCAAGTTTGCATGCCAGCCGTCACACCAGGCCGTTTGGAGGATGAGCCGAGGGTGTGATGGCAGGGCGAAGAACACCGGAGTGAGGACCGAGGACCGAATCGGCCCCTTTCGGCCTAGCGTGGCCTGGCGCGGCAGGAAAGCAGAGGAGGTAGGCCTGCGAAGCCGGGACGCCAGGGGCAATCGACTGTCCGGGCCAGGAGGATATTCCATCGGGCCGCACAAGAAGGTTGCGGATCGTGCGGCCTACATCTGACTCGACCCGAGTGTTCCCCACCTGATCCGGGGCTGGAGCGGCGGGAGCGCCTGAGGAAGAACGGCTGGAGGATGTCGGAAGAGTAAGGAGCAATGGAGAAGCTGGGAAGGAGAGAGGATGTGAGAGGAGAGTGGAAGAGAGGAAACGTGAGGAAAGAAGACGGGAGGAAGGTGAAAGAAGGAGAAATGGAAGGAGAAAGAAGGAGAAAGAAGGAATGGAAATAGAAGGAATGAAGGGAATGGGTAGAAGGAAGGAGTGAATGGATGGAAGAGGAGGCCAAGCAGCCAGATCGTGGAGTGGTGGAACTTTGGCCGAGGAGGACCCAGGAAGATCTCTGGAGTGTGTGCACAGGACTGGAGGATGTAAGCCGTGCCAGCACATGGCGAACATTTATCATCAGGCTGTGCGGTGGACCAACTGGCCGCACGGCACTAAATGCAGACTGAGGCCTGTGTGGCTGAAGAGGACAGACGGGTGGGGCCCTTTTAAGGGGCTAAATTATGATCTTCCCCCATCTGTCGGATTATTAGACTGACTGACTTTTATTCCTTCTGCCTTTATGGATTTGTCACCTTCTATTACAACTATCTGCACTTTACATCGCCACTTTACTTGGACTCTGATTTGACCTGCGATTATATTCTCCTTGGACTATACAGCCTTTGTGTTTTCCCAGTAATGTATTCAAGGCATGATCTCCTTTGCCTGCGAGAGTCTCCCCTCTCGCAGGCCTGGCCCCCTGGTCTAACACGGGCCCACCTCGAGGATGGACTGATTGCTCCTGAGAAGTGGGCGAAGCACAAACTCAGGGGCTTTTTATTTAAAATTTTAATTCAGTTTTTAGGTGGTTCCAGGGAGGAGGGGGGTCAGTCAGGCAGGGGGGCGACAAGCTACAGGCCGGACAGCTGAAATAGGGAAATGAAGGAGGGGGGAGGGGGGTCATTCCCACAGAGGTACTTCCCATCAGATCGGTCCTTGGGAGGGGCAGAGGCAGTGGGAGATGGGATGGGTATCATCTGTTGGAGTACCGTGGCTGCTGGCTATGGGCGGTCACATGCTCCTACCCCCCAAGCTCCCATTGCAGACTAGGAGGTCAAGCACCACAGAGCGGGGGACCTAGGCTGATGTTATGCAACGCCAGGTCCGTGGTACAAAAAGCCCCCCTTATTTGTGACCTTGTGTCAGAGGGGGACCCAGACCTGGTGGGTATAACAGAAACCTGGTTGGGCTACGAGGGAGGATTAACCCTTGTAGAAATGTACCCACCAGGCTACCGAGCCTTTCATCAGCCTAGGGCCCTAGGTAGGGGTGGGGGGTGGCGATTATGGTTAGGGAAGGTCTTGAGCCGAAGGAGACCACGATCCCTCAGACGACTGGGTGTGAGCCCCTCTTCGTGAAATGGGGCCTAGGGAGGCAGTTGGGCATGTTAGTTGTATACCTGGCTCCCCGCTATGTAACAACAGCCCTGCCCGAGCTCCAGGAGGTGATAGCCAAGGCGGCAGTTGAGACCCCCAGACTGTTGGTCATGGGGGATTTTAACCTGCCGTCAGTAGGCGAAACCTCCGGAGTAGCTCGGGAGTTCATGGCCTCCATGACGGCCATGGACCTGACCCAGGTAGTTTTAGGCCCCACTCATGAGGGAGGACACTGGACTTAATCTTCGTCTCGTGACAGTGGAGAAGTGATCTGGGAATAGGGGACTTAGTCATCTTACCCTTGTCATGGACAGATCATGCTCTCCTTCGGCTGGACTTTCCAATCACTACACCCCACCGCGGGGAGGTGGAACCTGAGATTCCCAGATGGTTCCGCCCCAGGCTCCTGATGGACCGTGAAAGGTTCCAGAGGGAGCATGGGCCAATACCTGTGGCCTTGCCCTGCGACTCGACTGAGGAACTAGTGGCCGCATGGTTAAGTGCGGCCGCGGGGGCCTTGGACCGAGTCGCGCCCTTGTGGCCTCTCTTGCGGCGTCGAATCACCCAGGCTCCTTGGTTTACCAAGGAGCTGAAGGAGATGAAACGCCGCAAGAGACGCCTAGAGAGCAGATGGAGATCTCACTCCGAAGCCGACCGAACACTAGTGAGAGCCCATATTAGGACTTACTTAGTGGCGATAAGGGTGG
This sequence comes from Rhabdophis nuchalis, assembly GCA_039707465.1. Lineage (NCBI taxonomy): Eukaryota > Metazoa > Chordata > Lepidosauria > Squamata > Natricidae > Rhabdophis > Rhabdophis nuchalis. The sequence goes on from CM077643.1 coordinate 67,680,531, forward strand.
CCAAACGTGAGTATTGTGCCACCCTTATTGCATCCACAGATAACTGCCCTGCCGCCCTGTTTGGGGTGCCTCGCTCCCTCCTTCACCAGAGGCCACGGGAAGCCCCTCTACAGGGACGAGCAGAGGAATTTGGAATATATCTGCAGGACAAAATCACTCGGATTCGGGACGAGTTGCCCTCCATTGAGAGTGGTCCGGTCGGATTCTCCGAGGCTGTTTTTGAGACACCATCTTGGGAGGAGTTTGACTTTGTTACCACCGAGGATATAGACAGGCTGTCAAGGAGACGTAAGGCCACCACATGTTTATTGGACCCGTGTCCCTCCTGGCTTGTACTGGCATCCTGGGAGGTGACACGAGGCTGGCTCCAGGATATCGTGAACGCTTCTTTGAGTGAGGGGTCCTTGCCAGCTGTCTTGAAAGAGGCGGTGGTGAGGCCCCTCCTCAAGAAGCCTTCCCCGGACCCAGCATTGCTGGAAAATTACCATCCGGTCTCCAACCTTCACTTTTTAGCAAAGGTTGTAGAGAGTGTGGTGGCCCAACAGTTTCCGTGACACCTGGAAGAAATTGATTATCTAGACCCACGCCAGTCCGGCTTCCGACCTGGTCACAGCACCGAGACGGCATTGGTCGCGTTGGTGGATGATCTCTGGAGGGCGCGGGATAGAGGATGTTCTTCTATCCTAGTCCTATTAGATCTCTCAGCGGCTTTTGATACCATCGACCATGGTATCCTATTGCACCGATTGGGGGGGTTGGGGCTCGGAGGCACCGTATTACGGTGGTTCTCATCCTACCTCTCTGGTCGGTTGCAATGTGTGTTGGCAGGGGGGCAGAGGTCGGCCTCGAGACCCCTCTTATGTGGGGTTCCTCAGGGGTCGGTCCTCTTGGCCCTCCTGTTCAACACCTATATGAAGCCGCTGGGCGAGATCATCTGTGGTTTTGGGGTGGGATATCATCTGTACGCTGATGATACTCAGCTGTACATATCCACCCCAGACCACCCCAACGATGCCGCCGAGGTGTTGTCCCGGTGTTTGGAGGCCGTACGGATCTGGATGGGCAGTAACAAACTCAAACTCAACCCATCCAAGACTGAGTGGCTGTGGTTTCCGGCACCCCGGTTCAGCCAGGTAACTCCAACTCTGGCCATTGGGGGCGAAACACTGGCCGCCGTGGAGTGGGCATGCAATTTGGGTTTTCTCCTGGATTCCCGGCTGTCCATGGAGGACCATGTGGCGGCCATGGTCAGGGGGGCATTCTATCAGGTACGCCTGATGCACCAATTGCACCCCTTACTGGACCGGGCTGCCCTTCGCACAGTCACTCAAGCACTCGTGACATCCCGACTTGACTACTGTAACGCTCTCTACATGGGGCTTCCCTTGAGGTGCACTCGCAAGTTACAGCTAGTCAAGAATGCGGCCGTGCGGGTGACTATGGGAGCCTCTAGGTACTCCCACATAACACCTCTCCTGCGCGAGCTGCACTGGCTGCCTGTGGCCTTTCGGGTGTGCTTCAAGGTTTTGACGACCATCTTCAAAGCACTCCATGGCTCGGGGCCTAGTTATATGCGAGACCGTCTTCTGCCCCATACATCCCTTCATCCGCTCTGCTCCCACAGAGAGGGCCTTCTCAGGGTGCCGTCGGCCGGGCAATTCCAGTTGGCGACACCCAGGGGAAGGGCCTTCTCTGTGGCGGGCCCTACCCTCTGGAACGACTTACCCCCCGAACTACGTACCATCACTCCAGCGCTCCATGGCACAGGACCTAGTTATTTGCAGGATCATATCCTGCCCCATACATCCCTTTGGCCGATTCGCTCTCACAGAGAGGGACTTCTCCGGGTGCCGTCCACCAGGCAATGCCAGCGGGCGACGCCCAGGGGAAGGGCCTTCTCTGTGATAGGCCCGACCCTCTGGAATGACCTTCCCCCTGATATCAGAATGACCACGGACCTCCGCTCCTTCCACCAGAAACTCAAGACGCACTTGTTCCATCTAGCCGGCTTGGCTTAATTTCATGCTGCTCGCCCCAGTCTGTGAATTTAAATGATTTTATTCAGCTTTATGGGGTTAGTTCTTAACTTTTATAAATTTGTACAGGGGATTATTTAATTCGATTTTAACTTTACAATACAATACAATACAATAGCAGAGTTGGAAGGGACCTTGTAGGTCTTCTAGTCCAACCCCCTGCGTGGGCAGGAACCTTATACCATTTCAGACAAATGGCTGTCTAACATCTTTTTAAAGACTTCCAGGGTTGGGGCATTCACAACTTTGTGAACGCCCCAACTTTGTTTGTATTGTTTTGATTTTAGTAGTTTTAATTTTTACCTGTACACCGCCCCGAGTCCCTTCGGGGAGAGGGGGTGGTCTAGAAATCAAATTAAATAAATAAATAAATAAATCACAGACCTCCGCCTCTTCTGCCAGCGTCTTAAGACACACCTTTTCCAACAAACCGGCCTAGCATAACCTCCCGTTTTGACCGTTTTTAGATTTGGGGGATTTTATACTATTTTAGCACAGGGTATATTTAATAGCTTTTAAAATTTTGTATTTTGTTATATTTGTTATGTTTTTAAATTTCCTGTGCACCGCCCTGGGTCCTTTTTGGAGAAGGTGCGGGATATAAATTTGAATAAACTAAACTAAACTAATTTTACAGGCAGGATAGTTAGGTATACTAACTGATAAGACATACTGACTCATTGGATCATTGACCAAACTATACAAAATTTGCTAATGGGCAAGATTTAAAGCAAATTCCATAGAAAGATAGATCTGTGCCTAGACAATGCAGTCAGAAGGATAAGTGACAGATAATATCTGTCACATCATGAATTCCAAAGGTTTAAATCACAAGCTTGTAAGAGAAAGCAAGACATGCATTTAATAGAGAGCATCATGTAAGCATTTCACCATACATTTATCATCCCATAATCTTCCTGCCATGGAAATGGGGAAAAAGTTCTTAACTTGTGCTAACTAATAGGCAAAAGTACTTCAAGCAGCAAAATAAGAGAACTGGGCAGTATGGTTATGCTAAGGAGGATGGGTGATAGATACCATGACCTGACTCTCTGGATAGGCATTAATGTTTCAATATAACTCCAGTAAATCTTCTTTGAACCAGAAATAGCCAACCTTTTGTTGGCTGAAACATACACTTAATACTTTGGCAGGGGCAGGGAGTAAGGAGTAAAGCAAATGAAATGATGACATACTGGGAGCAGACCATCTGAACACATTTACAGAATTAGGATATTCCATTTTAGTTTTAGTTTTCAGAATTTTTTAATGGAGGGTTGAAGTCATAACTGCATTAAACCTTTCTGAAGATTTGTTTTATGTAAGTGTACCCGAGAACTGCAGGAAACTATGTCATCAGTTTTTATCCATTGCACAACTTAAATTTGTCAGGACAGCTGAAAGAAACTTTGGGAACCACAAAAAAGAAAGTGGGGGATGTATGCGGTTTTTGGAGTGCATGTTGAACATCACTGCAGTAAAAACAATCATATGTCTTTTCCCCCCAATAAAATTACCTTGTGCATGATAAAAAGCATGAATAGCCACTCTTTCAGGGCAAAAATCCAATTATTTCTAAAGAACCAGATTTTAGACATAGGAAAGTAGACTAATTAGTTTTAATGAAACTGATCAGATATGTATTAGTATTTGATCCAGAAGGTAACTAGGATGTTTGAAGAATAGCAAGGTTTAAGGACAACTCAGATACTATATAACTACAAAAAGATTTATGATAAGATTATCCATTCACTTCTGTACAAAATGCACTAGCAATTGCAAAGTATTTGATTGGGACCATAATGCCAAGGAGTTATTTTTTCCATGAAAGCAAGTAATCCACTACACTTAGCTCATTTCAAAAAAAAGTTAAGCAGGACAAGTTCTGCTTAAAATTTTGTGTGAGAGTCTCCCCATCCCCAAGAAATCTGAGGGTTAGAAGCTACACAGGGAGATAATAATGAGGACGATAATGATAAACGATTATTAACATTGGCAAAATCACAGGTACCATAATCAATGGATAACGGAGCTTTACTTGGAAGAGCTTGCATCCTGCAATGATACTTTTAATGCCATCAGACATTAATCTGTCTATTCCAGGTCCTTGAGATAGACTAGATGGGTGGATACCAAAGACAGAGTCAGTCTAAACAGCCATGTGCATCCATATGCTGGTGCTGATGCTGATGCTGAGACCATAAAAGAAAGAAAGTCATAGAAAATGAAGAAGTTAAATTGCTCTGAGACTTCAGAATCCAGCACAAACCAACCTGAATATAGCTTGGATTGATTACGTAAAGGCATTTGACTCCATGCCACATGACTAGATAATCAAGTGCCTAGAAATAACAAGAGCCAATAGAATATCAGAAGCTTTGTGCAAAGATCAATGGCACAATAGAAGACACAGTTGTTTGTCAATGGTGGCAGACTGGGAAAGGTTAATATCAAGAGAGGAATCTTTCAGGGATATTTACTTTTAGTACCACTGTTTGTCATTGCATATATTCTTCTGCATATACAATATTGAACGAGTCATGCCATGTTTTTTCACTTCTTTTACATGAATGATCTAAACCTGAATGGAAAAAAAACACACATCTGAAATGGCATTGCTGCTCAACACTATTTGAAATTTTATTTTTTATTTATTTATTTATTTAAATTTATATCCCGCCCTTCTACACAGAGGACCCAGGGCGGCGCACAGGAAATTTAAAAACATACAAAATACAATAAATATAATTTAAAAGACTATTAAATTCTGAGGGTCAGCCACAGGGAGGAGGGAGTTGACTTATTTTCCAAAGACCCTGAGGGTAGGACAAGAAGTAATGAGTAGAAACTCATTAAAGAGAAATACAACCTGAACTAAGGAGAAATTTCCCAACAGTAAGAGCAATTAGTCAATGGAACAGTGTATCATCCTGGGGTTGTGGGTGCTTGTGGAGGAAATATAAAGGCAATTAAAACCTGGACAATTTCAGTCATTAAATTATACAGCTGGAATCATGGATGAGAGTCAAAACAGGACTAAAAACCCTGGATAAGAAAACCCAAAAAATAATGACAATGAATCATGGCTTTCATCAACACAGTATTGTTGACAGACTCTACTTACCAAGGAAAATGGGTGAATGTGGAATGCTGCAAATACATCAGAGTGTTAAAGAAGAAAAAAGGGCAATGGAAGAATATCTGAAAGAAGTGAAAAACATGTACTAAATCTATTGCATCATGAAGCCTTACTCAATAACAAACAGTCCAAACTGGCCTATAATAAAGACTAAATAAAGAATAGAAAAAGACATGGCAAGGAAATGTATTACATGTCCAATATAGAATAAACTATCAATTAAAGCAACAAGATCTGGCAACAGCTAATAAACGCAAGAAACTTGAAAGAGATAGAGGAGCCAATTCTGGCTGCACAAGACCAAGCTGTAAGAACAAATGTTTAAAAAGCCAGAATTGAGAAAACAGCAACAAACAACAAATGCCACTTTTAGAAAAGAAGCTAAAGAAACAGTGGACCATCTAGTTAGATGCTGCAAGATGTTTGCACAGATTGATTACAACCAACACCATGACTAAGTAGCAACAATGGTGTATTGAAATATCTGGAAGAAGTGCCACTTGTCTGCCAACGAGAACTGGTAAGACAACAAAATAGTCAATAATAGAAAATGTAGAAACTAATGTGCTTTAGAGGTCAAATAGGCAACCATTTGCTACACAGCACAACAGATTTAATTCTTAATAAGACAGAAAAAAATGTCTGGATAGTGGGCATTGGAGATAACAGAATAGAAAGAACTGGATAAAATAAAAAGACTTGGGGATAGAATGGCTGTGAATAGGAAATAAATATGTTACTAATAGTAATTGGTGCAATTCCAAAATATTTGCAACACCACTTGAATACCATTGGCATTGAAAAGAAATCACCATCAGTCAATTGCAAATGGTAGCTTACATCCTGTGACAATACCATGAAACAACTACCTATCCCAGATTTTGGGAAGGACTCAGTATAAGAATAAAAATGCCAGTTCCAATTTAAACATCTCGCTGACTGTGGAACTAACCATACTAATAAACTTATTGAAAAATTCATTTCATTTCATTTCATTTATTAAATTTATACCCCGCCCTTCTCCAAACGGACCCAGGGCGGTGCACAGGAATATTAAAAATACATACAAAAACCATATAAAATTTAAAAAACTTATTCAATAAAATCCTGCGCTAAAAACCAAATTAAAAGTCAGTTATGGAGGTTACGCTAGGCTGGCTAGATGGAACAAATGTGTCTTTAGACACTTGCGGAAGAGGCGGAGGTCGGAGATGGTGCGAAGTTCAGGGGGAAAGTCGTTCCAGAGGGCTGGGCCCGCCACAGAGAAGGCTCTTCCCCTGGGTGTCACCAGTTGGCATTGTCTGGCCGACGGTACCCTGAGAAGGCCCTCTCTGTGGGAGCGTATCGGTGTAAGGGATGCAATGGTGATCACTTTCCAAACTACAGGAATATACCAAAATCTTCCCTAGGACTAAAATTCAACTTGAGACAGTGTTTACCTTACATTTTTCCTAATATATGTCCTCAACAGTCATTTGTCATATGGAAAAATCATCTCATTCATATGGTGCCTATAAACATGGACATTTTCAGGAGAGCAATATACTAATACTATGATATCATCAAAATGTATACTGTGATAGCATCATAATGTAAGTAATGTTAATTATAAGGGCCATGCCACCATTTTCTACTCTTGATTTTCAGAGGCTTCATGTCATCACTCCAATCTGGAATCATGGCTTCTTTAAATCCTAAACATCTGTGAAAATAATGGGTCACTAACAAAGAAAGAAGGCTAGGGAAGAAAGAAGAGAACAGGACTTTTAGCTCTGAAGTCTTTCTGTGGCACTAAAAAATATTTTTAACTTGGCTTCCATTCCTTTTTGAACTTCCATCCCGAAATTGTCATGCATAATTGGATACAAATGGGTTGTTTTAGACTAAGGAGAGGAAATGGTAGAAAAGAATGACTCATCTGCAAGTCATTGAGAAATAACAGCTCTCCTTTCAGGTCAGGGTTAGACTTATTATCATTCAAGGTAAACTACAATTTGCCAGAGGAGAAACAAGTGATTTGAATTTCCATGTTTTCAGTGCTAATGGTAAGTTGTAATTTCCCGGAATATAGTGATCTCCCCTTGTAGAGAACCACTTGGAAAAAGAGTTATTGCTATAGTCCAAACAGCAATGTTTTTAGAAGCAGTTGGTTGAGTTCATAAAGGGATTTTCCCCTGTTTCTCTACAGCCAGGATGCTAACGCTTTTAGTGTGACATCAATACATTAATTAAAATGAGTCATGTCCTACCTGACATTTTGCAATATGACCTGATTTGGAGTATTATGTATGATTCTAGTGTCCATATTTAAATAAAGATATAAGAGCTCTAAAAAAAAAGCGCAGAACTAAGTGATTAAGAGATCAAAACTTTTTTTCCAAGCATGTTTGAAGAAAAGGCTAAAACATATGAAACTCTTCAGCTAGGGAAAAAAATGATTATGGGGGACATAGTAAAATAGGCATTCCATAGAGAAAATAAACAGAAGGTCTTTTTTCCTCTCAAAATATTAGGGTAGAGACTATCCAGTAAAGCTGATTGGAAAGATATTTAAAACAGGTGAAAGGTAACAGTTATTCCCATAGAACAGTGATGGCTAACCTTTTTTGATCACCCAAAGCATGAAGACCAACTGGCTGGCGGGTGAAGGCATGGCAAAGCTGAACTGGAACAACAGCTCATGTGCCATCAGAGAGGGTGCTGCATGCCACCTCTAGCATACATGTCATAGGTTCACCATCACAGCCGTAGCGCATAAATAACCTGTAGAATTTGTAGTGCAATTGTGGTGATGCCAGTAACTCAGCTTTAAAAAAAAGATGGAATGGATAAATTCATGGAAGACATCCTATCAAGGGTTATTGGTCTGGAAGACTCAGTATTATATCTTAGTTGGAGAGACCATGACATCAAATACTGGTTTCAATGTATTTATTTTATTTATTTTATTTATTAGTCAAATTTATATAACCGCACCCTCTCCCCGAAGGGACCCGGGGCGGTGCACAGGAAGTTAAAACAAACAGAATAAAATATAAATAGTTAATATCGAATTAAATAGGTTATCCCTGTGCTAAAATTTAAAAAGTTAAAACATAATCCATTTAAAAACCCAATTAAAACAATTTATAATACAGACTGAAGGCTAGGTAAATAACTTAGACCAAACCGGCCTGATGGAACAGAAGTGTCTTTAATTTCTGGCGGAAGGTGCGGAGGTCTGTGGTTGTTCTGAGGTCGGGGGGTAGGTCGTTCCAGAGGGGGGCCCACCACAGAGAAGGCCCTTCCCCTGGGCGTCGCCCGCTGGCATTGCCTGGTGGACGGCACCCAGAGAAGTCCCTCTCTGTGGGAGCAAATCGGCCGCAGGGATGTATGAAGTAGGATGCGGTCTCGCAGGTAGCTTGGTCCCGTGCCATGGAGCGCTTTAAAGATGGTTTGTTTCAAGGAAACAAAGGTAGAAATGGATATGTCTGTATCTCCAGTTTGCCAGCATCTCAAAGGCGTCTGGTGGGCCAAATAACACAGATGCATTATCTTTCTCTATACTCAATTTCAGATTCTTTAGATTTCTTTTTTATTTCCTTATCAAATTGAAATGGAAAAGAGCCATGTAAATGTGCTTCATGACTGAAGCCTAGTTACTGTACATTCGTACCCTATTAGAAGATTAGGATATGAGTGTACAATAGCACAGAATTAGTATTTACATTCTAAAATTTAGGTGGGTGAGGGGATTGTTATCACAAGGATGCAAGAATAAAGGCTGATAATGTCGCAGCTTTAATTTTTCATTTCATAGGACTGCAAATGGAAGAGGGGCACCTAAATAAGAACATGAAATGAGTATTTCCTTATTGATTTGACTACTGGCTGGAGGTTTTTCTAACAAGAGGTTAGATGATCCTGCGTTCTAATCCAGAATGTAATTTTATTCCAAATGTTTCCCCAGGGAATTTCTAATGCCTCATTAAGGCAGTGTTTGCTTATCTCTACAAGCTCCTCATTCTGATTAAATGTAAGACTTTTTCTCTTCCCATTTCCAAGCCATGCAATAGCAATTTAGGCCTAGCCAGATTCTGTGTTTTCCCTTCTGTTGCTGTCCCTGGAGATCAGGAAACTTAATTACATAGTTATTACTATTAGTTGTATTCTATCAACTAATCTTGAACAGGTAAAATTGAAAGTCTCCACTTTTTTAATTCATCTATGAAAGAATGCTTGTCTGATTTACTGTTAAATTCTGATGTCATTGAAAAAAAGCATATAAATAGGTTTGGTATGTTGTTTGGCATTAAGATCAGAAATAACTCTGCTTGGATTAGAAAAATAAAAAAAGAAGTATGTATTCCAATTTAGAAGCAAATTACAAAAAGCCAGCATGCCTGCATCGTTACAAAAAGAAATGTGCCAGACCATCCAAAAATGCAGTAGACTTTATTTAGACCTCATCAGTGAGGCATTCAAACAAGTTCATCTCTTCCTTTGATTGCTCAGATTGGCAACAAGAAGACAAAATGACATTATTGGTCATATACTATAAACAAGCTATGATTTTTGACTTAAGTGTTTTATTATGTTAAATCATCTGATCATTAAAATTCACTTTGGACCAATGGCATATTTGAAGATAACATTGTAAGTGATGCAAAGAGAACTTGACAGCTGAATGGGTGCTTCCCCACTCCATGTGCACATAAAATTGTTTTCCCAAGATAGAAGATAAATTAGAAATGGAAAACCAGTAATTTGCATGTTCACTTGGATCTAAAACCGTGAGAATAACCACTACAATCAGGAAAAAAATAATGCTTATTATATGATCTAGGTGGAAAATTCAAGCACACAAAATACATAATTATGTATTACAAATACAAAATAATGTATTTGGAGAATACATTAACTAATAGTTTAAGAACGTGATATAAAGTTGGAGCATCTTGTATGAAATCAAGCAAGCGATAGACAGGACAAAGATAAACAGCAATGTAATTATAGAATCAGAGAACTGAAAATTTATTTTGGGTTATGAAGTGTAACTATTTCTCAGGGCAACATTCCAAGTTAAAATAGCCTCAGCAAGTATCTATCTGGTCTCTGTTTAAATGCTTTCTATAAAAAGCATCTCACCTCTTCTCTTGGAAATTGATTCCACAACTAAATTGCTTTTATCATTAGGAAGTGCTTCCTAACACTCAACATTCTGCAACTTAAAGCGTTAGTCTGTCTTTAGCACTCCAAAATGGTAGGAAACCATCTCAATTTTCATCTGTATGACAATCTTTCATGTGCTTGAAGAAGACTACCATATCTTGCCTTAATCTTATTTGAAGGTTAAATATTTATTCTTCCCTCACTTACTCTCTTCTTCTAAAACTGTATTTCTACTCTTTCACCAGTCCATGTTGTTTTCCTTTCTACTTGTTGCAGCTTTTGTAAATCTTTATGCAATACTAGCCATTCACAGCCACACGTTGCTGTGGCCCAGTCTGGTTAAATGGCCAACCAATCTGTGTGTAGATCTACACCTGCACACACAAACATGTACACACAACCACCATATAACCCCCAACCCCCAAATCCCTTTCTCCTTCTCTCTCCCTCTACCTACCTACCTACTGTATTTCTCCCTCTCCCTCTCTATCCCTCTACCTACCTACCTACCTACTGTATTTCTCTCTCTCTCTATCCCTCTACCTACCTACCTACCTACCTACCTGCCTACTGCCTTCATCTCTCTCTCTATCCCTCTACCTACCTACCTACCTACCTTCCTACCTACGGACAGAGTATTTTATGTCATAAAGGATGACATAATACCTGTGGCCCACTGCTCTCTCTGTATCCATCTACCTACCTTTTTTACAATTATTACATTTCCGTTGCATGTACCTGGCACAGGTGTGACATCTACACAATCTATATATATCATTGGTGCCGTACATGAAAGGAACGCTGTGTGAAAATTTGGAAGCGATCGGTGCAGTACTTTTGGAGATTAGCGGTTTTTATTTATATAGATAGATAATGGTCCAAGTTCTTATTAGTTGATAATAGACTGGAAAGCAAACATCCCAAAACTACAGTTCTATTGATGCAAATTAAAATTGCATATAAAAATCCATGACATATTTGCTGAGTCAATTGTGGAATCTGGAATTTGAGTGTCACATTCAGAAGATAGATACCCTGTGTCCTTTCCTATTCTTTAATTACTGGGGTTTTTTTAAAATTCTGCTGCTGGTCTCTAATGTTGTCCTGTCTAAAATTTATATTTGTTGTAAGGCTAACCAATTTATTTCTCCTATTTCATAATTTCCAAGGCTTGGGGGGGGGGGGAGAAAGTTATGTTGTCCTCATTGCAGTAAATATTCACTTGTCATCATCATTGTTATCATCATCATCATCTAAATAATGAGCAATGTTCTGTTTTTTCCCCAAATCCAAATCAGGGTTTGGAGTATAATCAGTTGCTGAATGATAGAACTGGTCCAAATATATAAATATTTACTTGTTCTGACTGTCTCTAAATTTCTGAGTGTGCATTCATTTGAACAATTCCTTCCTATTTAGAATATATGATGTCATACATTTATGCCAGCTTAATTCCATATGCTGCACTTAATCTGCCAGAATATGTGATTATGTTGCACCTATTTGCTATCAAAGATGAGCTTCCCAGAAGAACACAATAGTAGCCTTCATTCACTATCACATAAACAGTTGGGTTTGGAGTTGAAATGAAGACCACAAAGACCTAAGCCAAAGATAAGTAATTACAACTGGATAGCATTTTGCATTATTGCAGAAAAAGATTCTTCAGAACAAATGGGAGCTCTCTTGTAGATATAGCCACAGAATCCTGGAAACAAGAGGCAACTTCTTTCAACAGTTATAAATAATAATAATAATAATAATAATAATAATAATAATAATAATAATAATAATAATAATAATAATAATAATAATAATAATAATAATAATAATAATTTAATACTTATAAACCGCACCCTCTCCCCACAGGGACTCGGGGCGGTGCACAGGGAGAATAAAAACAATAACTATATACAACATTTCATATTAAAAATAAATTAAACAATACCTGCGCTAAAATACCCATTAAAACTAACTAAACTAAAAATCCCCAATAAACCCAAAAACAGAGGAGTAACTATCCCAGGCCGGCAAGGCAGAAGAAGTGTGTTTTTAGTTTAAGACGGAAGGAGCGGAGGTCCGTGGTGGTCCTAATGTCGGGGGGGAGGTCGTTCCAGAGGGCTGGGCCCGCCACAGAGAGAGCCCTTCCCCTGGGTGTCGCCCGCTGACAGAGTCTAGTGGACGGCACCCAGAGAAGTCCCTCTCTGTGGGAGCGAATCGGCCGTGAGGATGTATGAGGCAGGATCCGATCCCGCAGATAGCTAGGTCCCGAGCCATGGAGCGCTTTAAAGATGATAATTAATACCTTGAAGCACACCCGGAAGACAACAGGCAGCCAGTGCAGCTCGCGCAGGAGCGGTGTTACATGGGTATACCTTGTGGTACCCATAATTGCTCGCGCGGCTGCGTTCTGGACTAGCTGAAGTCTCCGGGTGCACCTCAAGGGAAGCCCCATGTAGAGAGAGTTACAATAGTCCAGTCGGGATGTCACGAGCGCATGAGGGACTGTGCGAAGGGCGTCCCGATCCAATAGGGGGCGCAATTGGCGAACCAGGCGAACCTGGTAAAACGCCCTCCTGGCCACGGCTGTCACTTGATCTTCCATGGACAGCCGGGTATCCAGAAGGACACCCAAATTGCGCGCCCCATCCACAGGGGCAAGATGTTCGCCCCCTATGGCCAGCGTTGGAGTGAGCTGGTTGAAACGGGCAGCTGGAAACCACAGCCACTCGGTCTTGGTCGGGTTGAGCCTGAGTCTGTTACTTCCCATCCAGATCCGCACGGCTTCCAGGCACTGGCACATCACCGCTACAGCATCATTGGGGTGGTTTGGGGTAGATATATACAGCTGGGTGTCGTCAGCGTAAAGGTGGTACTCTACCCCAAAACCACGGATGATCTCACCCAGCGGCTTCATGTATGCATTAAACAGGAGAGGCGAGAGGACCGACCCCTGAGGCACCCCGCATGTGAGGGGTCTCGGGGTCGACCTCTGCTCTCCTGCCAACACAAATTGCGATCGGCCAGAGAGGTAGGAGGAGAACCACCGCAAAACGGTGCCTCCCACCCCCAACCCTCCAGCCGATGCAATAGGATACCATGGTCGGTGGTATCGAAAGCCGCCGAGAGGTCTAATAGGACCAGGATGGAGGAACACCCCCCATCTCTGGCCCTCCAGAGATCATCCACCAATGCGACCAATGCCGTCTCGGTGCTATGCCCGGGCCGAAAGCCGGAGTGGCGCGGGTCTAGATAATCAACTTCCTCCAGGTGATGGGGAAACTGTTGCGTCACCACACTCTCAACAACCTTCGCCAGAAAGGGAAGGTTGGAGACTGGACGATAGTTATTTAATAGAGCTGGATCCAAAGAGGGCTTCTTAAGGAGGGGCCTCACCATCTCTTCTTTTAGGGAAGCAGGCAAGGAACCCTCACTTAAGGATACGTTGACAACCTCTTGGAGCCAGCCTCGTGTCACCTCCCAGGATGCCAGTACAAGCCAGGAGGGACACGGGTCCAATAAACATGTGGTGGCTCGCAGTCGCCCACGTAACCTGTCCATATCCTCGGAAGTAACGGAGTCAAACTCCTCCCAAACAAGATCTGTCTCGTGGCATCCCACTGGGCCATCAATGGGGGCTAGCTCGTTCTGTATCTGAGCGATTTTCTCCTGCAGAAAAATCACAAATTCCTCTGCTCTACCCTGTAACGGGTCTTCCCGCACCCTCTGTTGAAGGAGGGAGCGGGTCACCCTAAACAGGGCGGCAGGGCGGTTGTCTGCGGATGCTATGAGAGTAGCACAATGATGGCGTTTGGCCACTCTCAGCGCCACAATGTAAGTCCGTAAATGGGCTCTTACCTGTGTCCGGTCAGATTCAGAATGGGTAGTCCTCCATCTTCCCTCTAGGCATCTCTTGCGGCGTTTCATCACCCGTAGCTCCTCGGTAAACCAAGGAGCCAGGGTGTTTCGGCGCCGCAAGAGAGGCCGCAAGGGCGCGATCCGATCCAGGGCTCCCGTGGTCGCAATATTCCATGCGGCCACGAGGTCCTCCATCGGGGCGCGGGTCAGGGGTACAGGAACTGGCCCAAGCGCCGTTTGGAACCCATCCGGGTCCATCAGGCGCCTGGAGCGGAACCAGATTGGTGACTCAGGTTCCGCCTCCCCGCGGAGGGGAGCAGCCGAGCCGGAGAAGTGAGTGGTCTGACCATGACAAGGGTGTGATGACTAAATCCCCTATACCCAGATCACTCTTCCATTGGCCTGAGACAAAGATGAGATCCGGTGTATGTCCACCCTCGTGAGTGGGGCCTTGAATTAGTTGGGTCAGGTCCATGGCCGTCATGGAAGCCATGAACTCCCGAGCTACCACGGATGATTCGCCCACCGATGGCAGATTAAAGTCCCCCATGACTAAAAGTCTGGGGGTCTCAACTGCCACCATAGCGATCACCTCCAGGAGCTCGGGCAGGGCTGCTGCTACATAGTGGGGAGCCAGGTATACAACCAGCAAGCCCAACTGCCTCCCTAGGCCCCACTTCACACAGAGGGACTCACAACCGGTGGTCTGTGGCACAATGGTCTCTCTCTCCTCTACATGTTCTGAAGCAACCTCTGTGCTTAGGTCTCTGATGCTGAATCATTCCATTGGCAATAAGTTGCAATGGACACTGATATGCCTGCAGATCCTCTCTTTGTGTCCCTCAAGATTCTTTATTCCATTTGAATTTATTTTTGATTATTTATTGTTTTTCATTTCTTTTAAATTGCCAGAATCATCTTTGTTTATGCAGATGTCGCTAGGTTCATATAGGCTCCATTGGCAAGCTTTGAAAATAGACACGGTTAGTGGCTGCAGCTCAGAGATGGGTTGGTACTGAACAATTTTATCAGATTGTTTTCTGGTGAATGGATGACTTCTATGACTAACCACATCAGGGGTAGGGTCTGTCTTCTTCTACTGCCAGTTTGTTCAGGGATGCACTTCAAGTGCCCGCGTACTTCAGGGGTGTGCAAGCTGCGCAGGTAAAAATGTTTCTGCACATGCGCAGAAGCAAAAAACAAGATGGCAGCGCTTACAGCTCCACCAATAGAAGTGGTTTGTGAACGTGGCCAGCCGAGTTACTACCTACTTGGCTGAACCAGTTGGAACTGGTAGAAACCCACCTCTGAACCACACACATTTTGGCTGTGGCGGCCCAAAATGGTTTTTTTCTTGAACTTTGAGTAGATAAAATGTTAATTCTTCTTGATTCCAGATTTTATTTTATTTATGTGACTGCACAAATGAATATTTTTTCTAGCACTTTAAAAAAATCTATCTTCTTTCTTTAAGCAAACTCATTGCTAGGGATCATTAGGAAGGGTATAGAAAATAAGTCAGCAAGTGTCATTTTGCCTCTTTATAAATCTATGGTGAGGCCCCATCTGGAGTATTGTGTACAGTTCTGGTCACCATACCTTCAGAAGGATATTATGGAAATGGAAAAGGTGCAGAGGAGGGCAACCAGAATGATTAGGGGACTGGAACACCTTCCTTACCATCTGAGGCTGCAACGGCTGGGTCTCTTCACTCTAGAACAATGGCGCCTGAGAGGTGACCTGATTGAAGTCTATAAAATCATGCACGGTGTGGACAAAGTAGAAAAGGGAAAATTGTTTTCCCTATCGCACAACACTAGAACTAGGGGGCACTCCATGAAACTTTTGGAAGCTAGACCTCAAACAAATAAGAGGAAGTACTTTTTCACCCAGAGGATCACTGGTCTATGGAACGCCCTGCCAGAAGAAGTGGTGACAGCTGTCAGCCTCGACACCTTTAAGAAAGGATTAGACGAGTTCATGGAGAACAAGGGTATCCATGGCTATCATTATGGATGCCTAAGGACACCCTCCGGGTTGGAGAGATAGGCAGGATATCTCTCAATGCCATTTGCAGGGAATCACAAGCAGGTGAAGACATCTGCTTGGGAAAACCCTGAAGCAAATGGGGAGCCACTGTGTGAGACAGAATGCTGGTCTGGATGGGCTGTGGCCTGTTCCAGCAAGGCTATTCTTATATTCTTATGTTCTTTAAGGATTTAAGTGAAATGTTTCATCTCACACTCCTTCCTTACTATTTCTGTTTCTGTAACTGTCCCTCAAGGATCAGTAGCTTTGCTTTACTTTGTAATAAATTTGTTGAATCCTTCCATCTTTGAGATGATACCCCCCAACCTTAGAACAACTACGGACCTCCGCGCCTTCCGCCACAAATTAAAGACTCTCTTGTTTCATCAGGCCGGTTTGGCCTAAGTTATTTACCTAGCCTACAGTCTGTAGCTTAAATTGTTTTAATTGGGTTTTAGATGGGGTTAATGTTTTAATACTTTTAAATTTTTAGCACAGGGATAATTTATTTAATTCGGTTTTAATTATTTATATTTGTGATATTATGTGGTTTTTAATTTCCTGTGCACCGCCCCGGGTCCCTTTGGGGAAAGGATGCAGTTATATAAATCCAACTAATAAATAAATAATAAATAAATAAATGATTTATAACAGTGGGGTCAGAAGCTGGTTGATCCAGAAATATCAATGTCTTGCTATTATAACTTGCCAAGGAGTCAGATGTCATTATGAAATAAAGGACAAAGAATAAAAATGAAAGTCATTTTTTCTGTTTTTTACATAGTAGTAACAGAAATATCATGTCATTACCAATGTCTGCTACTGAAATTAAGTAAGAAGCCCATGTGTGAAGAGACAAGGTGAAAAGTTTTGGAATATGATTGCAAAACAGAAAAAAATCTATCTTTACTGCCTTTGACTTTGTTGCCTTTTTCCATTTCTACTTCTTTTATTTTTTTTTCTAGTTTAGTTTACATTCATTTTTTCTATGTTTATTAAAAACTTCAATAAAAATATCTTTTTAAAAAAAAGGATATTTAAGACATATGAAAAGAAAACTTGTAAATAACTAAATTCTAATTTTAATCTAGTTTGGGAGATGCAAATCATGTCAACATAAATCAGAATTTACAAAGATGAAATGCTTTCAAGAGTCCCTTGATGTTTCTGTTGTTTTGGTAGCTCATTCTGAAATAAATTGTTTATGTCACTGGAATTCTGTAACAACAATTAGTGTTGAATTTTGAAGTTAGCCTTAGTTCCATGGATTGCTGTTTATTCTTCAATAGGTTTTATCATAAAAACAGAACAGACAACATATTTTTCTTCCAAATAAGAAGAATAAGGTGCTAGTCCCGAGTTTTGGGATATGAATCATCTCTCAGAAATGTATTACTGGAATGTGCAATGTGATACTGTACTTTCTCCCTTAACTCTGGAAGTGTGTGACTTTCACTGTGTTTTACACAATGGAAAATTTATTCATTCCAGGTACAATATACAATCAGAAGAAAAGGGATTTTAGATTTTCATTTTCATCCCAATCAACTATCAAATAATATTACACAATTTGGCTTTAATGATGTGCACCTAGAATTTATCCCCAGCTTCTTTATTATTAAAACTATTAAAATTCTTTTCACAGGAGACAGATCTGGATAAACAATGCGGATTTATGTTCCTGTATATATATGTTATCCATTGTATCCCAGCTGGTGCCTGCAGCACTTAGCAGAGATTAATATATTCAGCCTTCAATTTCCATCAGAAGATCAATAACAATAACCGCAACTTCATGGACTAAGTGTTCTGTGCTGTTGTTTTGTGTTGTTCTCTCTGAGCCTATCTCCCTCTTTCATTTTCTCTGTCTTTTGGTAACATGGGAAATGCTGAAGATCTTGAAAGTTGCTTGGTCCTTCATAAAAATATTGACCAATTGTTGATATTGTCACTTTTTTCAGCCAGTAGAGGGAACTCTGACACTGTGCATGGCCAGATCAGTCAGTCAATCAACAATTACCATAAGAACACTGATATTTACAAAAGAAATAAAAAATAAACTGGAAGATTATTTTTTTTTTAAAGCTGATCTTACAAAATAAGATAGCAACCATAAACCAACCAGATCTGGGGGTGAGGAAGAAAGGTGCAAATAAGGCAGAAGAATTCTAAAAGTTTTGTCAGAAGATAGTAACCGTTGGATTGACAAGACTTTTTATAACAAAACAGAAGATGACAGTTGCAATAAAACCATCAAATATTCAGTTAAGTGTACACTTCTTTGACATACTTATGTGGCCTTCTAGAAGTGCGGATTAAAATAAGATGAACTGACTTCCGGTTCCGGCTCCGGCGGCGACGGGCGAACTTAGGGTTCACTCGCCGCTTTGTTTCTTTTCCTGCCCCCCCACGGGGACGAGAAGCCCCTTGTTTGGGGTTTCTCCCGTAAAGCCGGCTTGACGGGGAAGCCCCCCCCACGGCAGTGGGGAAAGCGACCCCGATCCTCGGCTTAGGCGGAAGAGGACATGCTGCGGGGGGCTTTTCCTTCGCCAAAGGTTGGCGGCACCATTTAATTCTATGCAGAGAGACGATCAGAAGAGTCGGGAGGCTTTTCGGGACCTCAGCTGCGAGCGGAGAGTGAGCTATTAAAACTTTTTTTTTTGTACTGTCAGCCGGGCTGAAAGGGACAGGAGGGGGGTGTTTGTTCCCAAACCCCCCCCCCCCCTTGGACTAAAAGCGGCACTTGGAAATGCCTCGTTGCGAGGAATCGGAAACTTTTAATCCGGATGGTCTCTAACAAGGGAAAGTATTTTGCGGCTTGTTTGCAATTATGTCTCTAGGTCTGGCTGAAACAGTTTCTTTTTTGCTTTTTAACCGCTTTCTCCCTCGGGCTCTGAGTTTGGGCGGAAAATGGCTTCTCTTTGTCCCCGACTGACTATGACCTATGGAAAATTACCAGTGTCTCTTTGTGATTTAGACTTCCTCTAATTATTGATGAAGAATTTTTCTCTTTTGGATTTGTGTTTTCCTTTCTGGATTACCTTCGTTATTATACCTATGGAGTTGGAAAAGTGTTTCTCTACTGGTTTCTGAATTCTGCAGCTCTACAACTTTGAGAACTTTGGACTCCTGATCTGCCTCACCAGCCCCACCCTAAAAACGCCATTTTACTGGCACGGATTTGAATAGCTAAACATGGCACAAGAAGCAACGCTGGCAAGCCTTGAACAAAGAATGACTGCCCTTGAATCTGTTATACAAAATTTGGTATTAGAAATTAAGGCCCAGAGGGCAGAAAATGTCAATTTTAAAAAGGAATTACTGGACACTCGAAAACAAGTGCTTGAGAATACACAGGAGAATGAAGAATTGAAAGGGGGGCTGGAGGGGGCTAAGGGAGAGATTAAAAATGTTTCTAATGAGGTTGTGGAAATAAATGGGCATGTGACTAGGATAGATATGGAAAGGATGACATACTTTTTGAGATTTCAGAATGTTTCTGAGATGGATGGTGAATGTCTCCCTGATCTTATGAGCACAATTATTGCAGACTATTTACATAAACCAAAAGATGAGATCAGAGGGGACATTGACCTAGTCTACAGAATAAATTCTGCATATGCCAGGATGAATGAAGTACCCAGAGAGATACATGTAAAATTTGTTAGAAGGTCAACCAGAGAGGAAATCTTGAAGGCGCAAAGAGGGAGTCCTATGATTTACCAACAAAAGGAGGTTACCATCTTGAAGCAGATTCCAAGAAAGATTAGAGAAGCCAGAAGGAAATTTTCCTTCTTGTCTAAAACATTGTTTGATCATGGGATCTGGTTCAAGTGGGTGATACCCGAAGGGATGCTGGTGTTCTGGGAAGGAGGTAGAGTGAAGATTAAAACAGTTGTTGAGGCGGAAGCCTTTCTTAAAAAACATTCCTCTGTCCTGGGAGAAGATCCAGGGGGGGCAGGGGGAGCCATGGCCCCGCCTGCTGGGGGCCCGGGGGAGAAGGTGGAAGATACAATTGCCAAGAGACTTAGATCTAAAAAATAACTTTGTCCTGGTTTTTTTTTTGAGTAATATTGTATGATATTTGTAATCTGGATTTTTGTAATTGACTGACAGTATATAACTGAAAAATTTAGGAATATGTACTTGCTCCCAGCTTGTAGTGTTATGTGAAATGTTTCTTTTCTTTCTTTTTAATAATGTAACTTGAGGTACCGGAGGAGGCGACGACTTTGACGTGACCACTCTCAAAATTTCTATGTATCCCTTACCCTACCCCACAAAAAATGTAAACTCAATAAAACTTTTTCAATATAAAAAAAATAAAATAAGATGAACTGATGTTAAAATCCATATATAGGGTTTGTTTCATAAAGCTTTGGATTTTCAGATTCAGAGTGGACCATATCTCTGGCATTTAGATTATTCTAATTCTGTTGTTTGAATATTTTGAATATTGTACACATCTATTATTCAAACATTTTTTACATATAATATTTTTAAAATATGTGAATCTGCAATTACACCATAATCAGTGTTTAGTTATTTTGACACTAATTAAGCCAACATAATTGAGTACTTTGAAAAGTTTAGCAGTTCATCCCCCTCCACCCCCAAAATTTCCCAAATAATATTCTGAAAATTAATAGAAAGCCAGTTAATTCTCCCTAACCAGATTTGAATTCAAAGGCAAGTCTGAAAAATACAGACTTCCTCTCAATCCAACAATTTGAGTAACATCTGGTTAAATCAAATTCAGTGAGCAGCCTTAACAACCAGAACTGAACAAGAATTAGCTTCTCATATTGAGAAGCCTATTAGTAACTCCCAGACCTATTGGAAAAATTTTGCAGCATTTTCAATCAAATAGCATCTGAAGTATAATACTCATATACAAAAAGCCTCATCATATTAAGAATCAATTGATGATATACTGTACATATTTGAACACTCGTAATGAAAGTTAGGAAATGAAGAGATAGAAATTGTTGTGAACTTTCTGAGAAAGCTAGTCAACATGGCACCTTTATGATATATTGGGACTGCAAATCCCAAAATTTCTAGCCATAATTACTATGGGAATGTCTAGTTTTCATGCATCTGAAGAACACCAGGTTGGAAAAGTAACCTAGACCAATATGCATTCTGTCGTGATTACTGTTCTCTGGGCACTAATTAGTAAGACTTCCCACATCCATAATTAGTTTTATTTGCAAATCATCCTCAATATGTTGTAAACTCAATCCATTTTTCTTTCATGTTGCTTTCTTTCACTAAGTGTACACTTTCAATTTCATTTTCTTTCACAATTTTCAAAGAGTTGCCACTATTGGCTGAAGGAGTATGAACATAACCTGGGAGGAAGGTTAATCCATATGAGAAATATATCAGATTGGATCTGATTCCTTAACTCATGCCTTAAAGGAGATATGCATGTATTGATTCAGAAAAGTGATTTGAATAAACTGTTTTTCAAACTGAATATACAAAAGAGAACGTTGAGAAATATTTTGTGAGAAGTGATAAGCAAAGGAATACATTTTATACACTGAACTTATAAAATGCATTTTTTTAAAAGCTCTGAAAGCCTTTTGTCCTAAAATATATCTGAACAGCAATCTTTCTTTGAAGAAGTAAAAAATATTTTTAGAAACTTGGGGAAGCAACACAAGGTTGGCCTATTTGACCAGGGCTAAATGACGAAATTAATTATATACGATTAGTCTTACTGGACTTTTTTGAACAAGGAACGATTGATGACACATTTAAACTCTGGATGTTCTAGCTAGGGAGAACTCGGGTGGAGTAAAGGACTGAGGGGAGACAGGCTTCTCAACGCTAATAGTTTATTGCTAACAGATTGCCAAACACGGTATTTCCCAACATGCGCGTCTCAGCTAATGGCAACAGCTGAGACCCTGTTTGACAGCTCTTTATATAAGCTAGCTGTCAAACACGTAGCCAATCAGAATACAATATGGTGCCCCCTAGTGAAGCGGACCAAAGGGAAAACACAGCACTGGACCTTTTTTTTTTTTAAAAAAAAAGATGCACTATTGGAATAAGAGAGGTTGCATTGTATTTAGAGATGTGCTTGTTAGAATGAAGAGGGAAAGTACATTTTCTTTTTTTTTTCTTTTTCAAACATTTTTCTTTTCTATTTTTCTATTCGTGTTTTGAATATTTTGTTTTGGTTTTTATGCTTTCCATCTATAATTATTGATAAAAATTATTTGGAAAAAGAAAGAGAGAGGAATACGCTAGAGTGCATATTTCACCCAAAGCAGAAATATGGAGTGTCAGAGGAAGAAAGGAAGAGTAATTGAGATCGAGTTAATTTCTAAAAATGATGAAATAATTTAAGATTTGCTATTGTTTTCATTGCATCATTCCTAGTTTCTAGGTGGTGATGACAATTGTTAAAGGATATCCAGATATCCACTAACAGATGCAGAAGAAAATTCTTTGGTGAAAGGGTAACTGGAATGATACGATCCATATATATATATCAATCCTGATTTTTAGGGGGGGAAAAGATTGGAATAGAAAATGGCAAGATTCCAGAGAAACACAAACAGATGTCTGTATAAAAACTCTTAATTGTAAATGTCACTTATTATTAAGCAATATCTGTAGTCCCAAATGTTCCATGAAATATATAACCAAATATCTTGTGCTGTCCGATGATAAAATTATATATTTAATATATAGTAATTAATTGTAATTGTCATTTGTTTACAATAAAAATGAATGTGTTATTATTTATTTCTCTCTCAGATACAAATCACAATTTTAAAAAAATCCCCAAGCAGTTTTATGTACTTTATTTTCATATTAAATATTTGTAGACTTGTTATGGGGTAGCAGAAGCAAGTTGTTCTATTGTTTGTTTGGAAAAGATGATGGGTTTTACTAGTAGACAACATAAAACAATCATATGTAGGCAATGAATTCTGTTCACCAAAACCTCTTTTAACTACTGAAACTTGAATAGCCAACCTTGTAATAACCCCTTATCTTATACATTATTTATAACGTGCCATTTCTAACCCATTATTGGTAATAAACAATAACACACTTATTTCAAATAAAAGGACTTCTTCTTAAATACCCTTGACTATGATATGAAATTACAGTACAAACACATTAAATATAGAAGTTGATAAATGATTATTCTTCTACATTATTATCTTTGTGACCCAAATGTGTCAAACTGGCTATCAGAAGTCATTAATTTGCTGCTTGAGAAGGAGTCCAAAAGTGACAAAAATCAGGCGGTGTTCTTTTTGAAAGCCAGTAATGATGCTGGCCTCAATGAAGCTGAATAGAATAAGTAAGCGCGCAACTTTTTGCCCATTTATGTATGTGTTTTTCGACTCTATCTCAGCCAAACAATAGAAATAGATATACATACATACATGCATACATACATGCATACATTATGAAACCAATTCTGATATCCAGAAAATTTCAAATTCAGAAGTCACTTTTGAACAGATATTTTTGTGCCATTTGATAATTAACCCTAGAAAGCTTCATGTGAAACTTTGAGTTGAAATAATCCATCAATTTATATTCCTCAATATAATCATAGGATGGTATAGGCTGTGTCGTCTGGCTCCTGGTGATATCACGTTGCAAAGACAACCTCATTCTTACACAGGAAAACACCCGAATACAACAAGACCAGCATACCTACACCCGTGAAAATCTACAAAAACAAATACACACACACACACACACACACACACACACATTGTTGTATTCAGGTGTTTTCCCATGTAAGCATGAGATTGTTTTTGCAACGTTTCGGCAAGATCTCACTTGCCACCTTCAGGCTTTGGCATGTGACTATGAAGGTGCCTCCATTCCTTAAATGTTGGGGGTGGGGGGTGGAGTGCTGAATCTGTTGTTGTGAATGGGTTGATTGGCTGTGCAGTTGTATCATGATTGGTAGATTGATGCTGATTGGTCTTATTTGTATGTTTCTCCTTATTTTGAATTTCAATGGCTTGGGTGGAGGGTGGGGCTCGTCTGTTGGTCAGTACAGATTTCCAGATGTCTGGTAGGCGGGAGGTATCATCACGTTTGTTCATATTGTTAGGTTGTTTCTCTATTTCAGTGGCTTCTCTGATTATTGTCCTGTTGAGCTGTTCAGACTTGGAGATCATTTTAGTTCCTTGAAAGTCAATATCATGTCCTGTAGCTTTGAAATGTTGATAAAGAGATGAGGTTTTAACTCTGGCTCAGATACGTGGATTACACTTTCGTAATTTGGCCACATGGGAAAGAAAAACTGGACAACCTCCTCACACACCTCGACAACCTACACCCCAAAATACAATTCACCATGGAAATAGAAGCTAATAACCAACTTCCTAATCTACAAAAAACCCAATGGCTCCCTGGGACACACCATCTACCGGAAAAACACACACACAAACTGCTACCTAAATGCACAATCCCATCACCACCCTGCACAGATAAACTCTGTAGCCAAAACCCTCATATACAGAACCAAATGCCTAGCTGACAAAGACCACCTGAAAGCCAAATTACACTTTCTCACAAATGCATTAATATCCAACGGATTCCGAAGAAAAAAATCACCAACCTAATCCAAAAAGAGACACCCCCCAAGAGCCAAGACACAGAACAGGAAAATAGCATTGCCCTCATCCCATACATCAAAGGCACCACAGACAAAATCAGCAAAATTCTCCACAAGCACAACATCAAGACAGCCTTCAACACCAACCAAAAAATAACCAATATCCTAAGGAATCCCAAAGACAAGATCCAGCTAGAAAATCAAGGAGTCTACAAAATTCCATGTAAAATCTGCCCTGCCACTTACATAGGACAAACCAACAGAAGGAGAAGTGCACGTATCGCAAAACATAAAAATGCATTAAAAATCATCTTAATACCTCATCTCTTTATCAACATTTCAAAACTACAGGACATGACAATGACTTTCAAGGAGCTAAAATGATCTCCAAGGATGAACAGCTGAACAGGAGAATAATCAGAGAAGCTATCAAAATAGAGAAGCAACCTAACAATATGAACAAACATGATGACACCTCCCGCCTACCAGACATCTGGAAACCAGCACTGACCAACAGATGAGCCCCACCCTCCACCCAAGCCGTTGAAATTCAAAATAAGGAGAAACATACAAATAAGACCAATCAGCATCAATCTACCAATCATGATACAGTCAATAAATCCAGTCACAACAACAGTTATTTTTTTTCTTAAAAAGTCAGAAATGGGGGGCTATCCTAGGCCGGCTTGTTGGAATAAACCATGACCTTGTGATATTTTCAAAATATCAACATTACAAAAATGGGGAAGAATTGGAGTTCTGGAACTCTCGGGAGCTAAATTTTGGATCATGCTATCTTTTCATCCTTCAGTAGTTGTCTGAGATTAAGATTTATTGCATTTATATACCACCCTATCTCCCTTTCGGGACTCAGGGCAGTACAGTCAACAGTAAAAATGAGTAATATAAAAGTTAAGATCAAATGTTAAGATATAATTAAATAAATTGGCCTGCCAAATTAAAAACCCCTACTAAAATCAATTTAAAAACTACGACAGGTCGGCAGCACGAAATAAATGGGTCTTCACGGCCCGACGGAAGATGTGCTTATTTCATCTATGGGGTTCTAATACTTCTTCTGATATGATGAAGAACAGCTGTCAGGCCTGGAAGTCATCTTTTGCATTGGGCCTTCAGGCCTGCCACATTCAATGCTGTGGGAAAATGGGAGGGGGGATTATATGGTGTATGGGAGATATATAGTCATAATAACATTCCTTTGTCAGAGAGTCAAGGACATCTAGCTTGCACTTGGAGTGGCGTGACTGGGAGAAATCTCCAGTTGGGAAGGTTCCTGATTGGTCATGTGACGGACATGTGGGTGCTGCACAGAGGCTTGGATTTTCATTTGAGTGGAGAAAACCTGGAAGTTTTCAGATTCATGTTTTCCCAGATGTGCCAATGTGACATCTCTATTAAAATGCAGCTTTGAGGAACTTCAAGCCTCCGAGTTTTCTTTTGCTGGGGGTGTTACTTGGAACCCTGACAACAGCCATGTCTCTTTGTTGCAGGAGAGGAAGATGATAAGAAAAGCAATGCAGCCTCATCGACATTTCTAAAAGTTATGTTTTCTGTTCCTGTAGCTAGTCATTATTTCAGGACTAATATTTAATTTTATGAACTAAATATATACTAATCGGTATCTAGGAACTTTTTTTATTGCATATGAAGAGAGGTGTCATGTTGGGCAAGAATTGTATTGATACAAAAATACACAGAGAAACATGTAACAAGGGAATCTAAAAGAAAAATAAATTTGTTCAGTTTCCCATTTATCAGAAGTAACTGAATTTGTACTTCCAAGTACTGTATATGAATGCATTTATTAGGGTGACATACACTCAAATGGTACCTTGCTAAAAGTTGCATAATAACAGAAATGTGAATGTAAACCAGAAAAAGTATAGATAAAAGCATATATGAATTTTAATATGGAATGTAAATTGGAATAAAACAAGTATGTGATTTAAAAATTAAAAAGTGAGCAAAACTGAATAACAAATTTATTAATCTTTAATTCAAAAAAGATCAAATAAACTCTTGTTCTACATGGCAGCTTGGGATTTGCTTATACTGAGGCCCTTAACAATAATATTATTAACTGTTCAGGATACATACATGAGAAACACATTATACTGAAAAGTCATGTGCAGTACCCAGCATACAAAAAGCTATTCAAATTTTCCCCTGCAGGAGCATTGACAAATAAAGACTAAATACAAATATTCCTAAATGCTAGAACTGGGATGAGATAGATAGATGATAGATGATGGATGATGGATGATGGATGATGGATGATGGATGATGGATGATGGATGATGGATGATGGATGATGGATGATGGATGATGGATGATGGATGATGGATGGATGGATGGATGGATGGATGGATGGATGGATGGACGGACGGGCAGACAGGCGGACAGGCAGACAGATGGACAGATGGACAGACAGTGTGTAAAATGAATCACTTGGATTCATGCTTTTTCCTTTCTCTTCAGCATAAAGACAAAAGAAAATTCATCTACTGTATATGCCAGACCACCATTGTCAAGCCTACCTTTCCATGAAAAGCTCTTGGCAAAGCCTGAATGAAGGGAAATCATCACAGAGTCTACATAAGGCATAGGGAGAAAGCTAGAAAATAATAGAAATCACACCCTGCCTGTTTCTCAGAGTTTCTGATAGATCAAAGCCTTTCTAATTCAAACTCAAAGCTTCTTTATATTAAATACTAGAAAAATGTGTTTAGATAACATTACAGGGCTGACTTAAGTCATAAAACCCAGGAAATTTAAAATTAAGGTTGGCACTTCAGCCTTAAATCATGCAACTGAGGAGGAGAAAGGAAAAATAAAAAGGCCGATCAGGCAGGAACTAAAATAGCCTTTTGTTTTTCTTCCTCAATTTATGCTGTTGGGAAGAAAAGTCACAGATTTATTATCTATAATCACTACTCGCCATAACTTTTTGATTCTCATGTCTCCGATTCTCCATTAGAAATAGTATTTTTAAATCTGGATTTATTCAATTGGGCAGGCTAAAAAGGACAAGTGTTTTTTAACCAATTTTAGAATGTCTAATACTTCTTCTGATAAGATGAAAAAAAGCAACCATAACAGTTGCAGGACAGGAAGATTAGAAGAAAAATAATGCAAACTCATCAGTATTTCTAAAAGTTATGTTTTCTGTTCCTGAACTGGAGTTAGCTAATGTTTAATTTTAGGAACTAATATATGATCTTGTTTGGTTCCATGTATATCATATCACAAATGGGTAAAAATGCCCCATGAGCTATCAGTGTCCTAATGATTTCTTTTCCTATATGAAAGAAAAGCAAAAAAACCAATATGGTATATATGTAGTCTAGTAATTTTTAACTCAGGTCTTCAAAAGTGTGTGTCCTGTTCAGTACTAAAGCCTCATTGGGACAACTTAAGTCAGTCAACATTGGTTAACCAAATCTCTCTCAAATGATTGTGGCCAAGATGCAACAAAGGTATCATGTTCTTTATGCCATTTATGCCTGTTAGTTTACTGTTAGGTAAAACTAAAATAATAATGCCATGTCAGAAATCACACAAAAGCCGCCATGTTGGATTTTAAACAGAACTACAAATATATAAATGTTAAAGTTATTTGGGTTGAGATCCAAAAATATCAAAAATGTTTGAGCAGTCCAAGCATTGGTTACAATCACTTTTTAAAAAATCTTTGCTTTTCATCCTAGAAACAGAGGTGAATGAAAGGCTATTATTTCTTATTAGAATGATTATGTAATGTGTTGATTCTGAATCATTGTTAAAAACATAACACGAAGTCTCCACAGGAGACAATGAGAACACAGCTGTTTTCTCACCAGTCATAAAGTCAGCTAGTTAAAATTGGGGGTTCTTGCAGATAACCTAACCAGATGAAATCCATGAACAGAATGGAAAGACATAAACTAATTATTTTCAAACTTGGTAACTTTAAGATATGTAGACTTCAACTCCTGGAATTCCCCAGACAGCCAGGGAAGGGAAATAGTAAAGCTATTATTGATGGGGTCTGCTCAATATTACCAAGATAATCTAAATAACGAATAATTCTCTTCTGGACCAGATTAAGGAATGTTGAGGCATGGTAGAAACAATGTGGGAGATTCCACTACCAAGACATCTGTTAGAAAACCCTGTGGGTAAATTGTGTGAAATTCTGAACTTCCTCAATGATCTTATTTATTTCTGCCTCATTTTCCAGAAAGCTGAAAAATAGATGAAAAGATCAAGTCAATGAAATCTGGTCTTAACCCACAAGAAACTGGTTGAAATACTTAAAGTAGTAACATGTTTGTTACATGTTCATTACATTTTAGAAATATAGGTCCAACAAGCTTAGAGAAGTACTGGATGGCTACTCAGTACAAAGAAAGCACAACAGAGCTTGTCTGAAAGAAACATAATTTTTTTCTTTCCCACAAAAACAGCAGTTATTATGGAAGTACTGACAACATTTTAGATACACATTGGAAAGGGAATAATAAAAGGAATTAAGTTTAAACTGTTTGATCCTTTTTTATTACATCTGACACCCTCAAGTTACATAAACAATAACACAAAACTACCAACATACATGCAATTGATCTTCACTTTTTAAATGTAATTAAACTTTTATTCTCCTTCCATCCCCCAGCTCTTCAGCCTGTTCTGTTTAACATTTGAAACTTAGTCAAAGAAATGTCCTAATTATTACAGCATGCTGTTTATAGGGTGTTCTGCAGTATGTATTATCAGCAGTATATAAACCTACCATGCCGTCTCTCTACCTCAGTGTGTGTATATTCAATTTCAAGCTCTTTTGACTCCATTCTCAGCAAGTCTGAGGGGAAAATGTTCTCCTTTAAGATGCATAAAATAAAATCTAATCAAGATCCAACATGTATTTATCCATGAATTTATTCATTCAAATTATGTCCTCTTTGTCTTCCAGGAGTTTCAGGCTGTACATGGGACATATTGTCCTCCAGACTTTATTTATAATCACAATCCAGTGAAGTGGGATGGGGTGAAATTTAGAATCTGGCCTCAAAATTGCCCAGTGTGCTCCTATGACTAAGACCAGACTTGAACTTGTACTGTATATGGTCCTCATTCTAATTTTAACCATTAAAACTACTGTGTTCCTAAAAAGTTCTGTTAGCTTCATAAACTTAAAATACTTTTAAAAAATGATAGTTCTTGTGATATCCCTTCTATGTACAGATGCTTTATTTAGGGATTATGTTCAAAATGATCCAGGAATTTATCTTTCATTCATGTTAATCTGAGACAACAATATAATTAAATATACAATTTTTAAAAAAAATCAGTTGATCTCAAGAACTGAGGAATTTTGAAAATTAGCTAGAAAATTAAATAAGGAAAAAGATTATTGAAATCCTGGTGTAGCTCTTACTTTCCCTCCCTCCCTCCCTCCCATCCATCCATCCATCCATCCCAATTATGACACAGGTATTTCTTCTTTCCTTCAACCTGAAAGTGATACAGGTATGTAATGGGGAGTCTGTGAGCTCATTATAGTGTTGGTTTATTCTTTGCAAGGCAAAATTGGAAAACACTTTTAAGAGCTGAGCTGTCTCCAATTCTGCTCAAGCTCTCTTCAGGCTTCATCCAACCTGAGCACACTTCATCCAAGCTAGCAAAAATATAGATTGACAAGTGAGCCCACAATTAAGATTCTATCAGTTCAAGTATTCACTTGGAGAAGTAACTCTCTAGAAGTTGTCATCATGTGATGTATCATGATGGGATTTTTTTTCCCTTTCCAGAGTTGGGATGGACATGGCCTGCATGTGATGCAGGGGTGGGTTTCTGCAGGTTCGCACCTACTCGCGAGAACCGGTTGGTGAAATTTAGAGAACCGGTGAGAGGGGGTTCCACCGGCGTACCTGGAAGTAAATCTGGCCCACCGCTGCCAGTGACCCAACGGGAAGGAAAGGAAAGGAAGGAAAAAAGGAAGGAAGAAAGGAAAGAAGAAAGAAAGAAAGAAAGAAAGAAAGAAAGAAAGAAAGAAAGAAAGAAAGAAAGAAAGAAAGAAAGAATTTATCATCACAATTGAGTCCAAAATTTTGGTTGCTAAGCAAGAGCGTTGTTAAATGAGTTTCACCACATTTTAAAAGGTGGCCACTTCCACCTGTCACATGACTGCCAAGCCACGCCCACAAAATAGGCCACACCTACAGAGTAGGTTCTAAAAAATTTGAAACCCACCCCTGAATTGTGATGCATCACATAGGCCACCAGTTTGACACCTGGGCTAACCTAACTAGTTCTGAAAAATAGATGCTAATTCTCTTGGAGCACTGTCAATTTGTTAATAGTCATAGACAGTAAGGGGATAAGAACAAAAAGTCTGAACTTGGTAATCCAGAAACTATATCTTTTTTCTTATGTTCTTTTCTTCCAGAAACCAAATTTATTTATTTACTTATTTATTTATTTACTTATTTATTTACTTATTTATTTATTTAATAATACAATAGCAGAGTTGGAAGGGACCTTGGAGGTCTTCTAGTCCAACCCTCTGCCTAGGCAGGAGCCCTTTGCCATTTACTTATTTATTTACTTATTTATATTTTTATGCCACCCATCTCACATATAAGGTGATTTGGAACTTAGAACATAAAATAGTAGAGTTGGAAGGGACCTTGGAAGTCTTCTAGTCCAACCCTTTGCTCAAGCAAATGTATATACAAATGCTTGTCCAGTCTCTTTTTGAAAGCCTCCAGTGATGGAGCACCCACAACTTCTGAAGGCAAACTATTCCATTGGTTGATTGCTCTCAATGTTAGAAATGTTTCCCTTACTTATAGGTTGCCTGCCCTCCTTGGTTAGTTTCCATCCATTGTTTTTTGTCTTGCCTTTTGATACTCTGGAAAATAGAGTGACCCCCTTGCCTTTGTCGGACCCCCTCAAATATTGGAACACTGCTATCATGTCAGCCTAGTCCTTCTTTTCATTAGACTAGACATACCCAATTCCTGTAACCCTTCTTCATCTGTTTTAGCCTCCAGTCCCCCAATCATTCATTGCTATTCTTTCAGCAATTTAGAGCAGAATTAGTTGAGAATGATGTGGTAATCAGTATTGAACTCACCTTCTTATGGGTCTCTAATTTGTTCTCCCATCTTTCTGTCCTTTTTTAAAAAAAATGAATAACTCTAATACATTCCAATAATTTAAAAATGGGCTTCCACAAGGCTCATCCAACACAATTCTTTCCATATCTATTGGAAGAAGCTAATCTACCTGTGAACTGAAGTTTCATGTTCTGAGGATTAATATGGTTTTTAAAAATATTTTATATAATTTACATACACTTTTTTCCTTTTTTACAGTGATATACTGTATATGTTGGCAGAAACAGCAATTACTTTCCCTATCACATTACAGTACCAAAGAGCAGCTTTAGAAGTAGCTCCCCGAGAAATCCAGCAATGTTCTTTTTAGTGGAGGACTCCTGCAGGGTGACATTAATAGTGCAATTAATGAAAGACATTGCTTCATAATATACAATCTATTTCCACTTATGGAAAAAAGAAACATGGCCTTTAAAAAAAATAACAAGTCAGCTCTTACTAGGGATGTAATCATCATTTTTCAGATGTTGTACTTGAAGGTTTTGCCATGTGATGTACAAATTTGCATGATTATTGATGAGCAAAAGGCATCTTGTGCTTGATTACTCCTCCTCAAATAAAGCTGATTGAATCCATTTTGCAAACCAAGTGACTGACAGAGGGCAATTTATGTTCATTTGAGGGTCAGGAAGGTTGTTTCAACCTATTGTATCAAAAGCTTGACAAAAGTTTGTGGGCAGAAACTGACTATATTTGTGCCCTGGCCCATCAACAGGTTACATTTTATAGTGTCCACTGTTGTCCTAGGGAGTGATGAATACTCTAAGCCAGGGATGTCAAACTCAAGGCCTGGGGGCTGAATTCAGCCCCTGGGGTGCTTAGATCTGGCTTGCAGGGCCACCCTGGAAACAGCAAAGGAATGACCCGAGGTGCATCTGCCAGTGAAAATGGAGCTTTGGAGGGTCACTTGAGTTCTGTTTTCTCTGGCAGAGGGTTGCAGGAGGCCATTACATCTGAAAACAGAGCTTGGAAGCCTGTTTTCTCGGGCAGAGTGCTCGAGCCACCACCTGTCATAAGTGACATCGAGCTGGCCAGGTCCACCCTGGCCAAGCCCAACCTGTCCCCCCCAAGGTCAAACACAACCCTGATATGGTCCTCAATAAAATCGAGTTTGACACCTTTGATTTAAGCACATTACATCTAGTCTGCAAAGCCCCAAATATAAATAGTAACAGCAAATATCTAATATTTTTTCTGCCTCTGTGCATCTAATGGTCAACCTGCTTTTTGCAGCCCTAACATATTAGGTATCCCTAATATGCTCAGCCATTAGGATTTTTAAAAATATGTGAATCCAGACGCCACTTGCTATAACTCTTCATTCCTTCAGCCACCTAGAGATGACTTTACAAGCCTGATACAAAATGATGAGAGTGCTGGAAAAAGAAAGAGTGAAGACATGATAGGTCTTTTCACTACATAAAAACCTCTCCTATCCAGAGCCTGTTTAAGTGTTATATTTCTAGATTAATGGCAAGCAGCTTTTCACCCACTGGACATGGATGTACTCTATCCCATATTTCACACACATCCCAAAGATTGTGCACCAAAAAAACCCCAAATCAGACAATATCAATATATAGAAGCACAATTTTCTAAACTTTAAAATAAAAATCCTTGCAAAACAGCCTGAACTGAAGGAATTAATAAAGCTATTTTACCTAAAACAAAACAAGCACAACATTGCAAAATATTCCCCAAGAGGGCTAGGGTTGTCTAAACAAGGCCACTAGCAGCAATCAGCAGATACAATAAGGATAGAGAAATAACAATGTTTCCCTGCCCTCTAGTTCAAAGCTGTTTGGATGACCATGTGAAATGTCTTCCAAAAACATTATTCCCAATACTTGTGAGATGGAGCCTATCTCTTGGCAATAGTTCCTCATGGAAGAAGTATAGACCATGGTCCATAAATCCAAAGGTTTTTTGTTTGTTTTTTTGATGGCACCATTACTTGAATCAGTGGTTTACCTCTGAAATCCTCTGTTCCTCATTTGATATTGACCTTCCATCAGAAGCATGGATAAAAACACCACCTGTGCTCCTAAGCAGTTTATCTTCCTATCTATTGAAGGCAGAGTGTAGGCTGGATTCTCAGGAAGGAGGACTGTATTCAAAAGGATGAAGAAACAGTGAAGTTTACATAATTTGGTTGGGAAAAAGAGGTGAAGATAGCTCCATCATAAAAGTCCTCAGAATATAACTGTGGCAATGCAAGTAGTTGTTTTAATATGACAAGATTTCTGTCTATAAGTGAGGAACAATACATGAGACTGTTTAAAAGTAACTTCTGCATCTCTTGATTTTAGAAGCTGGATACTAGATCCCCATAGTCCCTTGATTTGTTTTTATCAAATTCATTTTTGTTATATTGTTTGTTCGTATGTAAAGGAAGTGGGGGAAATAATAATCAATGGGCTTCATTAGTTGAGTAAACTCTCTTTGTCTCAGTTATATTTTTGATCTTTGCCCTGGAACAACAACATACTTTACTTTATAAATCTTCAGGTTATGCTGATTATGTTCCTCTGAGAAGTGAGTCACCAATCATCAGCAAATACCTTTTCTTCTTCAAGACACGGAGAGAATTCCTCTTTTCTGTGTTAGTCTGAGCTTTTTTCTTTCTTTCATATCACTGAAATACTTGACGAAGACCTTTCTCCTGCATTTAAATAAGAAGCATCTGGATTCAAATTTCTATTCCGTCATCAAATACCCTGCGTGACACAGAGCACTCATTCTCTTTATTCTTGACCTACCTAATTTAGTTTTTATTGTGAGGATAAAATGAGGAGAGACCTTCCTGCCCTCTATTTTGAATTCCCAGATAAAAGGCACGCTAGACATGCAGTAACAAAATGCCTATAATAAGTACTAAAACATTGTTTTTGCATTCATGAGTATTTTACATTTTCTTCATTTCTGAAACATACTTTGAAAGCAACTTCATTTTCATCAAACTAAATGTAATTTTTTTTAAAAATGCACCTTTTTCAGCATAAAGCTCCATTCCTAGTGGGGAATTCAGAAATGAAGTATTTGGGGGAAAATTAAGTATTCCTCCAACTTTGTCTCACTATCCCAAATCAAAGTAAGTTCTCTTGTAATTTAAATACTACAAATTCATGAACAGAATACACAGATCAGCTACATGTTGTGAAATAAATGTAGCTTGTGATTTGATAGTTTGATGGAGTAAACTAGCTTTCATTGGGAGATGATAGAGAAAGGAAACGGGAAGACACTGTGTGTCTAGTTAATAAGTGATTTTGACTTTTTACACCAAGCATAATTTTTGCCTACTTTGTTTAATGAAAAGAAGGACTAGGGGAGACATGATAGCAGTTTTCCAATCTCAGAGGCTGACACAAAGAAAAGGGAATCAAACTATTCTCCAAGACACCTGAGGGCAGAAAAAGAAGCAATGGGTAGAAACTAATCAAGGAGAGAAGCAACTTAGAACTGAGGAGAAATTTCCTGACAATTAATTCCACAATTAATCAGTGGAACAGCTTGTCTCCAGAAGTTGTGAATGCCCCAACACTGCAAGCCTTCAAGAAGATGTTGGATAGCCATTTGTCTGAAATGGTATAGAGCTTCCTGCCTAGGCAGGGAGTTGGACTAGATGACCTCCAAGGTCCCTTCCAACTCTGCTATTGTATTGTATTATTACAAAACAAGATAGAGGGACCTGCACATGGATTAGAGAATAAACAGTGGAACAGCTTGTCTCCAGAAGTTGTGAATGCCCCAACACTGCAAGCCTTCAAGAAGATGTTGGATAGCCATTTGTCTGAAATGGTATAGGGTTTCCTGCCAAGGCAGGGGATTGGACTAGAAGACCTCCAAGGTCCCTTCCAACTCTGGTATTGTATTGTATTGTATTGTATTGTATTGTATTGTATTGTATTGTATTGTATTGTATTGTATTGTATTGTATTGTATTGTATTGTATTGTATTGTATTGTATTGTATTGTATTGTAAAGGTTTTATTTCTGTGACATAAATGAAAAGTCACCCTTTATCATACCGTTTGGATAATTTTTGAGCAATGAAAGTGAAACAAACATCCATTTCTCAGTGTTAAAAGAGTGGCAGTAGCAGCAAACCATGTCTAGTTTGTTCTCAGAAAAAATGCTGATATGAGGAGAGAGAGAATTGATCTTGGGCACTCAAAGCCATTTTCTGCACTGTCTGTCTTTGAGAGTGACACTTTAGAACATTCCAGTGACACTGTTACCGCCACATCAATTTTATTTCCTGCAGCTACAAGCATAAGCAGTCTTTTGGCTATGGAGTCAAGGCTTTCGCATCCTGCATGGCACAATATGCCACAGTGTTATTGTCTCTATGTGCAAAGTGAAATAGTTAGAACCGGGCCCATTAAAGTTAAGAAGTGGATGAGAAAATGAAGTGGAAGATTGCATACTGTGAGGACTTTGCCATTATTTAAACCAATGGAAAAATATAGCTAGGGAAGCAATAGGAGATACTTTATTCTTGATTATATCACCCATTAAGGAACTCCCCTTTAAGGAACTATAATGAAATCTATTCTTGGTATGCTATTGTAAGGACGTAGGAAGTTCTTTCTCTCTCCATTCTATCTAATATTCTCATGAACATAGTCAGGACTAAGAATAGCAACTAGGGGGATTGCCACCTTTGTTTTC
Source organism: Rhabdophis nuchalis (assembly GCA_039707465.1). Taxonomy (NCBI): domain Eukaryota; kingdom Metazoa; phylum Chordata; class Lepidosauria; order Squamata; family Natricidae; genus Rhabdophis; species Rhabdophis nuchalis. The sequence goes on from CM077643.1 coordinate 67,717,206, forward strand.
AAGTAACATGAAAATGCCTAAGTTTGCTTTGGCATTTAAGCAGGAAGATAAAAAGTGAATGCAATATAAGGGAGGGAAAGCTCTTAATGTGTATCTTGAAATCCAGAATACTGGTAGCAGATTCAATTCTAGGACAGATGGAACATATTTCAGTGTGGAAGAAAAAGGCCGCTAAGTAAATGTGATCTCAAGTTCATTTGTGTCTGGGTCAGTCTTTGTTACACAGAATCCTTACAATGAAAGTAAGGATTGGAAAAGATTTTAGACATAGTCTAGTCCAACATCCTGCTGGGAGCTACTACTACCATCTCTGACAGATGGAAATTGAGCATCTTTCTCATCTTTTGAGAAAATCTGTTCAAATGAAGAACAATTGTTACCATTAGGTCATTCCAAAAT